>OY723390.1:17637155-18252940 GCA_963210295.1 Ophion ellenae | reverse complement strand
AAATTCGGTTGCCGCGCATCGTATGTGGTGTACTTGAGCCGCGCGAGGTATTCTCGAAGAGAGCCGCACGGCGGAAGAGAGATGTGAGTGACGGGTCAGAGGTGATTTTCACGCGGCATTACTTTCGAGAGTCAGACTCGAAGAGGCGTTCAAGTTGCTGGGTCAAGCCTCCGTGCTGTACGACCGCCTAAGCAGGCACGGCGTTACGTTCTACGAGCTTTCTTCCTCATAGGGGATCAAAGTTCCCGAGCGTATGCATACATGCTGCTCTCTTCCGCGACTTTAACATCCGCTACCCCTTACCGTATACACGTATTGCTCTTTCCATATACTTTCGACAACAACAACAAAAAAAACTCACGCAGACACGATCGAAATTTAGAGAGCCTCCGTATCGTTCGGCTCTGCGTATACAACGCGCCATTCTCGGCCGTCGATCGCATCGCGTTTCGTGAAATCCCCCGAAAGACAAAGAGGGCGACGCTTTCATCCCCCTCGCCAACCTCTCAAACATATTGGCCGCTTTCCTTTGGGCGCGCATACGTAATGCTATTTCCTTATTCCTCTAATATATATATATATATTTTTTATACATATACCGGGTGTCCCATTTCAATCATACACTTCATTTATCTCGAAAAATACTGCTCCGATCGAGTATTGAGTATAATAAAACTTTGAGGGTTCAAAGGGAGAGGTTAAAAAAACTTTTTTGGTCCAAAATTCAAAATGGCGACGTTCCAATGGCCGACATGTTTTTTTAATGGGATCATGGCTTTTTTTTACCAAAATATTAATCAGACCAAAACCAAAAACTTTTGAATAAAAAGTTTTTTGATAACGCTCATAATTTTGACGTTAGAATACCATTTTTACTATTTTAGTGCTATCCGGATTGTACCACGTGGAAGTAACGTTTTCGTTCTGCCCAAAATCATTTTCTTCACAAGTTGCTTAGTATTTGATTAAAAAAAAGAATATTGAAAATAAGAAAGAAAAAAAAACCCAATTTTTCCTTGAGAAGTGCGGCCTAGAGATTGACCATGAATTTTTTCAGATTATTTTTTCATTGACCATTGTTGGTTTGGTAAGGCAAAAACGAAAACGACCCAAGTTCACGGGATTTCGGTGCCTCAAATACCTTCATGGATTAACGCGGTCCTCTAGTTTCTCGGCTGTTTTTTTACGGCTTTTTCAATAATTTTTTACGGGCAAAGCATCGAAATAATCTATCTCATTGTTTTTGCATAATCTTTATTAACATTTGAATAAGCTTTACAAATTTTTTGAAGTCAAAATATATAATAGAATAAAGGTTATAGTGGCCGACGGGAAGACATCAAGTAAAAGAGGTGCTTGACGGTGACCAAGATTGCGGCTGTTCTGCTTATCTGAAATCAAAAAACCAAACGGCATTTTAATCTTCATATTTGAGACTAGCGATTGAACTAGACGGAATTCTAAATTACTAAAATTGACTTTTTCATACACTTTTGAAAATTACATTCTATTTTTTTACTCATTTTTTTCTTAAGTTTTTCGCTCGTACAAAAAAAAACTATCGAAGCAATCATGATAATCCTAGTTCAATCGCTGGCTTATAACATATTAAAGATGCTGTATAAATTTGAACAAGATCGGTGCAGTAGTTTCTGAAATATCGTGGTCACCGTTTCGAAAAATGGTGTTTCGAGAAAAACGCGTTTGAAAGTTCGCGCTCCCGGCGCGCGCTCCGTATACCTGCTCCGTTCCAGGGCCGTAACTTGTGAACCACTTCGAATATCGAAAAATTCTTTGGCACGCATTTTCTACACATGTTGTAAATGTGATTTATGAAAAAAAAAATCGATTTTTTCGACCCGAGAAACTAGAGGACCGCCTTAAGGGTCAATCTCAACTTGATCGGAGCAGTATTTTTCGAGATAAATCAGGTGTAAGATTAAAATGGGACACCTGGTATATCCATACATATATATATGTATGTATTTATGTGTGTATGTATATGTGTATGTATATGTATACGCACGTGTTATAGGTGAAGTATATGCAATGGTAACGTGGAGATATCGTCCGGCTTACCAAGGATAAGTGTCATGTTTTCAACGGTCAACTTTACGAGTGAAATGAAAAATGATCATACGTCACTTCAGTCTCTAACTATTGGTAGTTATGCTGGTAGTAGACTTCTCTTCGCGCCATCGGTTTGACATTTTTCCCAATGAAAACGAATTCCACAACCTTTGCTTCCCTATGGTAGCCAATATTCTATATCCATAGCTAAAAAAATTCCTCCGCGCGTTTTGCATTACGCTCCCAACCGAGAAAAGTTTCATTCATCGTTGGATACTCTCTTCATTATACTGTTTTTTTCTAACCCCATTTTCCCTTGGAACTACAAATATTTCAGCAGTACTCGAATCCTAGGATCGAGGTGGGGATGCAGAATCGCCGCAGAGATGGGAGACGGTAAGTAAATTTAGTGTTAAAAATGTCTCTCTTATTGCATGATACGAAGGATTTTTCTGTTAAACAACCGACAAGGGACATTACTTAAGTGTCCGCCTTCGATTTTGTTGATATTCATATATGTGGTCAAGCATTGAAAACTATCAGACACGTATTTTTTATCTGCGGAAAAACGGTTTTAAGGAGGGAAACCACTCTTCAAAGAAAGGAGTGTCGGAGGTGGTTTCGCAGTTTTACCCACAAGTGGTCCACCGATTTGAATAAAACAAAAAGCAATATTCTTCTAACGTAAAGCGATGAAAAATCCACTGTAGAATTATTGGAAAAAAATTAACTAAGGGTTACCACACCTTTCTTTAAGGGGTCGTTTCCCCCCTTAAACCCCCTTTTCCGCTGATAAAAAAATGCGTGTCTAATAGTTTTCAATGCTTTATCACATATATGAGTTTCAACAAAATCGAAGGCGAACACGTAAATGATGTTCCTTGTGAGTTGAAAGATCGAGGATTAAAATTTTGGACCTTAATTTCGGTGTTGTATTTACAACGATGAAAGGGAAAATATATGTCATCCACGACCGACAGTATGGTCAGTCATTGCAATCCAAGTGGATTCCGCGTTATTTCCCGATTGACGTGGTTTGAGAATTTTTTATTTGAAATTCGCAAGCAGAATGTGTTGGATCTTGAAAGGAAAAATCCTTTGATGCTTTCGTGCACAAATTCGTTGGGAAGTTCCAAGATACAATTCGATTCTGCACTAGTCCCCGGTGCACGCCATTTGAGAAATCTTTCTACGTTCGAATCGAAAATATATGAAAAGTCACGACACAAGGGCGTTACAAGGGGGGGTGGGAGCAGCTGCCCCCACCTAGAAATTAGAAAAAATGTCCATGAGGGTCGGAAATGTCTACAATTCATATTCCCCCCGTCCTCTGTATCCCATCTCTGTATCCCCCCCCCCCCCCCCCGCCCCGCCGACCATTAGCTGACGACGCTCTTGTCACGAGAAAAAACGCGCCTACACTACAATTGTACTATGTTGATAATTTTTGGGGCCCTAATAACAACCCAACCAAATCCAAATAAACAACCCAAACAGACCCATACAAACCCAAACAACGGCTGCAGGAGGAGAGGGGAAAGTGACCGCCGCAATTTCTCTTCGGCTTGGTATTCTGGAAGCTCTTTTATTCTGGAATTCTTTTATAAATCCTCCCACCTCCCACCTCCAATATAGCCGTCGGAATAGTTAAAAATTCCTTTTTTTATTACCTGTTTCCGGGAACTGCAAAACCCCGTAATATATAGGATAAATAGAAAATGTCAGCCTCCCCCGATGGAATACCAATAATGATGAACAATTAAGGCGGGCAACCACTTTAGGAGACCGAAAATTAGATTTTTTTTATTGTGAAAAAAAAACAGAAATTTCCGCAACTCTGACAATAATATATTCATATTTTCATACATATCTGGTAATTTTTTTCAAGTTATTCCATGCATTAATTAAGGTGTAATCCGCTATGTCCCTCGGCGTGTCCTCATCATCGTTGTCGATTTGCGGAAATTGTGCAGCTCTCAATTCGCATCTGAAATAGTCCAACAAATTTGTATACATTCTCAAGATGTTTTTTAAGAACATGAACCTCAATTTCGAAAAAAAGACCAGAGAATTGAATGCTGGAACCTGTTCGAAAGAAATTATTGATTTTTAGCATTTTTTCCCGGCATATAGCAATAATAAATATTTTTCAAACAATCTAATCTTTCCAACTTTGGGTTCATGTTTTAATAAATTATGTTATGTAAACGTGTTCCAAGTTTAAAGATGGACCATCAATTAGTTTTTGAGTTATGATTCCCGCAAATTGCAAAAAAAAGTCGTTTCGGGAAAAACGCGATTGAACGTTTTAGTAAATGTAAATCGTTGCGCTACCTGTTCTCACTAAATCGTCTGTCACTTGGTCACTTTTCAATATTTTAACTTGAAACTTTTTTCACATATTTTCGCATTTATACACTTTAAGAAAAAGCAAAATAAAATCGAATGTTTTGACCCGCCACAGTGGTTGGGAGACGAGCGGAGAGTCTTTATCGTTTATGTACATACCGTTAGAAGGAATCCGAACATCATTTTAACATTTTCAGGTTTAAGATATTTTGCTATCGATGTATGAAATTAAAAAAAAATGATTTATTGAAGCATCTAAAGTGGTTGCTCGCCTTAAAGCAGCCCATGGCAAAAAAAAGAATCCGTCGTTTTTTCAGAAAAGTCCTCAAACTGCATAATTACCTTATCGTTAAGGTAAATGTTCAAAATTCAATTACAAATGGAGATAAGTGGAGGAACGTCTATACTTTTATTTTGACGAATCCTTGAAAAAACTGTGGCCATTTACCGCGGACTTATGCCATGACCCATGCGATGACCCATTGGACTCCCATCAGGAAGTTAGTAGGAGGCTGCAGTAGAAGAATCTAAGTATACTGAGATTATCTTACCTGCAGTGAAAGAACGTAAGTTTTCCAAGATTCTATTGCCTACAATAAACGAATTGAAGTAATAATCCAAATTTCGAAAGAATCAATTTTAGGCAGAACCTAGATAATCAGTCCAAGTACACCGAACAAGCAAAAGACGAGCGCAAAAAATTACAGCCGTCAGACATTTTAATGGAGCCACGCTACTGTCTTACGTGCCATGAGAATGAAGCATTTTTGTTACCGTTCACTCACATTTTTCCTGTGCTGGCGTCGACGACGTCGAAGAAATTTCTCGCAGGAAGAAAAGCTCCGTATATCAGAAGCGTGAAAAATTGCGAGGAAGCGTGGCGCAAATTCGTGATGTGCGTAGGCTATTGTTTTTCTCATCTCTGAGTGTACATAGCCGCGCGGTCAGACGCGGTTCGGCCAAACGAGCAGAGCTAGCATTAAGCGGCCACATTTACGTGGAGGCCCGAAAAAAATGGCCAAATTCAGATTGTCCTTCTGGGAAACGGTTTTTTCAACGAAAAAGTACGTATATTGAGAGCCGTAAAGAAATACCAAAAAATACAGAAAACGCACAAAAACATGGCCGCCGGCGGATGATGAAATTGATTCGCGACATTTGGCGGTTGACACTCCCCACCTTAAGCGGTATATCCGAAATCTAAAAACCGAACGGGTTATTCAAGTTAACAATGAATACAAGTCGTTGACGATCGTCGATATTAAAAATAAATTGTTTTAACATCGTGGCGACGAATTGAAATTCTAGCATAGAAAGTCTATCAAAAGAAGTCGACATTTTTATGTAAGTATTAAAAAATGAAGATTAATTTTAAAAAAATGAGATCCTCAACGACCTTTAAATATTTCTCGTCGTACCTCCTATAAATTCGGAAACAATCCATCAAGTGGTTCTCGAGATGTCGTTTCCACCGACTTTGAAAACAGCGTTTCGACAAAAACGCGTCGAGTTTCAAGTATGGTGCTGCTACCGCACGCCCAACGGACTGTTAAAAGCCGTAGCTGTTCAATTTTAAGAATATTTCAACGAAATTTTCAGGGAATTTAGCTAAAAGGTGATACCATGGAGTAAACATATTTTTGAAAAATGCCATTTTTTGACCCACCTAGGTAGCCCGTTAATTCGAAACATCTACGATTTGTGTCGAAAATGTTCATTTTACGTTGCACACTTGTCATTTGAAGTGGAAGCAAATGAATTAATCTTACACGCGGGCATCAACTCCGAAGCAATTCCCTTGCTTCGGGTTTGCACCTTTTATCAATGTTCCCTTGGAATATAGCTAAATACTATCAAATCAAAATGATTTTGGGAAATGCAATTTTTTTACCCAACTGGGTGGATGTAGCCCGTTAAGGGTTTTTGGTACAAAACAAAAAGAGTTTCGGCGAACCCCGAATCTGGTGGAACGAGAGTGAGAGAGAGAGATAGAGAGACAGACAGAGCGTTTTACCGGTTATCCGTGTACGCCAACGTATACCGTGACATGCTCGTCGTCGAGGTCGCGGGCGCGTAATTCTTTATTTTACGAAAATGAGAGTTTACTGCCTTGCACGGGCCGCGAGAATGCTCCTTTGTCTCTTTATGGTCTGAAAGTGGCCCGCGACGCCGTCGAAACAGTATAGAGCGAAAGTGGTGCCGTTGCAGCCCATGGGCACATATATACACGCAGGGAATCTCGAGACTGCAGTAAGGCAAGCAGCCAGAAGCAGCAGCAACATCGTAAGAGAAGCATTAAGAAGAGAAGCGAGCACCCCGAGAAAAAGCGAGAGCAGAGCCGCGAAACAAGTACGGCTCACGCGGGGATATAATAACGAGTTTCGCTGTCGTCCCTTCGGACGCAACGCGCGAGCCGTAAAACTTACCCTCTCACCTCCCCCTGCCCCACCCTAAACCCTTTTGCCTTTTATATATCTTTCTCCCTCGGTCTATTCCTACTCCACCCCCCCCTCTCTCTCTCTCTCCCTCTCTCTCTCTCTCTCTCTCTCTCTCTCTCTCTCTCTCTCCCCCTCTCCCGTTCGTTACAGGTTTTTTTGTGCGAACGTTCGTGTCGTTTGTTTTTCCTCAAAGTTCTCACCACCGCGGTAGACGGTGTCAATTTTTATGAGAACGCCCCGAAGATGCTCGACGGCTTTCGCGTCCACGATTCTCGAGGCAGGTTACATATGTTATATATATACACACATACACACACATATAAGTATATACATATATGACAACAGGTGATTTCAGGACCGGTAAATGTTTACAAAATAAACCCCACCCCCACCCTAGAGAAAATGACCCCCTGAACACGATCGTGGAGAGAAATCGCGGCGCCCCCCCCCCCCCCCCATAAAAAGTTATGGGGTTTTAAAGTTTGCAAAAATGCGTCGCAGAATAGCGGACCCGAAGACCGGGAAGGGGTGCAAAGGGGGTTCCAGGGGGTGAAACCCCCCTGGCGGGGGCAAGGGGGAGAGCCCCGTGTGGGGGTGGAGGAGGCGAATCCCCCCCCACATATCGAAACCATAATAATGTACATGTGCTTACCTCGATTCGAGTACCTGTAATACATTCGTAGAAACCGAAATACCAATCACAACAACAACAACACACACACATACACCGAAACAAACCCACACAGACACCATTATCGCCGATTTCCAGTCTCGTCTTTGAAGTGGTACATTTTGACAAACTTTCAACGAAGGCAGGGGGGACGGGAGAGGGAAGTGACCGCACCGTTTTTTCTTCGGCATCGTGCTTGGAAGAGCTTTTTTGCCAAATCCCCCTACCTCCCACTTCCAGAGTGCATGTGTGTGTGTGTAGGTGGGTGTGTTTTTTTTATTCAGTTAAAATCTAAATTTTTCTGCATTGGTGGGGTTCTGCCCCCCAACCCCCCGGGGGGCTTCTCTGCCCCTTCACCCCGCCAGGGCGTTTTTCCCCCCTGGGCCCTTTCCCCTCTGGACCCTTCACCGGTCTTCGAGTCCGCTATTCTGCGACGCATTTTTTGAAACTTTAAAACTCCACAACTTTTTATGGGGAGGTGACTGCCGCGATTTCTCTTCATCATCGTGTTCAGGAAGTCAAAATCTATTACCGCCCCCACCTCCCACCGCCCTCCGAGGTGGGGATTATTTTGTAAACGTTTACCATAATCGGATTTATTAGTCCAAACAAAACGCTATTGACTTTAATAACATGATAAAATTTAAAGTTTTTTTTTATTCAAAAGATATATTGTTAGCCGAGAACAACATATTATTGAAACTATCTGAAAAATTCTCGCGAACATATTATATAGTTTTGAATGCATTTTTTGCAACGAACAAAAAAAGCGTTTCAATTCATAACATGAATATTGTTGATTCGAGTACACAAGACCAATTGAATTTCGCTCGTTTAATTCAGATAAAATTTCTATTGAGTAAATATGTTATTTTATTTTTTCACCATATCCGATATTGATTTCCAAGTACATTATGCGTTAAAACATTAATATTTTATTTTTATTGAAAAATGTTAAGCAAATGTCTCAATTGGTTAAAACATTGGGCGAAAATAAAATTTGTTTCTTGCGCATTTGGTTGAAAAAATTCAACTAAATCATGGCCGAGCGCCACCGAAATTATAGGTGTAAGGAAACCCGTAGTTCTCGGAGTAACCGCTAGAAGCCGTACGCGTAGCGCGAACCGAAAATCTACTTAAACGCCGAAGAAACTCTAAAGAGTATCGCTTCTCGGCCTGTGGCTAAGATCAAAGTGTATTATCTGTTCTTATCAGTTGAATAGCTGATATTCTCTCCACGATTATCATGGATGATCATTCTAATGCTCACTTTTTATTTAAGATTCAAAACAAATTGAAAAACTTACCGTCCTATGGCATATTCGTTTCGATGCAGTAAAGAAATAATTAATTCTATTGATTATATTTTTGTACAAAATAAAAAATGTTGTAGCAGCCGCTTAATTATTTTATCCATACATCTACGGGTGGTATATAGAATAATTTCAATAGAATATAATTTTATTTAAAGGATAATGTAGATATTCAGCGAACAGAAGAGCTTTTTCAAATAAAATAATATGCTAGTTAAATCAATGACATTTTCCAATATTTTGTAGTATTATAACAATCTCATATATCGGTGGCACTCCGCAGCAGCACATTTATTCGGATCAACCAATATATTTTTTTTATTCAATTAGTTTTTTTTCTCAGTATTTGAATTTTAGTTTTTGAAATGAAATTAGGTGATTTTAATTTGATAAAAAATCTTAAATATGTATTTCTTATAAATAAATACTGTGCCATCGAAATTGCTCGCGTTGAAATCCTATCGATGGCAAATATTGCCCCTCTATTTAAGGTTTGTTTATGATCAAGGAGATTGAAGAAAATCTTACATAAAACACTGATGATTCACGCACTTCCTCAGTGCGTAGGATTCTTACCTACGAAAAGCTTGCTTCCTCTCTTTCTTTCTCCCCCTTTCGTTTTCACTAAAATAATTAACTGTAAGGACAACGGTGACGCGTATTAGGGTGATTAAAAAAAGTCGACTATTTTTTTCAAATCCCTATCAATTTTCATTTACAGGGTGAGGCACATAAAGTGTTACAGAGCAATAGTACTCAAACTATTGATCATATCCAAAAATGTTTGAGACAAAAATTTCAGTGTTCGAGAAGGTCGTCATACTAGACCACCCTATTTTATTACCGGTGGAGGCGCTACGTCAAGGTCAACTCCACTTTTTTAAATGAAATAGTACATTTTTTCCAACCATCTTGTGGAGCACCTCAAGCCTCATAAAAAACATTGGGGGTCAAAATCGTTCAAGGTCATTCAAGGTCACCTATTAAATTTGTATCATCGATACTGACCTTGAATGACCTTGAAGAACTTTGACCGCCTAATGTTTTTTATGCGGCTTGAGGTGCTCCACAAAATGGTTAAAAAAATGTACCATTCTCCTTAAAAAAGTGGAGTTGACCTTGACGTAGCTTCAGCGCCTCTACCAGTGAACAAATAGGGTGGTCCAGTATGACGAACTTCTCGAATACCGAAACTTTTGTCTGAAACATTTTTGGATATGATCAGTAGTTTGAGTGCTATTGCTCTGTATCACTTTATGGGCCTCAACCTGTATATACCGGGTGTTTCTCTAATCTCTGCCCCTTGGATCTCTGTCCCGTGTGGAGCACCTCGAGCTGCATAAAAAAAACATTAGGGGGTCAAGGTCGTTCAAGGTCATTCAAAGTCAGTATTGATTATACAAATCTAAATATCTCGGATCACTCCCAAATATTTGGTAGTGATCCGAGATATTTAGATTTGTATTTCATTTTAATAGGTGTTCGAAATGACCTTGAACGACTTTGACCCCCTAATGTTTTTTATGCGGAAATGTACCATTCCATTTCAAAAAGTGGAGGTGACCTTCACTGAGCATCAGCGCCTCCACCGAAATAAACTTCACACTGTAAAACTTTTGTCTGGAATATTTTTTTGTGACGTCTATAATTATCGCGTTATTTCGAGTAGCAGAGATAAGAGAAGGTCAGTTTTATTGCACTCAATTAGATTTAATTCTCGAAAACTTTTATTGCATGAACAGGGGATGCACGGGGGGAGGCCAGGATATATCGGTCAGACGTGTTATTTTATTCGAGGTTTCTTAGTTTCAAATACCTTTTTACGGACTGTATTCATCGGCCTGCGGAAAGATTCATCCTACCAACGGCGACGCCAAGGGCCGATGCGGGTCGGCTGCCACCCCACCCCCCTAGAGATTCGAAAAAATGTATATGAAGATCTAAAATGTCTCAAATTTATATTTTCAGTACCCTCCACCGCCCCCCCGCCCGATTAGCTGGTGACGACCTTGCTTCCTACGCGAGCCCTTTTGTTTGTATTGCATGAAAATCGTTTGGCTAATTTTGGGTCTATGGTTTGCACATTATTTTTATGACCGAATGTAAATCGCGTGCGACTCTTCTGGTTACTTTTCTCGATAACTATAGTTCGTGACAATATTTAAAGCGATTTTCGCAGCGTGTGATGTTACTTTGAAAATTCTTCTGAGAGAACGACACCGAAGAAATGAATTAGCAAAATTATGTGCAATCGCAATTGCACACTTCACCCATAAAGCGAACACACTACTTGATAATTGAAGAATTTAAACATCGATCCTGTGATTGAGAGGAATGCAGATCCCAAAGAACCTGGAGTATACATTAGAGAAAAATTGTTTTCTTTTTTCTCTTTAATCGAAAGTATTTAGTACTCGTGAAGAATGTATCCGTAAAGAGAAATAAAAATTCAAAACATATATTCCGTTGACCGAGGAATTGGGATGTCTCTAAATTTGTTTAACATTTTAAAACTCGCGTGCCCCCTACTTAACGGAATTTTCTTACACACTCAAGGCGTTATGTCTACGTGGCTCAAAGAAAAAATGAGTTTTTTTTTGGTAATTGCTTTTTGAGAATACGTAAAACGCAATCAAAGTGAGATTTGAAGGGTTTGTTCTACATGCATTGCCGTATACGAAAGAAAATATTTTAGGGAAAAAAATACACAATCACTACTCACAACGTAACTACACAAACAATAAGAGCTTTTTTAGGTGCCTGCGTGAGGACGCAGAACTTTTAAGAACTAGCACCTAGAACAAAAAAATGCTTAGTCATCTACATAAGTTTTGCTAGAGAAGTGCACACAATTACTAAGAAAATATTGTTTTTTTTTTTCATAAAATGGCATTAATGCAAATAAATGCTGTTTTTGCTAAAAAAAATTGGCCTTGATTTGCTTATAAAAACGAGAATTGTTGATGAATCGTAAAAGTCGTGGGTACTTCTTTAGAGAACCTATCTAAGAAGCTGCAGTTGCATTTTCAAATCGGGATGAAAACGGCCCGAGTTACGCGTCCTTCCGATTTCAAAAACGTGGTTCCGAGAAAACCGCGTTCAGTGTTTCAAAACTGATTTCGGAGCTATCGTCCACACGACCGAATCGAAGCTCTCATTTGAATTTTGCGTTTACCCACCGAAGCCTTTTGACAGTAGACCTTTAGTTTTGAGATCATTCTATATTTTTTGTACAACAATTGGACTCAACGACTCCAAATTGCTACTTTCATCGTCTTGGCTGTTTCGTGCGTTTCAGAGCCATCGAAGGCACTTCGGAAAATGAGGTCAGAAAATGAAACATAAAAACGTTCTCACGGACATTTCCTTATGTATATCATTCTTGTAATGCTTATACATAATTGTACCCGATAAATAAAAACGGTCAATATTTTTTTCTGCTCAGATTAGAAAAGACACGAACCGCACAAAGATTTCTTTTTTACAGATGTAATTTTGCGGAAACTGCATAACCCGAATAAACCCAAACAAACTCTAGTAGCGAAGAAAGTGTGCACTCCTAGGAATAATCAAGTATTCGAAGTAGATTTGACAATGTGATTAAGCTTTTTGTTCCTGCTAAGCATCAAATTTTTCCACACTTTACTAAAAAAAAGTGTGTAGTGTGATGCTTCTCGTGTGCGTGTGTGTATGTTTGACTGGCTGTAATCGACGCGAGCTTTCTGCTGAAGTGGAACGTTAAAAAAGTTGAAAGGAGAGTCAGAGAGGAGCGCGGGAAAATCGCGTATAGCAAACGATGGTTTCACTCCTGTGGATGATGGCTATCCGTGTGTGCGTAAGGTGAATCTCTGTGTACGTAGGGGAAGTTTATCCAACGGCGAAAAAAAAAGTGAAAAGGTAGAAAAGCAAGAGTGAGAGAAAGATGGAAACGGGGAGTCAACGCGCGGATATTTTCAACGTGCTTTTTGCTTTGGTATTCCGCGGACGCATTAACAGATTGGCACTCCACACAGCGTTCCAAAAAGGGCGTGGGAATGAGAGGAGAAAAGCCAGCGTTCACGGAATACCACTGGTCATTTACATTCATGAAGCTTTTATACGGCTGATTTGACTATACGCGTTTTCCCGTATTCAAGGCTTCTCGATTTGATTTGCATTGATTGGAGTGCCGTGGCTTTTTATCCTACCGCGGCAAATGCCCCATACCGCGAAAATGGTCGACTGCGAGCGCGCGCGCGCACGTGCGAGCTACGCCGACCGTAAAACTATACGCGAAAAAAAGCTTCTTTTTAGCCTCGCCACTCGCGTGTAACCTTCGGACCATCATTTTATAGTGTACAACGGGCGAAACCCGATGTCCCAATAAAATTCATTCTCACTCGGAAATCTCATCGCCGTCGGTTGCAACAGCCCGCTCGGGAAGTATATCTTTGAATCCTTTTAGCCGATGGACGGAGAATTCAACTGGCACCGATATCTCACATGGCAATAGGGGATGAACATCATTTGAATGAAACCAACACTTGTTTAAAATCCTAAGTATTTGAGGAGGAATCAATTTTGGCTTCGTAAATAAGAATGATAATAGTCGGTGTGCGGGCGCAGCGTTCTATCATGCGACGTTGGTCTGAGCCAATAGTTGGATGGGTGACCGGATGGACGCGCACGAGGTTGCGCGTCGACTATCGGACAGGAGACAGTTTTGGTCATTGCAATAAGCTTCTGATGGCAACACAACTCAGTCGAATAGAACCACCTGTAGTGGTACGGTTTTTTCACAGTTTTCCTGAGCTCTTGTGGAAATACGATACAGCGGCATCGTATTTAGCGTTAGGGGAAATTGCCGTGGGCAACACCCTGCGGATTTCCAAGGAACTAAAGGTAGTAGAGTGAAGGGGTCTTTTCACTTTAGACGCCAAAAAAAGGCTATTTTCATGAATTTTGTTGACACGTTTGTATTATAGATATCGATATGAAAGTTGTTACACTTAAGGGACCACTCCACTTCGGAGCGACGAAAAAAGGCTACTTTCGCGATTTTTTTTTGAGGATTTTATAAAAGATATGAATATAAAAGTTGTTGGGCTTGATAAATAGTCTTGAAATACATCTTAAACAAATTTTAATTCATTTTTATTCATTTTTAAGTACAAAAACTATGGTTTAACGTAACGCCTCGAAAATAGGTGGGCTAGGTAGCTCCATCACAACTCGGCAACGGCTTGTCTGAAACAAAAAAAATCAAAGTCCATTAGATTCAGTATGACACCAGCTACAAAATGACCCTCGGATATAAAGTTTTATAAAAAAATAAAAAAATGGCAGATGAAAAACGAAAAAAGTTTTTAAAAACGCGTTTTTCGCACAAAAGTTTATCGCAACAAAAAAATAGTAAAAATAAAAATTTTGAAAACCATCGAGGGTCATCCTGTTGCGAATCATGTTTACAATATGTGGTTCAAACTTCAAGAGAATCGGTTGATTAGTTTTAGAGATACGATGGAGCTAGATTTCGAAAACGTTGTTTGCAGAAAAACGCATTTGAAGTTTATACTATGAAAAACTCTTACCTAAACTCAATTGGCAATTCCTGCACCGTAAAAAATCCCTTCTGATTGCCCATCATCGTCGATTTATTCAAGTCTTGCTTGCTTTCGATTTTTTGAAATTTTCAAAGTGGACTGACCCCTTAATGTATTCTTTCGAAATACATTTTAAAAAATCTTCGAAACTACTGAACCGATCCTTATGAAATTTTACCCACATATTCTTTACAACTATAGCTATAGCGCATATCAAGAATTTTTTTAAATGTCGATATTTACTTTTTTCGCCAAAAACGGTGAAAAAACAAGTTTTTTTGTTGTTTCGAAAAATGTCCCCAATTTTGTTATTTTTGTATATATGAAAAATATTATGGTATGCGCTTAGCCATTAACATACTGAATCTAAAACCGTTTCATCTTTTTGTTTCGGATGATCCATCTCCGAGATTTCATCAACAGCGCAGACCTTCAATTTTTTTGGGACATTTTTTTAACTACTATTTTCGTCTATAAATAGTGACTTAAATAAATGAATTTTTTTCAAATGTATTTCGAAAGTGTATTTATTAAGTGTAACAACTTTTATATCAATATCTATAATATAAACCTAGCCAAAAAATTCATGAAAATAGCCTTTTTTAGCGTCTAAAGTGAGAAGACCCCTGAAGTCTGGCATACGATAGAATTAAAATAAAATAATATTATTATGAATATTAATTTTCTAGCCTTTACAGTGTCGAATTTTGTTATTGATATTAATAAAATAATTATGCAGTATCGATTCAAATTAGCCGCTCTTAAAATGATTTGTTCGTTTTCCTTGATTGTGGAACCTGGAATCACCACCTCTTGAATAAAAAACCATTTAATTGTTTATTCCGTCGAAACATAGTTTAGAAAAATACACCTTTGGTTTTCTATTATTGTTATTTATTATCAATTTTTTGTCAGGTTTAATGTATGCACAATAATTTTTGGAAACTGTTCGTATTTTAGCTAAAGGGGTTATCACCACTTGCGATTTTGAAAAAATCGATTTTTTTAATGCATTTTTTTGAAGTATAAGTATCTGAGAATATGTCCTGAAAATTTCAAGTCGATCCGAACAAAATTGACTGAGATATGAGCGTTGAAAGAGAAGAATCCGCGTTGAAAGAGAAACTTTAAACGCGTTTTTCTCAAAATGGCATTTCTGAAGTCGGTGACCAAGATTACTCGAACACTAATGAACCGATCTTCTTAAAATTTTGCAGGCTTATTTAATACATAAAAATGCTGTCTTTAATCGTTCGATTTTTTTTTTCGAAAAAAATGGCCGTTTTATAGCCAAATAACGGCCGTTTTTTTTTTCGTTAAAATCGAACCATTAACTTTGGCTGTCCGCCATTTTGTGAAAAATGAATATTTTTTAAAATCCTTCGATTAAAGACTAGTTTATACTTATATTTGACTAAATCCATCCGCATTTTTTTCTCCAGATGATCCACTTCGCCGCAATGTTGGTCACCGCAAACCGTGTATATAAAAACATTATTTCATTGACAGCCATTTGCCACTAAACAATGTAATATTTTTCAATAAAAAAATTACTGAAAGTGCTTCAAGATGTGTTCTTTAAGATGGTATATTGATCGATTACAAAAGTTTTGTAGTTTTCTTTTTAAAAAATCATGAAAAAGGCCTTTTTTGCGCTACAAGTGGGGGTAACGCCTTAATAAAAATGAGTTTTTATTAACCGTTTAACAAACAAAAGACGCAGCTCAACGCTTGCGATCGTTCATGTCAAAACTTTTAGTTGTCGCACAGACATCATGAATAAAGATGATTGATGGATTTGTCAGTCCCAATATTCGGCGATACTCAAAGTGACAGTAACGTCACATTGAAAGAGATGGGGTCGTAAAACCGCGCAAGGGCATGCAATAGAAGTGAAATAAAATAATAGTATTATGAACATTTATTTTATAGTCTTCACAATGTTGAGATTTGTTACTGATGTTGTTCAATTGATCATGCGATAGCGAGTCAAATTAGTCGCTCTTGAAATTATTCGTTTGTTTGTCCTGATTGTATAGCCTGGAATCACCACTTCTTAAATAAGAGGCCATTTAGTTGCCCATTCCGTCAAAACATAATTAGAAAAATACAACTTCAATTTCCTGCGACTGTTACTCATTATCAAATATTTTCGGATTTAATTTATGCGCGATAGTTTTCGAAAGCTGTTAGTAGTTTGGCTCAATAGAAATTAGTTTTTAACAACCGTTGAAAAAAGAAAAAAAGGAGCCCAACGCTTGCAATCGTTCATGTCATAACTATTAGTTGTTGCAAAGACAACATGGATAAAGATGGTGCATTGACTTGTCAGTCCCAATATTCGGTGACACTCAAAGTGACAGTGTATGGAAACCTCTCGTCCTGATTGGGACTACTTGCAATATGTTACAGCTGTCCGAGATTCCGCCAATAAGAGTCCGAAAGTCATTAATTAAATGATCGCAACGTTTACGAGGGGACATTCAAAGTCATTCGATTTAATGTGGGGCCCCGGGGGTGAGGGTTATTTTCGCGATCAAGCGAACGAAATCGAGAAGAGTCTGATTCTTTTCATGCCTAATCGTCGCTGCATGAGAATCCATTTTCACAGGTATACGAGCCTTCGACCACCTGGAAATTTTCCCGTCGTTAAAATTGATACGTGAAAGCATTGGCACTCCATCATCTGATTAAAAACAAATCACCTAGCAGTATCTTTTTAATATTGATTGCATAAAAATACCTGCGTTCAAATGTGCTTGACGACAAAACGAACCCAATTCTTTTTTGATTATGAGATTCCTCAAAAGGTGATTATAATACTTTACACTTGTAACGGGTAACCACTTTTTGTTAATTTAGGATACAAGAATAAGTGTGATTCCAAGTTAACTAACGTACCTAATCTTCCACTGTTCAACAAGCACCTCAGTCGTTCAAAGTTTTGAAGAAATTCAAAACCGGGAATTTTCGCAAGCGAAGAAGCTCATGCTCAGTCTGAAGCGCCAAAACTTCCATATACTCTTGGTGCAATTGTCTCACGAGTTTCGCTCTCTTCTGAACTATGAACATAACACGATCGTGATACTCCAGCCGCCTCATTTCACCATCGACGTCTCTTTGGGACTCGAGTTCCCAACGAGCGACGTTCATTTTCGTGATTTTTCTGGCCATCGAATTATTCTTCCGCTTGGCATTTTTTATCTTGGCCTCGACATCTTCCAAACGAGTTGACCAGTCGTTGAGTTGCCGCTGATAGACTTGCTTCATTGTCTCGAGTTCTTTCTCGAGTCGTTGAAGTGTGTTGTCGTCCTTGGATCCGTCTTGTCGCTTATTCAAGAACTCCCTCATGTCCCTCGTCACTAGAACGCTCCCAACCGTGTGTAATTCTGCCTCGAGATCCTCGATCTTCATCTTCAAACACTTGTGCTCCCATTCTTTGAACAAAATACCGCAGTGAAAATTGATAGTGCGATTCATTGCCTTCAATTTGTCACGACCGGCCTTAAGAATCATTTCGTTTACGCTTTCAATTTCACTACGTGGTATCAACAAAGCGTTGTCCATATCATCCCGGTGTCCGTTGGGCTGCACCTCGATTTGTCCCATTTTCAGGACAAGCTGAACTTCCATATTCCGATCAAAATCTATTCTCCCCTGTCGCAGCGCGACCAAGCGTTCTTTCAGCATATCTATATCAGCGTTTACCTTGGCGATTTTTCGCTCATGCGCAGCGATCGTTTTCTCAGTTTCGTGAATGTCCACCATCTGCGACCTTGTCTTCATCTCCAACTCTATTCTGTTCCTCCTTATCCGGATCAAGTGATCCCAGTGATGGGTGTCTATATTCACCGGCAAACTGGCCGGTCTCGTATCCATGGACTCCAAATTTTTCAGATATTCAGCACACTCGTGCGACAGATACGTGACATTGATGCGTGATGCAACGGTTCTACCCAAGTCAGTGAGATCACTCGCGGTGGCATTTTTCAAGGACACTCGAGGACGACGCTTGTACTCATTCTCGAGCAGCTCGACGCTGCTCTTACCCAACGCTGGAAAATCACTGCGGAATTTTTTCTCGATCGTTTTTTCGCGTGTCATCATTGCCTCGTGCTGATTTCGGTATTCGTGGACAAGATCGTGAAGGGTTCGAAGCTCTTCGCTCAGGCGCCCAATGGTCTTTGTCGTTGCTGCGATTTGCCCTCTTGTGTCATCGTCGACGGTGAGACATTGCATTCGACGAACGTGCCTATTGAAATCGCGCACGTTGCGAAGATTGAGCTGTTGTATTGCAGACTCTATACGCATTTTCAGCAAAAACACGTCGTGTATTTTGGCATCAAACCTGTCAGTGGTTTCTTGCAGTGCTGATTTTATTTTTGTCAGTTCTGCCTCGAGCATTCGATGATAACGCGTTCTCTCATTCTGCAAAAATTCCACTTCTTTGTCGTACTGACGAATAGCCAACAAATCTTCGGCGTTGTATTCATCCGGAGCTTTAGTCAACATGCACTGTGGCTTCGGGATATCCCTCTTTATAATGTCTTCCCAACGAACCTCCAAAACCCCATCCATCATCCTCATCAAGGCTTTTTCTCTGAAATCATCGGCCAAAGAGAGTTGCCTCAGTCTCTCAGCCTCAGAAGCTTGCTTGTCGAGAAGTTCTTGTTGAGACGGTGAAACGTATGGTCTGACTTTTACCTCTCGATCGAGAACCTTTACGATACCATCGGGCTGTTCCTTCTCCTTCCAGTCAGGATCGATCGGTATGTTCGATGCAAATTGCCCGAACATCGTTCTGAGCTCGGAATCGATGTACCGGATTCTCTCGTGTCTCTCGCGTATCACGTTCATTTCGCGTTCTTTCAACGAGACGGTATCATCGAATATTTTATTGAAGTACTCGCGCAACATCTGACAATCGTTAACGAGATTTCGACTATTGACAAGTACTTGAGCAAATCCGTAGCATTCGAATTGCGAATAATAATATTCCGATTGAACGACGAAACGGTGAGTGGTCATTCCTTCTTTTGCCAATCGATCTTCTACCTCGTGAAAATGCGAGTCTCGATCTTCGTCATCTTCCGCTGCGAGAAGCGCATCTATTCGTTGTCTTTCATCCGACGTATGCAATTCGGATTTCCGCTGCAAAGCCAATTGCAGCTGCGACGAGGTGTACAATTTCCACGGATAAAAAGTTTCCAGATCTACGACAGCTCGCATGGCGTCTTTGACGAAACGCGCCAACTCAAGCATTTCTTTCGCATCCAGATGGGCACTGGTGGTGGCATAATTCGTCACTTCAACGTTGTCGAAGATCGTGAATATTGAACGACCGAGCACACTTTGTGGATTCCAAAAAGTTAATTTGATCCAACTGGTCACCCTGTCCATCGAAACGCAGCTTGCCTCCAGTTCCAACCGCGCGTCTTCGCGCTCGTCCCGAGCCACTTTGAGTATCAAATCTCTCGATGCCTTGTCGAGATCGAAAGCAGCAATCGGTAATCTTTCATTCTCTGGACAAGTCGCATTATGGTCTAGCAGTTGAACGAGTTTATTCTGAATTTTCTTGAAATCAGCCTGGAGAGACATTCTCTGCTGGGCACATGCTTCCTTCTCTTGGAGTGCCCTTACCTCTTCGTCCCACTCGACCCATGTCTTCTTAACGCCATCCTTCGTCGGTGGAAACTCGTCGATCCGTTTCGACAGTAAGTCCACTATATCAGACGCCAGACTGCGATAATCATCTTCAATAACTTTTCGCTTCTTCTCATATTCGCCAAAATCCACTACATGATAATCGTGCAAGTGATCTGGACTCGTAGAGTTTTCTGCCGGCGAAGATTTCATACTAACCAGAGAACCATCGCGTCCTAAGGAAACAATAAGGTCACCAGAAGCGTTCACAAAAGTTTTCATTGTGCCCAGATCTCTTCTGTGGTGGGGATGCGACGTAGCCACGAGGTTTCGAGTTCTTCCATTTCTCAATATCACTCGACCGTCAAAAGCTGCACTCGTGATCCATAGACGATCAGTACACAACCTTGCACGTCTTGTCGCATGATCCGAGACTATTGCCTCCACGAGATTAACTTCCCGCCAGTCTTTAATCTCTAACAGATGAAGTTGCCGCGAGAGATATGCCGTTCCAATTAAGAAATTAACTCTATCAGGTGCGTAGTGCAGGAACTGATAGCCATAAGGAAGTTCCAAGTAGCTCAGAGGTACCGCAGAAAAACGTCCATCGGTTGATAATTCGTAAACGATCAGATGATGGCCTACTGTGACCTTCCGCGAGGACACCGCGAGAACAAGAAGTTTGAGATGTCCTTGGGAGTCGTAAAGAAGAACATCGGTCATTCGACACTTCGTCTCTAGTCTAGCGATGACAACGAAAGGCTTGTTGAGGGTCAAACCGAGACAATAGCAGACTCCACTTGTTCTTTGACCAACGACGAGATAGTTCCCGCATTGCGAGAATTTCAAAAGATCCAATCTCTCACTTTGCAGATAAAGCTTTCCGATGACGGACGGACTTTCGAACAAGTGGAGGCTAAGCAGGACAAGTTCACCCTTTTTGCTTGTCACCGCGGCCAATGGATAATCAGGATGTGACAGTAGTTGCATTATTTCACCTTCCAGCCCGAGATCTAATCCGGCAACTTCGCGTCCGTCATAACTGTTGAGAACGGATAAATGCACACTGTCATCTATCGCCAGCAAGTGATGGCCCCATGGATGAACTATCTCCGCAAAACTGTAAATACCACCGCAGTGCAATTTTCTTTCGATAACAGGATTTTCCTGGTCTTCAGCGATCGTGAGTTCCATGAGAAAACCCTCGTAAGTGTGATAGAAGAGTCTGTAATTTTTCGAGGGATGTACGCTCAGTATAGAGGGCTTGAGGGTCGATTTGATGTACCACTCCTTGCGCCAACAGTTGTTGGTGTCTTTTTTGTAGAAGCGAATCTGACAGAACGTCGTTCGCAGAACTATTCCATCGCGGAACCAACGAACAGAAGGGGCTTCGTAGTCCGGACAAATACCGCACCGCTGGGTTAATACCGCACGAACGACTTGACTACCATCGTAGTTAGCAATGTAGACATTGGCTGAACTATCGACAATAGCGAGCTGCGGCTCGTGAGCTTCCAAAGACCAGTCCATGCGATAAGGTTTCGCATCTCCGGGCAAAGTAACGTCGTGTCCCGTTAGAAGAATCGTTTTACCCGCCGGGCTCGTTTCCCATACGGCCAGTTTTCCCGAGCGTTGTCCCAGCTGCGCAACAAGAGGAGGTTTGGCATAGGACACTTCAATCACTTGCCCCTCGATGTCGTGAATCGGTGTGTCGACTGACGCGAGGCTTTCACCTGTTCTCCAGGACCATAAAGTCAAAGCGTAACGAGGGTGGGAGCCCAACGATATCAGATGCTCGGTGGACGTAAATGCGATGGCTGTGTAACCATTTTCGCTGCCCCGTACGCATTCCGAGACTATTTTCATCGAAGGATAAGAGAGCACAAAGATCTTTTGATCTCTGAAGCCCTTTTCGGCGAAGGCTAAAACAAGGATAGTCGGATGTCCTGCCAAGCAGGAAATGCCATCTCCGTTTTCCATTTTCGAACACCACCTCAAACTCTCGCGTTTTTGGGCTATGTTGTAAAATATTATGTGCATGCCAAGACACCAGGCCAGTACCTCTTTCCCTATCCAAGTGGCATGTTCGATCTTCCCTCCTCTGATCCAAATTGGTCGCCAGAAGGCTTCACCTTCCACCATGTCGTTTGACTTATCAAGCCAGCTCTCTATTCTCACGCCAATTCCGGCACATTGATAACCTGACGGGTGGGCGCCACTGCTGTCACCGAAAGACAAATGCCAATGAATTCTTGAAGTTAGTGACATCGGACACGAGCTCGTTCTTTAAAAAGAGCATGTATTTTGCAATTCAGATCGAGATATGTTTCACAACTATTTATTAACGTCCAATCGTTGCCAGTGTCAATAGAGCAAGGCCACAAAGCTGCCGGTCGCGACACGTGATATGGGTCTTTTTTCGACGTAACCTCATGAGCTACGGCGCACATACGGGATCCTAAGACAAAAGCTGATTAGGTTGAACCGCGGAAGGGTGAGTTTTGCTGGGCATACGAAGTTGATATGCCTCTTACAAAGACCCCCATAGCGTGGCGTGATGAGGTCAACCAGCGGGGAGTCATTCGAGCTATATGAACGCGAAAGAGAGCCCGATCAAAAACTTATCTTTGCAAGTCCGTGATATACCGCGCCGTGGGTTTTGGTCTTTTTTTCGCGCGCCACAAATGCCTCGACGCAGAGAGCGGATCCAACTGGCGCTAGTATGCTTGGTTGCTCTTTCGCTTCGGTTCAGTTGATCGTTGGCGTAAACCATTTACCTATTAGCTCGGCCGTTTTTACTAGCCTCCAACTTTTTATTGATATCTTTTCTTGTCTCTTCGGCGTGTCTTTTTTTCTGTTTATCCTTTTCCGCCGCTCTTCGACGTGTCCATGTAGAAAACATAACCTGAAACCAATTCCCTCGTAACATCACCGCAAAAGATGAAGACAAGACGTAGAGACAGAATGAGAGAGGGAGAGAGAGAGAGAGAGGGCGGGAGGGAGGGAGGGAGATCGAAGGATCTCAGGAATAAGAGAAGTACGAGAAGTCGCCAAGTTCCTCGCGGCATAAGATCGTCATTAAAGTGACGCCCGCTGCGATGGATATTTGCATAAGCACGTGGATGTTATCGAGGTTGTCGAATGGGCGGTCCCCGACGGGACCACTTAGTCCACGCTGTTTGTGGCCTTCGTATAATGTATATATATATATACTTACACGTGTTGATTCCATGACGCCACCGAGGGCGTATCGGATCACGTATGAGCATAGACACAACGTCCCTTCTAGCTTTGGGTCAGCGATTATATATATATATATATATATATATATATATATATATATATATATATATATATATATATATATGTGTGTGTGTGCGTATAAACATTTATTTATTTATTCAATATCGTCTTGGATGGACCCGACGTGGTTTCGCCGAGGGAGTGATCAGCGCGGTATTAAGCCTCTCTCTGGGCGCGTCATTGATTTCCATCCAATAGACGCGCCGTCGACGGCCTCTCTCGCGGTCTCTGCGCGAGCTGGCTGTTCGGTGAATTAATTGAGTCGTTCAACGCGCCCCGTGGGAGAGAGAGAAAGAGAAGTGCAAAGAGAGAAAAATACAGTGAGAGAGGCGAAAAATACTGCTGATCAAGTCACGAGGCACGGGAGAGGGAGTGAGAGAGAGAATGCTCGATACACTCGGCAAATTGATCGAGTATTGCCAAGGTACGTACTATAACAACTGGCAGAGAGAAAGAGAGACAGAGCAAGGATTCTATAATTGGATCATTATTTACATAAGAAAATCGTTGAGCACACTTCTTGTGATCTACACAGGTATGTTAAAACATGGCATACAGAAGTTACAAGTGCAAAAACAACTGTAGTGAATTCCTTCCAGCCAGCGCAGTAGAAAGAGTTCCGAAGTAGTTTTCCGTCTCAATGATGAAACATAATTGTTAAAATAAAGAAACAAACAATGCTCTCGACGAGGAACGTTGCTCCCATACATTGTATGCATACTCGTCATTATGATTTCTCTAAGGGCACGATAATTCGCGTTTGGCAGGTTTGCGAATGCGAGTGCGTCAGTGAATCCGAAAGATCTCGCTGTTTAAGATAAAGAAGTACGCTCTACAAGCTCTTCGTAGTTCAAGCTGCATCGACAAAAAACCACAGTTTTTCCAACAGTACCCGTCTCCCTTGACTACCTCGCCTGGTAAAAATTCAGAAGTCCATATTAGAATTGGACAAAGTTCGGTTTGCCTATTTAACATTTTTTTTCTATACTCAAAGAATAACAAATGATAATTGAAGGAATAACTCATTTTCTTTACGACGCTTTCGCAATCTCGTCTTCTATTTACGGGGCAGAGAGCTGATCGTTTTGTCGCTGGACAATAGCACATTTGGAGGAGGGAAGGTTGGATCAAGTGTACTCGCAATACACACAGCTACCCCAAAGTCCTTTTTTCCCATAGGAAAAAAAATATTTCGTTCCCAAAGCGGACCGTATGTGCAAGTTTTTTTTACGAAGCCACCCCCATGAGCAAGTCTCAATTTCATCGCCAGTGCGTCAGTACCATGAGTACTGGGGTCAATTGGAACGTTTTTGAGAAAATCGGTTAGTGTGACTTCTTTTTGTACCTTATCTGTTTGGTAATGGACTTTAATTATAGCTAAATTATCTGGATATATGATAACATTATTGATTTTGCTTCTAATATGCCCTGAACTTAGGTAGAAGCTATTTAGAAACTCTTGGAAAACCTTTCATTTGACCCTGTGTCGGGGTCAATTGAAACGGTGCCGGGGGTTAGTTGAAACAGGTGTTTTCAGCTGATTGAACTGATGTTTCTACTAAACCCAGGTACTTTTAATGATGTGTATGAAGTGAGCAAGTACGATAGTTGTGAATAAAATACACTTAAAAAAAATAACCGGATTTATTGCTTTTCATTCCAGTTTTGGTGCCATCGAAGGTATATTGAGGTGCCTCAATATTATTTTACTTATCTAGTTTTAATTTCCTAAAGATAATCAGTCAGAGAATAGTTTTTGTTACGAGCGAGGTGCCCAATAAGATCAACATAGAGATAAATCAACTTTATATTAATATTTTGTCATATTAATTCAACCTAACATTTATAAACTAATCAACAATGATCTGTTGGTACAAAGATAATTCTAATATAAACATTTATCCGACTCACAAGTTTTTATTTATTAATGACTATTAGTCAGAACAGAGAACAGTATTTCTTACTACCGAGCTACTCAATGAGATCGACTTATTTAAAAACAACACTATTAAAAGTTTTTATCTAATGTTTATCAATTTCTAAGTAATCAACAAAGACCTATTGGTCCAAACACTCAAATATAAACACTATTTGGATTTACAAATATTTTGGATTCACAAACAAACAAAATACACAGAAGTATTTTTCAGATTCATCATCTGTAGAAAACTCTTCATCTAGACGTTTATTCTTGTTCTTGCTTTTTTTCTTTGTTTTTTCCCCGCGGTTCTTTTTTACTCTCTCAGCCTGTTTTCTGCGGTCTTTCTCTTCAGTCTCTTTCCTTGTCTTTTCTTTTTCTGGGGTATTAGTGTATATTGTTGACTTTTTCTATTTCCTACCCCTATTTAGCGTTTTTATATTTTTATTATTATATATATTTTTTGGCATTTTCATATGCCTTTTGATAATTTTCGAGATCGCAGCTTCCGCGGTTCGTAGTTTCGAACGGTTTCTTAGCATCTGAAAAAAAAACAAGATTTGGAAAACTTGCTTGCGTATAAAATCTTTGTTTGGGGTCAATAGTAACACGTTTAAATTGACCCCGAACCGTTTGTTTCAACTGCCCCCATACCCTCGCTTCAAATAACTTATCAAACAACAAAAAACCTAAATGTCGTAGTAAGGTGCTGACCATAATAAATTCACTAGGATATTCACAGTAATGATGATTGTCAACAACGCTGAAGAAGGAACAATAGTTTTGGAGCAACGCGCAAAATAATAGTAATAAAAAAAACTCACTTTTTGTGTCGAAAAAGCGATGCACCCACATAAAATGTTCTACGCTCTTGGAGCGGCGGCGTGAAATAAGGGACAGGTTTCGATATGTTCCTTCCCCCCTTGGGACCCCACCGCTATCAATAACCATCTTCGAGTTATTCAACTTGTTTCATTTGACCCATGTTTCTATCGACCCAGCCTTCCCTACGTCCGTTTTGCAATTTTGGTTTCTCCATAAAGCCCCGTATAGAAAAAAAACACGCTCTCAAGCTTCGGGAGCGAAATGAATTAATAAGGCGGCAACGTGCAAGTTTTCAACTTTCACAATTTGATTATGTATAAGAATACTTAACAATATTCTTTCGTATCAAATAAGTTCAGCGTTGCCCTTCGTTTTCAATGTCAAATTATCGATAAATTCAAACGCTCTTAAAATCGAAACGTTTTCGCCGATTCCTGCTCTAAATTAAATCCCCACGCTTCTTCTATAATACACTTCTTACGTGCAAAAAATTATTCAAGTATCCGAAATCTTGAGAAAGTTACACCTTGGAAATGTTCAATTGTAAGTTCAAATCCCTTCAAAATCCATACCCGTCCGCCGGTCTTTACAAATTTTTATGCAAACGCACCACCAATGTTTCTCCAATTCGGGTACGGAAATTGAGCCAGATATCTAAAAAACCGATCTAATAATACAAGAACTGCCTCATCGTCGTCTCTCATCAAGCCAAGAGCGCACCTACCGCGATGTTATTCCCACATTTTAACCAATTCAAACTTTCGAAAAAAAAACAATATTGCCGACAACTCTACCCACGAGCATTTCTTCCGTCCTTCATCAATACCTGCGAAAAGCCAGTGGTGCATCCCCTGTGTCCTCGCCAACCCTTGCTATTGGCACATCAACCTCGCGTCGTCAGTTGGGCAAAAATAAAAGACTAAGACAGCAGCACATCGAAAAGTTGAGTGCAATCAAACGAGTTGCGACCGTCCTCTGAGCCGGACTACCACTTACCTACATACGAAAGCTCGTGCAACATAGTTTGTGTAATACGAAGTTTCGTTTTCTGGCAAGCGGTCTTTAGCTCCGAGTTCATGTGTATCCGACGGGTTCGGTGAGACCATGCTCGCAAGGGGGATGAGAGAGAAAGAGCAAAAGAGCCCAAAAGACAGAGAGAGAGAGTAAAAGAGGGAGGCTGGAGAGACTCGAGAGCAAAAGCAGTCGGGTCCAGGTCGAGTGTGGGAAAACACCGAGAGAGTCAGCGCGCTGTCCGCGGCGGGGCATGCGGTGGGCAGCATTTAATCAGCGTGCTCTCGCTCTCAGCACGCTGTATAGAGAGAAACGCGCTTTACGTACGCCAGATCATAATGTGTGTATACACATACACACACATATAATGTGTGGTATAATACACTCGTATAGTATAGAGAAGGTATATGGTTCGGTTAGTTTTTGCCGGGAGGTTGCTTGGAAATTGGCGCCAAATTAGTAAGGAGACGAGGCGAGGCCTCGCGATGCCTTGGGCTGCGTGACGCGAGACATTAAAAGTAACCTCTGCTCTCTCTCGTGGCACCCCCTCGCGCTCATCCCTAGTGTTGCGCTCTCTCTCTCTCTGTCTCTGTCTCTGTCTCTCTCTCTCTCTCTCTCTCTCTCTCTCTCTCTCTCTCTCTCTCTCTCTCTCTCCTCTCTCTCTCTCTCTCTCTCTCTCTCTCTCTCTCTCTCTCTCTCTCTCCCCCCCCCCCCCCCTCTTCCTCTCCCTCTCTCTCTGTACTCTCCAGTTTGGGAATCTGTTCACACAGTAATCGAGAGGTCCAGCATCTTTCGCTCTCGCTTACACTGGATCGGATTCACTTCATATCGATCCCGAATCCCGCATCAACGCTTTATCGCGCGATATTTTGAAACGCGGTGCACAGCGTTCCATAACCACTCACGCGCGGGGATGCAGGTGAAAAACGATCACTTTCAATGAGTTGATCGACGAAAAAAAAAATTGTTTATGATATTTAACGATCCTGAGGGATAACAATCGGACAGGTGAACGCACGTGAAGCTTTTGCGAACGCACGTGGGAAAAGTGCTCCAAAGCGATTTTTTTTTCGGTGGGCGCAATTTTACATTCGATAAGAACGAAAACGCGCGGATGCGCGCGCGATGACGTCGCAATTGCCAATTTTTTCTGCACACGCTGCGGGAACACCCGAGTTCTGAACTCTTATCGTATAAAAATGAAATGCGAATAAAGGTATAATGGTTTTTCGCAGCTGCGGCCGCTTCGAGTTCAATGCCCTATATACGGATCGAAAACATTGCGAAGACAATGTAATTTGGAGAAGAATCGTTTGCGGATAATCGACCGAAGCTTATTGAGTTCTCCCGGAAGTCTCCTTAAAAAAAGTTACATCACCCTTCAGATAGATGTGTCTCAACTATCCATGAAACAAAAAAAACATCGGTTTACCATTCTGCAAAATCATCATGAAAGCTAGGCTGCCTTCAAGAGATCTGCATACTTTCGACATTTTTTAAATACCCATTTCATTGTATGTTTTTATAGCCTTTGCAGATGTGGCAAAAATTGACCGAGTTGTGAAGATTTTTGTGAAAGGTCAGATCGTTCACTGCGCGACGCTGAACCGCCCTACTATACTACGATTCACCCTTTTTTCTCGAAATTATATTTTAGGAAGCACGGTGTATCGTATGACGGAATGATTTTTGATACGTTTATCAATTTTTTGAAAATAAATCACTAAAGTTATGTTTTTCCGAAAATCGAACTTTTTTTCTACGGCTTGTCATTTTCGCAAATTCCAAAATAGTATCCGGCCGTACGAAAGTTTTAGTATTATACTAAAAGTATATTTTGTTATTTTTTTAATTCGATCACCCTAGTTGCCAGAACCACTTACACCGATTAACTATGCAACAACGACGGCACTTTGTTTGAATAATGATGACTTCATTGCTCATCAATATTTCCATTCGCAAGAAGATCCAGCTCGGGAAGACTATGTATTAATTATGTATGTCAAATCCCAACGTCGTCATCCCAAAACTGTCCTCAAAAATATTGAAATCAAATTGAAAAATATTGAGTCAAATTGTCTTTTGGGTCTCAAGCTCAAGCACTATTAAGGCCTTATATACCTTTAGGAACACAATTGAACTTTTTTGTTATTGACTTCAATTATGTATAATCCTTTCAAGAATGATATTGTCCAAAGAAAAATAGTTTAAAAACCTTAAATGCGTTTTTCGTGAAAGCATGTTTTTCAAATCAGAGGGATTCCGAGCTCTTACAATTTTTAACCGATCGTCTTCAAACCTCAACTGTAGCTTCTTCGATAGATTTTCTAGCGAAGTACACACGATCTTTACGATCGATTAACAATTACGGTTTTTATAGACAAATGAAAGCCGCTCATATAGCAAAAAATGTGACATCTTTTTTCCAAATAGTGCCAAATTTGCGAAAATCGATATTTTGTAATGGTAGCAAAACTCGTGTAGATTACGAGAAAAAAAAATTTTCGCTCCAGGTGCTCATATTCCCCTCCAACGAGTCCGCCCGTGCAGGGCCTCAAAAAGAAGGCCTCCTCTTTCTACCGGCCACTGAGCCGTCATTTTGAACTTTCTTGGAAAAAAAAATTGATTTGGCTACCTACAGATATGTATTTTTTTTCTAATACAAAGAAAATCCGGGTTTTCCGACCATCCAAAGGTCTACAACGCCTCAACCCGACTATTCATGTATAACTATAAAAACAAGCTTCACTGAACTATGTTTTCCTCTGAAATAAGATTTCCCCGTACGATTCGTATCTGCCTCCCTTTCTGATTTTTTCACCTAATTCCTTTAACACCCGGGATGAAATCCCTTATACTTTGATTCCCATGGTCGTTCTATTTTCGTATATACGTTTTTTTACGCCTCTTTCTCTGCTTTCGCATCATTCTGTCTCCTTTTTTCTCTATACGTCTGTCTTTTCCCACACAAACAGTACATACACACAGCCTCTGCAAAAATATATCCCCGGTAACCACCAGCAGCACAAGCCAACACAAGAAGAACGATAAGAGATGACTCTGCCCGGCTGCACTTACGCTCGCGACCAATGTGTGCGCAGTCTTCATCGTAGCGAGGCAGTAGTGGTTGCGGATTCGTATAGTACACGTGCAAAAGCATATATAACATACACACACATACATATACACCGATACACATAACTACCCTGAATACGTGCGTGCGCGACCGTTACGCTCCTCAGATCGCAGGGTGCAACTGCATTGGCAGCAGCAAACTGGCGAATCGGGTATACGCTATATACGTAGATACATCAAGAGGAAGAGAGAGAAAGAGAGCACGACCTGAACGAGCGTGGGTCTTATTGGTACCAGGGGATATTATAGGTCTTATTGGTACCAGGGGATATTACAGCTACATATATGTATATACATATAGGACCCATTCCATCTATGTAATGTTGACTATCAGCACCTCTGTGTGCAGCACCTCGGCGTGCAGGATAACTCTGAATCTTTTTTTCAAACGAATTGTTGATTTTCTTCATATAATGAAACAATAAATGACCATTTTGTGTATATATTTGAATTTATGTAAATGTGATTTTGAAGACATTCAGATTTCGATAATATTGAGTATAGGGACAATCAGCAACTATGAAGACGATGCATGACATCGCCTTTATCTAAAATAAAATTTTCCCATATGAGTACATGTATCGGGTGTCCTAGTTTAATCTTACACCTGATTTATCTCGAAAAATACTGCTCTGACCAAGTATTGAGTTTAGTGAAACTTTTAGACGTCAAAGGAGGCGTGAAAAAAAAATTGTTTTGTTGCAAAATTCAAAATGGCGACATTAAGATGGCCGGCATGTTTTTTGTTCGCAAATTTTGTAGGATTTTTTTTATAAAGTCCTTAATTTTTCGGTTACAATACCATTTTTGACCATTTTAGCGATATCCAGGATGTGTACCACGAGAAGGCGAAGTCTTTAAGGGATCTTCTCACTTTAGACGAGCAAAAAGGGTATTTTCATGAATTCTCTCGTTAGGTTTGTGTTATAGATTCTGATATAAATGTTGTTACGCTTAATGAATACACTTTCGAAATACTTTTTAAAAAAATTATGTATTTATGTAACACAAACAAACTTTAAAAGCGTTTTTCTCGAAACAACATTTTTCGACGGCTTGTTGATAAAATCTTCGAAACTACTGAACCGATCCTTATGAAATTGTAACCACATATTCATCACAACTATAGCTATAGCGCATATCAAGTTTTTTTTAGTTTTGATATTTACTATTTTTTCGCCAAAGCCGGTGAAATATAGACGTTTTCTTTAGTTTTTTTTCGAAAAATGTGCGCCATTTTGTTATTTTTGCATATATAAGAAAAATTATGATATGCGCTATAGCCATTAACATACTGAATCCATAAACGTTTGATTTTTTCGTTTCGGATGATCCATCTCCGAGATTTCATCAACAGCGCAGACCTACCATTTTTTAGGACATTTTCTTAATTACCATTTTCGTCTATAAATAGTGACTTCAATGAATAAAAAAAATGTTGTAAATGTATTTCGAAAGTGTATTTATTAAGTGTAACATCTTTTATATCAATATCTATAATGTAGACCTCTCAAAAAAAATCATGAATATAGCCTTTTTTAGCATCTAGAGCGAGAAGACCCCTTAACATCCCAAGTCTGCCTGTGTGTGATTGTTTGTTTAGCTTGTTACTTATAACAGTTTTATTTACCAAGATACCCAAACAAACCAATACAAGCGCACACTCATACACACGTACACTTACACTTGGAATGCTAAAGACTCTACCTCCTCGGCGTACATCCTGAAGAGCGCTAAAATAAGTAAAAAATCGTGTTCGAACCCAAAAATTATGAACTTCATCGAAGAAAATTCCTACCAGAGTATTTAGTTTTGGCCTGAAAATTTATTGGTGACAAAAGTCATGATTCTATTTTCTTTAAACATGTCGGCCATCTTAACGTCGCCATTTTCAATAACGGACCAAACATTCTTTTCAGGTAAATCAGGTGTAAGATTAACATGGAGCACCCGGTATATATAGGTTTATAATATAAGTACGAGGAATATTACGTACAATCGTTTTCAAAAACTTGTGGAAGGGCGCAGGTCGCTCTTGGCTCTTTATCGGTGCTCCCGTCAAAAGCATTAACCGGAAGTCACGTATAATTATATACGTGATGCGAACGAGAAACTCACGAGAGTCGGAATGCGATTACAGCATGATGCGACCGCGCATTCGTGATTTCGGCGTCTTTTGAATATTACCTGCGATCATGTGGTTACACTTCGTGTAGATTGATCATCGCAATTCGAGCAAGAGTTTGGATAATGGGGGCAATGAAATTCACCGAGATGCGTCAATCAAAAAGCGAGGCAGATATTTATTTCCCAAAGTGCTCAACTCCTCTTTTGTATCGTATCCCTATTCTATAGGGAAACAAAGTGTCGTACTTCGTATTGTGTGACGATTTTTCGTGAAAAAAAAAACAAAATTCCCAAACAAACTCGCAAAAAAAATGTGCACTCAAGCTGCATCGGCCTGCGGAGCAATACATGGATCGGTGGCCGACTAGTGTCCCACAGTTTCCCCCTGCCCTTGGGCAAATCCCATACCGTAGTGCGTTAAAAAAGGGTGGCCGTGCCGGCAGGACTCCAATTGGGTCACGCAGAAACTTAAGAAACCAAAGCGATGAGTGTGGAGTAACAAATGAAAGGGATGGGATCGTAAAGATCCGAAAAGGCATACGGAGCAACATTGGAAAAGTATACGGATATACATCAGCACTGCGCAGCTGCATTTTTTTCTACTCCCGACGTTTCTGGCCTCTTTCTCGTTGTACAGTTGCCTCTTTCGAAGCCACCACGAATTGCCGCCGCCAGAGAGGAGAGAAGAATTATAGTGGATGCGTCCGAGCGATCACAGACAAACGTTTATATTCGCTAAACGCCGATTTACTCGAGGCGAACCTAATACACTACACTAGTTTTGTATGCGCACACACACATATCCATATATACGTAGAAAGATGCCTGTGAGGATGCCTCAGGAGCACACCCGGTCATAAAAACTAATAACAGCCTACACATAGATTCGGATAACTCTCTGTTGCGCCCTAGACTTTCGCCAGACCCAAATCGCAGCAGCAGCTAAAACGCATACTAACATAACACGCACGCGCAAATATATATACATATATACATATACATATGTGTGTGTGTATATATATATATATATATATATATATATATATATATATATATATATACACACACACACATATATACATATACACACACACACACCTATATATGTGTATACTTATTCCACACATCAAAAAGACCAGCTGCGCATTGTCTTCCTGAAAAGTCTCGGGGAGTCAAGGGCCTCGAGCTTCTGGTTAAATTTCTAAATTTCTCTCTTTCGTTGAAGAAAATTACGGCTACAATTTCGCGAAGTCCCAGTATTTCGAGTCTTCAGACCCTGAGTAACTGCTCCCGACGACGTGTTTTTGGTTTTTTTTTTCTTCTTGACACGAAAGTTACGATATTGGAGAAGTTTTCAACCTCGATGAAGTAAAAATAGACGCAAAATGACTTATTTTTTTCGGTATGGGATTAATTGGTTTTATATTCGGCTGTCTCAAAAAAGCATTGTTTGTACGAAACATTGATTAGGTATATGAAATGATATTTGATCGATTGAGAAGATTCTAGCGAAATTCGCAATTTTGTGGGTGTTTTGTGTGCAAACAGTAACCAATTATCCTGAAATATGTTTTATTCGAAAATTTCACAGTTCTATCACGTTTGACAGGTGCGCCGTTTCAGCGATTTCCAGCATTGAGCCGCATTGGTCTGAACCAATACTGGGATGGGTGACCGCTTAGTCGCGCACTAGCCAGCGCGCTGAAAAACTGCTGATAAGGAGCTTCCCTCAGGTGACACCCTTCGATTTTATTGAAATTTGGATATGGTATAAAGCACCAAAAAGTAAGCGATACGTTTTTTTTATCGGCGGAAAAACGATTTTGAGGGGTGAAACCACCCCTTAATATAGGGGTGGTTCACCCCTTTTTTTTGTTGCGATGTCACTATAGTGGATTTTTCATTGCTTCGGATTGGAAGAATTTTCGTTTTTGTTTCATTAAAATCGGTGGACTCCTTATGTGTGAAACTGCTATATTACCCCTCGAGATGCCTTTTTTCGAGGGGTGGTTTCACCCCTTAAAACCGTTTTTCCGTCGATTAAAAAAAAACACGTATCGCTTACTTTTCGGTGCTTTATGACATATCCAAATTTCACCAAAATCGAAGGGTGTCACCTGAGGGATGTTCCTTGTGAGTGAGTCGCAATTTCACTGAAATTCCGACAATAACGCAGATGAAAACCAGTAACATCGGGCCGTGAGTATCGGCGCTGGTTTTCCACAGTTCCACAGGTGCCCTGGTGCAAGTAAGATGCAGTCGTCGATTAGGAAAAATTGGCCATGGTTGACATTCTGAATGACATAGCAGCAATTGGAAGGAGTAGAGTGACAATCGCCTGTACATGATTTTATTGGGGAGTCCCCGGATCCTGCCACACCCATATAGAGACTTGATAGGGACGCCGCACGTAGGAAGTCGACATTAGAATCCAAGTAGATTCTGTGCCATTTTCTGATTCACGTCGTTAGAGAATTATTTTATTTTGAAATTTTCTTTGATATTCTCAACCGGAATTTGTTGGATCTCCGGTCAAAAAATATTCTCTCGTGATCCCGTGCACGAATTTGTTGGGAAGTCCCAAAAAAAGATGCACTCCCATTTATGTAGGGATTTGTCAGAAACACCGCACATCATTGGTATCCAATTGAATTCTCCAATGTTCTCCGATGAACGTCATTTGAGTATGCTCTTACCACGTTCGAAGAGAAAATATATAGAAAGTGCCGGAGACAACTCGGTGAGTGGAAATATAGTCTGCACGCTTCTTGAGCATGTGCGTGTGTGGTGATATTATGTCAAAGTGCTGTAAAATAAATAACAAACGATAATGATAGTGGGTTTTCAGTGATGTGATTCGAATCGATTTTTAAAATCGACTTTTTTAACAGATTTATACGTTTTTAAAATATGTTTTATAGTTTTGTGAGATCCACTCATTTTGTTTATGTATATGGGTTATTCTCCCGACATGATCATTTTCCAAGACAAAGAAATTCATAAACAACAATTTCTCCTTTAAAAATTGAAATCGACTAGAGCTGTAATCATTATAATATAATTCCCTAAGGATCACACTGATTTTTAAGTTTTGAGAGATTTATCATGATCGAAAGAAATAGTAGGGCCAGAGGAGTGATGCAAACCTTTACCTATCAATTTTTTATTGCTTTATTAATATCTTCTTCTCCTTTTCTTTGAATATTGATGTCGTTTCAACTTCTCTCTTCCTACAGCATCCTGTTTAATCCTTTCGTATGTCTCCGTTTTTCCGCTTCTCTTTTCGTATGAAGCCTTTCTTCTTTCGATAGCGACATGGCAATAATCTAAGAGAATAATTTTTATGTAACCTTATGCATATGCCCGCACGCGTAACCAAGATGGTGTTATTCCTCTGGCACAACTATCATGACAGGTAGCGAGTGACTTATGTATTGAAAAATGATAAAGTTAAGAATGATCAGAGGAACGACGCCCTCGCCTGTCACACGACCTCGCAACACACAAGGTCTGTAGAAAAAAAACGTAAGATACAAAAATGATACGACGCAATCAGTCTTCGAAAAAGTAGATGCAGAAAACACTGCTCTGGCGAGTATGACCAGCTAACGACACCAGTCACACAGTACATTAACTGATTTACAGCTCTCCAGAGGAATGATTAAGAAAACACGGTTACAAAGTTTCGTTATTCTTTTGAGATACCTGTGCTTATTATTTTTTGGGGAGGATTTAAATGAATATCCAATGCTTTTAAGGAATGTTTTTTTCTGATGTTTTTGAACTTTTAGCACCTCTTGAGCTTGCTAGTGTATATGAAGACTGAATAGTTTCACTCCAGATAAATAATTTTCACACTCAAAATACAGGAAAAAAGAATAACGACTATTTGTCTGCCAAGTGTGTTTTAATTGAAGATTTCGAAATATTTCAATTTGTTGCATTCCAAACAAACCTACAAAGTAATCGAATAGGATATATTAAAAAAGTCGAATTATTACATGCAAAATGATCATTTCGGGAGAATGACCCATATATTTTGTTTAGCAAATTCAACGTACAGAATGCGATGGGATCCATCGGAAATCGTAATGAATATTGTTCGATAATGTGGAAATCCTTCAGGATTCAAATAGGATTTGTACATTAGATTCCAATGGGGAATTCCTATTAGAATCCAATGTACGAGCATGACGTTTTAGTATAGTTATCCAATGCGATGACCCTCTGGAATGCTATCAGGAAATGAGGACAAGCATGGGAATCCAATCGGAGCCCTACGACAATTTCGGCACGGAGGTGTGCTAAGAAATGAAAAGGATAAGGTCGAAACAGCCCTCATCGGGACCTGCGAAGACAAGTAAAGCCTGCATTTAATTTTTCGTATATTTCTCAATCAGCAGTCTTAACGTTATCCACCCACAGACTGACTTTCCATTCGAATAAAAACTACAACAGTACCTGCGAATTTCGTTATCGGACTTCCTTACAAACGAGAAACGTTGCGCGTCCTTCGTCCCGTACAAGAATAATTGCCTCGAGCTAAATGAAAAGTTACAAAATTATCGAATCGACGTTTCTTTATGGTATTTATCCGCGGACTCATGGACCCAGCGTGTACGAAGAAGATATATTATACGCGCGGAGCGTCTCCCTTGATGACTATCAAGAGGACGAACGACGAAGAGTTAACGACGTCGGCGCGGACCACACACATCTATACGAAAAGAACGGTAAGGTATATCCTGTGCTCTTGTGGTAACGTCAATTAGCGATCGCTTACCGCAGTTAAGCCTCCGCTTGTCCCGGCAATATATATAGGAGAAATGAGCAAGAGAGAAATAAAGAGCGAGCGAGAGAGCACAAATGACTCGCGGTGTACACCTTGAAATCTATTCTCTCTCGCTCTCTCCCTATTTTCTCTCTCTCCTTCGCTCTCTTTCTCTCTCGAATAAAAAGGCATATAATGTGTTCTGCTTTTCTTTGCTCGAGAGAGCAGCATCCAGGGCGACTCTCTTATAAGGCTTGAGTCCGGCATACGACGATGACATATGAGCTACCGGCAGTGCTTTGTCCCGTACTGAATACCTTCTAAATTAAAGGGAGAGCGAAAGAATCTCGCGTGTATACACCACATATTACATGCACTTGTATACACATACATTTCGAGTTCTAAAAGATCCGCAAAAGGCCCAAGCTACGGTACGGGTTGCCCGTTAAATCATTTGAATTACGCCCTTCTGCTTGTTCATCATCAATGTGTATATGTCCATACACATATGAATGCGCACCATATAGTCATATATAAGTGCGCCACTGAATATCGTTAAGCTGCCGCAATATTTACCACAGATTTATCACGACTCATCTTGGGATGTACGCGCGGTCTTCGGATCGATTAGCTGACGAAAAAAAGGGTCATCCGAAGATGCGCCGGTATACGCCGGTATATACAAGAGGGCTGTACCTGTGTTGCAATCTCAAGACTGCGTCGGGATACTTAAACGTAATACTGAGGGATACAGAGTATTTATTTTTTTCCACAGAATATCTCAGAAATGCAGTAAGGCATTTTGATGCGTGACTGCTGCGTGTGGGATGCTCTGGGCTCCGAAAATTGTCAAGACAGCCCCGTTGAAATTCGGAACCGTTAAGGCGTTACCCCCACTTGTAGCGCAAAAAAAGGCCTTTTTCATGAATTTTTTAAAAGAAAACTACAAAACTTTTTTAATCGATCAATATACCATCTTAAAGAACACATATTGAAGAACTTTCAGTAATTTTTTTATTGAAAAATATTACATTGTTTAGTGGCAAATGGCCGTCAATGAAATAATGTTTTTACATACACGGTTTGCGGTGACCAACATTGCGACGAAGTGGATAATCTGAAGAAAAAAATGCGGATGGATTCAGTCAAATATAAGTATAAACTAGTCTTTAATCGAAGGATTTTCAAAAATATTCATTTTTCACAAAATGGCGGACAGTCAAAGTTAATGGTGCGATTTTAACGAAAAAACGGCCGTTTTTTGGCTATAAAACGGCCATTTTTTTTTCGAAAAAAAAAATCGAACGATTAAAGACTACATTTTTATGTATTAAATAAGCCTGCAAAATTTCAAGAAGATCGGTTCATTAGCGTTCGAGTAATCTTGGTCGCCGACTTCAGAAATGCCATTTTGAGAAAAACGCGTTTAAAGTTTCTCTTTCAACGCGGATTCTTCTCTTTCAACGCTCATATCTCAGTCAATTTTGTTCGGATCGACTTGAAATTTTCAGGACATATTCTCAGATACTTATACTTCAAAAAAATGCAATAAGAAAAATCGATTTTTTGAAAATCGCAAGTGGGGGTAACCCCTTAAAGGCTCAAATTGGGCTAATAGGAACCGCGATAATACAGCCCAACTGTAGGGGATTTTAGGTTTAGGTGGAAAAATAAAGAAAAACAAGTTTGACTCAAGAAACCAATCAAGGTGCTGGGGCCGGGTTGAAGGTCCAAACATTGAATGCGCCGACGGTTTAAAATTCCGAATTTTAATATTCCGAATTTCAAGATGGGGCCGGGTTGAAATTCCGATCTTTGGATGATCAGAACGCTCAAAACTCCGAAAGAATACTACCCCGAAAGATCAAAACCCCGAAAATCTGAACACCGTCAAAAAAATTCGGCTATGGAAGTTTTTTGAGTTTCAAAATTTTTAATAAATCGATGAATTATTTCAAGAATTTTTTTTATTAAGAAGTGATTTTGCGTCATTTTTAAAATTTGTCTAGACAATGTTATACGTTCCACATAATTTACGGTCCAATTATTTAAAGTTTTTTTTTTAAATTAAGACTTTCGCTGGCATGATCTTGACATGGGGACCGGGTTGAAATTCCGAACTTTAAATGCACCGACGGTTTGAAATTCCTAATTTTAATGTGCCAAAATTACAAGGTTCGTCAAGATCATGCCAGCGAACGTCTTAATTTAAAAAAAAACTTTAAATAATTGGACCCTTTATGGAAAATTTTCATACTTCTAAAACTTTCATAGCCGAATTATTTTGACGGTGTTCAAATTTTCGGAGCTTTTGTCTTTCGTGTGAAATTCTTTCGGAATTTTTATCTTTCGGGGTAGTATTCTTTCGAAGTTTTGAGCGTTCTGATCATTCAAAGTTCGTAATTTCAACCCGGCGCCGTTCAGATTTTCAGCGTTTTGGTCTTTCGGGTGAAATTCTTTCGGAGTTTTGATCATTCGGGGTAGTATCCCCAACAGTATATTAAACATTTTAGGGTATCAAAAATGTTCAAATCTGGATATGTGAAAATTACCTGTGTCTTGGACAATCACACATGTTAGATGTACAAATAAATTCTCGGTCTGAGAATAAAACAGCTTAACCTAACCTCAAAATGTACATCGTGAGAACAGTGAGCAAAATGAGTTGCAATAACGCGCATATTGTGCACTGTATACGTTTTGCGTTCGAATTGAAAAAAAACTTCCGAGTCTGAGGAGATGATTTGTCAGGCATTGGGGAGAGAGACCGTGGCCATCAGTACCGTGAAGTAGTGGTTTCAGTGATTCCGCATTGGAAATTTCGACCTCGAGGATGGCGAGAGAGCGTGCGGACCAACTAAATTTGAAGACGAGGATTTAGCGCAGTTGCTGGACGAGGATCCTTGCCAAACGCTATCGGAGCTTGCTACTACAATGAGAGTGACCCAACAATTTCCAGTCGTTCAAAAGAGGTCGGTAAGATTCAAAACGGCCTCACGCAAAAGACCTAGGCCGGTCATATTGCTGCATGGCAATGCCAGACCACATACAGTAAAAAGGACCAGTGACGCTTTAGATTCGTTGGGCTGGGAAGTTCCGCCCCACCCAGCGTATTCACCAGGCTTGGCTCCATCAGGTTTTCGCGTGTTTCGATCGCTCCAACATCATTTGGCTGATAGTCACTTCAAAACGTTTGATGAAGTCAAACATTCCATTACCGACCGATAAACATCGCTTATCATCATCATCTTTTCACCGCCAAGGAATTCCTAATCTGCCTGACAGGTGCGGGGAATGTGTGGAAGCAAACAGAGATTACTTTCCTGATTAAAATGTACCTTGATTTTAGGTAAATAAATCATTATTATCATGAAAAAAAGCGGAGAACTTATTTGTACACCTAATATTTCGAGGGTTATCACTGTCGCTGAATCTCAATGTGATGTCATATGTTCCAACTTTAAAAAGGCAATTGAGTATTCGAATGATTTAATGTGTATTCGAATTTAGATTCGCCACTGAACTTTCGAAATGCAATATGAAATCGAGATTCAATAAATCAGAAACTACCAAATTTGGATTATTCTTTATAATTCATGAAACTGTTCATTGTCTCGAAATCCAACGACTTCCCGAATTGACACAAATGCAGTTAAATTAACCTTACGGAGCCTTCAGACAAAGAGACAGCCCATAGAGACAAGATGCGTCCTTCAAAGGTTCATACGAGGCCTCTGAGCTGGGGAACCCCAATGGAGACCGGAAAAATTCATTCAAACACCTCCAAAACAATTGTGAACCCCTCTATTTCCACACGGAAAGTGAACGAGCAACCTGATCAGTTCGATTCAAGTCCTTTTCAGCCGCATGTCTTCATTCGCCTTTCGATGCATTCCGCATACGGAAGAATACCACATGCCATGGAAACAAAACTCTCGCCCAAGTAGCCAGCAGGATACAAAATGCACGCGACGCATTTTTCCGCGGCGGATCTGCCAAGTAGCCGGTGCAGCATGATCGCGAGAAGTGTGAAGGAGAAAGGTGAAGTATGAGGACGAATCGCGTGCAATTCCACGCTACATTACCTCGGTATCCGCTCGTCTATCCCATATAACACACCCACACACACCAAGTATACCCATGCATGTCCATACAACCCACGAAGGTACACATACGCAACGTGCGTCAACTCATCAAAATAAAAAGGGCTTAAGATCCCGCTCGAGGATATCTCTCGCCCCCCCCCCCCCTCCCAGCTCTTTATCCTCGAAGTAGCCGATCGTCACGTGTGTATGTATGTATATGTGTATGCACTTCTCTCGTACCCAAGTGTACGGGATTCCGAGGAGGATACATTCGAGTGTATTCGCAGCTGAGAGAGCACGGCGTGAGATGGTGCACTATAATTAAATGAGAACCCCTGGATGGGCCACGGACGGAGGAACGCCCACGCCATGCATCAAACCATGACGTAGATAGGTAAACGCGCGCTCGCTGTGCTGCTCCTGCTGCTGCAGATGGAGAAAGATGGTCCTCAGATACACACACACACACACACACACACACACACACATATGTATGTGTATATATATATATACACACACACACATACATATATATATATATGTGTGTGTGTGTGTGTGTGTGTGTGTGTGTGTGTGTGTGTGTGTGTGTGTGTGTGTGTGTGTGTGTGTGTGTGTGTGTGTGTGTGTGTGTGTGTGTGTGTGTGTGTGTGTGTGTGTGTGTGTGTGTGTGTGTGTGTGTGTGTGTGTGTGTGTGTGTGTGTGTGTGTGTGTGTGTGTGTGTGTGTGTGTGTGTGTGTGTGTGTGTGTATACACATACATACACACACACATACATACACAAAAACACACACACACACACATGGTTCCTACCACCTTAGTTAGGGTCAGCTATCTCGCGCGACCCATCTCCGCCTATCCAATCACACACTGTAACCGCGTTGCGCGCGTATGGCACGCAAGCGATAATACACGGTGTCCCAATTATCCCGCAACACGACAGGACCATAGAGTCGGACTATATGTATATATAATGACAACGTGCAGGCACATAAATATATATATATGGAGAAAATATGGGAGAACGGCGTGAGAGTATTTTCAGCTCCTCCCAGCCCTACGCTTTTATTCGTTCTCTCCGTCATATTCCACGTATACTCTTCAGTCAATATGGATATATGGGATATATATAGACATACATATGGATATACACCACACAAGACGGTACATACACTTTACGATCTTCGTCGGCAGCTCGTTCGCGATGTCTCGACATCACACTCATTCTTAATATATATATGTATTAGTAAATCTGATTTCGCGGACATTCGACTTTTGGGATCGTCCTCATATTAGCGCTTATTTCGCAAGTAAACAAAACAAAAATCTTGGTGTCGGCAAAATTCGTATGATTTTTCGTTGATTACTACTGGTGAGACCTATAACAACCTATTTTCAAGTTACTAAGCAAATGGATTTTTCTTTCCTAGTGAGATGCGTTAGCAGTTCATTTAAGACTTTTTTTGTTTTTATGTTTGAGGTTATAAGTAAATACCCTGATACATTATGTTATAAAGGGTGTCTCAAAATGACCTGACATTTTAAATTGCGCGCCATTTTTTTTTTTTGTGGCGAACATAGAGTACCGATCTTTGACAACTGGCATCAGGATATTCAGGTTCAGTCATGGAGAATTACACGATCGAGCAACGCATAGAATTAGTTATTGGCGGCATTGTTATTGAAGACGAAGTTTTATGGTGGTGTTACTTCGCGCTGCGGCGATGTGGATTGGCCGCCAAGATCGCACAATTTGACGCCGTGGACTTTTGTCTTTGTGGTTTTCTGAAAGAAAAAGTGTATGCCAATGATCAACAGACCATTCCGGAGCTCAAGGAAGCAATTGGACGTACCATTAATGAAATCAGTCCGCAATTATGCCAAAATGTTATTGAAAATTTCGTCAAAAGCGTGAACGTTTGGAAACAGGGAGGAAGCGGCCACTCATCGGATGTTGCGTTCCACAGATAACCTCCATGTTTGTACCTTATATTAAATTAAAATATTCGTACTTTTCAAATAAGTAACGCGCTTTATTAATAAATTCAAATGTCCTCCCTCAGTGAAGAGCAAGGAGAACGCTTCCACCGAGACATACAAATCGTGGAAGATAGGTATCAGGGAAGATGGGGCACACACACACGATGGCTGATTACGTTTGGAGTTTGATACGCGCCTCCCTTGACAAGTCTCACTCGAGAAAATCACGAAAAAGAACCTTACTCAATATGAAAATATTTAATAAAACTTAAATCTTCCAATAAAATTATATTTTACTTAAAACTGTATATTTCCGTGTTTTTACGTAGAATATCAATATTAAACGTTAAAATAAGATCAGTAGATAGATAACATTTAGAAAAAATATAGAGTTTTGCGACACCAGCTCAATCGGCTATTGAGCTGTGATACTTGTACACTTGAGGGCATGTACAAGGTCGACATAACCTCACAAATCGTCAACCCTGTTTTCTCATTGATGAATAAGTTTTTTTTAGGAAAAACAACGCATCAGGCCCTGGAGAATTCTTTGACGCAGAGCTTAACGATTTTTTATCGCTCTAATTATTATTCATCTTCGGGAATTCTTTATGCGAACATTTTAGCCATCTCTCGAGCACTCATATGTCGGGTGGAACACCTCCTGCTCCGCCTCAATATTCTATGAAGCCCTATGTCTTTAAAATCAGCTTTGGATAAAAGTAAGCATATTTATATAAAAACCAGGACGGCCTGTGAAAACGACGATTCAGCTTAAAGAAATTAAGGACTTTCCTCAGGCAGACCGATGTACTGATAGCCAACATTAAATGGATGTGACGGGTTCAAAAAAACTCTCCGGCACGCCGCCTACGCGTGAGCACAGATGTCGTATATTTAGGGATCTAGATACTCTTGTTTCGCGGTTCATGGACCAATCACATAAAATGGACATCCGATTGGGTCGGACACTATACATAGATAAAAGGCGCAGAAGCTTGTGGTTTTTTTAAAACCCGCTTTCCTTTTTTTACTTCGCTTTCTCTGTGGAAATTTCGGTTTACCCTTCCGCTTATTGCTATAAGGTACCTGCGAGTAATAAGCCCTAAGTAACGAAAATCGTATTTAAAATGACGGCTCACGCTCAAAGCCACACTCACCCATGCCTATTGCACGAATATGTCGCTACAAGTTTGCGGAGACGCGATACTCCGCTCCTTGCCGCCAGGGTTGCATTATCCATCATAAGACGCGGCCGCGCAGCACCAATAATAAAAATCGATGCGAATAAATCGTAAGTATTTTTTGTAATATTACACTTATCTATCTAAAATCACAGTCTTTATCTTTATTAATTCAAGCTTCGATGATCATAAATATTTAATAACTTATCGTGGTCCAAATATATTTAATTTTGTTTTTCTTACATACGTGGTCGGCGGTTATTAAGGCCTACTAAATTTGACCATAGGCCATTTTATCCTCGTACTTCGTGTAGCAAAGTCTGTTTGTTTTATAATATATTTTACATTACGTTTAAGATGTTACGAATGTAAATAAGTGGTATGCATATTTTTTACTAATTAATTGATCGTTATTTTTAGTGCCTTGATCCCGATGCCTCCAAAACGAGTGTTGTGGTCAGAAAACGACCTGGTGTCAGCTGTGCGAGCAGTGCAAAGAGGTACTTTGGGTTGATACAAAGCTGCAGAGGATTATTGATCTCAAATACCAAATATATTACGTATAGTTCGATTCTTTAAGTATGTTAAAGCCGTAGGCCTTATTATCCTACCATAGTAAAATAAAGCCTACCATGAAAGTTTGTTTTTGTTTATGATAGAAGTTACCATTTTTCATTTATATTTTATAGAATCTGAACTCCAATAACGATTATGATTAAAATATGTCGATCAAATTGGATGTTTTTTATTTTATTTCAAATATCCCTTACCTTAAGGCCTTAATACCCGCAGGTATCTTATATATTTTTTCAGAAGATTCCGGTTCAATTGAAAATGTAATACCTGGACAGTTCGCAAAGAGGTTGATAATGCAAAAGCTTTTGTTATCGCGCGAATAATTACGGGGTATTGTAGAATGGGAAATAGAACTGCAGATAAAACAAATTGAAGTATTTATAATGGACGAGACAATCAAAGTCCGTGGAAAAATGGATTGGATCCGCCATCGACACGATTGTCGTGACTCTTTGCTTGCATCTCCCAAAAGAACATTGACCATTTGGATCGCATTCCATTGTTGCTGTGGCCAACCCAGCTCGGAATAAGAATCATCATCTCATTGAGACCACCACATATTCACAAATTTTCTCATCAATCACGCGTATGTGATGACTAACGAATTCACGAAATCTGAATCCGGCAAAAAACCGCTCCAAAACGTTGCGGTGCTGCTCCAAAAAAACAAAAACCAATGACGGTCTTTCATGCTCCGGTAATGATATCCTGGAGAATATGTTGTGTCGATTTGTCGAAAGGCGATCGATATCGCGAACGACGATGACACACATACACACATGTATATATATATGAACGCGGAATGGCAATTATTGAGAATTCCAAGAGCAATGGAGGTTGACCACGCCCATGTCCCCGAGGACGACCAATCGCGGCTGTCGCAGAGGAGCAGTACAGTTCCCCTCGCGGTTTCAACCACGAGAGGGAACGACATTCCGAGCCCGCGAGAGAAGGACAGTAAACGGACCTCTCGAAAGGAGAGAGCAAGACAGGAAAACACACACACGCATATACCTGGAGAATGGTGATTTTGCAGACACTCAACTTCGAGATATGTCTCCATAGTAGCCAATCACCACCGCAATCAACAATATGTCGCTAAAATTACGTTTCATTAAATGCACGCATATTTATATAAAGCCCATTGGAATAGTCACTGTGTCCTAAAAATCAACGATTTTTTTCAAAAAGTTGTATGAACTGTCGTCAAAAGAGCGAAATGTACGGATATGTTGATGCACAGTGCCAGAAATTCTACTGTTTTTCGAAGAAGGAAAGCAAAAAACAGCTCCAAGCACCCTGACGGTTGCCTGGATGCAATGTACAGGACGATGAAGCCCATAGTTGTCGTCCTGGTCGACGTTCAAGAGACTCATCCAGACGCGGACGACTCCACCCTCTTACAAGTACACGGCAAAGCGGGGAATGGTGGGCGGATCGTTGAAAATGTCACGCACAAATGTAGAGAGCGTCGACACGAGCGGGGAGACTCGAAGACACCCGAAGAAGTGCCTCAGACACCGTTCGATAGGATCCTCCAAACTACACGAAGTTACTCGTAAAAAACGGGAAACATCGATGTTGCACGAGCACTTTTGTAGAATGTACCCGCTCGAGGCTGGATGTTGAATGATCTTTGAGAATGTCAGGCTTTTGGAACTTGGAGTACGCCTAAGGGATGTTTCTTGCAAATTGAATTGGATAAAACCGTCAATACGTTCAGTTGGTTTGGGTCTTGTATGTTTGGATGTTTTTGCAAATTGACGTGGATAGAACTATCAATACGATCAATTCATTTGGGTTTTGGTATGTTCGGATGTTTCTGCAAATTGAATCCGACGAAACCGTCAATGCGTTCAATTCGTTTGGGTTTCGGTATGTTTGGATGTTCCTGCAGATTGAATTCAATAGAACCACCAGTTCAATTTGCTCTTATTGATCAACGAGTGGTTTGAGTTTTTGCTTCGAAATCTAGAAGAACTCATGCCGTAGTACGATGACAATCCACGCCATGATTGCCGATCGTCCATGACACGCGAGATTTCCAGCAGCTTCGCCAGGTACTACCCCTAATATTCCAAGATCCACATCCAAGAAGGGAGCACGTAGAAGTTCCCGTGCAAGTTGGCGCACAACGACCACGGACACATAGAAGGATGGCAAAGGGAAAAAGGGCGGTGACACCGCGAGAGCTGGGAAAATCAGGTCGGCGACGCGCAGGGGTAGTGTCGCCAGAGCAGTGGCGCATACCGCGTCCATCCCTAAATCGGGCCTTTGTGTTAACACTCACACTCACGCAGAGCTCTGCGTGTACGTGCGTCTATATAGAGCGAAGAGGGTCGATCCTCGTACGGGGTTGGTGACACACACCGGCTGCGCGACAACGGGACACGGAGGGTGGTTCTTGCCTGTGACAGAAACCGGGAGGACACCCTCCGTTATCCAGGGCGCAATTTCGGCGAATCAGAACGAAGCTCTGTCCTCGCCAAATTTTCTGTGCACGAAACATGTGTACGATCGGTACATCCACGTGTGTGTTAGTGAGTGTGTGTGTGGAATATATGTACAGGTGTATCAGAGTGTTAGGTGTATGATACGGGGGACACAAGGAGCAGGAGAAACGGAAGGCGCAAGCGCGTTTCTCACGACCGCTGGACAACGCGGCGACACATCGATCCGCGGTTCTACAACCTCCGTCTCTATCTATATCTCTATCTTCTATCTCCAGGTTTTCATATCTATCTCTTTCTCTCTTCTTACGTTTCTCTGTCTCTATATATATACCTTCTTCTATCTCTTCCTCTCCGTCTCCGACTCCCTTTATCCTCCTTTGTCGCTAGCTATCTATCGCTCTCTACCTCCGGCACTTCCCATCTTCTTCTATCTGCCCCCTGGCCTCACTTTCTGTTTCTTTCGCTCTTATATCCTTCTCCTGGTGCTTCTCCTCCGCTGCTTCCTCCACTTCGTTTTCCTCCTATGTAGCCTCCTTTCCGTGTTCACCCTCAACGCGATGCTCACCGTCTTTCGTGTACAGGGACTCCGGTGCGAATTTGGATCACCATTTTGGTCCTCACACACGCGGCTGTGAAGACGTGCTACATGCTCCAGACAAATCTAACGTTGACAACAGCGAGGGGTTTTTGCGCGATGAGGTGTAAGAGTGCAAATGGCAGATCGCTGGAAGTAATCCAGTGGACGGATTTCTATGGAATCTCCAGGACTTCGTGATTAATCCGAGCCGCGGAAGGCGCTTGAGTTTCAAACGAAGATTAACACATGAGGGAGGATCCTATGGGATGAAACCCGAAAGTCAGCTGGTCCACATTTGCACGATTTTTTCCATTCACTTATTGCTAGATATCTATGTACAGATATGCGAACCATCTGCTGTTTTGATTGCGTACCTCGTTTGTTGTTATACCGCATCGCTTAACCATGAAGTATCGAAGATCCCGAAACCGGCCAATAAGATCGAACAAGCAGAACAATCAAATAGCAGAGAGTATAGTAACAAAAGTGCTTTTGGTATCGACGCTGAATATTTTCTCGAGAGGGATACTGCGGAAGCGGAAACTTTGAAGAACGAAGAAAAGTAGTCAATCATGTTCCACAATCAGGGCACGAGATCTTTCCAAAGATTCAACCTTCGAGAATACACAAGCGATATTTTACCGGGGGATTCTAATGATGAGCGGTATGCAAAGGAATTTTCAGCCGAAGTTAGTTTGGAATATAACTACCCCGATTCTCAATCCATGCTCTATTAATTGCCACGATACTGCCACGATATTGGAGGCAAATGGCAATGCGGTATTTGGAACGAGAGATCGAAACTTCGGATATTGATCGAAATAAGTACGGAATAACATAGCAGTATAAGTATAATATAATACAATATAATACCTTATCGCAATCATTAAATTGCAGTGGCTTTCTGTATATATTCGGTTTTTTCATGCTGAAATCAAGCTGGTAGGATTAGAATGTGATGCTGAGAGAATAACGATCATTTTAGGAAATTTGGTATGTCTGTCTGGTTGCGCGAAGTTGGCGTGAAACGGCTGAACCACTTTTTCCTGACCCTTTGGTATGTAAAAGATAATCCTGTAGAGCTTTACCTCCACTTTGTTTCATCTCAAACCGTCGAGTAAAACCTGGGAAATGGAATCTTTCTTGTGAGATGTCTGCACAAGCTCGACATTTATAAAACTGGATTTTTTATTGCATAATTTTATAGCCAAGGGTCTTTATATTAATTTGCAACAAAGATTTTGTAAAAAATCCTTAAATGAATTGAGTTATGACGATTTTTGTGTAGCATCACATCGCCCACCACGAGAACTACCCTGCTGCGATTTATCCTTTTTGCTATTGCTTTTTTCTCAAAACTATGTTTTATGAAATGATGTAAGTCGTACATGAAAATATATTCGCCCAATTCACTTTAAATTTGGACAGAGCATATTTCAGAATATTTTCTATCGTATGACCAGATGATTTTTCCATATGTTTATCCACTTTGTAAATCATTAAAGTTGTTTTTTCAGACGCAAATCGATTTTTGTTTTACAGCTTGCTATTTTCGTAATTTTCAAAACTTCTCAAAAGTATCCGGTTATACGAAAGCTTTATTATTGTACTGAAAGAACTTTATTTTTTGTTTCATTTCAGATCATCGTAGTTACCAGAATCATCTACACTGATTGAGCTTTCAGCAACGACGGCACTCCATTTAAATAGTGACAAAATCATGGTTGTAGTGTGTTTTTCAATTTTTTAAATCTCAACTTCGGCAAAACTATGTACTAATATTTTGTAAAATTCTCACCGCGCCATCTCAATACTCTTATAAAACAAATATCGCTAATCGATCTGTTTTTTGGGCCTCAAGCTTATGCCGACCCGTCAGCATTTATAAGAAAGCTCTTCAGTCAATACTCAATGTAAAACAGTTTAATTACCTTTAATGATTAACCGACTAACTTTTTGACGGGTTTTTTCTCCAGCAATGCGATTATTAGTATGTATTAGAAAATAACAAAAACCAGTTTTCTAACTATATAGAAAACTTCTTTTTCACAATGGCCTTGGTATTTAATCCTTGATGCTACATAACCCTGAAATCCTTTCCACGGCACACACATCAACGAAATCTCCAACCTGCACGCAGGCAAAGCCGCAGGCAAAAGGAACTAATGTAACATAGTAATAATAATAAAATCAAGTCAGTAATGATAGCATTTGATTCTTATCGAACGATAATTTCATAAACATTGTTGTCTTTACCGATTGCAATTACTACCGAAATGTAGTGCACTCTAGCACCAAGCACAGATTTATACGCAACTGGAAAATAAAATCCCGGGGCGAGAGACATTTGTAATTGTAATCGGAGTCTCGCTCTCGTTATCAGACCCAAGGGAACGAGGCGGAGGGAGAGGTTAGAGGGGGGAGGTTCGAAGGTATCGCTTTTTTATCCGCCTACATTCGAGAGCCCGCGCGTTTGCTTTCTATCGCGGAGTCTCTTCTCTCTCTCTCTCTCTCTCTCTCTCTCTCTCTCTCTCTCTCCTCTCCCTCTCTCTCTTTCTGTCTCTCTCCGAAAGACTAGACGCGCACGTAGCTATCGATTCTCGACCGTAACCTCCGGAGGACGAGAACGCGAAGAGGTGAAGGAGCAGTAGGAGGAGGACAAGGGTTGGTAGAGGTGAGGGGGTTGTTCCGAGGAATCAACGCGGAGGGATGCACAGAGAGAAAGAGAGAGAGGGAGAGAGAAGCTGAGGAGGTGGGTATATACGGGCCGACAGGCTCACTCGCGTCTCACGGACGACAAGGAGGTGATATATTACCACGAACTACCCCCCTCGGCCAGCTGTCTATATCGTCTTCCGCACACATACATCTCCATCCCTCCCCTCGCTGCGTCCCTTTCCTGAAAAAAATCTCTCCTCGCCCTTGCTTTCTCCCGGTCTTTCCCTCCTCACGGTCTCCTTCGTACATCCGCACACCCCCCCGCACCGCCGCTATAAACGACCCCCGCTATCATTTCCAACTTGAAACATCCCCGAACGAACACACACACATAGTAGTGGTATATGTCAGTTCGTGCTGTATGAAAAGCGCACCATCAGAGCAGCAACGTTACCTTTATTTTCGGAGGCAGATCCATCTCCATAATGGCACCCCTCGCCCTTCCGGCCCTTCATATCCCCATGGAGCTGTCCACATACGCACACTCATGTCTACGTATCTGCATTGTATACAGCGAAGCTTTCTCCCTGCTTGTTACCCGTGTATATTATGCACACGCCTCTATACATGTATGTGCACACGTCGGCCGTCAAGTATTTCCTACTATACGTCAGTTACCAAAGATTTGGCACAATTCCCTCAAGGAGCGAGAACGCCATCTATCCTAGGAACACATAACGCGCGTATATCTATATATTGTGCTTGGGATACATTCGCCCTCGGCACTTACTTATTCGCACCTTCGTGGCAGGAGATTCCCTCTCCCGATGACGTTATCAGGTTCGACGTTTCACCTCTGTGGATCCGAAGCACAGGGTGCTCCGTGCGAAGTGGGCTTGCACTCTGTTGCTTATTCATAGCGTTCGATTATAGAATTATAGATTTTTTTATACGTATCGTTGGCATTACTGTCACGTGAAATTTGGAGACACCTGGTATGATGAAAAGAACCTTTCCTGTGAGAAAAAATTGGTCGGGGTCTTTGAGGACTTGATGTGGGTGCTCCAATTGTCACGATACCGCTTCAATAGGTCTTCATAGTGAGATGCTAGGTTTGGATAGCTGAGAAAAAAATGGCTTGTATAAAGAGCCCGATTAGAGAAATACTCGGCTATCATCAGGACAACCCGAAGAATCTGAGATTTTTAGGATATCAGAAATTTGTTCAATTGGAGATCAACACGTCAACTGAGGTGAATCTCATATTTTGAAGTCTTTACCATCTGTGAATCGTGATTTGATATTACATCTCCCAAATTCAAAATGGCAGATGAACATCCGAAAATGCAATCTTTATTTCAAGTTAAACTAACGATTCCTAATTTTCCAACTATGCATCAAATTAAAATTGATTGCCTTCGAACATACTAAATCTGCATTTTCATTGTAGTAGACTACTCGTTATCTCGAAATCAAACGATTTTCCACCAAGCACCTCTAGGCAAATAACTAAGCAATGGGGCCACAAGAGTCTCGAGGGCCCTCAGGCAAAAAGCGAGTGCCCTGCTTCGGAGGTCCGTACGAAGCTTCCAAACAAATAAGATAGGGAAAATAAACCTGGACGCGAACCCAAGCGCCATTCACGCATTCGTTTTTTGTAACACATTGAAAGAGTTACCGGACAAAAGAAGATCCACAAGGGTTTCTTGTTTCTTCAAATTTCCTCTGCTCCTTATGTCTGCATTTGCATATATATCGCACCGCAGTCTTACGATCGAAGATTCGGTCTTTGGGTGGCTGGATCTGCCGATAATTTCGCTTGGCTAATAACGCACGTGGAAGCGAAAATATGCGCGCGAAACGAAACGGGGCTACACCTGGTTCTCACGCCTTGCGGGCCGCGGGAAAGGAGCTCTGACGAATTCGTGTGTAACCCGGGCTGCTCGCGATGATGTTTATAAGGCCGTAGAGGCAAAAGATCGGTAACGCAGCCCAACGAGCATCCCCCTTTTGGTCCCTCATACCACAGTCCTGGCCTCTTCCTCCCCGTGTATACGCGAGAGGGCACACACCGGTATAATCTTCGCTGACAGCGAGAGCGTTTCTCGTGGAGGATCCAGCGTAATTTTCTTCGGTGATCCGGACGCGCCGGTGTAGAAGAGGACGAAGGAAACGAAGGAGACGCGAGGAAGGAGGAAAGGTAGGAAGAGGAGGACGCGGGGCGGAAGAACGCGTATAGGAGCTATCGCGCGAGAAGACGCTGGAGCATATTGCTAAGGTCCCAAGGGCCAATGGCGTGTCTCGAGACGATGGCGTGCCAGTCTCATCTCCGAAGACTTCGCGAGGGCTATCTTCCTCCCTCTCTCATATACTCCTTCGTTCTACCTCTCTCTCTCTCTCTATCTCTCTCTTTCTCTCTCTCTTTCTTTCTTGGGACCCTCTGGCACGTCCTGAGATCTCTTCACCAATCGTTTCCTTCAACAAAATGTCTCTCCCGCGTGCGGCCAAGAGTCTCCGCATCAGCGAGACCAGTAATATCTACATTTGGGATATCACGGCCAGGATCTCCTTCTCTCCCTCTCTCTCTTTCTCTCTCGGTCCCTCTTGGGAAGTCCGGTACCACGCGATATCGACGGGGGCTCTGCGACCAGACGGGATTCTCTGTCAGTTTCTCACGCCGTACACAAGAGCAATCATGACGTCGAAGCATATCTTTTGGTCCATTCGCTGGTGACCTCTGGAGTCTCTAGAGGTGCCGGATCTTTCTGAAATCCTTTCAGCCCTCGAGGAATGGTAGTCAACGTATAGGCAGTGCACTTTTTCCCTACTCACCCAAATAGCTGAACAAAAAAACAACCAATGCGTCTTGGGTTTTCTTGGGTTAGACTGGTCCGGTTAGAATACAATGACGAAACAATATCTATCTTTTTTTTAAATGTTGACAGACTGTTTGACCGAAGTTGCGGTGAAAACGGCTGAAGGCTTTCCCTGAATCTTTCGTGCGTAAAAAGAAACCTTTTCCAAATTTCCCTGCACCCTTTTTCTTTTGGATCCGTTGAAAGAAAACCGAGAAAATGCAATTTTCTCTTCGAAAGTACAAGGGCGCAGGATACCTTTTAACATTTATAAGGAAGCTTATTTATAAGGAAGCCGTAAATACTCAATGTGGGTACAATAGTTCCATTGACTTTGATCATCATCTCATTCATTTATTGAGATCTCAATAAATTCCTGAGTTCCAACGTATACACTTGCGAGTTTTTACGTATATCCTTCCTAATTGAACCCTTTCCTATTACTCCCTACCCGAACTTCGCAAATCTAACGTAACTTCCGTCGCGTCCACAGCTATCTCGGCGTTTGAAAAGGGTATGGGGAAACTGTGAGAAACCCGTACCGGTATATACAGCCCCATATTCTTCTGGTTCTCTGGTGCGCAGACTTTAAGGACAGGTTGCCGGTCCTAACGATGGAAATTCAATTTTTTTAACATAATATGTATCTTTAAAGTGCTTAAAAGACGTGGGTTCGTTTGTTTGGATTGTCAAAAAGAAACATTGAATACGATTTTTTTAAACCTTTAATTTTGAACGCGTTTTTCTGGAAACAGCATGAACGGAGCATTCAACGGATGAACCGATTCACACGAATCTCAGCGCGATTGAAAGCAAATTCCATTTGCGGGGCCATAAGGACGCGATTTTTGTCAAAAATTGATTCAAAAACAATTGTTTCGTCCGTTGAGGCAAAAAAAAATTGGGTTTTTTACACGCCTACCATTTTGTAATCCAGGGGTTTTTCAGAAAACAAAAAACGATAATGCCCCCCTAATTTAGTCGAGTTTAATAATTTTTAACCCGATTGTTGGTTTGAAATGAACTGACAAGGTTACGAAGCCCCCCTCCCCCCCCGGGGGGGTGGGGGGCAAAACTCGTCCATGTATTTATATGACGGGAGCGTGAGCCGCCATCGTGGTTTTTGTATGGATCAAATGGGAATTTACTCACCATTGATAGAAGAATAAAATACGACGAAATCCATTTCCAAAATTATTTATTTTATATTTAAAAAATCGCGAAGTTCATACATTCTTCATGCCCCTCGACGGTGATCTCCCGTTACCTTAAGTACACTGCAAAAACTAGGAGTGTTTGACATGTGTCCAAAGTATGTAGAAGTAACACAACATCAAGGCTAAACACGCGTTGCCATGTTGATTCTACACACTCATGCATTTGATAACACGTAATGCGTTAAAATTACACACGTAAGAGTACAATTTTTACGCGTTCAATTATTACACACCTTCCAAGCTGTCCCCATCAATAATACGCTTATTCGAACACACATGAAGCGTGTAGAATCAACATACAAGACGCATATTACACACATTGGACTAAACAATACACGTTGATAGCAACACCCGAGCAAAAATAACACAGAAAAAAAGCAACACAGTTAAGTGTGTTAATTGCGAGTTATTGATTATAAAACTCATTGTTTGATTTGACATCGATTGATGAACCGGATATTTGAAGACGACATTTGGTCTTAACGGTTGTTTCATTTATAGATCGTTTCGAAATTTGTCACGTGGAAGAACCTGAAATTGAAATCTATTTTCCAAAACTTCGATAGCTGCATTGAATCTTTAGCGACGTATTTTTGTTTCAAGGCCATCACCATCAAGCAAAGCGGCTGTCATCGTGAAGCTGTGTGAGAACCTAGCCTATGAGAAGATAATAAAAACAGTGCCATCTCTCATACATACTGCAGAGTAATATATAAATAATATTGAGTTCACTTCAATAAATGCATATATTTTGACGATAAAAAGCTTTTGTTATTCACTTTATTATTCCGACGCATCCCATGTATATACAGTACTGCAAAAGTAAGTGTGTTGTTTTTACACACTTTGAATGTGTAAATGGCTGTAAACACTTTTTACACGTTTTAACGTGTGCAAGAAAAAAACACACGTAAGTTTGTTGATTGAACGCATCTATCAGTGTTATCTTTCCACTGTTTTTTCACACACGTTGAAACGTGTAAAAAGTGTCTACAGCTTTTACGCCCCTAAAGTGTGTAAAAACAACACATTTGTTTTTGCAGTGTATCTATAGCAAAGTATCAGAAGTATGGGCCTTCCGCTTATTGATTGATGCACCCGCTGGTGAATGGCTAGGCGTTCACCGCTCCAAGTATTGGCCATGCATACTACTACATAATTCGATGTACCGCCAGAGGCAAACCCCAACTACCCATCTACCAGTGCCGGTGATCATCATCTTACTCAATTTTTTAATTTTACCTTCCGACGATGTGGTTTTGTATGGGTATAAAGTCACCACAAAATAATCCAAAGCAGCGTCCCGTGAGACTTTGCCAGTTCGGAACATCAAATCTTCACCAATGTAGTAAATATCTTTCTCCGATAAATTAATTTCATAACGAGTCGATAGAAAATTCTGTAAAGAACGACGTTGCATGCATTATTAAAAACAATGGAAATTTCCATGGCTAATGAGACGCGCAAAGCGTTCCTCGCGATTTTAGCCGGGAGGGGAGGATTTTGCAAGGGCGAAGTGGATTTTAAAAAATTCAAATTTGCCAAAGGATACCGCGGCGAATTATGAAAACCGTGGTAGGGCTCGGTGAAAAGGTTGCGCACCTGGCGCTCTGCACGGTTGTTTTCCTCTCGGCATACTTATATTTTCCGGAAACGCGAGACACGAGAGAGGGAGTGTAGGGTGAGCGTATATCCGGGACAAGCACGAGACGCTTCGAGGATCGCGTTCCCGAAGGGGGGTTGGGGGTAGTTTTAACCCTCCGCTCTCGAGTATACTCGCCGCGCGCGGTGTCGACGAACAGATTGAGCTTAGAAGGGAGATTTATGGAGGCCGCCGAGTATCGCGTGTTACGAACAACTTTTTCATGCGCATTTTCCGGCGCCTCCTTGTGCGGCATATGAGATAGGCGCTTTTCTCGCTACAAGAGCGAAGTGGTGGTAGGCGATGAGATTAGCATAAGATCCAGCAGCTGCAACGCGAAAGCTTTCGTATAACTTCATACCTTCGTATATAACATATGTATGTTTAATAATTTTTCCCTTTTGGATCACTCGATTCGAAGAAATCCACATAAAGGCTAAGAAACAATCGCCGAGAAGATAAATTCGAATTTGTTACGATTCTACGTTTCGTAACAGCTTCTTCTCGTCTAGATTTGCTCTCGTATTTTGTTTTGTGCTGCTATCGATGTAAATGTGTTGCAGCCCCAGAATAATCCTCGAAGTTTATGTCTTCCGGTGCTGGAAGTATTTAAGAACGGTCCTTGAAATTACTATACACATATGCTTTGGATTACCTGATGGTGATTTTGGAGACATTGGGATTTATATAATGTTGGGTCTGGGATCAACAGGACGATTTTCAAAGGCGGACATCTTCAAAATCATCTTTCTCCATGTATATATATATATATATATATATATATATATATATATATACAGGGTGGACCATTTAACGTGACCACCCCCAATATCTTCGTTGCCTTTAGAGTGACGAAAACAAACCCAAAATATTTTGGTAAAAAATCTTTTCAAGGTCATGATATCAGAGGTCGTTATATTCGTCTGAATGTCAGCTACAACGTCCAAATTAAAAAAAAAATGTTCCCATTTGAACAACCATTGATGACCTTGAGAACACAAAAACTATGATCTTGACCAAAATGAATTTTTCACCACTGTATGAGCTCTTCGAGATCAACCAAATTACCTCCTGATATTTTTTTGTCACTCTAAGGGCAACCGATATTTAGGGTGGTCACGTTAAATGATCCACCCTGTATTTCATGTCTGTAAACTAATTCTTGGCCCCTAACTTCTACTGATCATAAATGAGATTCGAATCTAAATGATTTTCCCGCGTCACATGCATTTACTAGCGCCATCTCTAAGCTTTAAATCGAACTATCAAACTTCATCCTACTACGCGCATAACCTCAAATTCTAGTAGTTGACGCGATGTCTTTCGAAAAGGAACATTTCAGGCATTGCCTTCTTTTTGCATTCCAACAGAAAAAAAACGCGTTCGAAGCGAAAAACATTATTTGTTCGGCTGTTGGCGAAAACGCTGTATCATATAGCACGTGCGAAAAATGGTTCCAGCGGTTTCAAGAGGGAATTTTAACCTCAAAGATGAAGAGCATCCTGCACAACCAAAAAATTCGGAGATGAGTTCTCATCTTCGAATTTTTTGGTTGTGCAGGGCGCTCTTCTTCCTTTAGTTATTGAACGAAAATGGCAAAAATGTGTGCAAAGTGACGCAGATTACTTTGTTGTTTAAGTTTGTATTTGTTTTTCAAAGAATTAAACACTAATCAAGACGAAAAGGGCAGAGAATTAATTTCCAGGCCTAACATATATATATATCATGTGTATGTGTATACATACATACGAACTTCGACAGCGTGCATCAATCGCAGTCCAAGTATATTCAATTAAATATACCTCTGTGTCCCTCTGGTGCGCAGTCCGATCGTGTGCACCCTCCTGGCGTGAATCCTCTGGGTTATATATCCTCTTCTGGCTCGCTCTCTTCCTCTCTGTCTCGCTTGGTAACATCCTCCTTTTGCCGCACATCTACAACCTTTTTGGCCGGAGGCTACCCGGCTTCCGATGTGTGTGCTTCAGCACAGCAATCACTTTCTCACTCGTTATTCCTCGTCGTTTGTCTTGTTCTTCTCTTCCACTTGGGTGAATCATAGCAGCGCCCAAGCGCGGGCTCCCTCGTAGGCGAGGGTGGTTCGATAATAAAGTATAATCAATGTACGTAACAATATTAATGAGAGTGAAATAAAGCTCGTTATTTTTTTTTTCTCGTTACCTTCAATCACCTATTGGCTGGAACAAAGGTGATCGAATGTCCAAGGGAATTGCTTCGGAATTGCTGCCCGTGTGTAGGATTAATTCATTTGATTCCACTTCAGATGACAAGTGTACAACATAAAATGAACATTTTTGACACAAATCGTAGATTTTTCAAAATGATGGGATACATCTACCTAGGTGGATCGAAGAATTGCATTTTCCAAAAATATTTTTATTCGATAGTATCACCTTTTAGCTATATTCCCTGGAAATTTCATTGGAGCATTCCTGAAATTAAATAAGCTGCAGCTTTTAACAATCGGCTGGGCGAGCGGCACCATACTTCAAACTTAAAACGCGTTTTTCTCGAAATACTATTTTCAAAATCGGTGGGGATGATATCTCGAGAAACACTTGATGGATTTTTTCCAATTTCCAGGATATATGATGAGAAACATTTAAAGGGCGGTACTGATCTCACTTTTCTTAAATCTATCTTCATTTTTCAATAGTTACGTAACAATGGAGACTTTTTTCATAGATTTTGTATGCTTGAGGTTCAACGCGTCGCCACGTGGTTCAAAAAATGATTTTGAAAATCAACGATTGTCAACGACTCGTATTTATTGTTAACTTGAATAACCCATTTGATTTTAAGATTTGGGATGAACCGTTTAACGGGTCTTCTCACTTTAGACGCTAGAAAAGGCTATTTTCATGAATTTTTTTGATAAGTTTATAATATAGATATTGATATAAAAGTTGTTACACCGACAGAGGTAGGCGCGCGGTCGGTGTGCGGGCTCGGCGGTCACTGAAGTTAAGCAGCATTGGAGGCTGCCAATACTTCGAGCGGTGACCGCTTGCCCGTGCACTGGTTTGCGCGTCAACCTCTGAGCTGGAGGCAGTTTGTCTGAGTTTCTGATGGTAATACAACTGAAATTCAGCCAAATATAGCCGCCTGTACCGGCCCAGGTTTTCCGCAGTATCCCTGGGCCCTCGTGCAAATGCGATACAGTAGTGCATTCGGAGAGAGTGGCTGCGGTCAACACTCTGGGGGGGGGGGGGGGGGGGAGCTGGAAGGAATGTAGGGAACTCTGGAAGGATTGTAAATGTCGGAAGGAATGGAAGGAATAAAGGAGGGGATGGTAAAAAATGGATGTAAAAAAGATGGTAAAAAAATTAAAAAATAAGAAAATAAAAGTTGTTACACTCAATAGATACACTTTGGAAATACATTAAGGGGCTATACCAGTGTGACACTCAAAAAATCGATTTTTTTGTTGCTTTTTCGACAGTTTATACTTTCAAGAATATCATTATCATTTATATCATTTATATCAATATATTGGGTGTACAACTTAATTCGTTCCGTTTTTTGCCTAAAATACGCACTTATTTGAATGATAAAATGAATTAATACATTAATCAAAAAATTGTCCATCGCTAGCCACTACTTTTCCCCACCTTTCTGGTAATTTATGAATTCCGTCGCGGAAGAAGCGTTCATCTTTAGAAGCCAAGAATGAATCGAGCCAATTTTTGATACTCTGTTGTGACGTGAAGCGTATTCCAGTCAAGAGTTCTGCATCGATCGAAAGAAATGCTAGTCGGAAGGGGCAAGGTCTGGGCTATAAGGCGGGTGAGCCAGAATTTCCCACCCGCTATTTTCCAAATAGTTTTTAACTACAATAGCAACGTGAGGCCGAGCGTTGTCATGTTGAAAGATTATGGACTCGTGTCTGGTCGCATATTCTGGACGTTTTTCGGCTATAGCTCGCTTTAAACGGATCAATTGTTGCCTGTAGCAGTACACCATAAACTTCCACAAGCATTCGGTGGGCTTCAGCTGCACTTTTCTTCCAATTAAAACAGAAAATCAACACTTCCCGCAAATGGTGCTTATTGGAACAAAATTCGACATTTTCACGGCAGTAAAAATTAGACTTGATGCCCAAACTCAAAGGTCTGTAAACGATATTTGGTTAAGAGATGTTGATACTTTACGATACAGCAAAAATCAGCTGTTGCCGTCAACCATTTATAGCACCTAGAGCCATCTTTCGAAAACGGACCGAACTAAGTTGTACACCTGATAATTTTATATTGCAAAAATCGATAGTTAAATCTTTAAACGCGTTTTTTCGAAATAAGATTTTCCAAATTTGCTGACATTGTAACTCAAAGAGCAATTATCCGATTGACTTGAAATTTGAACTGAGTACTCTTGAATATATTTACTCTACAATGACGTAGAATATTTTAGATTGGATGAAAATGGACGATTTGGCATTGAAAAAAACGACCATTTTATAGGCAAAAAACAGACTTTTTTCATAACTACGCCATTTTGTTAGATTCTGATATTTTTCGAAAATCCTACGTCATTGTACAGGAAATACCTTCCAGTTAAACGACAGTTTTTCCTTTTCCGGTTTCAGCTACTTAATCGGCCGGAATCATGTCAGCAGTGGAGGAACGTTTTTTTGGCGCCTCCGAAGGCAGTGCATAAGTCGCTTGGAACTCAATATTTTCTTATGAAAAAATTATGTTATATAGGTCAAATATAACTAAATATATTCTTAATTTTCCGAAACATTTAATTGAGTACTTTTCTTCCAAACAATTCCCGAAAATCACCAAAATTTTCAGCGTTCACACTGGTATAGCCCCTTAAACATTTTTTTATATTCATTTAAGTGACTATCTATAGACGAAAATAGTAGTTAAAGAATTGCCCTAAAAAATTGTAGGTCTGCGCTGTTGATGAAATCCCCGAGATGGATCATCCGAAGAAAAAAATCAAACGGTTTTAGATTCAGTATGTTAATGGCTATAGCGCATATCATACGATTTTTTATATATGCAAAAATAACAAAATGGCGGACTTTTTTAGAAAAAAAGGAGTTTTTTCACCGTTTTGGCAAAAAAAAGTAAATATCAAAATTTAAACAAAATCCTTGATATGAGCTATAGCTGTAGTTGTGAAGAATCCGTGGTTAACATTTCATAAGGATCGGTTCAGTAGATTCGATTATTTTATCAACGAGCCGTCGATAAATGTTGCTCCGAGAAAAACGCTTGTAATGTTTGTTTAGGTTACATAAATACACGATTTTTACAGAATGTGTACTTCGAAATTGTATTTATTAAACGTAACAATTTTTATATCAATATCTATAATATGAACCTATAAAATAAATTCATGAAAATAGCCTTTTTAGCGTCTAAAGTGAGAAGACCCCTTACGCTGGAGAATATCCACCGACAAAGATCGCGAAAAAATTTCATGATCTGCCAACGGCCATGTTTTTATTGTTTTTTTTTTCAAATTTAATATATGTACCTTCGTGTGAAAAAGCGCTTCTTTTCCACAAACCGTTTCCCAGAAAAAAATCGGAGTTTGGCCATTTTTCCGGCCTTTAGGTAGACGTAGCCCCTTAAAAGTGTGATATCCATTTCGTGCAAGCGTGAGCCATTTCAATTGATACTTTAATTTAATTATGCAAGACAAGAAATTTGCCGAATACACTCATACGCAATTCGTTTTATAGTGGTAGCTACACTGAGAAAAAAAATAATTGATCCAATACCATTGGTGTTATCAAATGAAATTTCGTTGATTCGATTGTAAAATTGTTGGTGTTAATAATCGGATTTATTAGTCCAAACAAACCGTTATTGACTTTGATAATATCATAAAATTGAATGTTTTTTTTTCATTCAAAATACATATTCTTAGCCGAGAACAATATATTATTGAAACTATCTAAAAAATTATCGCAAACAAGTTGTATAGTTTTGAATGCATTTTCTGCAACGAACAAAAAAGCGTTTTAATTTATAACATGAATATTGTTGATTCGAGTACACAAGAAAAATTGAATTCCGCTCATTTGATTCAGATAAAATTTCTATTGAGTAAATATTGTATTTTATTTTTTCACCATATCCGATATTGATTTCCAAGTACATTATTCGTTAACATATTTATATTTTATTTTGATTGAAAAATATTCAGCATATGTCTGAATTGGTTAAAAAATTATGCGAAAATAAAATTTGTTTCATGCGCATTTGGTTGAAAAAATTCACCCAACTCATGGCCGAGCGCCACCGAAATTATAGGTGTGAAGAAACCCGTAGTTCTCGGAGTAACCGCTAGAAGCCGCACGCGCGCTCGTTTCTCGTAAGCGTAGCGCGAACCGAAAATCTACTTAAACGCCGGAGAAGCTCTCAAGAGTGTCGCTTCTCAGCTTGTGGCTAAGACCAAACTGTAGTATCTGTTCTTATCACTTGAATATCTGATCTTCTCTCCATGGATATTGCGTTGGATATCTGATATTCTCTCCACTATTATCGTCGATAATCATTCCAATGCTCACTTTTTATTTAAGATTTCAAACAAATTACAAAACTTACGTCCCGTTGCATATTCGTTTCGATGCAGTAAAGAAATAATTAATTCTATTGATTATATTTTTGTACGAAATAAAAAATGTTTTAGCAACCGCTTAATTATTTCATCCATACATCTACGGATTGTATATAGAATGATTTCAATAGAATATAATTTTATTTGATGGATAATGTAGATATTCAGAGAACAGAAGAGCTTTTTCAAATAAAATATGTTATTTAAGTCAATCACATTTTCCAATATTTTATAGTATTGCAAAAATCGCATATATCGGTGGCACTCCGCAGCAGCACATTTATTTGGATCAACCAATATATTTTTTCGGTTCAATTGGTTTTTTTCTCAGTGTACCTTCAGAGTTGTTCGTTTTTCACTGGTAGTCGACGATTTCTCTTGAATCCGAAACTCTGATCCGGATGTTTATTCTTAGAGGCTAAACTTGAACAGGTAGGGTTAGAATACAATTCTGAAACAAGATTTATTATTTTAGGAAATTTTGTCGGTCTGTGTGTTTGAAAGAAGTTGGCGTTAAAATAGCGGAAGCTTGTTTCCCGAATTTTTAGTAGGTATGTGAGAACAAACGCTTTCAGAAATTCCCTGTATTTTGTAGCATCTGTAACCGTTGAATAGAACCTGAGACAATCCCATCATCGTTCCAAAAGGACAGCGGTACACATTATCCTTCAGCATTTATGAGAAAGCTCTTCAGTAAAAACTCAATCAGGAACAACTTCATTAGCTTTCATCGTTATTTTACCCAATTCTCGGCTTTTTTTGGTGGTTTGATTATGACTATGTAATGAGTTATATAGGAAGCAGGTTTTTCAACAATATATTAAAAAAACACAATTTTCACCTATAAAGAACTTGTGTTTTCCACAATGATCTCAATATATAACCTTAACAGGTCTGCGTAAGGTTCGAGCTTGGGGCCCAAAAAAACAGGCTGCTTTTCCATTTTTTTTTCTGATCAGCATGTTGGGATGACGCGGGTTGAGATTTTCCGTATAACTAATACATAGTCTTGACAAGTATAAATTTGTTATTAAAAAATATTAATAAACAATTGAGTTATTATATAAACAAAGTGCCGTGGTTGCTGCACATGCGATTCGTGTAGGTATTTCTGACAACTAGGGTGGCCTCAAGAAACAAATAAAAAATGTCCTTTTAATATAATGAGAAACCTTCTATATGACCGGGTACTTATTTTTAATTATGAAAATAACGCGATTTTTCGGTTTTCGACGCATCAAGTATAATTATTTGTTATTAACAAATTAATAAACATATGAAAAATCATACGGTCATGCGATGGAAATTTTTGTAAACTATGCTTTGTCCGCATTTGGAGTGAACCGGATGAACAGATTCTGAGATAGGACTTACACCGTTTCGAGAAAAATGCAATAGAAATAAGTTCACCGTAACGCCGTGGGCGATCTGATCTTTCACAAAAATCGTCATAAAAGATCCATTGTTTGAATTTTCATAAAAACTTTGTTGCAAATAAGAACTAACACCCTAGGCTGCAAGACTACACAATAAGCCAATTATATTTTAAAAATATCAAGCTTATGGAAACCCCTGAATACTACATGACCCTAAAATTCGTTCCCTTCCACACTCAGAAAAAAGATTCATTAAGGACAAAGAAGTTTGTCTTCCGGCGAATAATTTTTCTTATTCGGATGTCGGCCTACTACGATTGTATTAACAGCTAAGCATTTTTTTCATTTAAGTTTATGTTTAAGATTTACTAAGAATTTTTCTTGACATCTAATAGGATATATAATTTAGAAAAAATAGGAGTTTCATATCGGACAAATAGAGCTTTTCTTAACATCTAATAGGATTCATTATAATCCCTCAACTGGTTTTTTTTTTCGAAGAATTGTGTCATTTCGTCCGTCATTATTGTCTCGCTCGAACGTTTTTTTCTCACTTTATATTCTTACTTACACTTAAATCATTCCTCACTTCCGAGTTTCTCACTTCCGAAACGCAACACTGACACTTGTGCCAAAAGCAGGGGCATAGGAAGAAGCTACATGGTAAGCGTATGCGTAAGCTACATCTGACGAGCGGCCTGCTGTCGGGCCCGTCGCGTTGAAGGGCAAAGTGCGCGCATGCGGCATTAGTATCATAGTCGCGAAATATGAGGTTTTCGTGATTGGAAAGTAGTATTTATTTGATTTGAGGAAATATTTATTCAAATGTTCTATTTTAAATATGGCTTTTAATTGATGTGAAAAATCAGCAAGTAAAAAAACATATTTAGTGACGCCGAATAAATGCTGTTGTTACAATCACATAAAAACTGTTTCCATACGAGTAAATATTTATTAATTACCAATAAATTATGTTCTAATGTGCCAATTTATTAGAACATAATAAATCTTTTTTCTGAGTGCATATGCGCGAGTGAAGTTTCGGGCAAAGGCTAGCCGAAAAAATGAGATGCGGGTTGTACGGGGAAGAAAAATGGATCGACGTGAGATGTGGGCAACATTATGTTTAGGTAAATCTTGCACTTTCCGAATTAATAACCATTCTCTCTCCCAAACGCATGGAGGGCCAAAGAAAGATCACGCGAACGAAAAATTTCGGATGAAATTAAGACGTTGAATAAGTTCTCGCTGTTTTCCAACATATATCGTTACCAGAACTGCGTATGATGGTAACGCATCTATAAGGAAGTACTAGAGGCAAGCTTGAAATTCAATGTGTCATTTCGCCGAAGTGTAAACAACTTTTTTTTCACAGTGTTAAACATGGCAAATTTCGTGCCAAAAAGAGTATATGCGGGGCATTTTAGTGCACTTCACTGCAAAAAAAATTCATTTAATACGATCTATTTAAATCAAATAGGTATTTGCCTTGTCTCGCGGCCTACTACGATGTTATTTCTTTCAAAGATACTTTTTTATTTGTTTCAGCTATTCTTTTTAGATATTAAATACATTCAAATTGAATAAATAAAGAGTCGTTTCAAATAAATATTTATTTCCTTACAATATGTACTGTAAATCCAAGTGTACTATATGCATACAATCTTTCATAAATCCAAAATGAAATAAAACACTCAATTGAGAGTTTTACCACAATGATTTTGTATCGTAATTCGTCGTTCCCTGGCCTTCTGAAATGATTTTGTTCGAAGAACATATTTCGCCTATATGGAATCGAATATAGAACCTACCTACCTATAGGTACGCACCCTGCCCTTATGCTACCGAGTGCTTGTAACATCCTGGTCGCAGATATGGCATAAGAGACCAAATGAAGTCCTTATAATTATTTGCTGTATCACATAAACTATATCAATCAGTTTATATCATTGTGATAATGAGAGAGTTTTATCGAATAACATACTATAGATTTTTCAAACATAACCTATATATATTGAGAGTGCAAATACATCTCCGCCGTTTGACAAAAGATAGTCCCACCAGGAGCTTATGGTTGAAATTATCAGAAAACGTCATGTCGTAAGGTTGGACATCAAGACCAAAACCTTGGAATATTAGCGATTTTGTATCAGCATCACATAACTTTTTTCGTGCGAAAATGTCGAGTTTTGAGCCCAATAAGCGTCATTTGCGGGAACTTTTAACTTACTTCCGGTGGCCTTCCACTGCCTTCTTTATCTTCGACGACAAACTCACAGTTGTTAAACTTTTGAAACCACCCACGACAACTTCTCTCACTTAAAGCAACCTCACCATATGCTTCTACGAGCAATCAATGCGACTCAGCTGCAGATTTCTTCAAATTGATTAAGTAATAAATCAAAAATTCCCGCAAATTACGCTTATTCGGAACACAATTCGACACTTTTGCACAAAAAAAATTATGTGACGCTAATGCAAAATCACTATCATTTCAAGGTTATGGTCTTGCCAGATGTCCAACCTTACGATGTGACGTTTTACATCTGACAATTTCAACCATAACCTCCTGGCAGTGCCATCTTTTGTCAAACGGCGGAGACTTATTTGTACTCCTAATATGTATATAGGTTATATATATATATATATATATATATATATATTCAGAAATGATACCTCTCTCTCCACCCTCTCTGCCCCCCCCCCCCTCTCCGCCCCGACCACCCTTTGATGTGTGTGTTGCAATAAATACTGACCATTAGTTCAATCAAATAGAAAAATGGTTGACGCTACGGTCTATTTAATTGGAATTTAAAAAAATTAAATAGATACATTTAGTGGATTCCACATAATAGTTTTTAGAACAGATGAAACGGAATGACAGTTTTATTAGGATTAAATAAAATATTTAATTATTAGACGATGTTAAATATATTTTCACTTGAATAAATAAATATATTTCAAATAAATAATTCCAATGATGAAATGCAATAGGAAAAATTTGATTTCACGAAAAATCTATTTAACTTAAATTTTAAAAAATCAAATGTCCGTGGCTGAGTTAATATCAATATAATTTTTCTGTCAGTGTACCGTAAATGAGGTTCCTTTGAACAGGTTCTGACAGTTTTTTTTAAGTAACCTTTTTTGAACGTCCCAAACTCTAACGTTTTTTTGCTCTAATAGAAGAATGCGCCCTTTGGCTATCAGATGTATAAGAAAGTCAAGCACCGCCACGAGCCGCAATTTTTTTGCAACGTATATCAAAGATTAAGGGTTACTTTGGTATTATTTTGATGCAAAATTTAACATTCAATGCATTATACATGGAATTAAATGAAACACAACGATCTTTTAAAATCAAATTGTCATCTTTATTAAAGAAACATTTTACAGCAAAATATCGAGTACCTAGGGTACTATTGTAGGCACGTAATCAGTCTTATAAATATCATTGAGATCAAAATCAACTTGAGCAGCATTACAAACAACTTGAACAACAAATTTAAACCCATTTAAACCGTAATTTGGCGTTCTCTCAAAGTAGCCCCAAAAACGGTCAAAGTTACCCTTAATGTAAATTTAACGCCGTTTTAACTTAATTCAAAAAAATCTGCAGCCGAAGCACACAGAATTTTTGTCGACACTTACGGCGACCATGCTCTGTCGCAAACAACACACAGAGATTGGTGTAGACGCTTCAGAACTAATGATTTCGATGTGTCGAATTGACGCCATTACTTCATAAAGACTAATGTCAGACGCTAGCTGAACTTGCAGAATCATCAGAAGTCGACCACACAACAGTTTCGAAACGTTTGAACGCATTAGCAATGATTTTTTAAGTAAAGCATTAATTTTCACGAAAAAAGAGCCAGAAGTTATTCAACATCCCAATACAACGCAGAAAGGGATGCTCTCTCGGATGTGTAGGCGAGCAGGTCTATAGAGGAACGAGAGTCGCGGTAAGAGGGCAAAAGTGTATATAAGCTATACATTCGAGCTCTTTCCCCGTATAGCTTTCGACGAATGCCGCGATCCCTCCGAGTGCTGGTGCGATGAGGTTCGCAGGATGGCAAAAAGGGACAAGAGAATTCGTGAGAGGAACTCGAGGGCAGGCTGAAGAGAAAAAGAGATCAAAAGCCGGCGAGAAAGAGACAAAGAGAGAGAGGAACAGAGTCAGAGACAGAGAGAGACATAGAGAGAGAGAGAGAGAGAGAGAGAGGGTGGACGGCTGCTCTCCAGTCGACGATGGTATATGGCAGAGGGAGTGGAGGACGTGTAGTCGGGTCACGAGGGCCACGGAGAGTAGCAAACGTCCGAAGAGGAGGAGGAGGTGGACAAGGAGGAGGAAGAGGGAGATGAGGACGGGAGATGGCGCGAAGGACGAGAACCACGGCACCGGGGCCGCAGGGGAGAGGGAATGAGGTGGGGAGGGTTGAAGGAGGGCTCTCTTGCGAAGGAAAAGGCACGAAGGGACGAAAGAGAGGGAGAGAAAGATCTCTGGACCTCGCGTAGAGACGTTCAATACCCTAACAACTACGAACCACCGCCATTGGCTACCATTTTCTCTACGACTCTCCGTACATTCATATATATACATTTACCTGTATATACTTCGAGTTTGACATACATATATGTCTGTGTATGGAGGGAGGTGAAAATTTTGAACCCGTTGTATCTATGCAATGCGGACTGTCAGTTCTTTGAACGGGTCGGTGGTTTTGGAAGCTGGAGGGTCCTCGAAAAGACCTTCATATGGATATGGTGGCCTCCATTTGACGATGATTTCGAAGACATTGGGGTGAACGTCATGGCATACACATTGGCTCCTATGAAGACCACCAAAAACCCTTTTTTTCTATATATATATATATATATATATATATATATATATATATATATATATATATATATGTGTGTGTGTGTGTGTGTGTGTGTGTGTGTGTGTGTGTGTGTGTGTGTGTGTGTGTGTGTGTGTGTGTGTGTGTGTGTGTGTGTGTGTGTGTGTGTGTGTGTGTGTGTGTATGTATGTATGTACATTAAACATGGAATTTGTTTGCATAGAAGTATATATGACGTACATAGTGTATATAATGTGACCAACGTGTGTATCCTATGTACTCGAAGGGTACCATGACTCTACTCCTGGTTTCTACTCTTCTACTTTTCTCTTATACTTATTTTACTCCGCAGGCACCTTTTATCAATCCTCTCTCTCTCTCTCTCTCTCTTACTCTCTCACTCTTTGCTTGTTGTATGGTATCCTCTTTATGCCCTCTCGTCAATGCACTACATTGCAACATACGCATCTCGACTCCACGGGAAACCCGACCCTATGAGGGATCAATGTCGAAGAATTGAAAAAAGAAAAAAATTGTGCGGTAATGTGAAGAAAAAACGAAGAAAAAAAACACGAAAAATAGCCAAGTATCTCGGGCATTTTTCTTGTTCTTTACTCGTAGTTGCGAATTTGGTATCACTATACGATATATGCTCGAGAAGGCGATAAATCAGAAGGAATTTTGTTTTATTTTTAATTGATTAGAAAGAAAGAGAGAGATTTAATTGATCAGAAAGTAACCTCTCTATAGTGTGGGCGAGCATAGTTTTTCTGAAGCCCAAATACCACAGTGCACAAAACAATATACTGTACAAATGTGTAGTTCGTACCAGCAACTTCATGCTTCTGGGAACGGTTAGTATAGTTGTATAAGTAATATATAGTGTAGACAATATATAATGGCGGGCATATGGGGAAATGGCTCGATACATTAGAAGAAGAAAAAAAATCAATTTCTCAAACACTTATTCGATGCAACATCTTTCAATTATCTGATATTTGTAATTAGTGAATAGTTTTGATCCGAAAAAACGCGTCGATACGAGAGAAATCAATACAGTGAAAAATGAAAATTGGTCCCACTCACTTTCGAGCTTGAGTTTAATAAAGTTGGCCGATCCACTTTTCATTTGTCACTCCAATCGGTTGCAGGTGTCTCATTCGATTCGGAATCTTCGGATGCGTAGATATTTTTACTATTAAACGATTCCGCATCAGTTGCAATGAAAAGTGGTTCTAATATATAGGATCTATATATATATCCAACACGCCTTTTTTTCTACCATAACTATTTACATTCATCGTTGATGGTAATAAGGATGAATTACGATCGGCTATTAGGTCACATCGAGATTTTGAGGTCCGGCTATTGGTACACTCACATTCCTTGATTTCTCGGAGTTCCATGAAAAAAACTACTGATCGTGGAATTGATTATGTTATGGGTTTTGATAACTAGAAACTCCCAGCTCTGCACTAGTCTTCGCCAATTTTTCGTACGTTCGGTTTAAGATGAGATGAATGCATTACAACTTTCATATCTTAACTAGTCGGGTATTGAGACATTTACCTCATCGCTACCATCCATCACTGTAATGAGTAAGTGTTGTTTACAATTAGTAGAGCACCTGGGAAACCAAAAGCTAACGCATGGTAAGAATGATGGCAAAACGTGTCACATATTTTCATTCCGCTGTATAAATTGATACATAATACCTAATACTTACGCAGTCCCAATATGGAAAACCAGCTACAATAGTTCAAAAGTTCGACTTCAAAAATCCCGACAAACCCGGATCCATATAAAAAGTGGCATACGGCAATTTTGGGCGAAATATGATTGAAATTGTTTCACTTTGTGGATATAAAAACATTATGAAAAACGGTGCATCAACAATGAGTTTGACCCACTTATGTTTAGCCACGATTTTGACACACTGGGTCAATTTGACGCGGATAGTACTTCATCCACCTGCCATTAACAACCCTTTGGGCGATTTTTATTGAAAAAAATCAGCGATATACTTTAAACATTTCTTCATGTGACTGCATGACTAAAATTCGGAAAGTATAAAATTGAATTTTTGTAAAAAAAATATTGAAAACGTTCAATTTTGGGAAACTTAGATGGATGGATGTAGCCCGTTGAGTCAGCCACATGACCATTCTTTATTTTTCGGTCTAATCGATAGCAAATTATCTTGTTCGATGTAGAATCATATGATTTTCCGATATTCGTGGGCGCCGAACGATGCTCTATGGAATAACAGGACGTACATACATCCCGTCAGAATGAAAAGTAAAAAACGCGATTTTTTTTCTATCTCTGAGGAAGTGTCGCGACATTAATTATCTATCGGCACTACAAGTATAATAATTTTCGAGTTCTCGTTCACGCTCGTCTCGCGAACTCTCGAAAATCGGTTTTCTCGAGTGAACGTAACGGGGAAAAACAATTCTTCACGAGCAATTTGACGCGAAGAATGTCTCCTGGATAGGAGAGCACAACCGCGAGACAAGGATTTTACTGCCCAACCGAGAAAGTTCGAAACGTTGCCCCCAGGCCTGCGTACACTCGCGTGGACTTCTTTCGCGAACGCTCAATTTCGTACTTCGTATATAGACTCGGAATTTCAACCAATCGGCAGCCATGGCGACAAATGCAAAATATCTTCGGGACGAATAATTATTTTTCTTTTACTCGGCGAGAAACCATTTACTCTTAGCGGAACAAAGCAATTCGTGTAATTTTCTCAGTTGCGGCGGTGATTAGACGGCTCGAAATATTCAATAACAATCGCTTAATCATCCAATATAATTAGATATCTCAACGAAAACAAATATTACTCGAATTTATCTTCAGCGAAAAATAAAAGTATCTAAAAGTAATATTAAAATAAAATATATAAATAATATTCCCCTCTGCAATTAGAGTTATTGAATTTATGGATATCGTTCTAATTGTCGAAATTATTGATTCCGAGTACTGTACCTGGGAGCAGACCCACACTGAAGGAATCTGAACAATTGTTACATTTCCGCGACGACGTCTCGAAACTTAATCGCATCGTCCGCGATCGGCAAAGGCTCTTCGACTATATTTAAGCAAAATTTTATTTTATGAAATAATGTTTGCTTCGACGTATCGAAAAGTGATCTAACAAGGAAACCGTTTTCGGTGCCCCCTCCGATTACGCTTTGATTTTTTATATGCTATTTTTCACCTTCATGCGAGGTTTTTCAATTCCGCGGAGATGAATTAATAAAAATATATACGGATTGAAAGTCGAAAGATGTGTATAACTTCAAAGCTTTTCGTTATATTTTAACGAAACTTATTACATTTGAGAGATCTAAAAAAGTAGAAAATACGTGGTTTTGCGTTTCACAAAAAACCCCGTTAGGGGGTGGACTACCCCTGTATGATACCATTTCGAAGGTCCCTTCTGATTTCGTTCAGTTTGCGGTATATTATTCTCTACGAAATCTAGAAGACACGTAATTTTCTTTAACGTCGGAAAAATGGTTTCAAGTGGTGAAATTCACTCTCAAAGTCCGACACCTTCAGTATGATTCCTGCAATTTCGCATATTTCTAATCGAGGTATTTAATTGCAACCAACTGGAGGATAATGCTTTTGGCGAATAATGAAAATTGGATTTCTTTAAATTAAAACGGGATGAACTGTTAGAAATGTATAGGGCTTAAAAGTTGTTACACTTTTATAACATAAAAGTACTCTTTGTATTTCAACACAACTATTTGTATTTGGCAGAGCTAAAAAAACGTAGCACATACCTGTTTTTTTCCCGCAAAATCGTCGTTTTACGACCGAGCTACCTCTACGCGATACCATTTCTGATGTCCGCATCTGATTTTGTTCCGTTCGAGAGATGTTCTTCATCCAAACTTTAATCACACCAATTTTTCTTTCTTATGGAAAACTATTTCTACTTTTTTCAGCTCTCTCGAATGCAATTGCATTCGTCAAAATATAACGAAAAGTTTTAAAGTTATACAAATTTTTCGAATTTTGACCCCTATATATTTTTACCAATTCACCCCCTCGGAATTGCAGGCATCACGCCGAAGGTGTCGGACTTTGAGAGTGAATTTCACCACTTGAAACTATTTTTCCGCCGTGAAAAAAAAATTACCTGTCTTCTAGATTTTGTAGAGAATAATATACCACACACTGAACGAAATCGGAGGGGACCCCGGAAATGATATCATACAGGTGTAGTCCACCCCACAAACGGGTTTTTTTGTAAAACGCAAAAACACGTATCTTCTACTTGTTTAGATCTCTCAAATGTAATAGGTTTCGTTAAAATATAACGAAAAGCTTTAAAGTTATACACATTTTTCGACTTTCAATCCGCATATATTTTTTTTAAATTCACCTCCACGAAATTGAAAAGAGTGAAATGTTCATTATTCGCCATTAGCATTATCCTCCAATTGGTTTCGATCTAATATCTTGACTGGAAATATGCGAAACTGCAAAAGTCACTCTGGAGGTGTCCAACTTCAAGGGTAATTTTCACCCCTTAAAAACGTTTTTCTGCCGATAAAATAAAATACGTGTCTCTTTGGTTTCGATGAAAAGAAAACATATCAAAAATTAAACGAAATCGGAGGGGGACATCGGAAACGGTTTCCTTATATGTAGAAAAAAAAACTGTTGGCCGTTTTTTTACTAGCTTAAATGATGTATGAATATGACAAGAATGATACACGTACGTGCGAAAGGAATCAAACGCTATTAAAAAAAATGTTAAGGGCTCATTTTCCGAAGCGCCCCAGTGCTCCGAAACGCACGAAACAGCCCAGACGGTGAAAGTAGCAATTTGGAGTCGTTTAGTCCAATCCTTGTACAAAAAATATATGGCGATCTAATAACTGAAGATCAAATATCAAATTGCATCCATGGGTAGACGCAGAATACAAATAAGAGCTTCCATTCCGTTGTCTGGGCGATAGCTCCTAAATCAGTTTTGAAACTTCAAACGCGTCTTTCGCAAAACCACGTTTTAAATATCGGGAGGACGCATAGTTCGAGCCATACACACGATTTTTACGGTTCATCAACAATTCTCATTTTTATAAACAAAACTAATGTAAATAACGATTTTTGTTTGTTTTAGTTGCTATTCCATAAAAGTTCTGCGTCCTCACGCAGAGCGCCTAAAAAATTATTTGTCATAATTTTTTTTGTACCCCGACACTTGTAGAATAAACCCTCCAATCCTTATGGTGATTGCTTCTTTGGTATTCTCAAGAAAAATTCCCAAAACATTGCAGTCTCACTTTCGGTGAGCCACGTAGATGTAACGCCTTAAGGGGCTATACCAGTGTGAACCCTGAAAATATGGGTGATTTTCGGGAATTTTTTGGAAGAAAAGTACTCAATTAAATGTTTCGGAAAATTAAGAATATATTTGGCTATATTTGACCTATAAAACATAATTTTTTCATAGAAAAATATTTAGATCCAAGCGACTTATGCGCTGTCTTCGGAGGCGCCAAAAAAAAGTTCCTCCACTGCTGACATGATTCCGGCCGATTGAGTAGCTGAAACCGAAAAAGAAAAAATGTCGTTAAACTGGAAGGTATTTCCTGTACAATGACGTAGGATTTTTGAAAAATGTCAAAATCTAACAAAATGGCGTAGTTATGAAAAAATGTCTGTTTTCTTGCCTATAAAATGGTCGTTTTTTTCAATGTCAAACCGTCAATTTTCATCCAATCAACAATATCCTACGTCATTGCAGAGTAAATATATTCAAGAGTAGTTCAAATTGAAAACTTAGTTCAAATTTCAAGTAAATCGGATAATTGCTCTTTGAGTTACAATGTCAGCAAATTTGAAAAATCTCATTTCGCGAAAAACGCGTTTAAAGATTTAACTATCGATTTTTGCAAGGGAAAATGATTAGAGATACGGCCTTGGAATGTTTACAGGATATTCTTGAAAGTATAAACTATCGAAAAAGGCAAAAAAAAATCGATTTTTTGAAACTGTCACACTCGTATAGCCCCTTAAGCTAATACGAGCACGTACTCGATTATTAGATTAGCACTGCATTTTTTAAATATTCTATAAATAATGCACAGAGGCAGATGTGCATGAACGCTCAAGTAAGGCTACCGTCTATTTACGCTAAATAAATACATCCAACACCGACACATTTAAGATGGGTTCCTACGGAAAAGGCGTTATCATCACGCAGCTGCTCAATTGTATTTATATGCAGCAACTAGATGCTTACGGGAACAAAAAGCATAACGAGTTTTGGAGATTTAAAGGACTAAAACCATAATGAAAAAATGTGATTACCGAATGTTTCAATGAGAATTCGGTGCTTAAGGCGTGAGATGCAGTCAGAATTTTAAAAAAATCTATTTTTTTAAAACATTTTCTTGAATTATGATGTTTCGAAAATATTCCCTGAAAATTTCAAGTCAATCAGATGAATAGTTTCCGGGATATCCCACAATTAGTGAAGGGGCGTCGGGTCCCCATGGCAGGTAGCGGCTGAAAAATTGTTTTGACAATTGGCTATAAACAATTGAATGCTCGACTTTTCGGCAATAAAATTGTGATACTCGGATTCAGCGGATCAAAATACATAAAAAAATGTAGCTTTATCCGTCAAGCTCAAAATTTTACGAACATATAATACCGTATCCACATCGAAAAACTTTGAACGCGTTTTTCTCGAAACTACCCGAGTCGAAATTTTGAGCCTCCTCTGAACCCTCGCAGGACCCATTTCTTTTGTAATACATAAGCCGCCAGCCTCCGTTGAACCGACGAAACCTCATTTGTCGAGTTCAGTGCCATGAAGAGACCTCCTCTTGGTCCAGGGTAGCCTCGGCTAGACCTCCCAAACCTTCCCTCGACCCCCAGTTTTAGTGAAACGGGCAGAGCACAGGCCTCCTTAACCTGCTTTCAATCTCAAACTCTTGCCTCGACCCCACCTAACCTGCTTTCGGCCCAAATTCGATATCTCGCCCATCATCATTCCATTGTGGCCTGATCAGTAACCCGTTCGATGACGAAAATAAGACGAAATTAATAAAAATACATCGTCCCCTTATCAAATTATTAGTGCAATATTAATATGTGAAAACAATCAAATTTGCTCAATATCGATTTATTATTATTTTATAGGCAATTCGTAAAAGAATGCTTGTATTCACAGTCTTACTCCAATTCTATCGGATTAATGGGCGTTTTCCTGTGAGAAAAAATCTCGCAGGAAAATTCTTAAAAAATGCCAGTTTATCCAGTATAAGCTTACGCGACGTTTTTCGTCCTTGACATTTCTTCTTAAGCCCTCTAGTTCTTGAGTTACATTGCATTATCTAGAATGAGTCTTTTTTAGCAAAAAATGAAATAACATTGCGAAAAAAATCGTACAAAACTTTATAAAAAACGCAAATGGAGTTCCTGCTACCCCGTTCAAGTTTATCATGGATAAACGTAACAAACTTTTTTTCATAAGTCATGCGCCCAATTCTCGATGGTTGAAAAAAAGCCGAAAATCAGTCACATATAAAAGTGCGTACCGGGTCGAAAAGAAAAGTATAAAAAAATATTTCACAAAAGCAATATAAAGCTGAATTTATTCCCGTCAAAACGCCGTTCGGTAAATTTGGTTATCTTTTTTTTTAGGAGGCTGTGTAACTTTCAGTGCAGCAAGAAATATCGACTGGTGTATCCAAACTTTTAAGCGACGGTATATATTATATAATACTATAGATATATATATTATATTCGAAATATGTAGTTGCATTAATATATTCAAATATACACTACCAGTCAAAAGTATTCGGACACTTCAGATAACTGCAAAACTTAATATCACTTTGGATCATTGCAAACTTATGGTAGAATAATAATTATTTTACGAAGATACTATAAAGCTCTGTATAATTACTTAATTATATAGATCTTTATAGTATCTTCGTGAAATAATAAATGAAATGAATTATATTACTCTAACATTATTTGGCAATTATCCAGCGCTCAAAAGTTTTGCGATCATGTGGAGTGTCCGAAAACTTTTGGCTGGCAGTGTAGATCTAAATTACATATAATGTTGATATCTATATGGAACGTTAGGGTGTTAATTATAGTCTATTTCATGTTCCGAAGGATTGAAATTGTCGCTTTAGAATTCAACCTCATTCGATTTTTTCTTTATTTTTCCTTTTTGTTTTTGTTCGTTTTGTTTTTTTTTTGTTAATTCAATAATGAGTTGATAAATGGCGACGGCCGATTACCGTCGATTTTAAATGAAATGTTTGATTTTTCTTTGTTTTCATTTTTAGCACGTCGAAAATTTAAAAAACATTTCCACGTGTATGTATGAAGCATATTTTTATTTTTTTCCGCTAAATATGATATTAACTAACCGCCTCTATTTGATTCTTTTTTATTCACATTAACTAGATTTTTCATAGAACCAAATTTTTCCTATTGCATTCCATTATTAAAATTATTGATTTCAAAAATGTTTATTTATAGAAAATCAATCTATTTAATATCGTCCAATAACTACATATTTTATTTGATCCTAATAAATCTGTGATTCGGTTTCATCAGTTCAACATTTTCATCTGTTCAAAAAAACAATTTAGTTAAGTTCACTGAATGGATCTAGTTATTTTTTTTAAATTTACCTTAAATAGAATTTTCGTAGAGTTAACCATTCTTTTATTTGATTGAACTAACGGTCCATCTTTATTGCAACACTCATATCAAAGGGGCGGGGGGTAGAGAAGGTGGAGAGAGAGGATTTATATATATATATATATATATATATATATATATGTGTGTGTGTGTGTGTGTGTGTGTGTGTGTGTGTGTGTGTGTGTGTGTGTGTGTGTGTGTGTGTGTGTGTGTGTGTGTGTGTGTGTGTGTGTGTGTGTGTGTGTGTGTGTGTGTGTGTGTGTGTGTGTGTGTGTGTGTGTGTATGTGTTTGAAAAATCTATAGCATGTTATTCGATGAAACTCTCTAATTATCACAATCATATTAACTAATTGATATAGCTTATGTGATACAACAAATAGTTAGAGGTATTCATTTGGCCTCTTATGCCATATCAGCGACCAAAATGTCATAAGCACTCGGTAGCATAGTGGTAGCGGAGCGTAGCTAGGAGTAGGTAGGCTAGGTTCAAGTCGCATATAGGGCAAATATTTTCTTCGAAAAAAATCATGTCTATAGGCCAGGGAATGACGAATTACGATAAAAATCCTTGTGGTAAAGCTCTCAATTAAGGAGTTCATTTTATTTTCGATTTATGAACTATTTTATGCATATAGTACACTTAGCTTTACAGTGTACATTGTAAGCAAATAAAGATTAATTTGAATCTCATCTTTATTAATATATATAAATATCTTCGAAAGAAATATGATCGTAGTAGGCTGTGAGACAAGGAAAAAACCTATTTTATTTAAATAGATGCTATATAAATTAATTTTTTTGTTTAGCAGTGTACAGTAGGCCGAAAGGGGGGGCAGTAGGTTCTGCGGGAGCGCTCGAAGTAGGCCGACCTGAGGTTCCGTAGGTTCAATTGTGAGCCTCACTGACCTCCTTTGAGTCAAAAAGTCTACTTTCTGCCATGCCGGAGGTTCATCGGAGGCTCTAACGCATGGTACTTTCAAACATTGTACCCTCCTTTAGATACCCAATAATCCGCTCACGCCGATTTCTGCTCGCCTTCATTTTGTGGGTTGAACGCGACTCGAAAATTTCGACTCGGGTATGTTTTTCAAGTCGGCGACCACCATAGTTCAAAAACCACTCCATGGATTTTGATGAAATTTGGTGTGCTTATTGATAGCATTAAAAAATAGTCCTTAATCGAAGGATTTTCATTTTTGTTGAAAATTTCTATTTTTTTAACAATAAACGAGCGATTTTTTATCGAAAATCGAAAGTTATCTGTCGGAATCCGCCATTTTGTTAATTAAAAAAAGCTTCGATTAAGGACTAGATTTATTATTAAACTAATGATTTTTTTTTGTTTTTTTTTTCATTTCAGATGATCCAGTAAAATGTTATGATGGTCACTGCAAAGCACTACATGCCGAAAGGCACAAAGATGGCGATATTTTTATAAATAATCAATATTTTTCTTTGAAAATTTGTACAAGTCATGTTGAAATATAACGTAAAAAGTCTGTGTAACCAGTTTTGTAAAACATACTTAATTACTATAAAAAAATATTGAAAATGCTCGTTTTTTCACGCCTCTGACTGCATCTGACCCCTTAATAGCAACGATCAGCCTCCGTACCAACGCGGTAGCGCTAGGAATTTTTGCAGCACAGATTTATTAGCTGTGCAAAGTCGTTATGTCAGAACAGTAGCCCGCGGACACATAGAAATCCGTGAAGTTCATGTGAGAATCAATCATTTGCAAATTTATAGTTGACCCTGCAAACTACAGCAATAACCTTGCTACGTTTAAATACATTTCGCAGGTTCCATCCACGTGTCAAATGTTTTGCCCCTGTGAATTGATGTAAGTCAAAATTGGCCTTGTCAGAATATTTGATAGATCGTATTGCACGGAATCAAGTAGTTTCATGCACGTGTGAAATTGTACTTTACGATATTACCATTGTCTTTTTGAAAACGAAACAAGTGTGTTTCAACATTTCCGTACTGCAACTGTTATTGTACTACTAGGCTGGTGCTATCCCGTTACGGCCTGACGCGCTATGTTTAACCTGTTCTCTTAAGGTTGTTGCTTAAAATGATTGCGGTGAATAAATATCAATGAAAGTTCTACTAGCCGTGATGGTAGATTTTCTGAATATACTGGCAAAATGAAAATGGAGGTTTCCGCGCTCGCTTATGAAATATTAAATTTTGAAGTTCATGTCAGTCTCCGCATAATAGCATCGGTTGTATGGGGCAACAGCGTTGCCATTTGTGTTTCTCGCGTATAGCTTCCGCATTTGTTAAGGGGAGGGTAGGGGTTTGCACCTTTGAAAGATCGATTTTTTTTGTCATTTCTTATAGTTAAACATTTCAAGAATATAATCCCAAAATTTCAAGTCAATCAGAGCAAACCTCTCGAAGTTATTGACTCTTTAGTCCCGCTCCACTAACACTGTAGCTCCGACTTCTCTAAACTTCAATCGCGTTTTTCTCGAAACCACTTTTTCAAAGTCGGTGTTCACTGCCATTTAAAACCTACACGACCGATTTATTTCAAACTTGGTACACACTTTCTACATATAAAATACTTCCCCCAACGGTTAGTTTGAGATTTTTTTTTACATTGAGGGGGTTTTCCACCCCCAAAATGGGGGAATTTTTCGTGAAAAATAGCGCTTTTCACTTTACATGACCACAAAAAATTTAGAAAAGAAAAAAAATTATTAAAGACCGTTGGGGGGAGGATTTGATGATACTTTGACTACATTTTAATGGTACTTGATTTTAGATAATTTCTAGCTGAGATACAGTGAACATCGCAAATCGTGTTTTTCCAAAGGCGCTCTTGGAAAAGCTTCGTCACCGGCTTGTTTGTGGATATTTTCGCGTACAAATTTCACGGTATGTTCTTGAAATGACACTTAACAATGTACAAAATAAATTTACTCTATCCATATAGATAGAGTTGCAATAAATTGCAATAAATTTACTCTATCCATATAGATGAAAAAAATTCGCGAAAAAGTGTTTTTTTTTCACGCTGAAATCCCTACCCTCCCCTTAAGAAAGTGATCCAAAAAACCAATACTATGTGCTAGTACTCCGTACCCTATCTAAGGATAGGGTACGGAACAATATTACCGAAAAAAAAATAAAAGTTACCTATCCAATTAATGAGGATGTATGAAAAATATGCAACTAGTTTACGAAAAAGTGGGGCTCGTTGAGAGGTATGTTTTGAAATGTGGCGAACTCGGAACTATGGGAATAGCAAAACTAATCGGAGACCTAGCACGCCAATTTCAAATACGTTAAAGTCGAATGCGAGTAAAGGAAACTTAAGATGCGACCCCACACAGACGCTCGACGCTGGTTTGTGGCGACATATCGGGTCACGTGACCCTATTTCGAATTTCCCCCGCGGCCCCGAACTGTAGCGACAAGTCGCCGCATCGAACAACAGCGTCAAGATGGCTGCTTACAGAAAATCGATTTCCTAACCTCTTTCAGTAGCAGTCTTGGTGTGGTCGTGACAGTGTTGAAGTGAAAGAAATACGAGCGAATAAAAGTTGAAATATAATAAAAAGTGTTTTTTTTTGGAAATCGGCGCGATGTCGTTTGGGTTTGTTTAAAATTGCACTCAAAATATCACTTGTCACTTATTGTTTGTAAATTTGGACGCTCTCCTGTCGCAGCGACAAAGCTCAAATAGTTTCAGCTTTGCCGCTACTTGTCGCGTGACCCGATATGACGCCACAAACCAGCGTCGAGCGTCGGCGTGGGGTCGCACCTTTATAGAAAAGGCAATGCAAAGCTCGGGGCAGATGGCGCCACCGTAGCACATCCCAATCATTTCAAACTCACGTCACGTCTGCGAAAGTTAATGATTATACATATTTTCTGAAAATATAATATTTTAGCATCAAAACTTTTAATTTTTCGTTAGTTCGCAATTTTCTTGTGCTTCCGTTATTAAAACGGACTTTTTAGAGCGACCCACGTTGCTGTTTGTACCATATACCTGTGAAAGACATTGAGGTTATTGCAGAGTTTGTTTGTTATTATGTGCAGAGAAGAGGGACATCTCTGCATTCGCTGTTGTGTGCAATGAGTACTCAAAATAAATTTGCTCACTTAAGAGACGAAGAATTGAAATCTATTTTCAGAAGCAGAGGGGCCAAGGTAACAAGGGGAAAACGGACAAACCTATTTTCCACTGTTTGCGCCTGCCGTCATCCTGAGGAAAAAAAAATATTCTACTTCAGCAGTACTTCCTACGCACGATACTGAACCACTTAAAAAAAAAAACAAAAATCTAGCCGTAAATAATTAGAGAAATCGCAAATAAATAAGTTTGACATTCTGGTTGAAAACAAACGCTCAGGCACCGCTCGCTCGGGACGCGCTATGCTAGCGCCGTCTGGGACAAAAAGTGGCAGTTGTCCTTCCCATTCATTTATTTAGTATGATGTATTTCCTTTTTGCTACCTTCGGTGAGCATAGTACGAAGCTTGCGGGCACGAGCACTGACAAATCGTAATTTCCATCGGAAACTTTGCGGCACAATAATCTTTTTTTCTGAATCATTCGTTGGCTCCTTTTGCTCTAATATAACCTGTGAAAACGCCGACCGGCGGGAACGTGCGTAACACAGCTGTGACCTGACAGTCACTGCAGTGAACTTAGCAGCCTTGAATTACGAGAACCATGCAACGTACAAAGCTCGTGTCTATTTTAATAGCATTTTCAACATCGAAAATTATTTTTCTAGTCATCCTAACTCCATTAAATTAACATATTTGTAAATAATAGTTACGATCGTTCACCGTACACATGGAGCGTAGATACCAGGAGGTTCAGCGAGGCCTTTCAACTCGTCCCCAAAGCGAGAACGAGAAATGACGGCGCTCGGGTGCTCCGGCACCTATATGTATATAGATATACGCTCAACATGGGTGCGATCTAAGACAGATCACAGATGATATACCTAACCCTCGTTCGTATTGAGGGATAACACCACGCTAGGATTTTGGAAAGGCGTTGTCTTGCCTAAAAATACTTTCGTGTCATAAAAACTATATGCAATTGGTGCTGTGGCGATTTTTTTAATTTAAAGGTTCAATTATCGATTTGGCCGCAGTGCCTCGGAGCGCGCGCTGAGTCGATCGTACAACTTTAAACGCGTTTTTCTCGAAACCACTTTTTTCAATCTCGGAAGACGGATTACTCGACCACCTTTGCTTGCATCGATTTGAAATTTTGATAGCAGCTTCACATTTACATTCTCTATGGGAGTACGTAGCCGTTTTTTGATTAAATGTAAACTTTTTTTTATAAACAATTTACTGCTTTTTTTGGCAAAAAATCGATTTATTTGCTTCAAAGTGTGCTATTTTTTCAAAATTTGAAAGCAAATTTCTAGGTAGTCTCATAGCTAGTGATATATAAATTATCATTTTCTTTGGTTTTTGTTTCAGGTCTTATATTTTACGAGAAAACCGTTCTCCCGTGAAGCTATTTGTAAAAAAAAACAGACTTTTCTAGATGGGCTGTATCGCCGCCATTTTGAGTTTGAGTTTGAGATCTTTTCTCGCTTTTGCGTTTTTTTTCCGAACCGTCATGAGGAAATTGTGAATCGGCGGATATTTCGACGTTTGATGTCACGATCGGTCTATCGTGAGGTTAGAAAATCATCCGATCACTTCCACCTCGTTGACCAATATATGTAGGTGCCGCTGCACCCCAGCGCCATCACTTCGACGCATTTTTGGGGACGCTTTTTTCAGCACCTTTGCATTGCCGCTGAACCTCCTGGTATCTAGGCTCCATGACCGTACACTTGAACATGTTCGCGGTATTCATTTGTACACATCATTCAGATGTTTCTACAATAAGTTGGCTCTGGTGTAGTCAAACAATGTATTAGCATAGGAACTTCGTTTCCCCCCCTACCTTTCAAAAATGATTTTGCAAGAACCTTAGGACCGAACCCAAAGATCGTCAGTAAAAAATGCATGTTAATACGTGCATAATAATAACCTAGCACGACATAATGTTCGTACTAGGTTATTATTACCTTCGGTTCAGAAATCGTTCACAGACCTATAAGTACTCAAATATCTTGATCACCGGCGCTTGTTTTCGCAAAAAATTGAATATGGTTAAAGCATCTCTTATAAAAAGCACAACGGCCGAAAACTTCCGCATTTGGTGGACAAACGTTTTTCTATTATTTGCATGAATCTTCCTTCCGTAGATTTTTGTAAATGACGATTAACTGCATGCTAGTATATAGATTTATGCAGTATTGACGAAGGGTTATCGACGCAAAGTTAAATGTCAGATCTTCAATTTAGGTATAACTATTTATTTTAGCACATTCAAAAAACCCTATTGCCCGCAACTTTTCAACTCGAAAACCTGTCAATGGTTAAGGCTTTACATACTTATGAGAGAAAAATTGTTCGTTTTTTTATTGGCTAAAATGGCGTATAAACATCCCAAGCATGATATGCAAACGTTATTTGAGGTGGAAAAAAATGTTTAAGGCATAATGGTTTTAAAACGTTAAACGCAATGTTCTTGTAACCATGTTTTCGAAATCAGGCGGACTCGTAGCTCCTACAATTTTCAACCGATTGACTCCAAATTTCAACTGTAGCTTCTCAGATAGATTTTCTAGCAAAGTACACATGATTTTTACAATCAAGTAAAAACGAGGGTTCTTTTTTCAAAATGGTGCTCTATTTGCAAAAATCAATATTTTGTAAAAAATCCTGTGTACTTCACTAGCAAAACTCGTGGGGATTACGAAAAAAAAGTTTTGTTCTAGGTGCTTATGTGCATCTCGCAGTCCGTCCGCGAGGACCTCACTGAAAAGGCGTTCTCTTTCTACCGGCAACAGGGCCGCAGTTTTGTATTCTTTTAAAATAAAAAATCCATTTGACTACCTACAGATATGACCAATAAACCCTTAAAACATAATTTTTATTGCTTTATCAGCATTTTTTTAATCCCGAAAAAGCCTTGTTTTCCGACCATCCAAAGGTATATAAGGCCTCAAAATAGAACGGTTTTTAAACAACATTTCAAACAGGCACAATTTTCACTCAGATCTCAGGTTTGAAGGGTTAATATTCTTTTTTCATAAAAATTCGCACTTTTGTTACAGCTTATTCATTGGTGTCAAATTTTGACCGTGTTTACGGGAGTCCTCATGCGTTAGGTAAACTTCTCCACTTAAGGGGCCAGTCCACTTCGAAAATTTCAAAAAATCGAAAGCTAGCAAGACTTAAAGAAATCGACGATGATGAGCAATCAGAAGGGATTTTTTACGGTGCAGAAATTGCCGATTGAGTTTAGGTAAGAGTTTTTCATAGTATAAACTTCAAACGCGTTTTTCTCGAAATGTTTTCAAAATATAGCTCCATCGTATCTCTAAAACTAATAAAACAATTCTCTTGAAATTTGAACCACATATTGTAAACATGATTCGCAACAAGATGACCCTCGATGGTTTTAAAATTTTGATTTTTACTCTTTTTTTTGCGAAAAACTACGAAAAAAAAACTTCGTTTTTCGTTTTTCATCTGCCATTTTTTTTATTTTTCGTTAAAACTTTATATCCGAGGGTCATTTTGTAGCTGGTGTAATACTTTGTGTCATACTTCGATTTTTTTGTTTCAGACAAGCCGTTGCCGAGTTGTGATGAAGCTACCTAGCCCACCTATTTTTGAGGTGTTACGTTAAACTATAGTTTGTGTACTTAAAAATGAATAAAAGAATTTTTAATGCATTTCGAGACTTTATTTATCAAGCCCAACGACTTTTATATTCATATCTTTTATAAGATCCCCCAAAAAATCGCGAAAATAGCCGTTTTTTCGTGGCTCCAAAGTGGACTGGCCCTTTAAAAATAATTCATCGAAAGATTGGACCTGCCAACCGATCAATTACACACCTGCATTACCGGAAGCGACGAAACACCATACCTCTCGTGTTAACGTAATATTTCGTTTTATTAGGCACTTAAATCTGCTTATACTCATATAAACTTGGGAACATTAAAACCTTCGCGATGAATTATTATTATTGGCGTTTTTACACACAGATTTTATATAACGATAATGTATTTTTTTTCCTTCCTTCTTTCTAGCCTTTGTTTCTCGTGTTGTCTAGATGAACACTTAATTTTTTTGTATCATTACTTATCGCTCGTTAGCATAGTTAAACGACAGGTCAGACCAATGCCCACCTGCTTTGTCCCCCATTTTTATGTTCCTTTCTTTTCCAACGACAAGGCCACGAGTGAATACGTATCACAAATAGTTATGTGAGATATCGCGTACCTCACGGGCTGCAACAACTGCATATAAAGCCATTTTTGTTTGTTTTTGTTCATATATATATAAAGAAACGATATCGCAACGACTATTCTATAATTTCGAAGACATCGAGGGTAAAAAATATTTTTTTAAAAAGCGTTACAATAAACTTATATCGAGAATAATAGACTTATCGATGATGGGGAAAAATAACGGACCACGAATAACTGTCTGTACCTTCGAGGGTGATATTGAAAAACTAGTGGAATGAAAGACGATATGAAATCTAATTTGAGATGAAATAACTGCTAGTAATTTGTGAAAATTTGCAAAAACTACACCGCCACTCTCCCTCCTATTAAATCGTTGAAAATGTTGAAAACTTCGTTTTTTTGTGTTTTCATTGTGTATAACATTTTCTCTCCTACAATTATCCACAAGAATTTCGTTGAGAGAAGTATCCCGAATAGTTTTCCTTCTCATTTTGGAGTAGCGTTTCGCTCTCTTGGGAACAGCCGAATGAAGTCCGTCGGAGAGGAATAAGTGTCCGTATTAGCGAAAAAAAAAAATCGTCCGAGTTTAATCGTAATCAAGGTAGCATCTCAATGTAACAAACTCGAATATTCCCCATTACGATAACATCGTCCGCGCGGTTCACTTTCGTCCCGAACACTGAGAGCAGTGAGAAATGAATTGGATTGCAATATTTCAACCCCAAACTTACGAATTTACTATCAACGATTTTTTTAAATGAAAAATATGGAGCAAAGTGACGTTTACGGAATATACGGTTTCTTTTCCATGTCCAATGACTTAAAAGCGTTAAGCCGATTTATAACACGAAGGGGAACGAGAAAATTGGTCAACTTTCTTTCGGTTGGATTGCTGAGTCCGAACGACCAAAAGCGATCAAACCTAATTCGCCGTTCTCCTTCGTGTCATAAACGACTATAATGTTTTTGACTGATTTGACTTGGAAACAGAAATTCCGGCGGTTTTTCGGAAAAGCCGCTTTTCTGAATATTCACCATTTTACGTCTTATCTTCAACGATTCCGAACGAGATTTCGAATTGTAGAAAGAGAGTGAGAGAGAGATCAAGTACGGCGAACAACAGGATTCACTTCATCGTGGAATCCGTGCTGCTATCGAGATCGACGATAACGGGCTCGGCTTTTTCATCGTCTTTCTTTTCGACGTTCCGGGGGCTGTCGACGACAGTGACGTCGCAGATTTCGTTTTCGGGCGTGGATTTCCCGGGTTTGGTATTGATCGTTGACTGGGCCTTCGTGAAAGCACTCATGATCGAAGTTCTGGGAATTTCTTGGCCCCGCGCAACGGAAATTAATTGAGCTCGCTTGGGCGTTTTTGTCTGTGATGTCGAAGCTTTCGGGCTTGGCGCACCGGACGATTTCATCGCTAATTGTCTCTTCATCTCTTCTTGAGTTATTTTCTTCGTGTACTGAGTTATCAGTGGTGCGCTCTTTTTTTCCCTCTCTTTGTCTTCCTTTTCCGTTTTTTCCGGGATTTTCGGTGCTTCCGTGAGAGTCTTGCGTTTCGGTGTAAGAGCGTAATTCCAACGATTCGGCAGTTCGAGGCTCTCGTCGCCGAGATACTCCTTCCTTATTTCCTCGGAAACGTACCAGCAGGCTTTCAGATGCATCGGACCCTCCTCCGGACAAGCCATACGTCTCGCGAATTCGCGAATTTTTTGGCCAACGCTCGACTTTGAGAGTGGATTAACGCCGTTTTTCTTGCGATTCCAGAAAGTCATGAATTCCCTAACGAGGAAAACATGGCCGTGCGTATTGCCGTGTATCAGTCTTATCAATTCGGGCAACGCCTCGTCCGGGACCCGCGTCTTCTTTGGTCCTCGTCTCTCCTCGCCGGTTGCTCCGGTCGTTTCTGTTGCGCTGGTGCTCTCCGCGGCCGCTGGTGGCGCTAACACCGTCGGAATTTCCCGCACCCATGCCTGACGGGACGTGAAATAATCCACCAACTTTTGGGGTGCTGCAATGAAAGATCGGACAATTTTGCTCATTTCTTTTGTCGAGGTTTTCCACACGTAGACAACTCAATTGAAAACGGTACAGTTGGACTAACTTATGGGCTTAAAACGGAAAATCTCTTATTGTTCCGAGATGTGATGTTTTTCAAGATTAAAAAAAAAATCTTCGAACGCTTGTCGAATCTTTTTGTAAAACAATCTCGATGGAGCTGGCACAAGTTGACGCGCTTAAAGGATAACCCCACTCTAGCATTTTGGAAGAAACGTTTTTTTTTTTGCTTAAAAATACTTTGGGGTCATAAAAACAATATGCAATTGGTCCTGTAGCGAATTTTTTTTTGAATGTTCAATTATCGATTCTGCTGCAGCGCCTCGGACTTTTTTCAAACTGGGAGGACGGATTACTCGAACACCTTTGCATGGATCAATATAAAATTGTGATAGTAGCTTCACAATTAATTACATTCTCTATGGCAGTACGTAGCCGTTTATTTTTATTTTATTTTTATCTTTTATATTATATTTTTTTGGTTTTTGTTCCAGACCTTATACTTTACGAGAAAACCGTCCTCCCGTGAAGCTATTTGTAAGAAACACGTTTTTCAAGATGAGCTCTGTCGCCGCTATTTTGTACGAAAATTATAATAATTTTTTTTTATACTTTAATATGTGCTAAATAAACCCTTCCAAAAGAAATCCTATTTCTTTTTTCATACTCCCAAAATAAATTGTAAAGCTACGCCTTATTCTCTGCCGCTAGAGTGGTGTTATCCCTTATGGGATCATCACAGTGTAACATTTCAAAAAATCGATTTTTTTAGAATTATCCGATAGTATAGACGGTTATAAACATGCTGTTCATATACTTACATAAACGTAAGTAGACAATTTATATGAAAATTCCGCATTCGGAACTTTAAACGCGTTTTTCTCGAAATGTCATTTTCCGAAACGGTGTACACTCAAAGGAAGAGTTTTCAAGCTATCCGTTTCAAATTTTGACATAATATTCTTCACGCCATTCTTTATCTTGCTATGGAAGCTTTTAAAAAAAAATTCTTCATATTTTTTTAACGGAAAACGATCGAAAAAATAGACTAAATTCGATCCTTTTTATTCAAACCACCGCCATTTTGTCAATTTTTATTTTTTTTAAACCGCCACAGCGAGATAGCGGCTTTCATACTGATTAATAATAATTTTACAAATTCTGTTTAAGATAATATTTACGGCCACAACCGTGTACACCGCGAGGACTCCTTTTTTTCGAAGAGATTTTTAACCGTTAAAAAATGTCAAGAAAATAAAAATACACGTATGAATGTTTATTTTCTGTTCTTCGTGAGTGTTTCGATTTGACATAAAAAAATCAGACTGATTAGCGTATTTCAACCATCGAAAAAAAAATCGCGAAAATCAGTTATTTTTGGACCCGTTTCATTGTGATGATCCCTTGAGAATTTGATTTTCACGAAATTCGTTATCTCCCGCTTCGTTAGTGTTGGTGCTTAATGGAGCGCTCAAAAAAAATAATCGATCAAATATTGTATTTATAAAGTCCTTACCCCACACTTCATTATTTCCACTTCTTTCGAGACTTAGAATCCTTTCATCTTGCATCACAAAATATCTTGACAAAACTTTTAACGCTGTTATCGTTATTCTCTTTTTTTACGTATACTTTTGATCCTATTTTCAATCGAACGTACTTATGTTTTCGATCGTATGCTTACCGTTTTCCGGATATGCGTTTGCGGGTCCTTGCCAGATGCAGCCTATGACTTTCGGTTTGATTTTGGAAGGCTGAGTTTTTCGTTCAGCTTCGAATTCCTCACCGAGAATCTTCAGCTTGTACTTCTGCGTTTCCGGCGACTGAAAAAAAGAGTATGAAAAAAAGAGAGCGAATGGTAACTTTTTCATTTTCAATTTCGAGTTGTTGAATTATGAAATTAATGTAAAGTTCAGTTTACCATGTCTTCCTCATCTTCGTCAGCCTGAGCTTCTTCGTCCGAGAGATATCTGAGATAACAACGTACAAGGAATGACATAAATCCAAGGGCGAAAAGCATTTAGTTTCTCTTGAATTTGACTCACCCATGGGGAACCATAAATTCGTTGTCGACATCGTATTCATTGTCGTCCGGATTCTCTTCGTCCTTTTCGTCGTCTGAGCCGTGCAGGGATTCCCCTGGCTCCTCTTCTTCCCATTCATCATCAGAATCCACGTCGTAATCGAACCATTTCTAAGGGTGAAAACCGAAAAAAGATTCGTTTTCTAAACAGTCCCTTTAGAGTTTCGGGAAATCTTGGTGTCCGGTACTTATTTGGAAGTTTTAAAGCTCCTCGAGGACCTCGAGGAAATTCAGATCGTCAAGTAACATGTAAGATTCCGAGAAGATTTTTTAAACTACAACTCGAAAATATCAAACGTGGCAAGCTCGTTGAATCTCGCGAATAACTGCCTTGAAAAAATATGGTTGAATTTAACATTTTTTTGGTCGATCAAAGCTGCAACAAACGTTTTTTCAAGATCCCCATTAGAGACCCACAATCTTAGTCTATCGAAAAAGACTTCGCAAAGCAATAAAGATGTAGAAGAAAATAAAAAAGTATTTCCGTTGCGTTGCAACGCCGCAAACTCCAACAACGTGGATTTCTATATATTCGCGGGTTGCCGTTCTAACGTAACAACTTGACATAGCTGATAAATCAGTAGTCCCGAATTCCTCGGGTTACCACGTTGGTACTGGTACACGTTGGTACTCTACTCGTGAACTAATAAGCTGTTGAAGTTTGTATCGTCGGAACGCAACAAAAGTTCTTTTATGGATTTTGTTTTCAATATTTTGATCATTATAGAAGGTATTTTTTAATAGACTTTTATTGTGAATTGATAAATACATATCTCAAAAAATGGTTCAAGGATTTTTGTACACAAAATATGCCGAAAGAAACCAAAAGAAATATAGAAATATCAACATTCCGTGCATTCCAACGAAGCAAACTTCAACCTCATGGACTAATCGCTGTCATTATCGTGAACATTGAATTCTCATTGAAAGGTTCGGCACCCACTTTGTTTCATTATCACTATTATTCATGAAATGTCCAAATACCCTACGATTTTCGTTGCTGTAGGTATCGAATTGTATAATACAAACGAAACTGAACAGAAACGCGATCATAACGTGGTTTCGATTAAAAAATCGTACTAGACCTGTCGAATGTCGATGTATTTCTTACAAGGAACATAACTTAAGTGTCCGCCTTCGATTTTATTGATACTCATATATGTGGTTAAGCATCGAAAACTATTAGACGCGGATTTTTTTCATCTGCGGAAAAACGGTTTTAAGGCGGGAAACCACCCCTTAAAGAAAGGCGTGTCAAGGGGTAGTTTTGCAGGTTCACCCACAAGTGGTCCACCGATTCGAATGAAACAAAAACCAAAATTCTTCTAATGTAAAGCAATGAAAAATCCACTATAGAAGTATTGAAAACTAAGAAACTTAAGGGGTGACACGCCTTTCTTTGAGGAGTCGTTTCTCCCCTTAAAACTGTTTTTCCGCCATTAAAAAAAAATACGGTTCTAATAGTTTTTAATGCTTTATCACCTATATGAGTTTTAAAAAAATCAAAGGCGGACGCTTAAGTGATGTTCCTTGTTAGAGTAGCTAGCCAGTAACCTCGCTTGAGTTTTTAAGCACTCGGGCTTCTATACATTATTCGTAGAAAATTCACAACATTTTACAGCGATGTAGAAATAGCGTCAAGTGAACGCAGAATAGACCCATGCAATTTTTTTTCCGTTGTGGATATTATTTTACAATTTATGTTCAGAATGACGGACTTATTGTTCTTCTTTGAAAACGGATGTTTCTACACGCATGTACGATTATAAAAATTAACAAGCTTTTTTTCAACATCCTAAGAGCCCAAATTTCTATCATAGGGTTGTTACGCATAATTGATTTAGAAATTCTCTGACTTTTCCAGGTTTTCCGTACAGATTTTGCGAAAATTCCAGGTTTTGCAAATGACCCAGATTAGGGTCAAATTAAGAACACTTTGTTTTCATCAAAGATATATATTTTTGCTATACCATAATATTATTTGTAAACGATACAAACTAAACGGGAAAAATTATATACGTAGAAATAGCAATTAATCATTTTTGTGAAAAAAAAACATAACATTTTTAACCGACTTGAAAAAACAAAGGTAATTCTCAATTCGATCCTTTTATTAGAAAATTATATTGTACTGGATAACACAATTTTTTTAAGATAAAAAGTATTGTTAAAAATTGAAATCAAATTTTTTTTAAGCTGAAATTCGAAAAATAATTTGTACATTGTAGAGTAAAAATACAGAACCTGTCCTTTATAAACAGACATTTTTATGCCTGTGACAAAAAATGATAGATAAATATAAACACTCATCCATAATAATAATGATGTGGTTGTGTACCGACAGATTGAATGCAAATGTATAGAGCTTTACAGTAAATTAGTTTTCAGTTTTTAAAATTTTCAATGTTTGTCATCGACAAAACGTTTTTTGTATATAATGAAAAATAATAATAAAAATGAAAAATATACAAAAATATTTATTTTTGTAACGTTCAGTTTTGTTGTCAAGTCGGTTTTATTTTCTGTCATTCTTGCAAAAAGTAAATTCCGAGGAAATTTTAGAGAATTCCCAAAATTCCCGGACTTCTCCCTGATTATCGCAGGTGGAAAAAAATTCCCTGTTTTCCATGCGCGTAACAACCCTATATAATCCGTTAGAAGTAATGACGGTACGAAAAAAAGAACGCAAACGAATTCTGTTCTGGAAGGGAATACCCACAAATATGTGCTAATAATTTAGAGTAATTCTTTTTTTTCTCCTTCCGCCTGAAATGGTCCAGCAGCCACTTTATTCGACCGATCGAGTGAATAAGCAGGACGTTCGTATCAAAAGCGACTTCCTTCACGAGCGATAGGACACGAATTCTTCTCGTTCTCGTGATGCTGAACATTTTTACTATCGTGCTTTTCATTCGTTCAACGAAAGAAGAAAACAATCCATTCTACGTCAGTTCCTCGAGGCTCGTGCGAGTGAATCCATCGCTCAGATTCACCAACCGTTATTTTTTGACATTTTTAATCATCGATCCTTTGCAAATGAAAATTCGTCTCGGATTATTTTCTATCTTGTGTATTGCTGTACTGTACTTTCTCCCGATAATAATTGACGTACGATGCCGCGATACGATGAAAAACGCTCGCGATCGTTCGTTATTGACAAGAAAAAAAAATTAAATGTCGAGAAGTAAAAGTTTGCAGCTTATTCAATTACGTCGATACGTGATTCGCAATAAAAATATCGAAATCGGTAGCTGAACGTAGCTATATTCCATACAATTTTAATGTCATATTTCATCTCAGTGTTTTATTGCAATTTAAATATCTTTTTGTTTTTACTCGCGAATAAAAATCTTGAGTGCCTTTAGTGATGAAAAAACAAATTCTGGGAAATAAAATGTCGAGAACACTAATTTAAAAGGGTTAGCATTAATCGGTGCTCGGGGCCATCGAGACGGTCCTAACCGAATTATTAAGGCAGTCAAATTATTACACCTGAGTGTGTGTGCAGCTTTTAGCAGCGATTTAAAAAATGTATTGAAACAAAAAGAATAATCGAATATTGGAGCAACAAGATTGGTACGAATTGAATTAAGGTAGAAACGTAAGTAACTACGAAGTAAAAACTTTTTCTCAATATTATCTATTCAAGTGCATCTCTAATCTCGATACAGTGAACGTTCAATAAAAGTACGACGGAGAAGATAGGATATTTTTTAAATATAAGTCAATAATAGAATTTCTCGAAAAATATCATTCACGTAGATATAAAGTTCGTCTTAAGCGTTAAAAAAAATATGATTAAGAAGTAGACTCGAATATAATTATTTTCGCATTAATCCTCGATGTTATATGTGACAACTTTTTAAATTCTCCATACATGTCTTCTGACTGTATTGTCATTTTCTATTCAATCCCCTTCGCTTTTTTAAAACGTTTTATGGTTTTGAGTGCGGTTGCCCTTTAATCGAGGGACGAATAAAAATTCGACTCAGTATCCCATCGCCAGTGCAACGATTTTCCCTTAAAAGTCAAGAATCGAGTATTTTGCGGATACTCGCAAGTGCGATCGTCGGGTGCGTCTCTTCTCAACAATCTTATCTCTACGTAGCACACCAGGACATTTTGTCGTTTGCGGACGTGATCCCGGCCACTCGAGCACTTGACACTCAAAACGGCTTTTTTTCTCTCTCGAATCGTGAAAAAGACAAAACAGACCTTCCAGAACAGAAAACATGGAAAAATGTGATATTCCCTGACATATATAAACGGTGAAGATATAATCGAATGAAGAGATGCAGGTTTTTACACGTTGCATATATGTATGTGTTAATATACGGAGGGAAAGGGCCGTTTTGCTTTTATCGTATTTACGATGGTACGGAGTGGGAACGAGGGAGAGAGATAGAGCAAAAAGGATCGAGGCAGAAGTGCCGAACATTATTTACAGCGTGTTGTCACACGTTGGGCCATCTGTATTAGCTGTTTTATGATCTATTTAGATTAGAACGCTCTCTCCGTAACGCACGCGAGATTAAATTCACAAAGAATTATATACATATATGCTTGCTGACAAAAATCGGCAGAAGACTATCAATATATATATATATATATATATATATATATATATATATATATATATATATATATATATACATATGTGTCTCCTGCGGGTTTTTTTCGGGGCGAGTCATATGCCGAAAGCCCGAAGTATACAGCCTTTGCTAAAATTATTAAGCACCCGTATTATAATGTCACTGTCCCAATATTTCTACAGCAGAAAAACAAAAATACGGTGTTTTCCAATAATTATATATATATATATATATATATATATATATATATATATATATATATATATATATATATATATATATATATATATATATATATATATATATATATATATATATATTAAAATGAGTGTGTGTGTTCTATCGTTTCCACGATATCCATCGATATAACACACAATTTCTAGCTGATCAAAAATCGAGTGCCAAATACTCCTTGTCAAAGCTGCGTATTCCCTATTAAATTCTATTGTCCCAGAAAATAAATCAAAAAAATTTCTTTTGCGGGTGTAAGTAACCAAAATGAAAAACATACTTGAGATTTTGTCAAGTGCATTGTTACATTATTTTCTTATCTAATCGAAAACCTATTGTTTCATAGATCACAAGGTTTATTAATAAAGAACCGTGGCTGAAGAACCAGAGGGCTATGAAAACTATTGTTCAAATCTCATTAGCGAATGAGAATGCGAAAGAAAGCAATCGAATAAATATAAAATCAGTGAGACTTTTACAGGTTAGCCTAATGCACATTTAATTCCTATACTTTTTCGTAAATTATGTTTGACATAAGTAATTGTTGAAAATCTGTAGTCAGTATTTTCAGTATAGTCCTCGATTATTCAGATCCAATAACTTTACTGTACGTTATCGGATAACTGCTCATTCGACAAGAATAAAAATTGAGGACGATTAATTATATCGTTTAGCGATTAAATTTATTGGCGTGAAAGATGAGACGTGACAGCACGCGCTCTCGCAAGATAAATTCGTTCTTCGTATGATGCGAGAGTAGTAAGCACGTGGGTTGGCTATTCATGCGACATCACTTTTCCAACCACATCTGACATTGTGTCTCTGGACCCGATTGATTTAAATAAAAGAAAATCTTGACGTTATTATATTGACTAAAACTTCGATCATAGTTCTGTTGTCTAGCACTTTTGAGTGATGCAATCAAAGTATAAATTTGAACAATTGTTTACAATCCTGTATTCCAATTCTATTCACAAGAGCATTTGACGAGCGGTAATTTCAAATACTTCAAATACGGTTTTTTTATTAATCTAATCAATGACGTGACGCCGTATATGCTTTTTCTGAGGCAGACACCTCATATCGTCAATAAATAAACAATTAAAATATAAGAATGTAAACTTGCAGCTTTCGGAAATTTTCAATCGCTATTCGTTTGTGAAAGAATTTTTTTTTTTCAAGAACATCGTTTACTTTCCGTATAAAATACGAATGTGGAATTAACAAGGAAAACAATGCAACAAAACCAAATGAATTTCTAGTAGCATGCATTAGTTTGGCATAGAACGCCTGAATGAAGCTTCAATTATTCGAAATCAACGCGATTATATCCGCGCCACATGAATTTTGTGCACTCGCGTCAATCGAAAATCCGCGTCGACTCGGAGTCATTATCGAGTCGCGATTTCATAAAAAAATCTACGTAAGTTTGATCATTTATCGCAAATATCAAATGAACGGCATGCATTCGCACGACCAACAAAAAAGACACTCACACAAATGCGTCGCATTATCTCGTATGCGCAAGTTCTCCGTTAATATTCGTTTGATTTGAAATTTCGTCTGATCTCTGTTTTTCATAACACTAATGTGGCTCGGGCACGAAAAGAGATAACGCGAATCTTGTTCTCGCGATTGATATATCTGTCTCTTATAACGTGGTATATATCATTGTGATACGTTTTGAGCTCGGCTAAAATATTTGTCTACGCGCATGTGTATATGTGTACACACGTGCATACAAGGAACAATGAGACTTCCGAAATTGACCAAACGTCATCGCAAGTCTTCATCGTTAAAGGAGCAGTGACCATAGAGACCATAGACCATGCATATAAAGCACTTCAATGACAAACTCACTGACATATAGACACCGCACAGCCTAAACCGCTGAAGATAGAAACATGAAATTTGGAAGATATGTTCCTTAGAAAGTGTAGAGGTGCACTAAGTAAGGATTTTTCGAAAATCGACTTTCAAGGGGATGAGATGGGGTGTAAAAGTTTTTACGGGAAATGGTATTCCTTGGGTGTATCAACACGGGCGGAAGCAGTTACCCTATATACATTTATATCCTTTTCAAATGATGTTAAAGTTTGCATCTTTGCAACGCAATATCGTTTTTCGCAAATTCCGTTTGGCAGATTGTGCTATGAATATCACGCGACCATTTTTTGGGATCCTTATTAAACCATCTACAACCTAAATCTACGAAATATGATTTTCTATAACGATACAAATAAGAAACTGGAATGAAGTTGCATATCAACGATGGAAACGTCAACCCCATCTTTTCATTTCCACCGTGATTCTTATAATTTATTCACTTCTCTTTCTCCGTATGCCCTATTGGGCTTTTAGGTTGGCACGGGGAAACTGTGGGAAGTCTCCGCCGATAGACAGCTATATTTTGACCAAGTTTCAGTTACGTTCGGATCGGAGATTAAAACTGCCTCGCAGTCGATAGTCGGCGCGCAAGTCAGTGCGAGCCTGAGCGGTCACCCATCCGGGTGCTGGCCTGGGGCAATGCCGCGTGATATGGGTCGCACACCCACTGTGCATCCACGACTATCGGTAGGGTCCATATTACGACCGTCGATTGGCGATTATTTTTAGGGTCCCTAGACTCCCGGGACACTTTCCTCAAGGGTTTTTTTCACGCCAAAGCGTTGGAGCTACGCGCAATTAATGGCGCAATCGAACCAACTGATATCGTGGACAAACAAGATCGGGAATTGCTGGGCAGGGGAATGTTGTCCCTGTTTGGGAACAACCAATTCGGGGCCTCGGTAGGTAGTCGGTTAGGCCCAAAATAGCATTTATGAGGGGTCTTATCATCTAGACTCATGCAAAATCATAGGTATCGAAATCTATCAGAGAAACGCGGACCGCAGAAAAACGCAGAAAGTGAAAAGGGAAGAAGGCAGAGTGAGAGAGAGAAACAAGAGAGAAATGAAGATACGGGGAGAGTGCCATAGAGTAAAAGGAAGACGGGGAGAGAGAGAGAAAGAGAGGAAAAGAATGACAGGGAGGGAGAAAATGAGGAAGAGAGATCTGGACGAATGTCTGTAGTACGCTCGTGGAATGGTCCACGTCAAATCCCGTACAGACTCCCTGGGGAACCAAGCGGTGACGGCACCGGGTGGCACAGAAACCACGATATCGCGAGTCTCGTCACTAAACTGAGCCATCTCTATCTCCACGTTTCTCTCTTTCCCGATCTCTCTCTCTCTCTTTCGCTCTCTTTCTTTCTCTCTCTAACTTTTTTTCTCTTCTCTGTATAACGTGTACTCTTGGGATCCTCGTAGCAGTACCGATACGTTCCTCATGCGATTTGCTACCGACACCAGGAACGAAAAGGACCATTTTTCTGGTAATCTTGGTGCCGCCCGTTCGTCAAAATACAGGCAGCCCCGCCACGAGGGCTGAAGACCACTTGACTGCACGCGTACAAGTGGCTTTCGCGCCTGTCTCTCTCTCTCTCTCTCTCTCTCTCTCTGTTTTTCTGCCGCTTCCAACTACCGGGTGGTTGTGTCAAGTCAGACAAACTCTGACAATCGTGTCAGTCGGATCGGTGATGATTTCACGTCAGGACGTTTCGTCCGCGCGGTTTTAGTTCAATAAAGTTTTGATTTTTCGTGACAGAACAACTTAATTCCAGTGGCTCTCGGTTTAAAAAAAAAACAAATTAAGGACAATTGTCGTTCAAAACTTTATTTTTAATAACAAGCATCGCGCGAAACCGATCCCGTCATTTGAAACGAACGATTGTCGCACTCACTGCGCGGACTTCGATGCAGCCCTTGTGACTTGAGATCGAGAAAGTTTGGCGGAAGGAAAAACCACTCGGAAAATAAATTGAAAATTCGTAGTAATTGCGCCTCGAGAAGTTGCGAGAGTGCGAGAAACGGAGTGTTCTGCTTCTTTTTCGCTCAAACCCACGAAGATTCTGTATCGGGAGAGCCTTTTGGATCCAGCACGGTTGGAGAAAAAGAAATAAATAAAAAAAGAACATGATTGGAGACGCTTCGATGTTCGACGTGAGTAAAACACGACAAGACGACCCCCGAGGTCGCAGATTATTCGGAGCGTTAATGAATTTTTTTCCGGTCAATACCGAACAGCGATTATTCACCCAATATTGTAAACTTTTACGATTAGAATGATAATGCGTGTTGCGGAATGCTGAGCTCGAAACAACGCTTGCCTTTCGAAATGTTTCAGTACCGATCAGGCAAAAATTGGAGTGAAATTATCATAGACATGAATTGTCAACGATTGACGATTCTTCTTTAAGATAACGTTGAAGTTTGCATCGTTGGAATACATTGGAAATGAATTTTTTTTATTTTTAGGATTCTTCTTTTGCGATCTACAACAAATTTCCATAGTATGATTTTGGATAATAATGAAAACAGGATATTGAAGTGAATTTTCGTTCCATTCCAACGATGCAAACTTCAACCTTATCCTTCAAGACCCATTATTGCTTGTTGGAAGCTTGTTCGGAAATAATTGAAAAATGTCCCGAAAACAAGTTTTTTATGGCTCGTTTTATAACTCATTGATAAACTTGTATTTTGCATTAATACTTGAACCAATGTGAAAAAAACAAGCAATTATTGTTTGAAAGCTATTATAATTATATCTGTAATTTTCATTCATAATTTCGTAATATCGGTAGATTTGAAACTTCCACGATCCCTCGATTAATAAAATAACTGGCAGTTGAAAATGTCCTCGTAAATGATCCTTGACACGTGCACGTCCACGTAAATACGACGTTGATAGACTACATGTATGCATAAACGTCGAACGAGATAGCGATGACTGGGCAGACAACTGTCAAGAAGTAACTGGGCAAAAACAAAAGAAACGAAGAAAAACAATCACATGCAACATTGAAATTATAAAGATTGCTTGTTCGGCTGTGATCGTTCGATTTTTGTTGCCTCGATAAATGATTCGCAACGATTGGTATAAAGCTCGCAACGTCAGTGCGGCTGTACGTGAAATTGCATATTCTCGTGATAAGTATCTAGGGAATGTCAGAGGATGTCAGAGACGAGCGCCCACGAGGGGTCGACGTCTCTGACATCTTCGTGCAACGAAGCAACTTGTCGTTGATAATTCAATAAAATCATTTCTTCACCGGCACAAGAAACGAGAATTGGGTACATTTTCTCTCTCTCACTCTTACTCTCCGACTGTCCTATTCAAGATTTTACGCTCGTACCTTTATATTTTGCATTCCTTTCTCAATCGAACATTAAATGGAACAACACTGCTACAAAGCTGATTGCTTATCGATCGATTATTGTTAGCGTTACGAAAGTTGCTTCATAACGCGCCGTGTAAACCTATTTGAAACAAAAAATGTTCGACAGGAGATGACCGACGAACTATTGTTCTCTGTACTGGGTCTGAACATGGACACTGCAAATGGCAGCGTTATACTGCCACCAGCTTTAACGCCGACATCCTACGACTGCGAAGCAACGACATGTCGAACAACGAGCAACGAAAATTCACCAGTTTCCAGTAATACAACCGAGAGTACGACAAATAACGAAATCGAGTGTTACACCGACCTGAGCTGCTCACCCCAAGTCGCTTGGAGCGATTGGACAACTAACTCCTCAGCCACTTCCGGTAAACGAAAATTTTAATGAAAAATCCCATCGAATACGATTACTCTTTGCCTCAATTAAATTTCTGCATTATATTTGCAATGTAACGCACGCTAATAGTTTTAAAGAATTCTCTTAAAACATAACGCAAATGTACTGGTCTCGATATGATTTTGACGGTTCCGTGATCAAACAAGGAACTCTTTTTAATTTGGTCATGTCTGTCTTTTTGTCACAGTCTCATAGTTTCTAGTTTTAAGGATGTTGAAGCGTTAACCACAATCCAAGATTTAAAAACTATATATATATATATATATATATATATATATATATATATATATATATATATATATGTTGTCTAGATTATACTGTATTGACGCATTTAAAAAAAAATTTCACCACAAAACACGAGAGATAGAAAATAGTTTGTTGTATGTGATTTTACGTGCGGTTAGATGGGCAAGACGTTCACGCTACAAGTGATGTAATTCTTTTTGGCTATGTAGCACCAAGATAAACCATTTCTAACCACGGATTAATGCAAACTTAAACTCTGTAAACATTCAGAAAAAAAACCATCTTGCCCATCGTCAACCATATATATTCAACATTGAACCATCAAGGTTTGATAAAAGATTACAAATCTTGGCTGGCGAATGAAGAGTATTGCTGCCAACCTCAATGTCCGCGAAGTTGCCGTATTTCGGCAACACATAATTTTGATGGTAATAAATAATATCGTGACATAAATATAAATAGGCATAATTATAAATGACTCAAAATTTCATTCTGAGTTGTATAAAACATTTACTGGCGCAGTTTTTTTTATAATAATCATCGATGATGTTATACTTTTTAAAGTTGGTAGTAACACAAAAGTTTTCTTATTCGCGTAATAAAATATAAAAATGCATAACTTTGTCCTTTAATGTCATATTTTATGAAAAATTGGCATCGACAGAATAAATCTATACCTCGTATGCATTTTTTGAGGTTCATCGAACAAAAACAATTAATTAACCGTCATTTGACTCAACTGGACCGCTCTAATCTCCTTAAATCGATATGCATAAACTTTTGCAAGTAGATGCTTCTAACAAGGGTGTCAATTAATATGTGGCAAAATTAAAAAAGGAAACGTTTCTAGGATTTTCCCCCGTATGTAAAATGGGGACGAATGTTTTTTCGCACATGTCTTCGACTGCCGATTCATTGGACAGGTCTTCTAGAAATCAAATTTCAGGTTCCGTCAATCGTTTTTCGCCCCATTTTTGAAATATCAACCTTTAAAGTGATGTGCAATCCCCCCCCCCTGATTTTACGACAAGTGTTTTTTAAAATGGGAAAAAATTCTCGGTACTTGCATTTGATTAGAACTTCCGATCAAAATGATTTCGGGTATGTTGCATCAACGATTTTTGGAGAAGGTAACAACTATGTTATCATTAAGTTTACTTCATGGAAACTGCATAAGAGAACTGCACAAATAACCTTATCACATGTTGTTTAAAGCCTCGTTAATGAAATATCAAGCATAAAACGTCCCTCCCTCTTCACACCGCCTGTGACATAAGAGTCTTAAAAGTACAGATTATTAAATAAAATTCGCTTGTAATGATTGATTGTGGGTAAACATACACAATGATAATGGCCCCTATATTAGTTAAAAATTGACGCTTCAAACTATTCCGCAAAACAATGACTATGTAAAACGAGGTACTTAGAAGAGGTTTTGAAAGTTTTTTGTAGGTCACTTTTTGTAACATCCTAAATTCCAACTTTTCTTGCTCCAATCGAACAATGTGTCCTTTGGCTATCAAATGTATAAGAAAGTCAAGTCGCACTACTCCCTCATAAGTTGATATATACATTTTTTAAGTGTCATAGTAGCCCCGAGTGTGGGGCTTCTTTGACAGGCCATTGAAATGCAACTTATGTCAAAGATTAAGGGTTACTTTGGAATAATTTTGATAAAAATGTAATATTTTAAGCATTATACATGGAATTAAATTAAAAACAACGATTTTTTACAACCAAATTGTCATCGGTATTAAGGCAGCAGAACTCGAACAATTGTCGTCCAATCGGCTTGAAATTTTAACTCTAGCTTCTCAGATTGCGTTAACAGTCAAGTACGAGCGTTTTTTTCGATTAATCAAAAAATGTAAAAAATACATCACTTTTGAGATGAACGTTATGGTCGAAAAAACGAGCTTTTTTTCAAAAACGTTTCTATTTTTTAAAATTTTTTTAGTTCCCCTCGTACTTGACTGCTTAAAACAATATAATTAACGAAAATATTTCACTCTTAGTTCCGAGCCTAAATTTACCACAGTTCTTCCGCGTACCACGGAGAGGGTTGGCTGAAAACCAGTAGTGCTATAGCGACTCGTGCGCCGCCATTTTGTATTCTTTTGACAAATAATTTATTTTTACATATTTCAATATATACCTCATAAAACATATAAGTTATTTTGACCATGTATTTTATTCCTTTCTTTAAAAAATATTTTTTTAAACCGTCGAAAACGGGCGGTTAGAGTGGTTCCCTCCCTTAAGGAAACATTTTACATAAAAATACCAAGTACCTGGGGTGCTGTTATAGGCACTTAATGAGACCTATAATTGTCATTGAGATCAACATCAAGTTTAGCAATATTACAATCAACTTGAGCAACATTACAATCAACTTTAGTAACATTATAATAAACTTAAACAACAATTTGTTGTTCAAGTTTATTACCCGTACCCGCCGCCCGCCACAGAAGGACACGCGGACTCGCTGCGCACACATTTAAACCGTATTTTGGCGCTCTGTCAAAGTAGCCCCAAAAACTGTCAAAGTTACCCTGAATGTCAAAGTAGCCCCGTTTTACGGTACGGAATTCTACTTTATGCGCGTTCCGGCACGTACTTAGCAGGTTTTTCATATGATCGATTTTTTACATTATTGCTCTTGCTTAATTGAAGGATTCCTTAATCGTCTAATTCATTTCTGAAAAAGATATCCTCAAGAACGAAACAATTGTAATGCGATAAATTAAAATTTTATGTTGAAAATATCGAGTGAATGTATTTCGTTAAAAGGTCGGCAAATTTATGAAAAAAAGGTCCGCTCTATAACTTACAAATCATCTATTTAAATGGAAATTTTTACTCCGAAAAAGAGTTTTTTATAGGTTGTTCAAACTATTGAAACAAACTATCGATGCATATAAGCGTTAAAGATTGTATCAGGCAACTTGTAAAAATACATTTTAAAAAGATCACAAGGATCAGTCGATTAGTGACAAATCCATAGCTACATTTTTCCTACTAGGGCGGTATCGACAATATCAATTATTGATAATCAATTTCGATCACAAATTCAAGGAATGCAAACTTCAAAGGACGGTATGGAATTCGATCCCATCTACAAATGATCGAATATCTAAATAAAAATAATATTATAATGGGCGAAATGTTTTTTTTCTCTTCAGGGTGTTTCAGCGAACTGAGCGAATTGGACTCTGAGCTTGAGTGGTGTCTGGATAGAGGCTGGGACACGGATCTGCCCGAAAGAACACCACTTTGCACCCCCGGTTGCGAGGGCTTTTTACATCTACCGTTACCCAAACCTCAACAACTTTTTCAACACGACGAGCCGTTGCTAGTCCTTGGAATCGACCTCAGGGCGCTTGAGGATACCCTAGGAACCGGTATTTTTCTTTTGTCGCTAACAGTCAAGCATCAACCATATTCCAATATTGACATCCACCCCAATGTACAAAAAAAGACATGTACTATTGCAATTCGCGCAGAAGATACTTTTCAATGTTTTCCGTTTTGTTTGAGCTTTTTTCTCTTGCCAAAGGAAATCCTTTTCCGTCGCAACCATTTGCTACTTTTCCGGGATTAAAAGTTTTTAAAAACTTCGGCCCTTCATCCTCACGCAAAACAGTTTGCCTATTAAAAAAAATAGAAACCTGCGCTGGTCACGATAACGTAGTGAATAGAAACTTTGAATGTTCCAGACTTGAACAACAACCGGTTTGACGAGAATCTCTTGTTGTCCTCGAGCGCAAACGCTGCCTTGGCTACGCACGACTACACGAACCGAAATTTGTCCCACGCGGTCGAAGATCGTTGCTTCCCATGCACTTATCAAGGATGTCTTAAGGTACCTCATCCCAGTCTTCAATCATAACCACGTGAAGAGCGGCCACGATCTTCAATCGAATGAAAATTATATTTCGAGAAAAACTATTTAAATGCCAAAATAATTCGCAAACGAGCAGGGACCTTGTAGAGCCCAAGGAATAATTGAGGAACGATGCAATCGAAGAACTAATTTGAGAGCGAATACGAATTCCGCAAAAACAACGAAAAAAACAAGCTTAAATCGTTAAGCAACAAGTGCTCAATTAATTTCATCTTTTTGTTGAAAAGACTGACGTGATCTCGAAAATGCATGTCCCTCCGTTCAAACCTTGGCAGCCTATTTAGCACATTCACTCTAGACTGCTAAAAAAAACTCGTCAGTCGATAATGTATCCGCTTTATCATACTGGGTCGACTATTCTATCCGATATGGACCTAAAAGTATCGAAACAACTCGCTACATGGCGCGTCTGTCCATCACAAATTACATATGACGAAAGTATATCGATCAGTTTTAAAGGCATGGAGGCAAAATCGAATATGCCATACTTTGCATACTCAGAAAATCCTATTTCCCATAACATTTCGGAATCTAATATCCGAGAATTGTTGAAATCGAAGAAAAACCTTCAACAGCTCCCACTCAAAATTTATTTGGCAAGGAATAACCTAACTTTTCTACGATATCGTCACACAAAAAGGAGCCTCCAAAAACAGCTATGCAATAATGAGTTTAATATTCTATTCAGGTTTACGCAAAGGCATCTCATCTGAAGGCCCATCTACGACGTCACACGGGTGAAAAACCGTTCGCGTGCACGTGGGCGGGTTGCGGCTGGCGATTCAGCCGATCCGACGAATTGGCACGACATCGAAGATCGCACTCAGGCGTAAAGCCGTATCCTTGCGAGATGTGCACCAAGAGATTCGCGCGGAGCGATCATTTGGCGAAACATCGCAAGGTTCACCGTAAAAACGCTTACCCGTTGTTTCCGAACGGCAAACAATATCGCTCTGGTAAAATAAGCGTTATGCCGTCGGAGCTTTGATTCTTCTCCGATCTGGATGGAGTACGCGATAATTATACTCGAGAACACGTCACAATAGCCAAAGAATGAAAAACTGTGCGACGCGAGATACTTTTTTTTTCCCAGCACAAAGGTCACCGCGTACTACTTAAATACGAGTACGTGAAAATGAGAATGAAAGAAAAAAAAATCATTTTCGAGATTCCTTGATCTCGATTATTATAGAGAAAAAACAGTGCATATCTCTGTGCAATACTTCATCAAATGAAGAGATCCTGCAGCGAATCAACCGTAAACGGCAGTTAATACTTATTACGAAATGTACGTTTCTTTAGCGGAGAGCGAGAAGCAGAGAGACAAACCTGCTATCGCCCAGTCGGCGAGCTAAATATGTCAAACCTCATATTGTCAAGTGAATGCCAATTTGCTTTACGAACCAAATTGGCGATTTTATTAATAAACTACAAATATATTGATTTTTTTTTCCTTACGTGAACGTAAAGCGGTCATATATTTTATTTTATTTGATGATAGATTTTATTGCTCCGGGCAACCCACTTTTTCAGTTTGCATTGGAAAACATTCACCTATCGCGGGGGTTAGGCTCAATCTTAGTGAAGACCGGAATAATAATGCCGGGTGGCGCTCAAGGGCTGAGACACAATCTCGGGTGTAACCCAGTCAAAGAAGACACGATAAAGAAATCTTAAAAATCGCTCTGCGATAGCCGTTCCCTCAAGCCAGAGGCTGAGCGGCTACCGCAGTTCACAATCGTATTGGCTGAGTAAACGGAGGGATCCAAGGATGGCCGCCTTCTTCATCCGATCTGCTAGCAACCGGACACTCGATTTGCAAACCGGTATGCCGACGAGGCCTGATACAAAAATACTCCTTCATCCCCCCCAAGCGCGCCGATGATGAGAACAACGAGAGTTACCCTGAATATTACCCCGGTGCAAACGACGCGGCTCGGCCAGAAGAGATTGATACTGAAGCCGTTGCTCCTCTTGCTTTCGCGGCACGTTTTCCTCGGCCGGGACCGAGAACTCAATGGCGTAAATCGTCGTATCGTCGAAATCGAAAAGGACAAGATCAGGCTTAATCGCTTGAAGCGGCCCGATAGTCCCGAACGGGAAGTTCCGATAAATCTTGCACCTCTGGCCTACGACAACGAACTCAATATCTCCTAGCAAATAAGGCGGCAGGGGCTATCCCATAAGAGTGCCGTAGATCAGCCTTTCCCAACCTTTTTAACGGCGAACTCCTAGACCCCCTCCCCCTTTACCGGCGAACCCCCTAGGACAGGTGCATCAATTTTGTATCTCTACTCATGTTGTCCGCGGACCCCAGGTTGGGAAAGCCTGCCGTAAATGGTAATACAACACCTTCAGAGCCGCGTTATGGCGATGGATATAGCCGGAGATTGCATATACTGGGCAGGCCAGTGAACGTAAAGCGTTCATATTATTATTATTACCAACATTATCACTGCTACTTCTATTACCATTTTTTGCCTTTTCGCGAGATCTTTCATATGGTTTTATACTTTTACTATTAGCACACACTTGTTACTTTACTATCGCCAGATCCTCAGAGAACCTTCAGAGTGTTGCTCAGGGTTACTCTTTCTTGATTTACTACCATATTGCATGTACACGAAGGCACAGGGAAACTGTAGAAATTCTGTGCTGATACGATCGACTATATCTGAATGAGTTTTCAGTCGTGTTTTTTTTAATCGGAAACTCAGTAAAGCTGCCTTCCGCTCGGTAGTCAGTGCGCAAGTCAGTTCGCAGTTGAACCAACGTGGTCTAGGCCAACGCTGCTTGACGCTGAAAATTGCCGCAGTCGCAAACTGACCGCGGGTCCACTACCGTCGGCTGTTGTCACTGCTATCATTATCTGTGTCGGAGAATGGCGTTACTCACAGTATCTTTGAAAAACGGTCTTCGCGGTGTAACAGCACTGCTTCGTTTTCTCCACGTGCCCCAGTAAGGCGGTCGACGATTTTCGGCGAAGGCCAAGAGTTTCGCGCGATGTTTCTCCATTGTCGCGTTAGGCTGGTCAACCATGTTACAACTTTCGACCTCATCCTCCTCTGTGTTGAAAAAAAAGGGAATGCACCGATGAAATCACATTTTCCTGATGACTCGAGGTTCGCATTTGAGACGCTGGATTTTTGAATCGTTACTTGCCCACGATAATGACATCGTCGTCCTTGGATTCTGGAGGCCAAGTTTTGCCAGATTTTCTCTTTTCTCTGCCTTTGATCTCCTCCACGTAAAGTGATTCGGTGCCGCACAATTTGTCGACACATACAACGTCGAATTCCGTCCTCTCGGAATCGTTCAAGCTGCGACGACAAACCGGCGCGACTCGCATATCCGCTTTAACCTCGAATGGCATAAAGTTACTCGTTTTGACGAGCTCCTTCTCCTCGGTGAGCTTCGCATCTGGTTTCTTCGGTACGAAAAAGCTCGCGAAAGTCGAGGCAGCCTTTTGTTTCTTCCTCTCGGCCTCGAGTCTCTCCTCCTCTTTCTTACGCTTCTCCTCCTCCTTGGCCTCCTCACGCTTCTTACGATCCTCCTCCTTTGCTCGATCCTTGCGCTCTTTTTCCCTCTGCTTTTGCCTGCGATCGGGAGAATGTTTTCTTTGCAATAGAACTCTCAGAGCGATTTGATTATTGCTAGATTTTAACATTTATATGGGTATTGCGTTTTGCCGAATTAAATTTTGCATGCATTTTGCTTGTTCGCTAATGACGATGGACAAAGTTGCCCAACGAGATCTTACTCAATTTCCATTTGCTTCTTTAATTCTTTCTGCTCTTTTTCCTTCCTTTTCTGCTCCTTTTCCGCGTCCTCCTTCTCCTTCTTCTCGCGACGTCGTGCCTCTTTCTCCTTCTTGCGAATCAGTCGCTCCTCCTCCCGCTTCTTTTCCTTTTCCTGCAAAATAATAATATAATCGTTTATACTGGAGAAACCCATCGATTAACGAATTACGTTCTTCCGCGAGTGGGTTCTTCTCACACGAAGTGTGGCGAATTAATAGCTGTGCTCCAGAATTGGCAGAATATAGCAGTAATTGTATTCACGGGTTCTCAATCGCGAGCTATATGATGCTGACACAACTGAAACTCATTTTCGGTATAAGTTTGCCACAAGTCCCCCAAATCCTCGCGCAAATACGATACAGAGGTGCGTTAGAAAAGAGTAGCTATGGGCATCTATGGGTATTTGAGGTACTTAAAAAAAAAGAACCTTATACATTGCTCTCATCATTTCATTCCGCTCACAAATCTTTCTCCGTGAACAAATCGGTTTTCCAAAACTAGCGTCCTCAGTGACGAAGCTTTGTGAGCAAAATCAGATGATGAGGAAACCGTTTACATGTTTCTAACGAGCACAATTTTTTCGTCTATACTTTCTTTCCATAATGCGATGCCGATTGCTAGTCATCGCTATACCAAAATAAACCTGGTTTGAAAATTCACACTTCTATGGAACGAAATAGTTTCAAGGATTTTATCAAACATCATGGGTGATATTTTCGCGAAATTCGCAACAACTATCGCCTGTGCAAGACTCTATTCTTGTACAAAAATTCATCTCGAGAACCTAGTTTTCAAGGTGTACAGTATAAAAACGATATTTCTGAAAATCCAGGCTCCCTCGAAATCGCCGTTCATACAGGATGAGTCGCGAGAAACAGGAAACCTTAATATCTCTGTTGGATTCGAAAATACAAAGTATATACATATCGAAATTTGAATGGTTTGGAAGGACGCACATGGCATATCATCATGACATACTTTATTGTATTTCATTGTTTCGGTTTTTTTCAAGGTCATCAAAGTTTTGTTTTTATCGAATGCCATCTTTTTTCCCTTGCACATTGTAGCCGGCATCCAAACGAATTCAACCATGTAACATATTCGAATAACCTTCAAATGATCTTTAACCCAGAAATATTGAATAAATAATAATTCAACGTGTAAGAGTTTTTTCTTTATTTCTCTTACACTAAATGATTCATGTGAGCTGGGTTACTCGTTGAATTATTGTTTATTCAATATTTCCGGGTTGAAGGTCATACTATGTTACATGGTTGAATTCGTTTGGATACCGGCTATAATGTGCAATGGAAAAAAATATGCCATTCCATTAAAAAAAACTTTGATGGCCTTGAAAAAACCGGAAAATAAATAAAATTAAGCAAAACATATGATAGCCATGTGCGTCCTTCCAAACCATTCGAATTCCGATATGCACATACTTCGTACTTTCAAATCCAACAGAGATATTTTTCTAACAGTATATATTTTTTCGTGCTCCGTCAAATTCTACAATGTTTCAACCATCTTTGTACAATGTAATCTGAAAATACCCTGTATAATACTCTAATTCCCTACAAAAAATTGACCAGATATTCAAAACTGTAAACGACACGGCGCCGAATAACATTTTTACAGAAAACTGCCTTAAAAATGAAAGCGATTGACTTATTTTTACCCAATTCATTTAGAATATACTTCTTATAATATACTAGCTGTGCCCGCGACTTCGTACGCGCAGACCCATAAAATACGTACCAGTGCCGTTTTTTGAAAGAATTTTTTTAAACTTCGAGTTCGCATACGTTTTTATTGAGTGAGCCGATTGCGAGGAAATAAGAACTGAATGTTACTTCCGGTTAAGCCCTATATTTTTCTGAAAGCTCCATCCAGATTGGGTCGGTAGTTTTTACGGGGTGCGTACACAAACAAACAAACGAAAAGACAAAGATTCAAAAAATAAACTAAATGCCCTCTATTACGTATCCTTTATCCCCTCTCCAGTTAGTTTTGTTGCAAATATTTTCAATGTACTGACACGTGAATCTTAGTTTGATTAAATGTATAGATAGACTACTCGGGTGCAAGAATTCAGCGACATGTTTGAATAACTATAAAAGTTTTTGCGTGTACATAAAAATCTGTACACACATATACAGCCGTTTTATTCTGAATGTCCGTCTTCAACATTTTGGAACATTCCAAACACAATTCCATGAAAATCTCGAAAAAAATGTACGTCAACAAAGCTTCTTGTTTTATGAAACAAAAGCGAAATGGCAAGTGTGGCTCATTTCGTAGGATGGGATCGCCTACAAGAGAATCATTAGAAAAGGAAGACCAAAAAATATATTTACAAGTCTTTGCGCGCGTCGTTCCTCACGACGTTTCGTCGTTTCCATCTTCTTTTCCAGCTGTCTCGGTGTCAGTCGTCGTCTTGCAGCACTTCTGCCGTCGGATTTAACATCGGAGGTCGGTGTTTTGTCTAAACCGGTGCCGTTGACGGTACTCTGGTTATCAGATATCTCATTTTCCTTGTTTCTCTTCCGCTCGTCTGTTTCGTCATCCGAGGATGAAATTCCAACAACCGAATCCGAGTCTGTATTATCGGCGGGGAGATCGCTCGAGGCGTCGGATCCCCCTTTCCCGGTAACGTCGTCTTCCGAATCATCAAGCTCTTTCGCAAGTTCCTCTTTGGAAGATTCGTCGGATTTCTCATCGTCTTTTTCGTTCTGCGATATCGCGCTAGTCAAATTCGAAGTTTGACTCTCGTGGCTGCTCTTGTCGCACCTACTTAACACAACGATTGGCATTTCTTTCTTCGGCGTACTCACTATTGGCAAATAACGCGTTATATCGCCCGACTTCGTGTCTGTTTTAGAATCCGTTTTCTTCTCCTCTGCCGGTTCGTCGTCCACGAGAACTTTGTTCTTCTTTTTCTCGAGAGAATCCTTGGAAACTATCGACACATCGTCCGGAATTTCCACCACGTCGGTGCTGCTCGATCGCTTGTCACCGACTGTCACGTCCGAGACTTTCTTTTCTTCCGAACTATCCTCCCTCGTTACCTTGACGATTTTTGGATTCCGCGTTTCGCCGGGCGACGGCGACATGTGCTTGCGCTTCTTGTTGGACAGTGTATTGGGCGTTGCCGAGGAACCCAGCAATTGGAATGGCAGAAGGGCTGAAAATTGTGGAACATTCGATTACAAGGAACATTCACCGGTTTAACGAACAAAGCTTGATTCCCTCAATATACACTAACAGTGAAGTGTCCGGTCACATCTTTGTGCTTTTTCGACCAGAAGCTGTTATGAAAACAATATTTCCCAAATATATGTTTTCAAAGTCTAATCTCGTCATTTTTTTGCAAATCGATTTCTTTGCCCCAGTGTATTTTGTTTTAAGCCTAATAGGCATCCTGTTACGGGCCATTTTTTTTAAATGTTCTCCTTTACGGAACGCCTTGCCGACGAAATTCATAAAAAAAATGTTTAGCTGCAAATTGAAGATGATTTTTTGATCTTGAAGTTAGAATTATGGAACACAATGAAAATTAATTATTTTGCATTGATTAAATTTCTTTCTGGCCATTTTGGGCTATGCAAATCATTCAAATGGTTTTGCGTATTCATTTTGCAGATTTGGGACCTCGAGTTACAGAAAAGTCTTAGATAATGATAAAAATGAAGAAATGAGACAAAAATCGTTGCATTCCAACAATACTAAATTCAATGTCATGTGAATCATGGCTCTTTTGAGTCTGTCTGATCTTAAATTTTTATTGGTATCTTCCAAAGTGTAACACACGTGTTATTGAGTAAAAACTTTTTTTTTAACTACGTTCAAGGTCATGTAGTATGGGGTTGAAATTTGCATAGTTGGAACGCAATGAAAGTTCTTTTCAATTTCTCATTTTCATTATTATCCAAGATCAAATTTTGCCAATTTGTTTTAGATCGCTAGATAAGAATCCTTAAAATGTTTCCATGATTTTAGTAGCTCAAATCTGCCAAAGGAAATTTGGGAAAATAACAAAAAATCATTTCTGTTGCATTCCAACGATGCAAACTTTAACATCATGACATAGTTGACAAAAAAGTAATAGAGAATGAGAAAAAAAACATGAGTTGTTTTTTTTCACCTTTGAAATACTACCTAAAATATTCTTTCGGAGCTTATTTTGGCCAAGATTTATAACTTTTTGTCCCATTGAACAAATTTCTTGGTGGTATATACATCGAGAGATATTGTACAGAAAATGTTGGTACAATAAAAAGTGGTGCTATTTTTTTTTTCTTTCTCGTACCTTGTATCAATTTCTTCTTTTTTGGCGGTATGGTTATGGCACTATCGTCAGTTTCCATTGATCCTTCCATGACTTTCATCTCAAAGAACCTGAAGAAAAATTAGTCTGATCTCTCATTCCGACGATAGGTGTGATATTACGATAGAGTCTAATCACTTACGGCAACGACAGAGGTGAATAAAACAAGGCCACTGAAGTAAACGACGCAATAAATTGGACGACAAAAGAAATATTCTACATTTTTTTATAACGTATTCCAAACTATGGTTTGTAAAAAAAAATTGTCCAAAAGTCAACATGTTTAGCAATCATTCGGATATAAACCATTATTGAAGTCCAACCAAAAGTTGATCAATAATTGTAAACGAAAAATCTGCATGCTAAAACAACGATAAAAGAAAGATTGTTGCCGGACTGTTAAGAACGACCAAAGTAGCTATCGAGCTGTGGCATTAGATAATGGATGCATTGCGACTTTGTTCTGAATGAATATTCTAAATTTGGGACATTTGAATACAGTTAAACTTCAGTTATACGTTTTGCAAGGGGTACGTTGAATATGACGTATAAATGAGAATAATGTAAGAAGTGAATGTACTATCTTTGAGTGGAATATGCCTGGGCTAGACAAATTTGACATATAAGCGAGGAAAACGAATAAGTGAGAAACGTATAAACGAGGTTTTACGGTATAAGTAATCGATATGCAAAATTCAGAATATCAAATGAAAACAAAATATAAATATAAAATAAAAATAAGGACAATGAAACAATGTTGCAGAAGAGACAAAAGGTCGAAAATTTCCGAACTCGCGAACTCGGGACTCCGCAATACTGTAACTTATATTACATACGTGTGTTACGACAAGAAGTCGTGCCAAAAGGATGACGAGAAAATGTTGCGAACTAACCGTGCAAAATCCGCGAACACCTATCCGTTACGGTCGAATGATTATCCGATGTGAAATAGTTTAAAGGGACGAACAGGTAAGCTCGCGAGCGTTCGCAAACATAACCTCCCTTTTTCGACACGGAACGCGAATTTTGAGAACTCTGTATTTGGACGGCAGATGCGCTGGCTGTGCTGAAATATTCAGCTTCTCACATTTTACGTGATATTCAAAGCTGTAGAAAATAGTTTGACATTTTTGTAAGTTAACAACGAACACGGTCGCGACTCCGGTCAACCTCGTTCCGGAAGAAAATCCGCGGGAAAATAAACGCAGCGGTGGGGAAAACTTTGCGAACCTTATAACAATGAAAATCCAACAGAGAGGATACTCAACGCATGATCCGAGGATATTGCTGGTAGCGCAGTCAGTATAGGGCGGAAGATTGTAGAACTAAAAGCATCTTAAGAAGTTTGAAGCGTTAGCCACAATCCAAGAATTAAAAATTAAATGTTTTTGTCTAGACTATACTGAGTCTTTACGATTTAAAAAAAATGTTCTCACCACAAAACACTAGAGATAAAAAACAATTCACCGTATGTAATTTTACGTGCAGTTAGATGGGCAAAACGTGCACACTACAGGTGAAGTAATTATTTTGGCTATATTCACCAAGATAAACCATTTCTAACAACGGATTAGAGCGAATTAAACCTTTGTAAAGTTTATAAAGAAAATACCCATCTTGCCCATCGTAAACCATATTCATTCAATATTGAACCATCAAGATTTGATAAAAGATTACCAATCTTGCCTGGCGAATGAAGAGCATTGCTGACAACCTCGTTGTCCCCGAAGTTTCTGTATATCGGCAACATTTAATATTATTTAATGGCAATAATAAATAATCTCGTGATATAAATATAAATAGGCATAATAATACATGACTCCAAATTTTAATCTGAGTAGTAGTAGTAGTAGTAGTTTATTCCATGGGCGTTTACACTGAGAGCCCCCCCCTACATGTGGTTCTCCTTTTACAATATTTGCTTAAATCTAACTTACATTCTACTTTCCCCTATCCTCTTCCTTCTCATACCTCAAAACCAATCAGCAATTTGATTTATTAATTTCCCTTTTCCTTCATTTTTCCCTCTTTCTCCTACTTTTCTTTGCGCGCATCCTTCGTTATTTTTTCGAATTGTCTTATGTAGGAGCAGAATTCTTTGACCGGGTCATTCCTTGTCAACTCTTCTATTTTTTGTCTGAGATCGTCCCCCCTCGTAAATTCCGTCACTTGCTCTAGGCCTTCACAGTTACTGTTTTTAGTTTTGCCTTTATTTTTCCGCAGCTGCATATGTGCTCCAAACTCTCTTCCTCTTCCCTACAAAATCGACATTTCGTATCTCCATACCCCTTGTTCCCTTTTTTACCTATGTTCCCGCACCTTATTCTCGCCCAGACTTCTTTAGTTTCGCCTCGTATCTCCTTTGCTTTCCAGTATCCTTCCATTTCTGTGTTCTTTTTCCTACTTTTGTACTCAGGGCAGTACCTTGATTTATCGATGTTACACCAGTCGCCTTGCATCTCCTGCTGTACTTTGATTTTTATCCCTCGATCTATTATTTTTTCTATGCCTCTAACCTCCCCGTTCCGAATTAGCTGCCACACTCCTCCTTCTCCCACTCCTCCCATGGCATTAACTATTTCTTCTCCCCATTTGGACGGATTTTTGTTCATAATCCCTCTCACCTCCTCCTTCAGGCACACCTTCGGCCACCTTTCTTCATCCATCTTCATGACTTCGGTTATGTATTTCGCCGCTCTTTTCCATGCCTCGCTTTCTAAGCCTCGGCACCCTGCTTCCATTCTCCATATGTAGTTGGGCGTGTTTGGACTAATGCCCATGGCCATTTAACGAACCTACCCTGCCATCTATCCAAGATTTTCCTCTTCCTCCATCCCCATACTTCTGCCCCATACATCATCCCGCTTTTCACCATTGCCCCCATCAACTGTAGCCTCCTTTCGAGGCACCCTATCCTTGCCCGCTTAAAGATACCCCAGGTTGCATTGGTGACGTTCTTTATTTTCCCGGCCAATAATTTCAGGTGTTTCTCGAATGTGTTGCCCGTGGAGAACCACACTCCCAGATACTTGTATTCTTTGACCATTTCTAATTTCTTTCCCCTGTATTCCCATTTTTTCCCCTGCTTATTTCTTCCTCCCTTCTGGAACGTCATTATTTTTGTTTTATTTATATTCACCGTAAGTTTGTTTTCCTCCACGTATTTCTCCAGAGCCAATAACATGCTCCTTAACCCTTCCTCCTCGTCCGCTACCAAGACAATATCGTCTGCGAATTTCAAGGCAAAGATCTTCTTTCCTCCAATCACTGTTCCTCCCTCGTTTCTTTTTTCCCATACTTTGTCCATATCCTCAATGTAAAGACTGAAAGTGTTGGGCTGAGCGGGCATCCTTGTCTCACCCCCTTCTTCGTCTCGAATCTATCCGAAATTCCCTCTCCTGTGACTACTTCGTTAACCGTTTTGTCATATATTTTTCTGATCATGTCCTTAAGCCTGCCTCGTATCCCAATCATCCCTATCTTTTTCATCAATATATCCCTATCAATTGTGTCAAAAGCAGCCTCAAAATCTACAAATGCGGCGAACAGCTTCCCTTTGTTTCTTTTCAATTTATTGTTAATTAATGCGTTTAAGACGAATATGTGGTCGCGTATTCCCCTCCCCGCCCTAAATCCCGCTTGACTCTCTTTAAGCACTCCCCTTCCTTCCATACAGTATCTAAGTCTTCTCGTGAGTATATCTGCTAGTAGCTTGTAACCTGTATTCAGGAGTGTGATTCCCCTGTAGTTACCCGCACACTCTACGTCCCCCGCTTTGTGTATAGGAACTATTTTACCGATCTCCCAACCCCAGCCAATCTCGCCTTCTTTCCACAATTCGTTTAAAATTTCTCTCAATTCTCTCAACCCTGCTTCCGGTAAATCTTTCAGGAACTCAACCTCCAGCCCATCCTCTCCTGCTGCCTTTCCATTTTTCATTTTTTTCAATGTTTTTATCATCTCCTCCCATTCGATTTCTCTGTTGATCTTTTGCAGCCACGTCTCGTCCTCCCCCTCCCTTCCGTTCTCCTCTATCGAACTTTCTACCTCTGCAGACCTCTCCGCCCCTCCCATTAGATCCTGAAAGTGTGCCACCCATTCTTTTTTGCTGATTTGACCTCCCAATCCTAATCTCCTTGGTCTAAGCGGTTTTATTGCTTCCCAGATCTCTCCTAAGTTCCTACATGCCCCCACTTTTTCCCATCTTTCCTCCCAAAAATCCTCTTGCTTCTGTTTTCTCATTTTCTTTAGTTCTTTCCTAGCTTCTATTAGTATTTTCTTATCCCTCTCGCTTCTGCTTTCTATGTATTTCTTAAGGCTTTTCCACACTGTTTTTCTTTGCCCTCTTACCTCCTCATCCAGTCTTCTCACGCCCTGTACTCCTTGCCCCAAGCTCCTAATCATGCCTATTTCAACAGCCGTATTCTTAATCACGTCTTTTAATCTCTCCCATCTCTCTCTTCCTCCGGTCGCCTCGTGCCTACTTTCCCAACATTTATTGAAAGTAGCCGCATATTCCTCTGTTAACTGGCCTTTCCACCTTAGGGCAACCTTTTCCCTACCCACTCCCCCACCTGCCGCCGACGTTTCCTCCCTCCTTCCTTCACTACCTTCCCCCGCTCTCAGACTGAGCGTTACGGGTAGATGGTCTGATTCGGTTCTAATTTCTATTTCTAATAATGGCATAATCGATTACTGTGCCTTCCCTTTCCCTGTCGCCTACAAAGGTGAACTGCCCTTCCCAATCCCCTTCCGTCCTCCCGTTTAATATCAGTAAGCCCTCTTCGTCACAGAAGTCCATCAGCTTCCTACCCTCCGCATTTTTCTTTTTGTCCCTCGACATTCTTCCTACCGCTTTTTGGCTTCTCAGTCTCCCTTCCTCTTCCCCTATTCTTGCGTTGAAGTCCCCTATCAAAATAACGCTCCTTTTATCCTCCTCTGCCCGACTCATTAAGGTGCCCAAATCGCTTTTCAGTTGCAAGAAGCCACCGTTATTATATATCGTAATAAGTGTTATTTCCTCCTTATCCCTGCCCGCTTTGACCCCCGTTACTTGCAGCCCGCCTTTCCATTCTTGCACTGATACTGTTTTGCCGAGGCTTTTCCTTGCCCCTACTAATTGTCCTCCAATCGCTCGCCCTTTCTTATTTTTACGCAACGCATGCTTCGCCGTCCACTTAAAGTCTCTATTTAGTCTGTATTTCACTTTGTTACCTTCCCTCTCTTCAAGCCAAGTCTCTTGCAGCACGATTATATCAAAGTGCCTCATCCATTCCCAAGTTTCCTATATTTTTTTGCCCCCGCTATGTTCCACGACACTATTCTTAACTCGTTGCTCTTACATTCTTCCTCCTCTGCCACGAAACCCCCGAGGTCTGTTGGAGATGTCGCTTCTTCCGGTCTGCCACCTTCTCTCAGCTTCCCATCTTCCTTCCGCTTCGTTCCATTTTTTCCATTCACCTCCAATTTGAATTTTCAGGTGCCCCGTGCGTACATCGTCCCCTCTTCTTCTTCTGCTCTCGGCCTGCGCTTCTAGGTATCTCTGCACCTCCCTTTCCCGCGCCGTCCAGTCGTCCAAGATGCTCACGTCCCCTCCTCGTCTTCGGTAGTTCCGTTTCATTATCTCTGCTTTATTCTTCACGGAACCTAACTTGACCAGGAGACCTCCATCAATCCACCTCCAATTTCCGATGTCCGGTCTGCATCTGTAGCGCCACTCTCACTTCCTCCTCTGTGTTTCTGCTCTTTCTTCTCAATCCTCTTACTATTATGTTTGTCCTTCTCCTTCTTCTCTCTTCTTCTTCTCGCCTCCACTCCGCCCCTGACAGCCTTCCTGGTTTTCTTCTATCCTTCTCTTGCTGCCTTTGTTTGTCTTCCTCCTGAGGGTGTATGCCTCCGTTTCCCTCATGTCCGCTGTTGTTATGATCATTTGTTTTTTCTAGTTCCTTCTCCTCTCCCTGCCTCTCTCTTACTATGTTGCACGCGTTCCTCTCATTGAGATCGCAAACCGACCTATCGTTCCCGTTTTCATCTTTTCTTCTTTCTCCTCCATTACAATCCTCCTTTTTATTCGCCCCCCCCCCCCTCAAATGCCTTCTGTGCCGTTAGCTCATTTTGTAGTTGCTCGATTTTTCGTTCCAGAGCCATTATAGTGACATCTCTGTTTGTGACCTGCACCTCCCATTTCGCTTGCTCGCTCCATATTTTGGCTTGCATTAGTGCCAGCTCCTCTTCCAATTCTTCGTTTCTTTTCATGCTGGTGTTTAGAGAGATGCTTATCTCCTTCACTATCTTTCTCAGGTCCGCCTTCCAGGATGTCTCCCACTCCTGTCTTCATTTGTTTAACCGCTCTTTCCAGTCCTCCGGCATCATTTCTCCATTTTTATTTTGTGTTATCACGATCTCCTCGTTTGTCTGTTCCCCTTGCTCCCGAAACTTTTCGTACGGGCCTTCCGTTCCGTTGATATCCGTATTTCCTTCTTTGTCGACCTCCTCCCTCTCCTTTGTGCTGTCTTCTTCCCATACGGCGCAAGACGTCGTCTCGTTTCCCCTGACCGGCGTCATCGACAATTTACATTTTGTTGTAAATGCCTCGCTCTCTGCTACTTCCTCAAGTTTCCTGTCTATGTGTTCTCCGCTCTCTCTTTCTCCTCTCTCGTCCCTGTTTCCTTCCGTCCTATCGGTCCCCCAGAATTTGTCCAGGGTCTTCGTCGTGGGCGCTCCTCTTTTCTTTGCCCCCACCGACCTTAGTGGACGTCCTCTTTTCGTCTTACCGGCCGTTCCTTCCGTTTCGACTGGTAGTTCCTCCTCCTGCCGCTCCTCGTTGGTGGCGCTTCTTTCCATCGTTGCGCTATCACCCCGTCTTTCTCTATCCTCTCCTGCCGTTTTTGTCCTAACCTCACTTTTCCTTCCCCGACAAGTTTCGGTCCAACTCACTTTTATTTCATTTCCCTCGCACGAATTTAATATCCTCACTTAATCCTCACTCACTAATCTTCCTCGATTTGGCCGCCTTTCTATTTCTCTCCTCCGAATTCTCCCTTCTAGCTTGCTCAAAATACTCTACTCAGCAACGCGTCCTTTCGTGCGTGTTGCTCGCGACCCTCCATTCTGAGTAGTATTAGAAAACATTCACTGACGCAGTTTTCTCATAATAATAATCGATAATGTTATATTTTTGCCCAGTCGGTAGTAGATAGGACCGAAGTTTATCATGAATTTATCTTATCCATGTAATAAAAATATATAAATGCATATTTTTAAATCATATATTTTGTGAAATATCAGTATCTACACGATAAATCTACACTACCTATGCGTTTTTCGGGGTTCATTGAAAAAAATTCATAGACTGTCATTTGACTCAATTGAACCGACCGAACCTCCTTAAGGCCACCCTGGCCGCTCGGAAAACGGATATATATTTTTAAAAATCATAAACTCGAAAGTATAAAACAAAATATTTCAATTTTTTAATACAAGGTAAGAAACGGCTTTAAGAATGCCTCAAATAAATTTTGGTTCACAATACTAAAAAATGGCGGTGCCGCAGAAATTATCGCGGAGGCCCGCCGCACGACATGCGCGTATGTTGCTGCAGGGGTATCACCGTCAAGTTACAAAAAAAAGTTATCTCATTCGTGCCTTGTGTCGCTACAATCTAGCATAACTATATTTTTTTCGTCCATGAGGGAAATTATGATGAGCCAAAGAAAAAAGGTGTATTTTTCACCGAAATGTCACGAGAAAAAACGTCAATTAAAAAACCAATCAAGTAGTCGCAAAAACTCGACGTCACTTTTTAGATAATGAATCTAAAAGTATTGTACATAAATTTCACAGCAATCGGACCGATAGTTTACGACAGTGTTTTTCAAGCTTCTTCAATACGCGACCCCTTTACAAGTAAAAAAACTTCCCCCCCCCCCCCCCCCCCCCGAGCTGGCAAAGAAAGCTTTGCAATTATTCGTGCCATTAGGTGGGGATCGTTTAGGGATGTGGAGTGGAGACAATGGTGGGAAATGTAATCAGGGGAAATACCCCGTACATGGAAGCTACGAAAAGCGAAGCGTTCGCCGTAGCAGAGACAATAGTGCCATTAGCCACTTCCTACCCATATGAACTAATAGTCCAGTAAAAGAGACGAAAAGCCAGCACTTTTAGCGTAGAATTAGAATTTTTTACTGAAGCTAGATGGTTGCATGCTGGAAGTAACCTCAATGAAATTTTGCCCCTTAACTCGCCCCAACACTAAGAAATAGGGGTTGAAAACTTAAAAATCGCCGCATCTCCATAATTAATAGCCCGATCAAAAAATGTTTCAAACAAAAGTTGTTTGGAATAATAAAATACGTATATAGTTGTATGACATCCAACCCCTTATCTTTGAAAATAGCGGCAACCATGGTACCACCACCGTGGAGTTATGCCGTACTGTACACGGTGGCTTCACGGTGGCGGTCATGTACCAGTACCGTAATGGTATATTGAGGTACAGTCTACCGTACGGCGCACCGGTAATGTACCGATACCATACGCACATATGTGGTGGCCACAGTACCGGTACGGCGTACTCCACATGAGCGGTACGTCGTCAGCTGGGTATTACCCATAAAATAGTCGTCATATGAAACGTACGTTTTCGAACTATTTATTCTGCATATATTTGTAAAAATACCCATTTTTTCTCACTCGATGATTACATTAAATGTTTTCATTACTTTGTATAATTATTTTCCATAACCTTTTCCGCCTCAATCACGGTCTAAAAGCCGAAGGCTGTCACACAACAGCCAACGCTAGGTAGTGGCGATTACAAGAACTAAAAAGCCGAGACAAAACGTCTTTTCGTTTATCGTATAGGAATAGTAGGTCAGTGTCAGGGGGCTGATTCGAACTGAGTATTTTTTTTCACTTATTTGTTTATTGCTTATTTATTACATACTAATTTTAGCAGGGAATACGGGGGGAAACGTCTGTCAATAGTACTGTTATAAGCAATTTATTGTCATTAAATATAAGCAATTTACCATAAAATACAGTTTTTCAAAAATATGTTTCCTTTAAATATTAAGAATTTTTCCATAAAACGCATTTCCATTAAATATTAGTAATTTTTACATAAAATACATATGCACCTATTTACAGCAAGTGCAACATGCAGAAACGGATAGCTATTTTATTTTATGTTTTCATTGATAAAGCGAGAAGATCTTAGGACTAATGTCTCATCTGGCCAATATAGTTATTAGAAAATTGTCAAACGGGACGCGGCATCTGTTAACATGAATATAATAGGTTTGAGGAGTTAAGTTTTTTTCTTAACATTTCTGTCGTTAGTTTTTAACAATAAGGTCAATGTTCCTCGAACATTGACCTTAGCTAATATTATCTATTAAAAAAAAACTTTTTAAAAAGAAATCATTATAAAACTGTCGTCGGCGCGTCAATTTCACAGAGGTGAAGTGCAACTGTGCCTGAGGAAAAAAAATACTAGACTCGTCGTTCCAGTCGCAATATGGCCAGGGTGGCACTCCAAAAGAACCAGGGCCCAACCGAACAAAGAACCTTTCCGTTTAGATCGCCCCGGGAATACTGGGATCCCTTTGTCTCTAGTTTCTTTACTCCCCCCCCGGTTTCACCTTGGTTCGCCGAAGGTTCGCAACGTGATCGGGCGATTACTTACGCAGAGCTGTCTCGGGTGCTCGAGGTTGCAGTGAAAAAATAAGTAAAAGAAACTTGATTACCAGTTCACGATACCATTTCCGTTTTAATCGAAGCATTTTCCATCAAGGCAGCATATTTCTTTCGCGTAGAACAAAAGCGTCGACGAACATTCGCACACTTGTATCCCTTTTGTTTTTCTCGCCGTGTGACGATCCCCGCTCTCCGGGTCAGTCACGTCGAGATGGAAGCCGAAGTGAGGGCGGAAAAATTACGCGAAGACGAGAGGATCCTGCAAGCGATCGACGAGTGTATAAGCTCAAAGAATGCCCATTACGAGAGTAACAAAGCGATTCTCAAAGAGGTTGCTTGCTTCAGATTTAACCCTCGTTGAAGTGAAGCCGAATAAGTAGATCTTTATTGCTGGTGTCTGCCTTTAGATACTGGACGACGTTTTTGCCACAATAAAAGGGCGAGATGGATTCTTCCGAGAACAGTATCGGGGTTTCTTCTTTGTCGAGAACTATTACAAAGGTCCGAAAATCGGTAAACCGGAAGAGTTTGATGTAAACATCAGCATCAAGATGCCCCTGGATGACAAGTTAATCAAGGTGATCCATCCTTACCTGTATCATTAACTATGATTTTTTTGTCTGCATTATATCTGCTTTTTGTCTACTTCCTTCACAGATGAAAGGCAGGATGCTAGGCTACCAAATGCTGGAATATTGTAATGATCCTTCAATTCGTACACCTCAATTGCATAAACACTGGTAATGGGAGCATTGGGAGAATGAAAGGACACAAACTATTTTTGCCATCCTTAATCCCCCTAATGTTATTTGCATAGGTATATCATTGAAAAGTGGATGGTGTACAGGAATCAGAAAGATCGTCGGATTACCTGGGACTTTAATAAGGACGGGTTTCGACACGCGATCACAAGTTTGCTCGCATGGGCTATGCTGAATGTACCCAGAATTGACAATTACACAGTAAGACATGGATGATTCTTATCAATTAAAACAGAACGAATTTATTTGTGTCAGTAGGAAGAAAGAATTTTGGTTGATCAAATTTTGTCTGTTTTTCTTCCTGTCAGATCAAAGTTTCCGAAGATGGTCCTGCGTTCACTTTATGCGTCAAGAAGCAGGATTTATCCGAAATGAAAGTCAATCTCATGCCTGTATTAGAATTCGATTGCAAATCACTGTATTCACTTAAGGGGGCTTTTGTACGTTTGACGATTACATTCCAAATTCGAGGCTCGAACAATGCCAATCTAATAAGTTTAATGTAACTTGCAGAAATGCTACACCGTGCCGGACACTCTGAAAGATGTCAAGGATCAGCATCTCCTATGGCGACTGGCCTTCTATGATCATGAGAATGACTTACTGACAAGGCACAGCTATCTTACACCTGCTATTCGAAAACTCGAGGTACACAGAGTAATCTATCTACAATGTGTATCCACAAATTTCATTGAGTTTGTGGCGCGTCACTCCACTTCGTTTGTCCATTTTGTTACGATTAATGTTAATGCGAAACAGAAACTGCTAGATGCTCAGGGGTGGAACGTTATCTCGTGTTACCACATTAAGGCCCTGTTCATGCACTATGCCAAAAGCATGGAGAATGATGCTGGAGTTCCAGACACCTTCAAATTAACTGGAATAAAGCTTTTCATTCACGTAAGGGAGTAGCCATATCCTTCTTTCCTCACTCGACACTCGATGCTTCAATGATTGTTGAGCCTGGCACCACATGTTGCAGATGCTTGATCGGTTGAGGAACATGTGCAAGACGAAGCGACTTGAGGACGTTTCGATTTTTGAACACAATCTCATAGATTCCGATGAGAGCCAATTGGCCCATATTGCGGAACAACTGGCAACAATGATCAAAGAGATTACCGACGATCCTACCAAGGTGGTCTATTGGATCTGTGAGTAAAAAAAATATCCTTCCCTACCCTTTCCACCAACATATTTTAAAAAATTATTTACATTTCAACGATGCTTTCTCCGTTTTGCAGTGACGTCAGAAGAATTGCGCATGTTCCAGAACGAGTTGAAGGCCGTAGGGATTCTCCAGAACACCGATTGCCCCTCAAAGAGTGTACAAATGAGCGAGGGTGGCAAACCAGGCTTGTTCGAAAATGTTTGTAACCCGGCTGACGGTATTTCAACGCCGGTTACGGACGCGGTTGCGGCGTCCAGAGACATCGAATCATCGCTGTCCACCGAGGCGGGTATAGATAAGGCCGGTTGTCCCGCTGAAATGGACATAAATGGAGTTATGACGCGTCTCGAGAGTTTGTTCTAAACGCTGTCGCATCGCTTGACCGCCCTCGAACAGAAATCTACCGCAACGGTTTGATCCAACCTCCAAGAGCCCCCCGACCTCGTTCCAACCCGTTTTTCCTCCGACAGTCGTTTCTACGCTGAAAATTTAAGTTTTTGGTTTTACTGAACTTATTGCACGTACGTAACAATGCCCAAACTATCAAAAAGATTGGAAAGATATATGACAGGCCATTCTTAGTTATAATGTTCATGTTATGTTTTTTTTACGCTATAGAGGTCCTGCTAACGTTCATATTGTAGTTTGAGTTCTTTAATTTTCTCAACTTCATATTCTCTTTTGCTTCGCATGTGTACGTGAGTGTGAACGCGGTGTACGCATATATGTGTATATACGAGTAAGAATATTTTTATATCCTTTCACCAAATAAAACAACTAATGTGTAATGGCATAATTAATGAGGTATTTCTTGATGGTTGTTGCTAAATCTTTTGAAGGGTGGGGGAAGAAACGTCGTTCCTATGCTAATATATTGTATGCCGCCACCAATGCCAACTTATTGGAGCAAAATATTTATGGTGCGTACGAATGGATATCGCTAAAATTTTCAGGTGTACGGTAGATAATCGCAATTATTATTTACATATATGTTTATTTGAAGAGGCATGATAGGAAAATTAATTTTCGATATTCAAAAACCTATTAAATTAGACATGAGATTTGGCGACGTCGTACAGTTCTCTCGTAATTCGAGGCTGTTAGGTTGAATGCAGTGACTGTCGCAGGTATGTTACCTGCGTTTTGTGCCGGTCGGGGTTTTGCAGGAGTTACGTCAACGCAAAACGAGGAAACAGATGATTCAGAAAAAAAATTATTGCGCCGCAAAGTTCCCGATGGAAAGAGTGATTTGCCAGTGTTCGTGTCCACAAGCATCATACTATGCTTACCGAAGCTGAAAAGAAGGAAATACATCATAATAAATGATTTAATAAGTTTTCCTTACTCATATTTGAATTAAGGGGCTACATCTACCTAGAGGCCCGAAAAATAAGAAAATTCTGGATTTTATTCGGGGAAACCTTTCTTCCTCAGACTTTTAAAAAATCACTAAAAGATCAACAAAAACATGGCTGCCGGCAGATTACGAATTTTTTTCGCGACGTTTGGCGGTGAACACGCTTAAGCGGGCCAGCTGATATCTAAAAACCAAACGGGTTATTCAAGTTAACAATAAATACGAGTCGTTGACGACGGTCGATTTTTTAAATCGTTTTTTTTTTAAACGTGGCCAGGTATTAAAACTCGAGCATACAAAATCTATGAAAAAAGTCGTCATTTTTACGTATCTTTTAAAAATAAAGATCTATTTTTAAATAGTGAAATCGTCTTCGACCTTTAAATGTGTTTCATTGTATCTTCTGTTAAAGAGGAAACAACCCATCAAGTGGTTCTCGACATATCATTTTCACCGACTTCAAAAACGGTGTTCCGAGAAAAACGCGTTTAAAGTTTAAAGTATGGTGCTACTACCGCTCATCCGGCTGATAGAAGATAGAAGAAATTTTAGGAATATTCCAATTGAATTTTCAGGGAATATAGCAAAGAGGTTATGCTATCGAATGAAAATATTTTGGAAAATGCTATTTTTTTATCTACTAGGCAGATGTAGCCTGTTACACATATTTGGAATTGGCGAGCTAGGCCTTCGATTGGTTCTGCCATTCTCATAGTTTCGACCACGGACTTACATACAGGTCTGGGAACTCCAATGGTGGGGCTAGGTCGCTTAGTGAAGCATGTTTAATTATGTAGTGGTCACTCGCAGCGCTGCGGTAGGGTTACCCGCATAGACGAAGGATGGCGGTTGCGGGGGAAGGATCTCGGTCTCACCCACGGACGTTTGTCGCGATTCGACCTCCGTACTTACACATACCGATTTATTATAATTTAAAATTTATAGCACTCGGAAAATGATATTCCGGAATGAATATATGCGGAAGAATAGGTCATTAAGGGGCTATACCAGTGTGAACGCTGAACATTTGGGTATTCTCGGGAATTTTTTTGAAGGAAAGTACTGAATTAAATGTTTGGGAAAATAAAGAATATATCTGGCTATATTTGATCTATATTACATAATTTTTTCATAGAAAAATATTGAGATCCAAGCGACTTATGCGCTGCCTTCGGAGGCACAAAAAAAAAGTTCCTCCACTGCTGAAATGATTCCGGCCGATTGAGTAGCTGAAACCGAAAAAGGAAAAAAAATCGTTAAACTGGAAGGTATTTCCTGTACAATGACGTAGGATTTTCGCAAAATATCAAAATCTAACAAAATGGCCTAGTTATGAAAAAAAGTCTGTTTTCTTGCCTATAAAATGGTCGTTTTTTTCAATGGCAAATTGTCAATTTTCATCCAATAAAAAATATCCTACGTCATTGTAGACTAAATATATTCAAGAGTACTCAGTTCAAATTTCAAGTCAATCAGATAATTTTTCAGTTACAATGTCAAAAAATTTGAAATATATCATTTCGAAAAAAAACGCGTTTAAAGATTTAACTATAGATTTTTGCAAGATAAAATGATTAGAGATACGGCCTTGCAATTCTTACAGGATATTCTTGAAAGTATTAACTGTCGAAAAAAAGCAATAAAAAAATCGATTTTTTGAAAGTGTCACCTAAGTACAGCCCCTCGATGGCAACCGAAACTTAAATCTTCGAAATCTAAGCAAGCCCGGCATAAATAGACGATTTAAAAAGATTAAATTTACACCTCAGGTGTGACGAGTTTATCTTACGTCCGGTTCGCAGTCCCAATATTCCGACTTCAAATCTACATGCGGTTTTTCCAGTGAATCCTTTCTACAGCGCTTGGGAATTGGACATTATGATCTTTAATACTTTGAATACGAATTGACTCCCTTATATGTATTTTTTAATCTTCTATTTGAGTTCGTTTCTCGGATATTCCAGATTGTAAATTGTAGGTAAGTACATATAAAAAGAAAACTCATTTGATGAGGTATTATTTTGCAGTTTGGCACCACACACCACTTTGTCATTTTATTCAATAATCTGCCAATAAACACACGAGGTTTTCTCTTCAATTTCTCAGGTTATGTTCATCTGCGAACCCCATGACAGCGACGAGTTGTGGCTTTGCGGAAGTAAGACTGAGACAGAGTGATCCCTCCCTCGCAACGACCGTCCCTCGTCTATGCGGCTAACTTTACCGCAGCGACTCTAGTGGCCACTACGTATTAAAAAATGTCTTCAGTAAGCGACCTACTGCCACCACTAATGAACGCCGCAGTTTCCAGACCTCTATGTAAGACCGTGGTTCCGACGTTGCTATATTTCAATACATACGAGTATGTCTCAACTAACCTTGCTTTTTCGTAAATCGGTCACATATTCTTCATATATCTCCAATATTTAAATCGGCAACATGTCTTTTTTTCGGTAATATTGTTCTGTACACTATCCTGCACGAAATATTCGTTTTATCGGTCACTTTCATCTCAGCGACGGAAGCTGTACGCGAGTAACTGAAATGACAACGGCGTTGCCCCGTACAACCAATGCGATCGAGCTAACGTTGATGCAAACTTCAAAATGAAACAATTAATAAACGAGCGCCGAAACCTCCGTTTTCTTTAGCCGGTATATAACGACTAGTACAATTTTCATTAACATCTATTCACCCCAACATTTTTCAGCAACCACCTTAAGGTTAGAAGAGTATGTTTCCGGATGGAAGCCGTGTTGAGAGCTCCGAAACTTCGAAGCTGTCGGCCCTAATGATGCACAACGCTGTTCCTCAACACGGCCTCCATCCGGAAGCCACATACTCTTCTAATTACATAAAGAGCCGTAAGAGGCTCAAAACTAAAACCTTAAAGTTGTTATAGGTCCTAGTAATCGAGGGTGAAATACGAGAGGAGCGCAATATATGTATACATGGACTCGATTGACTGTCACCAATTGTTATAAATTAATCGTCATATTTAACGTACGCTTTCGAACGGGTTTTTAACACCTCTTTATAAAAATACGCATTAGTGAACAATACATGATTACATGAAATTGTTTCATTACTTTGTATAATTATTTTCTATAATTTTGTCTCCCTCAAATACGGTCTTACAATCAGGTCTGGAAACTCCAGTGTTTTTGAGTGACGATGGAAAGTGTCACCGTTAGTGAGGCAAAAACATAGTTCTCTATCCACTGGAAGCGTTGTCATATGGGGGTCTTGTAGACATAGATATACAACAATAGGAACTTCTCAGTCTTCGAATCGTGTTACCGTGTTCCACTGTAGTGTAGTAGAAGACAAACTGTCTATTGAATTCGGAAAATGCCTAAAGCGTACATCATACCGAAATGTTGAAAAAGTTTTAAGAACGATACTAGAAAGTGTTCAGTGTTTAAAGTTCCGCAGGACGAAGACTTGCATCGAAAATGGAAAAACGGAAAAGAAAAGAATTCATTATAAAGAACAAACTCGCTCAACTCACAAAACAATAAAAACGATGCCGTCCAAACAAACACAATGCGTTCATTTTCCATTATATTAATTTTCATTTTGTCATTAAGGTTATAAAGAACGAAAAGTTAAACCCAAACAAACGAGGAATGCCATTTACTGAGAAAAAAAGAACAGATTAATAATAAAGAATAAAAACCGACACTTGCAGATGAGCGGCCGGGGCCCGGCTCTGGCAGTACTTCGAGTTAAGCAGCATTGTGTGTGGCCAATACTCGGGGCGGTGACCGCTTAGTCGTGCACCGGCTGGCGCATCTACCAGCGAGCGGAAGGCCATCACTTTTGATACCTTGGTGTAGATACTCGAGTTAAAGTCTGTACACCAGAGAATTAGAGGAATAGGGCCGTCGATACTGGTATAGGTTTTCCCATACCATGCGGAAAAACCCGCAAAGGTATACGTTGGAACTGAGAAATTAATTGAGACCTCAATAAATAAATCAAATATAAAGAAAAGAAAGAAAAGAAAGGAAGGCTGTATAAATTTGTTTATACCTCATCTACCTCGTATTCCATCTACTCCAGTGGCCAAAAACTAAATAAATAAATAACGGAAGTTCGAACATACAAGAAATGCAGTCAACTGAAATAATAATTTTCATTCTCACCATAGGATCAGAAGTAAAAAAACTGAATCATTTTTCATTTGTATCGCTCTTAAAAATATTGTTTATTTCGAAACATCTGTTCCATTGCACAGCTGTTCGGATCTGCGTTTGATTGGCTGACCCCTACGTAGCCGCGCTTCAGGAGGCATAAGCGAAAACTGCCATGTTACCTCATTATCTGAGTCACTCCCGATCCTAGAAGTTGCCACACATAACCATGATTCAATTCAACCTCAATTAAAGATACCTTTAGGCAAAGAAGAAATTGCTGATTTTCATGATTTTTTTAAAGGAAAGATTTCTTCACCATTTGCGAGACTTAGGGCATGTTTTATTACCACTTATGGCTGTTGCATGGGATTTTTTATTTGTTAATCTTTAAAAATGCGGAGGTATGACACGGTCTTCTAAACGGGTTGCGGCGGATGTTGTTAGACGCGTGACACGTAGCGTCGGCGGGATTAAACCGAGAAAAACCAACGAAGATTTTTCTTTCATTAACACTCATATTCATAATATGAACTAAGCAAAAGTGAGAAATATTGAAAGTCGATCAAATAGTACTCTTTGAAACAAAAAGCTTGAACTTTCCGAAAAAAAGGCTACATTTCAGACAATAACGTTGAAAATATTTATACCAAATTTCATCAGAATTGGTCGATTAGTTTTCTAATCACGCCAGTTTAAAAAATGCATTTAGAAGACCGTGCCATACGTACGTCTGCCATTTTCGAAGATTAATTTTTCAAAATAGCATGCAACAGCTAAAAGTAGTAATAATATATACTTCAAGTCTCAAAAGAGGTGAAGAAATAGTTAATTTTTTTTTAATTCATGAAAATTAACCATTTTTTTCCTCGCCTAAAGGTATCTCCCCCTTTAACGCGAGACAAATTGGAAACGTCGTAAATCGTGATATATGATAATGCCCAGGTTGATCAGTTTTTCACAGGTAGATGGTTTTTCGATCGGCGTAATTAATGAATTAACTACCAAACGTTATAATAAAGAATGCACAATGAAATCGAAATATTACTGCTCCGCTTCCGTTGGATCCATCAGCGACCAACTTCAGCCCTCTTTTGCCTGTGTCTTAACGCATATGGTTTTTCATTCGGCATAATTTAGGAACTAACTATCAAACGTCAGGATTAGCATATTTATGACCACCAAACGATTCTGCATCGATTAAGATCGGCATTTTATGGATTACATGGTAAATTTAAAAAAGTCCAGCCCACTTTACGGAAAAAAGTATCATTCAATTGAAACAAAACGGTCGACCACCAAACTTTTTTATTGGGCTACCAATCACCACCAAACGATTACAAAAATAAAAACCCTCAAACGTTAAAGTCGTCCGGCTAAGTCTGTGGAGGTGGCTCTATCACCAAACGTTCAAAATCAGTCATAGTTAAAAATAATCTGACAAACGAAATATCAAAAGAAATTGATTTAAAATTGTCTTCGGCGGGCCAATTTCTCAGAGGTGAAGTGCAAACGTGCGAGAGAAAAAAAACTAAACTCGTCGTTCCAGTCGCAATATGACCAGGGTGGCACTCTTAAAGAACCGGGCCCAACCGAACAAAGAACCTTTCCGTTTATATCACCTCGGGAATACTGGGATCCCATTGTCTCTAGTTCCTTTACTCCGTCCCGTTTTCCCGCCGGTTCGCGAAGACAACGTGGTCTTTTGGTTACTTACACGGAGCTCTCGTACGACGCCTATGACCTATTCTTCCCTCATTTTTCGTAATTTGGCGCAGCAACAAGGAACTCGGGATTGCAGCAAAAAAATAATTAAAAGAAACTGGGCTACCAGTTTGTGATACCGTTTCTGTTTTGATGAAAGCTTCTTTCATCGAGCCACAATATTTTTTTCGCGTACAACAACGAAAGCGTCGACGGACATTCGCACATTTCTATCCCTTTTGTTCGCCGTGGGTCGATTCTCGCTCGGTGAACCACGTCGCGATGGAAGCCGAAGTGAGGGCGCAAGAATTACGCGAAGACGAAAGGATTTTGCAAGCGATCGACGAGTTTATAAGCGCAAAGGATGACCATTACGAGAGGAACAAAGAGATTCTCAAAGAGGTTCCTTGCTTCGAATTTAGCCCTTTTTGAAGTGAAGCCGCACAAGAGCATTGTTATTTCAGGGGTCTGCTTTTAGATATTGGAAGACGTTTTCACCACAATAAAAGGGCGAGACAGATTCTTTCGGGAACAGTTTCAGGGTTTCTTCTTCGACGAGAACTATTACAAAGGCCCGAAAATCAGTAAACCGGAAGAGTTCGATGTATACATCAGCTTCAAAATTGCCCTGGATCACGAGTTAACCATGGTGATCCATTCTCACCTGCGTCATTAACTATGTTTTTTGTCTGCCTTTTACTGTCTGCTTTTTGTCTTTTTGCTTGACAGGTCGAAAGAGGGGAGCTAGGCTACAAAATGCTGAAATTCTGCGCCCAACGTTCAATTGATACATCTCAATTGTATAAACACAGGTAACGGGAGCATTGGGAGGATGAAAGGATACGAAAAATGTTTGCCATCCTCAATCCCCTTAATGTTATTTGCCTAGCAATGTCACTAGAGAGTGGACGGTGTACAAGGGTCTGAAAGATAGTCGGACTAGCTATGACTTTAATAAGGATGTGTTTCGACAGTCGATCAGAAGTTTACTCGCATCGGCCATACTGAATATACCCAGAATTGACAATTACACAGTAGGACACCGATGATTCTCATTAGAACAGAACAAATTTATTTGTGACAGTAGTAACAACAAATTTTGGTTGACCATTTTTTGTCTTTTTTTCCTTTCTGTCAGATCAAAATCTGCGAAGATGGTCCTGCACTCGCTTTGTGCATCAGCAAGCAGGACTTAGCCGAAATGAAAGTCAATCTCATGCCTGTGTTAGAATTCTGTTGCGGGCCACCATATTCACTTGAGGGGAATTTTGTATGTTTGACGGCTTTATGTCAAATTTGAGACTCGAACGCTGCCAATTTGACCGATTGTTTCATGTAACCTGCAGAAGTGGTACGCCGTGCCGGATTCTCTGAAAGATGTCAAGGATCAGCATCTTTTGTGGCGAATGGCCTTCTACAATCATGAGAATGACTTACTGACAAGACACAGTTATCTCGCGCCTACCATTCGAAAACTCGAGGTACATGGTGTAATCCTACAATATATTCCCACAAATTTCGTTGAGCTTGTTTCGTGTCGCTGCAGCTTGTTTGTCTATTTTTCTACAATTATTGTTAATGCGAAACAGAAACTGCTAGATGCTCAGGGGTGGACCGTTATCTCGTGTTGCCACATCAAGACTCTGTTCATGCACTATGCGAGAAGCATGCAGAAGGATTTCGGATGTACAATCATGTTGAAATTAACCGAAATAAAGCTTTTCATCCATGTAAGGGAGTAGCCGTATCCTTTTCTCGCTCTGCACTTGGTGCTTCGATGATTGTTGAGCCTGGCACTACATGTTGCAGATGCTTGATCAATTGAGGAACATGTGCAAGACACGGTATCTTGAGAACGTTTGGGTTTGCGGACACAATCTCATTGATGCCGATGAGGAACAGTTCGTCGGTGTCGCGGAACAACTGACAACAATGATCAAAGAGATTACTGACGATCCAACCAAGGTGGCCCATTGGATCTGTGCGTCGAAAAGAAATCCCTCCGCTCCCCTTTCCGGCGCCATATAGAATTTATTTTCATTTACAACGATGCTTTCCTCGTTTTGCAGTGACGACAGAAGAATTGAGCATGTTCCAGAACAAGTTGGAGGCCATAGGGATTCTCCAGGACACCGATCGCCCCTCAAAGCGCCTACGAATGAGCAAGGATGACGGACCAGGTTTGTCCGAAGATGTTCCCCACACGGCTGATGGTATTGCGGAGCCGGTTATGGTCGCGATTGCGGCATCCAGAGACATCGAATCATCGCTTTCCACCGAAGCGGGTAACGATAAGGAACATTGTCCTGCTGAGATGGACAAACTCAAAGTAATCGCGCGTCTTCAGAGTTCTATTGAAACGCTGTCGCGTCGCTTGACCGCCCTCGAACAGAAATCAGCCGCGATGGTTTGATCTAACCTTCAAGAGCCGTTCGACCTCGTTCCATCCCGCTTATCCTTTGACGCTGAAAATTGAAGTTTGTGGTTTTACTGCCCTTACACGAATGTAAGAATGCCCGGAGTATGAGAAAGTTTGGAAAGATAGATGACAGGCCATTCTAAGTTATAATCATGTTATATTTTTTTTAAACTATTAAGGTCCTAACTTTCATATTGTAGTTTATATTCTTCAATTTCCTTAACTTCATTTCCTTTTTGGCCTGCATATGTACGTGAGCGCAGACAGGTTGTACGCATATATGTGTGTATGAATAAGAATATTTTTATATATTTTCGGCAAATAAAACAAATAATGTGTAATGGCATAATTGAGAGGTGTTTCTTGATGGTTATTGCTAAACCGTTTTGATGGGTGGGGGAAGAAACTACGATTCTATGCTAATATACTGTTGGATGTCACCAATGCCAAGTTATTATAGCACAGTATTAATGATGTGTACGAATAGATATCGCGAACATTTTCTAATAATTGTAGGTCAACGGAATTCTATTTAGATATATGTTTATTTGGAGAGGCATCATTATCAGAAAATTAAAAACTAAACTTCAAAAAAATGCATACGAGGTACAGGTTTATTCTGTATATGCTAATTTTTTAAGTATATAATTAAAGGGCAAAAGTATGCATTTTAATATTTCTATTACGTAAAGTAGAAAAACTTTTGTATTACTACCAACTTGAAAAAGTAAAACATTATCGATGATTATTATGAAAAAAATACGACGACGAATGTTTTATGCAATTCACAATGAAATTTTGAGTAATTTATAATTATGCCTATTCATATTTACGTCACGAGATTATTGGCCCAAGGTTCACGATGGGCAAGATGAGTATTTGTTTTCTAAATGTTTACAAAGGTTCAGTTTGCGTTAATCCGTTGTTAGAAATGGTTTATCTTGGTACTAAATAACAAAAAAAATTACACAACCTTTAGTGTGAATGTCTTGCCCATCTAACCGCACGTTAAATTACATACATTAAACTATGTTTTATCTCTGGTGTTCGGTGGTGAAAAAAGTTCAAAAAATTCGTAGACTCAGTATAGTCTATAACATGTATTTTTTGAATAAAATTTAACCTTGGATTGTGCCTAACGCTCCAACCTCGTTAAGGCAGTACGAGCGCGCATATTTGATTTCTATAGATTTTGTTCAATTTTTAACCATTTTTCATATCATTATGCATGTTTGAGTGAAATTTCAGAACAGTCGACTATTTAGATTGGGAGATAATGGGTTTTAAGATTGCAACTTTAAACACTGCCGGGTCTGCATTTAGACAATAATTTTCCGTAAAAAATATTTGTCCCCTATAATAAGAAGACATATGGCAACACCGCATCGTTCTACGTACCCAATGACGTGAGATTGCGCGGCATATTTAAAATAATACTGCAACACAAATTTTTATGTGTAAGTAATTTTAAGTCGAACAAAGTTTTTAATTAGTTATGAATGAACCAACACTTTTATTTTTTAATGAAGATAAAATAAACAATATAAACATATTAATATTTATAATGCAAATATTTTTTTATGACAACATTTTTAACTTTAGGAACACGATAATTATTTTTTTTCTCGAAATATTGAATAATACTGTTCTGCGGTGTTGCCATATGTCTTCTTATTATAGGGGACAAATATTTTTACGGAAAATTATTCTGTGTAAATTTCAATGCAGACCCTGCAGTGTTAAAAGTTGCAATTTAAAAACCCATCATCTCCCAATCTAAATAGTCGACTGTTCTGAAATTTCACTCAAACATGCATAATGATATGAACAATGTCAGATTAAAATTTGAACAAAATCTATAGAAATCAAGATTGCTCGCTCGTACTACCTTAAGGGGCTACAGTTGGAGGCTCGCAAAAATGGCAAAATTTCGATGTTTTTTCTGCAATTTAGTTGGTGAAAGAGAAACGCATTTTTTCAAATATGAAGGTACATATATTAAGACGGGATATACATTTGCAACGTAAAAAAACGATTTTTTTTCGTTAAACGATAGAACTATATATGTAGAATATTGCCCCAACGTTTTAAAGTGGAATTCGAAGAACTTCAAACGTTACAGCCCGACAACGCTGTGCCTCACTGCTCGGATTCGGAGCGGGCGTGAACTTTCCAACATGTTTTTCTTAAAACTGCATTATTGAAATTGGCGTACAGGATTACTTAAAAACTATTAAGCCGATTGAGTTGAAACTTCGTTGAAATGATTATATTGGTACCGTATATTGGTACCTGACGAGAATTGTTTTTGAAAAATTGTAACAAAAACTAGTTTCAAATCCACATTTTACAGAAATGTTGCGTGAAATGTTGATTTGTGTTGTGAATGCGTGCCATTTTCTTAATTTTAATTGCTGTCACATAGAAACTATACATGTTCTAACTGAAAAAAAGTTTAAATTTTTGGCAAATCAAAGTCTACGGGAACTAGACAGCACACCGATTTCCAACTCCCGTGGCGGCGTTGGGGGTCGTCCATTAATCACGTGAGGTTTTTTAGGCCACCTTTTGAACCCCCTCTCCCCCATGGTGATATGTGGTGAGGTTTCTAGCCACCCCCTCCCCCCACATCGCGTGTATTTTTTTTGGTTAAGAAACGTCCGACAAGTGATAGAGAGTGCGGTATTTTATTATGAAAAACGAAATAATATATAAGTATTGTCAGCATATTTAAATAGCATTCTCCGCGCAGTTACAAAAAAAATACACGTGATATGTCACAACACCCCCCCGCCCCTATTTGAGCCTCACGTGATTAATGGACAACCCCTTGCTGCAACGCTCTGCCACAACGCTGCCATTTTGATTATTAATGCAGTTTTAAAAATTGTTCTGTATTCTTTAATATACTGTTAAAGTTTGATAGATGTAGAATAATTATTTCTTACTTTAAAATACATTCAAAATTGCCGATTTTTTCCCCGTCTAAATGTATGTCTCGCCTTAAGGGCTTTTAAAAAAATCACCAAAAAATACAGAAAAATAACAAAAACATGGCCGCCGGCAGATGATTACATTTTTTCGCGACGTATGGCGGGGGACACTCCGGCTTGAACGGTCCATCTGAAATCTAAAAACCAAACGGGTTATTCAAGTAGACAATAAGTACGAGTCGTTGACGATCGTCGATTTTTTAAATATCTTTTTTAACGACGTGGCGACAAATTGAAACTCGAGCATACAAAATCTATAACAAAAGACGTCATTTTTACGTAATTATTAAAAAATTATAATCAATTTTTAAATAGTGAGATCGTCAACGACCATTGAATGTTTCTCATCATATCTTCTGTTAAGTCGGAAACAATCCATCAAGTGGGCCTCAAGATATCTTGTTCACGGACTGAAGACAGTGTTTCGAGAAAAAAACCAGTTTGAAGTTTGAAGTATGGTGCTGCTACCGCTCGCCCGACCGACTGTTTGAAGCTGTAACTCATTCAATTTTAGGAATATTCCAATTAAATTTCCAGGGAATATAGCTAAAAGGTGATACTATCGAATGAAAATATTTTGAAAAATGCAATTTTTTACCCGCTAGGTAGATGTAGCCTGTTAAACGTATTCGGAGTTGGTGAGCTAGGCCATCGATTCGTTCTGATATTCCTATAGTTCTGACGTTGCCACTTTTTAATATATACCAGGACGTCTCGGCAGACCTTGCTTTTTCGTAAATCGGTTACATATTTTTCATACATCCCCAATAAATGTTTCGGTAATATTGTTCTATACGCCATTATGCACGGAATATTCGTTTTGAGGGTCACTTTCATCACACGGACAGAAGCTGTAGACGAGACCGAGGACACTTGATCCCCCTCTTATTTTTTACCCCAAATTTTCTTAATTAATATAATCTTCCAAATGTCTTGGCAATGAAAGACGTGGAATTTTATTCGCAATAATCAGTATAATAACGACCAAGGTTAGTTTACAAATGTTGTAAATATCCGACCAAAACTAGAGGAAGAGAAAGGTATGAAGTGCCCCATATATATATATATATATATATATATATATATATATATATATATATATATATATATATATATATATATATATATATATATATATATATATATATATGGGTGACTTGATCCCGCCGTATGGATGACTTGATCAGGGGGGAGCATATCGCCCATATATAGGGGACCATTGCCTACATCTTCAGCATCAGCGACGTAGATATGCAATAAACAATGTTATATTTATCTAAAAAATCTTTATATTCTCATTTAATCTTCATTAACCCTTCATTGCCACACTTCGTCACACGTTGTCACATGCTTGTCACCCTGGGTCAAATTGACCAAGCCTATCAGACGGATAACCATGAAAAAAATTCATGAGCATACTTTGAATATTGCATAACATGTGCCAAAAATTATATAAAAAGCAGATAGTAAGATGCAAAAAAGCCGTAATGAGAAAAAGTCGCAAACAAAACTTGGCGACGCTGGGTCGTTTAGACTCACAGTGACAACGAAGGGTCAAACTGACTTTTATCAACAGTTTCATCATAGTCAAATTACAGTCTTTGTCGTAATGTAAATCAACAAATAATACCTCTTGCTGCTTATTTTAACTCCCTTTAATTTCACACATGCTCAAGTATCTTATTTTAATTTTAATTAAGTTAGTGTTTTTTTTTTACTTTAAGGTGTTAGCTTTATCTATAACAAAACAATCAACATTTATAGGTAGCGCGTATAGCAAAATCTGCGTATTCAAAAACACATAAGTATCTAATAAATTCGACATATTATTTATAATTTAACCAGATGTTCTGTTTCTATTGAATAATCTTCAATCTTTGAGGCATCATTATATCGTAAAGGTAATCAAGTATTTTCTTTTCATCTCAGATTAATGATGTTTCTCAAAGATACCTATCCCTTCTTCATCTACTTTTCATAATTGAACTTTTTCAATGAGTTCGGAAACTCAATGCTAATTATTCTCGTTGATGATGATTTTATCTCTGGCGCACGCAGTTTCTCCACAACTTGATATTTAGTGATTGCACTAATATCATCTTGAATATGCCACTTGAAACGTTCTTTGAGAGGAAATCAAAACAATAAGTAAGGAACACTTAATCCGGGGGATCAACACTCCCATAAGAACGCGTGCCAAGTGTCCCCAAGTCAGGTTGCGGTAAAAACGTTATATTTAGGAAAAGGCTATTAGAATCCAAGTGTTATTATGTGCAAAACTGTAAAGTACATCTATAATCACTTGTATTGAAGACTTAAACACCTAGAACAATTTTTCCAAATAACAGTATAGTCAGAATTCAAACTTACGGAAAATATTTATCTATCAGACCAAACACCAAGCCGTCTGCCATTTGCGAAGCTGTCAAGTCTGACAGACGGAACTACTTTATAAAGTTTGTGGGTACCATAGACACCTTATGTTGCCAGTTAAAAGTAATGCAATGTTCATAGAAGTTTAGTAAATGTCGTGTACCAAGTCTCCCATAAGGATCAAGTGGCCTCACAAGGGGACCTTACAGGCTGTCACTCACGGATTTTGATAAGACTCAGATATGTTGCAGAGGGGCCTACCCGGAGTACCTGAGTTAAGGGATTTTATACAACGCTCTTTAATTTTCGAGAAAAAACGTTCGAAAGTTTAGCTCGTAGCTACCATACCGGTACGGTTGCATCTTTGTCGAACCAGCGCGCGTGGCCCAGTGGGCAAGGTTCCTGACTCTGACGCTCGAGGTCCAGGGTTCGAGTCCCGTGATGGTGTTTTTTTTTCACAAAATATAAATAAATTCGATGGATGATGCAAAACAGTCTAATTATTTATTATTATTATTATTATTATTTTTGTTATCTTTTTATTCATTTTTTAAATTTTTTACTTTCCATTTTTTTTGAAATTATTTATTATTATTTTATTTTTCACGCCGAAAAAAATGGAGGAAGAAATTATAGCATCTTTCACAAGAAACTGGAGTTTATTATTTTTCATTACAATATGAATTTTAAAATGGTTGGGCCGTTATTTCAAATACTCCAGCCGGGTTCGCTACCTGCCTTCCTCGTGGTTTGCATCGAAGTTAATTGAGGAAAGACCGCTGTTTTTAAATGTCAACCAAGTATGCTTTCCAATAACGCTGCTCAAAACTCCGTGCGCCTGCAAGGCCATAGCTTTTATACAATGTGCGCGTTGCTCTTTGGTCTTGTGTTTTGCTTGCTTTTACGACAAATACCACCCGCAATATTGTTCTGATGTAACGAGCGACCACAGTGATAGCGAGTAAGAAAAACCTGTATATTGTAATGAAAAATAATAAACTGCAGTTTCTTGTGAAACATGTTATAATTTCATCCTCTCTTTTTTTTCTGCGTGAAAAATAAAATAATAATAAATAATTCAAAAAAATGGAAAGTAAAATTCTTTTTTAAATGAATAAAAATTTTTTTAAAAATAATAATAAATAATTAGACGGTTTTGCATCATCCATCGAAATTATTTATATTTTGTGAAAAAAGGCCATCGCGGGACTCGAATCCGGGACCTCGAGCGTTAGAGCCGGGAACCTTGCCCACTGGGCCACGCCCGCTGGTTCGACAGAGGTGCAACCGTACCGGTGTGGTAGCTACGAGCTAAACTTTCGAACGTTTCTTCTCGAAAACTGAAGAACGTTGTATAAAACCCGTTTGATCAGGTACTCAGGGTAGGTCCCTCTACAACATATCTGAGACTTATCAAAATCCGTGAGTGACAGCCTGTAAGGTCCTCTTGTCAGTCTCCCTTGCGCGTGAAACTGAAATGGCAACGACGTTGCCCCGTACAACCTATGCGATCAAGCGAACGTTAATGCAAACTTCAAAATGAAATATCTAATAAACGAACGCGGAAACCTCCGTTTTTTGCCAGCATGTTCAGGAAATATACGATAACGACTAGTACCATTTTTACTAACATCTATTCACCTCATTGTTTTTTAGCAACATTGTTGCTTGGAAATATTCACCCCAATATTTCCAAGCAACAATGTTGCTAAAAAACATTGGGGTGAAAGATGTTAATGAAAAATTTCTGAATATACTCACAAAAGGAGAACGGAGGTTTTCGCACTCGTTTATTAAATATCAAATTTTAAAGTTTACATCAATCTCCACTCGATCGCATTGGTTGCACGGGGCAACATCGTTATCATTTCGGTTTCTCGCGTATACCTTTCACATCTAAAATGGAAGTCACCCAAAAGAACGCATCTTGTGTACAGGATAGTGTATAGAACAATATTACCGAAAAAATAGACAGGTTACCGATCTAATTAATGAAAATGTAAGAAAAATATGCGACCACTTTACGAAAAAGTGAGACTTTTTGAGGAGTATGTATTCAAATGTGGCAACATCGGAACTATGGGAATAGCAGAACCAATCGAAAACCAAGCGTGCCAATTACAAATACGTTAAAGTCAAATGCGACTAAGGAAAACTTATTCATTTATTTATTATGATGTAGTCCTGTTTTTCTATCTTCGGTGAACATAATAAGACGCTTGTGGACACGAGCACTGACAAAACGTCTGTTCCATCGGAAACTTTGCGGCGCACTATAGTACAGTCGTGCTGTCGCTGAAAATCTCCGTAATCGGAAAAAATTAGAAGGCCAGTTTTTTGACAGGTGATTCTGTAGGTGCCGCGGGTGCTGAATCCAAGTTTGCCTAAAATTCGGGGTGCGGGGTTTTTTTAGGGGATGAAGGGGGCGACTTGATGCCAAACTACAACTCCTAGAAGGACGGCGCCGTGAGACAAAACGTTCAGAAAAATCCGGGCTTTAGTTTTGTGCACAGCGTCAAAGTCGTGGTAGTTCATTTTGGAGGTGAAACATTGGGGTAAAATTTTGAAAAATCAGTTTTAATTCAATAATTCTCGAGGATAAATTCGTACACTTTTTGTTCAAATGGGAAAGTTGTAGCCCTTGAAAAGACGCGTCGATCGAGTATTTGACCATCACTCTCCAACAATATCTTTAACCCCATAAAAAAATTTGGAAATACAAAAAAAATTGTTTATTGAATAACTCAAACCACCAAATGTAGAGAATAATTTTCTGTATATTTTTGTTTCTATAGACCACCCTTGAATGTTGCTTTTCCCAACCCCTCTCGGGGGTTGCAAATAAAAAGTGAAATTTTTGGGAAAACTATCGACCGCACGAATTCGCCGCCGTGGAACAATTTGTAGCTTGAACACTCAGCTACATTTTTGTCCACAGCGCCAAATTTGTATCTCTTTATTTTCGGTCAATAGTTTTTCCCGAATTTCATTTTGAATTTTCAACCTCCGAGAGGGGTTGGAAAAAGCAAAATTCAGCGGTGGTCCATAGAAACGAAAATATAGAGAAAATTATTCTCTACATTTCGTACATTTAAACTAGCCCTGAAAAATCGATTGTTTTTTAGTTATTCAATAAACAATTTGTTTTTGATAGTTCAACAATTTTTTTGAGGGTGAAGATATTATCGGAGAGGCATGATCAGTACTCGATTGATGCGTCTTTTCAAGGGCTACAACGATCCCGTTTAAACAAAAATTGTCTAAATTTTTCCTAAAGAGTTATCGAATTAAAACTCATTTTTCAAAATTTTAGCCCACATTTTCACCCCCAAAATGAACTTCCACGACTTCGGCGCTGTGGACAAAAATAAAGCCCGATTTTTTCTGAATATTTTGTCTCCCGGCGCCGACCTCGTAGGGGTTGTACTTTAGCATTAATCCACCCCGATCCCCCTTCATCCCCTAAAAAACCCTGTATCGCGATTTTTAGGCAAACTAGGATTTAACACCCGCGGCACCTACAAAATCCGTCTGTCAAAAAACTATCCATTTTTTTCCGATTCCAAAATACAACACGACTGTACTACTCATCGTTCTTTCTGAATCGTTTGTTGCCTGTTTTGCTCTGACATAACCTCTGAAAACGCCGACCGGCACGAAACGCGCGTAATACACACAGCTGCGACCTGCGGCAGTCAACCTAACAGCCTCGAATTATGACAGAGCCGTGCGACGTTGCCAATGCTCGGGTCTATTTAATAGGATTTTTAAACATCAACATTACATTTTCTGATAATTCTAACGCCTGCAAATTACTATATATGTAAATAATATTCAGTCTTATACGTTATTTATATTTTGCTAATTATACCAGTGCCAGTTGACACTAGTGACGTCACTCAATGTATTAGCATAGGAACTTCGTTCCTCCCTCCACCCTTCAAAAATGATTTAGCAACAACCTCAATTATGATAGTATGAATAGGTTATTATTCTTATAGTATGTATGTAATATTAATATTATAGTATGAATACGTTACGGTATACGACATAAACCAATTTTCACACATACATGCATATATTAATGTATATTTATAATAGGTGTGTATGCACACGGCGTCCCATTTTAATTATACACCCTGAATAAGTTGGGCAAATGGAGTCATTTCTATATAGTCCTCAGGATCTGCCAAACACGGATTTGCGTGCGTAATCGCAAACAAGAAAAATTCATCCAAAGGTCACCGATATGAATTTTTCTTGCATCGACATAGGCAATGACAAATTCTTAGCGTATTAGATTCAAAATTATTAGTATAGTATTGAGTATGGAATCCCTAGAGGTATCCAACAGATAGAAATATTCATTCAAAAGATTAGACAAAACATTTTTATCATTGAATACTGCGATCTCGGAATTCGTTCGGAGACAATAAAAAAATATGTATCTTCTTTAGCGACTTAGCAGTATTCGTTCGCAACAATGAACAATGTATGTATATCTTTATCAGCGGTTTAAGGGGAGGGTAGGGGTTTCAGCGTAAAAAAAACACTTTCTTGCGATATTTTTTCATCTATATGGATAGAGTAAGTTTATTGAAACCTGTTGTACATTGTTAAGTGTCATTTCAAGAACATTCCGTGAAATTTCTACGCGAAAATATCCACAAACAAGCCGGTGAAAAAGCTTTCCCGAGAACGCCTTTGGAAAAACACGATTTGCGGTGTTCACTGTATCTCAGCTATGACTGATCTGAAATCAAGTACCATTAAAATTTAGTCAAAGTATCATCTAATCCTCCCCCGAACGGTCTTTGATAATTTTTTTTTTTTTCATTTCTAAAGGTTTGGTGGTCATGTAAAGTGAAAAGTGCTACTTTTCACGAAAAGTTCCGCCATTTTGGGAGTGGAAAACCCCCTCGATGTAAAAAAAATCTCAAACTAACCGTTGGGGGAGGTATTTTATATGTAGAAAGTGTGTACCAAGTTTGAAATAAATCGGTCATGTAGTTTTCAAATGGCAGTGAACACGGACTTTGAAAAAGTGGTTTCGAGAAAAACGCGCCACCGGCTTGTTTGTGGATATTTTCGCGTACAAATTCCACGGAATGTTATTGAAATGACACTTAACAACGTACAAAAGGTTTCAATAAATGTACTCTATCCATATAGATGACAAAAAATCGCAAAAAAGTTTTTTTTCACGCTGAAACCCCCACCCTCCCCTTAAGTAAACTCAACAGGTGCACCATCCAAAAGTATTAGGTCCTTCTTTTGGATGCCAAACATACGTAACGAAAAAATTCTCAGAGCTTTAGGTGTCGAAAGGATAATAATATTGATGTCTCTTAAATGGTTCGGACAAAAAATATAGATCTTTGCGTATTGCGAACTAGAAATTTGAAGACAATGGAAAATTCATATCTCTTTCAGCTGCCCCAAGCAGGGGCAACGAGATCTATTATCCAAATGAATTCAACGTATGAGTATTAAGGGGTGAGAAGCAGTCAGAATTTTCAAAAAAACGATTTTTTTACATTTTCTTGAAGTATGATGTTTCGAAAATATTCCCTGAAAATTTCAAGTCAATCCGGTGAATATTTTCCGGGATATCCCACAATTAGTGAATGGGCGTCGGGTCCTCATGGCACGTAGCGGCTGATAAACGCGCAAACAACAATACCCGGGAAGGCAGAATGCTTCGAAGACAACAACATATTGATATTTTAGAAGCTTCCACATCGGCACAAGCCCTATTGTATAGGCCAGGAATTGATGATTCGATGTAAGTAGTTTTTTAATTAGTATTTCTATACATAAATTAAGTGTAAAATTGGAAAACTCTATCAAACATTTTCAAAAAGCTATTATTCAAAAAATATGAACTTTAGCAAAATTTTATAAAGAATACTCTTTCTAAAATTGCCCAAAATCCCGAAAAACAAATTTTTTGAAGAATTGTTTTAACAATTGGCTATAAACAATTGAAAGCTCGACTTTTCAGCAAAAATTATGATATTTGAATTCAGCGGATCAAAATACAAAAAAAAAAGTTTAGCTTCATCCATCGAGCTCAAAATTTTACGAACATATAATGCCGTATGCACATCGAAAAACTATAAACGCGTTTTTCTCGAAACTATGTTTTTCAAGTCGGTAACCACTATAATTAAAAAACCACTCGATGGATTTTGATAAAATTTGGTGTGCTTATTGATAGCATTAAAAACTAATCCTTAATCGAAGAATTTTTATTTTTGTTGAAAATTTATATTTTTTTAACAATCAACGAGCGATTTTTTGGTAAAAAATCGAAAGTTATCTGTCGGAAGCCGCCATTTTGTTAATTTTTTTTTCAATCTTCGATTAAGGACTAGATTTATTATTAAACTAATGATTTTTTTTTTATTTCAGATGATCCAGTAAACTTTTATGATGGTCACTGCAAAGCACTACATGCCGAAGGGGATCCGATAAAGATGGCGATATTGTTATAAATAATCAATATTTTTCTTTGAAAATTTGTTCAAGTCAAGTTGAAATATAACATAAAAAATTTGTGCAACCACTTTTGTAAAACAAACTCATTTACTATAGAAAAAAATTATTGAAAATGCTCGTTGTTTCACGCCTCTGACTGCATCTCACTCCTTAAAGAAATATAATTCATTAACTGGAGTTAGTATATGACCCGCAAACACGTCGATTTAATAACTATAGGGAGTTTTTTTTTAAATTTGTTTCCATCATATAGCGTTACCGCTTTTTACATGTCCATCCTTAATTCTAATACTTATCTCTATTATCTTTCTTGTAATCTCGCATATATTACATTGCCATATATCCCGTTCCATTGTCTTCCGTCCTCTTTCAGCGACCTTTTCCTCCTCGCTTAGTTTTCTTTTTCCATCGCCCTTTTAAGCGCTCTAAAAGCCTTCGCGTATTCGCACAGACTAGTTAGTATTTTGCCTTTTAGTGTTCTTATTAGCCACCATCTTAAGCCTTCCCCAATTCTTCCTCCTCTCCATTCGTCCACCGCCTACACCCATTCTTTTTTTATTTTACCCCTTGCCTCCCTGCATGTCAATATATGCTCCATGCTTTCCGCCTCCTGGCCACAGATTCCGCACTCTCTTCTCCTAAATCCCTTATTTCCTATTTTTCCCAAATTTCCGCATCTAATCCGGGCCCACTCTTCCTTCAGGTCCCCCCTTACATCTTTCTCTTCCCAGTATTTTTCTCTTCCAATTTCCGCTTTCAAGTGTTTATATATTTCCCAAAAACTCGACTTATCGATTTTTGTCCAATCCTTTTGTATATCCTGGTCTCTCGTTTTTTCGATTGTTTCCTCCATTACCTTTTTAATGTTCGTTATTCGTTCTCCGCTCCTTATCATTCCCAGGATCCTGCCTTCGCCTACTTCATAGCCCCTTTGAGATCTTTGCCCCATCTCGACGGGTTGCCGTTTATGACATTTCTTATTTCTTCCTTTAGACATATTTTGGGCCAACGGCCTTCCTCCATTTCCGCTATCTTGAGCATATAATTCCCCGCTCTCCTTCTCCCCTCCACCTCTATACTTCTTGCGCCAGCCTCCATTTTCCATAGATAGTCGGGTGTGTTGCGATTCAGCCCCAGCGCCATTTTTACCAACCTTGCTTGCAGTCTTTCAACCACCTCTCTCCTCTGCCATCCCCAAATTTCTATTCCGTACAGAGCTCCCGCTTTAACTAATGACTCCATCAGTTGCAGCCTTTGTTTCAAATTATCCACCCTCGCTCTTTTCATCACTCCCCAGACTGAGTTCGCTGCCTTCGTTGCTTCCGCCACTATTTTTTGCACGTGTCTCGCTGCCGAGTTTCTCGTCGTGAACCAGTATCTTAGATACTTGAATTCTGTCACTACCTCAATCATTTTCCCCTTATATTCCCACTGTTCCTTCCTCCTTCTTCCCCCGTTTCTAAACACCATAATTTTAGTTTTTCCTACGTTCACTTCCATTTTTATTTTGTCCACGAACTTCCCTAATGACTCCAGCATCTTTTTTAGCTCACCTGCCTCCTCCGCTACTATCGCAAGGTCATCTGCATACTTTAGTGCGTAGAATTTACTACCCCCCATAACTGTACCTCCTTGTCCCTTTCTCTCCCACTCTTCGTCCAGGTCATCCATCGCTAAACTAAATAACGTTGGACTTGACGGGCATCCCTGCTTCACTCCTTTCCCCGTCTCAAAGCTTTCCGTAATTCCCTCTCCCGCTATTACTTCTACCTTCGTTCGTTCATAGATCCCTCTGACAATCCTGTGCATTTTTCCTCTTACCCCTTTCTCCCACAACTTTCTTAACAGCAATTTTCTGTCCACTTTATCGAATGCTGCTTTCATGACGACAAACGCCACATATAGTTTCTTCCCCTTTTTCCTTAGCCTGTTGTTAATCAATGCATTTAGTACAAATATATGGTCTCTTGTTCCTCTTCCCTTTCTAAATCCCGCCTGGCTCTCTCTGAGGATTCCATTCTTTTCTACCCAGCTGTTCATTCTTTGCACCATGATATTAGTCAACATTTTATACCCTACATCGAGCAACGATATCCCTCTGTAGTTTTCAACCTCGCCTTCTCCTCCCGCCTTATGAATTGGATATATCCTCGCTGTTTCCCATCCCTCCGGGAGTTTTCCATCGTTCCACACATCGTTCATCACTGTCCTCAGCTCTCCTATTGCCTCTTTTGAGAGCCCTCTAATAAATTCCCCTGTGATTTATTTCTTATTTTTTAAATTTTTTATTGTTTTTTCCAATTCCCTATCACTAATCTCCGCATCTAATCCGGAGTCTATCGATTTCTCCGTCGTTCCTTCCAAGTTCCAAGGCTCAGCTTCATCGTCTTTTTCCTCGTCCTCTCCCGTTCTTTCCCCCAGCAGGTTTTTGAAGTGCATTACCCATTTTTATTTCTCTATATTTTCCCCTGCCCTTTTTCTTCTGACCCTAAACTTCCCAATTACTCTCCACCAATCTACCATATTTTTACTCTCTCTTACCTCCCTCCACCGCTCCTCAAACCACTCCCGCTTTTTTCTTTCCCTTAATTTCTTCCATTTGGTTCTTTCCTCCTTGAGTTGTTCCTTTTCTCGTCTCCCCCCAGTTGCTAAACTTGTTCTAAGGCTCCTCCAAACCCTTTTCCTTTGTTCCTTGCTTTCTTCATCCAACCATGATGTTGCCCCCTCTTTTTTCTTCCTATTTTTGACCATTCCCGTTGGTTTTGCTGCCTGCCATATTGCTCTTTTAATTTTCCCCCATCTCGAGTCTGTCAAGTCTTCTGCTTCTTTCTCGCCTGGCATATTGCTCTTTTAATTTTCCCCCATCTCGAGTCTGTCAAGTCTTCTGCTTCTTTCTCGCCTATCTTGATATCCACTTCCTTTTCGTACTCGTCCCTCGTCTCATCCTTCCATGTCAGTATTTCCTCCCCTTCCCCTCTATTCCTAAGTCGTCGACCAATTCCTCCCTCCCCTTCTTGCATTCCCTTTAGCGTAAATGTTACGGGTAAATGATCCGACTCTATTCTTGCTACCACCTGCACTTCTCCTACAAGTCCCTCCTCTTCGTCTTCTATCCATATGACTAGGTCCAATACCGAGCTGCTACCTCCATTTCCCACAAAGGTTACCTTTTCCTCTTCATCTCCCTTCACTCTACCGTTAAGTACCACCAGTCCCAAATTTTCGCAAAATTTTATTAATTTCTTCCCTTCCATATTTAGCACTGGATCTTGCGACTTTCCCATGCTAATCCTCCTACTTTTTCACATTCCACTATCCCATTCCTAGCCCCTATTCTTGCGTTCAGATCCCCGGCTATCACTATTCCCACTCCTTGCTCCATTCCTTCTTCCACACACTGCCTTAGTGGGCCTTCAAAATCTTTGAAACCGACCTTGTTGTATGCACTTATTACCCACAAGCTTTTCTCTCTTTCGCTCCTTGTTATTTTGATTATGATCCCGTATTCCCATTCCTCTACCCTGCAGTTATCGCCTATGTTTTTTCTTATTCCTACCAGGTGGCCCCCGCGCGCCCTTCCTCTCGTTTTTTCTCTCACCACCACTTTGGTACTCCATCTGTATCCCCTTGCAATCTTATTTAAGGATTGCTCCCCCCACTCCTTTCCCATCCACGTTTCTTGTAACATTATAACGTCGTGCTTCTCAAGGAATTCTCTTGCCTCTTTTATATTTCCCAACCCCGCCACGTTCGTCGACACCACGTTATATGCTCTTTTTTGTTTTCCCGAGAAATGTATTTTCTCTTTCCATTCTCCCTTCCAGTTCCACCCAGATCGCCATTCGCCATTCACGCACATTTTCATGTATCCCTCTCTTACAATCTTCCCTTCTCTCCTCTTCATGCTGGCCTCCCTGGTTATCCATTCTTGAACCTCCTTCTCTCTCGGCGTCAGGTCGTCCTCCAGGTTTATTCTTGATCCTCCTATTTTTCCTTTCCTCCTCATGATTTCTCCCTTCGTTCTCATTGACTCCAGTGTGGCCACCGGTCCTATTCCCAGTCGTTGAATTTTGACGATTTTTGGGTCTATCCCCACTCTCGCCCTCAGTATTTGCGTGATTTCCCGGGCTATTTGGTTGTCACCGCGGTTTGTGTTGATCCCTCTGAACACCACATTCTTCTTTCTTCTCCTTCTCTCCTCCAGTTCCCTTTTCCACTCCTCTCCTTTCGACAGTGGTCCTTTCCACTCCTCTCCTTTTGACAGTGGTCCTGGTCCTGTTGCCCTTCGTCTTCTCTCCTCGTGGTGCTTCGAGCTACTTCTCCTTTCTGTTCTTTCCCTTCTTTCTCTTTGCGAATATTGCCGGTACTGCATTGTCCACCTTTTTGTGTCATTGGTGTCCACCTGTGATTCCTCGTTGTTGTTGCTGTCTGTTCGATTGTAACTGTCAATGTAGTTTCAAACGATCCTCCTGACACTTCCAGCAGTCCCCTTTCATCTTCCCCTCCTTTCACATGAGTGTTTGTTGGCAGGGTCCTTCCTCTGGTCGTTGCTACCCCCTCTTCCTCTCTTCCACCGATGATCTCTCTCCCTCTTAGCCTTTTGATTTCCTCCATTAGCTCCTCCTTCTCGTCCTGCCATTGCACCGCCTCTCTGTAGCGGAGCGTCTTCCACTGTTCAGCCTCCTCTAGCAATTCCCTAATGATTCTGTTCATTTCCTCGCACCGACAGGGCAGCGGATTTATTTGCCTGTTGATCTGTTCTTTTATTTCGTCCTTAATTTCTATTATAAATCGTTTCAAGCTCTGTTCTGTCTCCTTTATCTGCTGTTTCTCTTTCAATGTGTCTTCCGGCTTTTCCGCTTCCACCTCCTCCTCTGGTGTGCTCCCACTTCTGTTGCTCTCGCCTTCCTCCTTGTCCTTTGGCCTGCTCTCTTCTTTTGCTGGTGCCCGCGTAACCTCGTCTTCCTGGTTTGCCTTTTCCTCTTTTCCTCTGTTGTTCGTCGTCGTTTTGAGCGGCGTGTGCTGGAATTTACTTTTCTTCGCAAACGCGCGCGATTCCCCCCCTACATTCGCTGCTCCTTTGGTTAGGTAACGATCTATCTTACCGGCGTTCTTGGATGCTTCCTTCCATGAAGAATAGAGGTAAGGAGCCCGAACGCGTATGCTAAAAGCACCCCAAACGTGGACCCTGAAAGTGACGAAAAGTTGTGGTTCGAAATTCAGCCACATCAAGCGCTAGTGCCGAGAGGGAAGGATGTGAAGTATGGCATCGGTGACGCTATGAAGTGAGCGTATATATAAACTGGAGAATTCTTGGTTATAATATTTATATATCATTCTTGGCTGTTCGTCTGTGGATGCGAAATTGTAATAAGGATTTTTTAATTGCAGTAAAAATCAGTGTTGTGGAGTGCAGTGAGTGATTGCCCCGCATTATATAAAAGCAGGTAAGAAAACGGTATTTTGAAACCATTTTCTGTATTATATTATAATTGTAATTCATCGGTTGATTAAATACATTTCTCGAGCATGAAAGTGATGTTAGAATTCGTATTATTGTCATAATATGTAATTACAAATTTTATTTTGGGTTCTTTTCTTGTTGCAGTGCACAATGGCGAAATACTGTTCGTACCCAGGGTGTCATACTGGGCGAGACGCCAGCAGAGCAAAGTGCAAACGCTTAGGAGTACGACAGTTGTCCGTCTTCAAGGTTCCAATCGCCTGTTAAAATGTTTTCTTTTTGTTAAATGACGCATAGAGCGCGTAATTTGTTGACGAAATCTGAAGTAATTGCATGTCACTTATTGCCTATAGGAAAAAAAAAGTTGCTCAATGATTTAGCGTGTATATGAAATTTCAACCCGCTTTGTTTTTTTCCTGTATCTTGTAGAATATGGTACAACGATGGAGCAGAGCCATCGGGGAGTGTCTCTCCCACACTGATTTCGTGTGCGAGCTTCACTTTTCCAATGACTCGATAATAAAAGAAGACCGCATCAAAATGCCCGATGGTACGATCGAGGTAATTACTCATCTTCGTCATACCCTCATCGCTGATGCTATGCCCATCGCAGTCCATAACAAGGTAAGGATTGTAATAATTATAGTAATTTTTTGTGTGAAATGCATAAAAACATTCAGCGCTACAGGGGCATGACTTTCCGAATGAGTTTCTCCGCCACTTCTCAACTTTTTTTTTCTTTTTTCTCTTTTCTTTTCCTGCCCCGCTTGACTTTTCTATAATACCCTCTTTTCTTCGAATGAACTCAGCTAACCTGCAGCTGTGTTTGCTAATTGTTTGCAGCTCGGTTCAGCAGTATAATTTATCAAAAGTTCATCTTTTTCTTGCGGTCTTCAATTTTTATATGCGGAATATTCTTATCTGCTACCCCTCTTTAATATCCTCTGTTGTCTTTACTCTTTATTACTTGAGTCAATTCGTTGATATCGTACTTTGCTATCCCCTCGAACAATTGGACATAGATTGTCCATTATTACATTGAGATAAATATAATAATCAATTATTTTTTATTTCGACAGGAAAACGGTGGTCAACCGGAACAGAATGTTCCCTGCGACCAGTTAGCAGGGCCTTCTCATGGATCCGTAGCTATTTGCAATGACACTGTCGTACATGAAGTGCCTACGACCTGTCACGATTTTCTTACTCCGACGGAGGTAAGTGTTGTATTTATTGAAAATGAAGGGAAAATGTCTTTCAATTTTTTCATTGATTTAATTCTTCATTTTTCATTGATAATACTTTATCTCTCAATATAAAAATTCTTTCAATTTATAAATTCGGACATTTTTCTCGATTTCCTTGGGTTTCGTTTGAAAAAAAAGCAGAATTGTTCTATGAGCTATTTTAGGCTCCGACGTGATTTACGCTGGCACAATTTTCGGCCGCACGACTGGACCGCGAATTTTTCATTTCCGGGCATGCAAAGAGATCGCGAAAGAGGCTGAGCGAATAAGAATGAGAGGAGGGGGAGGAGAGAGAGGGAGAGAAAAAACGTGTGGACAGCCTTCGAGATATCCTTAAAATCGCACCTGAGGATCTTCGCCCTCGACGCGAGAACTCGCGGATTATTCGTTTTTCGTTTAATATTTCACGTATGTGTGTGTTTTACGGGACATGTGAGCGCGTCCTTGACAAGCCGCGATAAGCCTTCAATGAAAAAAAAAATTCAAAAAACCAACAACAATTGAATTGAGAATAAATTGTTGATTCAACAGCTGAAAAAAAGTTCAATAACTCCACGAGACTGAAGTGCCAGAAAAATATTTTTCGCCCATCAATGGGCTGCTACTTTTTGATAACAAGAAACAATGCAAAAACAATTAGCGATTATTTAATTTCGATGAAAATGCATTGAAAACAAAAAAAAGAAAAACATAATTGCAACACTTTTCGAGTATGGCATTGTGGGAGAAAATGGTCCGAGCGATTTGTCGAGTTGGGTCTCAGTTGGGTCTCTCTTTTCTCATTCCATCTCTGTCGTATCCTATCCCGAGTACAGCAGCGCCAGCGGATATTTCCGTAACAATTTTCGCTGATTCCATAGCCCGCGTCCACAGTACAGCGTTCGGGCTCCTTACCTCTATTCTTCATGCTTCCTTTGACGAAGTTTTCTTCGGTCGACCTCTTCCGCGAATCGGCTGTTTCAGTCCCGTACCTAGCCCGCTAACGCCATCTACCATCTCCTTTACGACTTCGGGGTCGTCCACTTCTTCCTCCTCCTCTCGTCCCTCGTCCATCACCGCTGTTTCACCACCACAGCCACCTTATCCTGCTATTCTCCTAACCTCCACTTTTCGCAGCACGGATTCGTTTGGTATTTGACCGTTCTATCCTTGCCTTTTCAACCTCCTTTACTTTCGCGTGTCCTTTCCTTTAGCCCGCCCCACTTTAGGCACTTTTCTCTTCCTCACGAATTCTTCTTTCTTGGTTTTTATCGTTAATTGACAGAGCACCGCGAGATCACGTTCGTTCGGTCCGGCTACCTAGGCGCCCTCTCCAGGGAGTGAAGTATTTTTTTTTTATATTTACAACATTCGGTAATTAGTCTACAAGTTGGATTATTAATTAATTCAATAAAAATTACTTTGACGTTTTCGTTAATATAGATGTTCTTGGATTTGTTCAACATAATTTGAAAACCCAATTTTCAAGTTTATGAATAATAAGAAGTGGAAAACAATTTATGATACAAATAATGCTACGGCTGCGATTTCCCGGGTTCCGACGAATTCAAATATTTGCAAATACGTGTCCCTACTCAATACAAGTTTGAAACTATATGCGTATTGCTTCTTGGCATGCATGGTTAAGAAAAAAAGCTCGGGAAGGTACACAATTATTCGTTCCTGCTGCTTGCATAAACAACTTTTACGACTATATTGTGTGTGTGTTATTTTTAATTGTAACATTGCATCAACTGCCAGCGTTATTAGCAGTGCAATCTTCGGCCTTTTGCGCTAGTGTGATTCGGATGAGATAACATTGACATATAGTGTTGCCGGTGTACATGGGTCCAAACAATTCACGTCACCGTGTCAGACCTACGTTATATCCACTAAAAAATATTCGATTGTACTTGGACAAACTATCGAATATAGCGCAATAAGTGTCGGCAGTAATACCCAGATATTTATTTTTCCATCGGCAACACAACACCGTAATTCCATCCTTAAACTTGCCGATACTGTGGCTTGGGGCGGATACTCTAACCATTACACCAAAGTCTATGCGACAAAACATATTTCATGTAATGAATAATAATTGGGTGATAGAGGAGAATGTTTATACTTTTATAGATGATATTAAATTATGCAAGCAAGTTAAGATTTCACGTATCGTGCGGTCTAGTACGCATCGAATCAATGATTGCATCCGTATTTTGCGAAATCATAAATTTGATTTCCGCTTGCATAACAAATTGCGGGTGTTGATGTTTTTTCAATCTAAGAGTTGAATAGTTGGGAAGACGAAATCCTTCGCCGAGCTTTATTTCTTAACCATGCACGCCAAGTCGTTGCACAGCATTTCCAGTGTAGGTACTTTTGTGGTACATATGTTGTACAATTATATAATGGTGATATCAATTTTGTGTTATAATAGCAATACGACTTTTAAAATGAAAATAAAGTATTTGGAAAAATATTATTCCTAAGGTTTAACAATTTTGTGTACAACATTTCTAGTAAACTTGCTCGGCAATTTTATAAAAATTTATTTCACTTTTTTTGAACATTTAAATTGAAAAATATAATAAAGCCATTGTTTGAATTCAAATAAATTTTTTTTGGGTTAAATCAGATTTTTTTATACGGTTAAACAAGCAATAATGTTTATAGAAGAATTTTTTTATTTGGCATCCTTTTTTTACTTATTGAAAGTTTTTAAAGGGGTTAACAATTTACTGAATAATGATTGGGAGTTTTCCATAAGGGTAATCCCAGTTAACCATGAGTACCATCGATATGGCGTACCGCAAATGTGGAGTACGCCGTACCGTACAGTACTGGTAATGTACGGGAACAGGGTACCAGTGTAGTCGTACCTCCATGGTACCGCCACCGTGTAGTTACACTGTACTAGAATACACGGTGGCGGTACTGTACTGGTATGGTACTGGCACTTTTGCGGTACATCGTACCGTACGGCGTACCGGTACGGTACACACGTACATGGTGGCCACAGTACCGGAACGGCGTACTCTACATGAGTAGTACATTTGCGGTACGTGGTTAGCTGGGATGTAATTAGCCCACGAAATACGTCGAGTCTCCGAAATTTTCTCTAACAAACGGTACTGCAAGTTGTATCCAAACTGCACAGGATGATCATCAGCAAAGGCATTATGAACCTCCAACAAAAAATTCAGCTCGGTGGTAGCATTTCAACCTGGCCCCATAACAACCGTGAGAACACTGCACGTATTGCTCTGGTAGAGTACGCCGTACCGGTGCTGTACCCTCCACGTACGTGCGTACGGTCCCGTTACGGTATTGGTACAATCGCAGTACGGTGCACTAGTACGGTCAGTACTGTACACCGTATCAGTATACGGCAGAGTCCGATTCAGGGGGAAGGGGGCACGGACCAAATTGTCCGTATAAAAAACCCAAGGAGTCCGAGAATAATCCCCCCCCCCCCCCAGAAAAAATTCTGTATCCGCCCTTGGTATACGGTATACTCGTACGACACCGGTACGAGCGTACCCCTGTCGTGGAATTAGTCTATTCTTACATTCTCCGTGTACGTAGTGCAGGGTGTCTCAAAATTACCTGACATTTAAATTTATTAATAAAACGTATTTTTTATTTGAAAAGTACGAATATTTTTACTTTGATATAAGGTACAAAAATGGAGGTTATGTGTGGAACACAATATCCAATAAATGGCCGCCTCGTCCCTGTTTGCAAACGTTCACTCTTTTCACGAAATTTTCAATAACACTTTGGAATAATTGCGGACTAATTTTATTATTGGTGCGTCCAATTGCTATCTTGAGCTCTGCAATGGTCTGTGGATCATTGGCATACACTTCTCCTTGCAGAAAACTCCAAAGAAAGAAGTCCAATGGCGTCAAATCGCACGATCTTGGTGGCCAATTCACATTGCCACGGTGCGAGATAACACGACCAAGACACTTTTTCTGCAAAAACTATGCAGTAACTATCACGGTTTTACATACAGGACTTAAAACGACATCGGTGGGGTCAGGCCGACTGTATTAGTTCCGAACTCAAATCCGCGATATTTTGTGTTTTGGTTATGTTAGCGCCTTGTGTCTACCCCCACCACTGAAATTCGCCTTCGTTTCAAGTCCTGTAGGTAAGACCGTGGTAACAATGCAACAAATAACCGTTTCTATGCGTTGCTCGATCGCGTAATTCTCCATGACTAAACTTCAATACTTCCTGATGCCAGTTGTCAAAAACTAGTACTGTATGTTCGCCACAAAAAAATGGCGCCCAATTTAAAATGTCAGGTCATTTTGAGACATCCTTTACATTCTACTGTCACGTTACTTTATACATACTCGAAATGCGTTTTTTCTCTTTTCCCTGTATGTATTTTTCATTTATTACAGACTAATTATAACGGGAAATACGGCGAAAAACACCCGTTAATAGCAATGTTACAAGCAATATATTTTCATTAAATTCAAACCATTTTTCCATAAAATAATCTTTTATTAATTACATTTCCATTAAATATCATGAACTTTTCCATAAAACACACTTCCATTAAATATTAGCATTTTTTTTTCATAAAATACGTATGCATCTATTCACAGCGAGTGCTACGCACAGAAACGGATATTTATTTTAATTTTTCATTGATAAAACGAGGAGATCATAGAATTATTGTTGCATCTGGCCAAGATAGTTATTTAGAAAATTGTCAGACGAGACGCGACATCTGTTGACATAAATATAATTAAAGGTTTGAGGGGTTAGGTTACTCTAAAAAAGAATTTTAACCGGTAGTCGCTTGAGGCAAGTCAAATTGAAGAGGAACGTCCAATATATGGTGCAGGATCACCGATTAAAGGTAAACTTATGATTACAACGATGGAACTGCTAATAAAACTTTAAACGCGTTTTTTTCGAAACGATTTTTTTTTAAACAGTGTGCACGATTTTTTGACATCTAATGAGCGCATTTACTTGAAATTTGGTCCACTTATTCAGGGTAATCGTAGTTTGGTATTGACCAACGTTTTTCTTCTTAACATTTTTATCCATTAGTTTTCAACAGTAATGTCATTTTTTCTTGAAAAATGAGAAAAACATCAATGTTTTTTAAATTATTTTAACACGAAAACGAAACAGCTCAGACACGTCTTATATAACATTATCTATTACTTTTTTTTACTTTTTTTTTCTTCATATCAACCGGGTGCTCAAAATCAAGTACATTATTGAGCTCCACAGGTTCAAAGGTCTTTTGCGAGATTGCTTGTAACTTCTTTGATTATTAATATTAGTTAATGAAATTTGGTACACACGTTTTTAATGTACATACAAATAAATGTCCGAACGATTTTTCAATTATCTTACTTATTTCGTTAGAACTAATGTTTCATAATTTTAATTAATTTACCCGTGTCACGAAAGAATAGTCGAAATTACTAACGTAAGAGCTCGTCTTGTGTAGATTCAAACGCAGACTTCATTTTGGATGCGATAAATTGTAATTATATCCCAGTTAACCAAGCGTATCATTAGTACAGCATACTGCAAATTTGAAGTACGCCATACCCTACAGTACCGGTAATGTACGGGTACGGGATACCAGCGTAGTTGTACTTTCACGGTATCGCTACCGTGGAGTTACACCGTACTGCAGTGCACGGTGGCTCCACGGTGGCGATATTGTACCAGTACCGTACTAGTACATTGGCGGCACAGCGTACCGTACGGCGTACCGGTAACGTACCAGTACCGTACGCACGTACGAGGTGGTAATAGTACCGGTACGGCGCACTCCACATGAGCGGTACATTTGCGGTACATGATTAGCTGGGATTGTATATAAAAAATATCGTAATTATGTGTAAAAAAAACTATAGCGGATGTCAAATGGATATTCGTTAATGGATTGTTCAAGAAAATTTATGTTTATTTATTAAAAATACCGTCCAATAAAAAGTAAAATCAATTCATTTTTTCCAACTCCACATATTCAGTACGGCGTACTGGTACTGAAGTGGTACGGCATAGCGGTATGCTGTACCAGTACGCTTGGTTATCTTGGTACCAAGGTAACCAAGCGTACTCTGGTACGGAGTACCGAGATTGTACCCTACGGCGTACCCGTGCGGTACCAGAACTATACTGGTACGCAGTGAAATCGTACGGGTTACTAGTACGGTACCGGTCGGCCTTACTATAGTAACGCGTACCAGTACCGGGCCATACCCTCGCGTACGAGCACAGTGGCGGTAAGGTGTACTGGTCCTGTACTGGTACCGTACGCACGTACGTGATAGGTACGGTACTGGTCCGGCGTACTCCACCAGAGCAGTATCAGTGCAGTATGTGATTATCTTGGTAAAAATAAAACTAAAACTGCAAAGACGGACATGTTTCATTCTTGACAATCCACGAAATATTTCACCACCTTAAACTCGTGGTGATTAGTACCTTAATAAAGATGTTCGGTGATCACCCTGAGTTGCCAGATTGGGCTATAAACCGCGATTTGGGCTATCGTGGGAGGCCATTTCGCGGCCCAATTTTTTGAAACACGCTAAAGCGCGATTTGTGCTATATGCAAAAATAAAACGGCTTTCTTTTGGCTCTTAGACCATGCAACTACAGGACGCGCCTTGCATAGTTTGCTTTAAACAAAACCATCCGCACATTTTTACAGGGAGTGAGGAAATACACACACAATTTTTTACGGTCACAAATTATCATCACGTATTTACTCACGCACATAAGAAACATATCATCACATAACATAATACAGCACGCTAACAAAACGAATATACAAAAATCGTGTTCTTTTTCACACGCTATACGTATGTATGCGCCTAAATAGAAGCATAGAGGTGCACCCAAGTCGATAACGCAATCGTTAACAACTATTTTATGGAGGTAACTTTCATTATGGGTTTTAGAGTAATATATTTTATACCTATAAATAATTCAACGTAGTGAATTCATATTTACTAAAATCTTAAATAAAAATATACAATTATACAGCCATCGAGTCATTGTTATGTGATTCACATGGTGTGATTTTAAGTTTGTATGAAATTGCGTCATGGACACAAAAAGCCTATTATTGTCCCGCTTGAATCCATGGTCACAGACAACACTAATTCAAAATTTATGATTATGAATTGGAGGAAAAGTAAGCTTCAATTGTAGAAAAGAAAAACTGTTTATTAATCACGTATAAAATAAAAATACATAACGAACGACCAACATAAAAAAGCACTTTCCCTCAGCCCTATATACTCATATATCCCCGCGTCCTCTCCTCAGCCGACAAGGGAAGCTGAGTTCAACTTGAATCCGGATGATCCGGACTCCGGCCCTGTTCCTGCCCAAGAGAATGTGCAAAAGAATATTGATGTACCAGAGATTCGAATTTCGAATGCAGAGGACCTGCTAAACGAATTTTATGTTTCTTTGATGGACATAGTTGATTTAGATTTCTAGATATTTACTTTAATATTCTTATTCATATATCATATATGAGACTGTGATTGAAAATGGGTGATTTTTGTACTAGTGTAATCTAAAGGAATAAGTATTTGTTTATTTATGTGATTGTTTTAGCCTGCTACAAAATACAGATATTTGATTATATTTGATTTTTAAATAATTAAAGAAATAATTCAATTTCTAACTTATATCGGTGCTTTTCCTTCATGACCTACCAAAACCACGAATTTGAGCTGCGAGCTTTTACCGCGCTATTTGGGCTTCGTAAAGTCCCGCGGTTTCGCTTACTACACGTCTGGCAACTCTGTCGTCACCTCCGTAGTAAGAATTCCTTACTAGGAGTATATTTTATAAACGTAAATGTCCAAATAATTCGTACAAGGTATTTATCTCGTCTATTAATGACTTCGACGCGTACCAATGAAGCGTCGATCGGAGATATGCGTTCTCGTCAACGGTCCAGCCAAAATCCTCTTTAGGTCCAGAATGGACTGCTCTCAACAACGTCGAACCCCTCACAGAAGCGTCAGCTCGTTCTTTGTTGTCTAGGAAAGCCGTCGTCCAGAGCTCAATAAACTTAGCCGCCGACTATGAAAATATCGAATTCTTTTCCATGCCAATCGATTGTTAGTCGTTTGTTAGTGTTTGTTAGGCAAAATCCAGTGTTTGTTAGACGTTATTTATTTAAAAATACGAAAAACAAATTTCATGTCAAAGTTAGCCGCAGGAAAATGCTTTTCTAATGATTTCGAACTTTTTTTCGTAACCAATCGTTTGTTAGTCGTTTGTTAGTGATTATTAGTTGATTTTTATCGTTTGTTAGAGCTTAATTTTGACTTTATCGTTAAAAAAACTTTTCACTCCCATACCATGCCGCAAGCCACGTGAAGTTGGCTGCAAGCCACGTGAAGTTGGCCGCATTGCCACGACGGCTGAGCAGGGCTTTGTACATGAAACTCCTCAATTTCATCAAAATGCTGATTATTTCAAGCCTACTTGATTGTTAGTTGTTTGTTACTGTTTGTTAGACAAAATCCAGTGTTTGTTTGTTAGAGCTTAATTTTGACTTTATCGTTAAAAAACTTTTCATTCCCATAGCACGCTGCAAGCCACGTGAAGGTGGTTGCAAGCCACGTGAAGTGGGCAGCATTGCCACGACGGCTGAGCAGGGCTTTGTACATGTAATTCCTCAATTTCAGCAAACGACTAACAAACGATTGGTTACGAAGAAAAGTTCGAAATCATTAGAAAAGCATTTTCCTGCGGCTAACTTTGACATGAAATTTGTTTTTCGTATTATTAAATAAATAAAATCTAAGAAACGCTGGATTTTGTCTAACAAACACTAACGAACGACTAACAATCGAGTAGGATTGAAATAATCAGAATTTTGCTGAAATTGAGGAGTTACATGTACAAAGCCGTGCTCAGCCGTCGTTGCCATGCTGCCAACGTCACGTGGCTTACAGCATGCTATGGAAATGAAAAGTTTTTTAACGATGAAGTCAAAATTAAAATCTAACAAACGATAAAAATGGACTAACAATCACTAACAAACAATTGGTTATGAAGAAAAGTTCGAAATAATTAGAAAAGCATTTTCCTGCGGCTAACTTTGACATGAAATTTGTTTTTCGTATTATTTAATAAATAAAATCTAACAAACGCTGGATTTTGTCTAACGAACGATTAACAATCGAGTAGGATTGAAATAATCAGCATTTTGCTTAAATTGAGGAGTTTCATGTACAAAGCCCTGCTCAGCCGTCGTGGCAATGCGGCCAACTTCACGTGGCTTGCAGCCAACTTCACTTGGCATGCAGCGTGCCATGGGAGTGAAAAGTTTTTTAACGCTAAAGTCAAAATTAAGCTCTAACAAACGATAAAAATCGACTAACAATCACTAACAAACGATTGGTTACGAAAAAAAGTTTGGAATCATTAGAAAAGCATTTTCCTCCGGCTAACTTTGACATGAAATTTGTTTTTCGTATTATTAAATAAATAAAGTCTAACAAACGCTGGATTTTGTCTAACAAACGCTAACAAACGACTAACAATCGAGAAGGATTGAAATAATCAGCATTTTGCTAAAATTGAGGAGTTACGTGTGCAAAGCCGTGCTCAGCCGTCGTGGCAATGCTGCCCACTTCACGTGGCTTCCAGCGTGCTATGGGAATGAAAAGTTTTTTTAACGATAAAGTCAAAATTAAGCTCTAACAATCGATAAAAATTTACTAACAATCACTAACAAACGATTGGTTACGAAAAAAAGTTCGAAATCATTAGAAAAGCATTTTCCTGCGGCTAACTTTGATATAAAATTTGTTTTTCGTATTATTAAATAAATAACGTCTAACAAACGATTGGCATGGAAAAGAATTCGATATTTTCATAGTCAGCGGCTAAGTTTATTGAGCTGTCGTCCAGGCGCCTTTCGAGTGTTTACAGAATCGTACCGCGTGAGCGCGTCTACGGTAACCCTGGCAGTTTACATAACCTGGGTAAACTGGTAACTGGGTAACAGTTAGATTTTTCGGATGGTTGGAATTGGACGAAATTCTGCCAACTTTCTAACCGTGTTTCTGACCACTACCCGTGATTTGCTTAAGTTAGAAAGATGGTCAGAAAATTGGTTTGAAATTTGAATTACACCTTCGCCGAAAAGCAACCACTTGTAACTGAATTTGTAACCGTATTCATAACCACTATCTGTGATGTGCTCAAGTTAGAAAGATGGTTAGAAATATGGTTGGAAATTTAAAATATAACCCTGCCGAAAAGCAACCACTCGTAACCATAATTATAACCGTATTTATAACCACTATTCGTGATTTTCTTAAATTAGAAAGCGGTTATAAATACGGTTACAAATTAGGTTACGAGTGGTTGCTTTCGGCAGGGTTGTATTTTAAATTTCCAACCATATTTCTAACCATCTTTCTCACTTGAGCAGATCACGCATAGTTGTTATAAATACGGTTATAAATTTGGTTACAAGTGGTTGCTTTTCAGCAGGGTTGTAATTCGAATTTCAAACCAACTTTCTAACCATCTTTCTAACTTCAGCAAATCACGGATAGTGGTCAAAAACAAGGTTAGAAAGTCAGCCGAATTCTGTCCAAATACAACGGTTAGTTTTTCGGTTATAAAACCGGTATGAATGAACGGTTAGGCAAACTGACAGGGAACCGCCTTCTCGGATATAGCCCGAAAATGTTTACTTCACCGCCATTAGCCTACCGAAGTCAACTTTATTTCTTTATTTCTTTATGATGTAATGAATAATTTCTTTTAATAATGAGTCTGTCGGTCGAATAACAGAGAGTCGAATGACAACTTCGTTATTAATCAATATTATATTATCCAAAAACTGACAAACGTTTCAATTCTCAAAATCCTAACCGACAAACGATTGTGATTAGATTACCCACTGAACGTTCAAAATAAGTCATAATTAAAGATAATCGGCCAACTTCACAGGAAATGTTTGTTTTAATTTTCTATATGTACAATAATCCGAATAACGTTGAAATTTATCCAACAATCGCTGACAAATGACCGACAAACGAGTTATCAAAAGAAATTACAAGATTGTCTTCGGGGGGCCAATTTCACAGAGGTGAAGTGCAAGTGTGCGGCAGAAAAAAACTAAACTTGTCGTTCCAGTCGCAATATGGCCAGGGTGGCACTTCTAAATAACCAGGGCCCAACCGAACAAAGAATCTTTCTGTTTAGATCGCCCCAGGAATACTGGGATCCCTTCGTCTCTAGTTTTTTTCACCCCCTCCCGTTTTCCCCCCGATTCGCGAAGACAACGTGGTCTCTGGGTTACTTACGTGGAGTTCTTGTACGACGCATATCGCGTATTCTTCCCTCATTTCTTGTAATTTTGCGCAGCAACAAGGGACTTGGGGTTGCAGCAAAAAAATAATCAAAAGAAACTCGGCTACTAGTTTGTGACACCACTTCCGTTTTAATTAAAGCTTCCTTTATCGAGGCACAATATTTCTTTCGCGTACAACAACGAAAGCGTCGACGGACATTCGCACACTTGTACTTTGTTCTGTTCGCCGTGGGACGATTCCCGCTCTCTGAAAGAGCCACGTCGTGATGGAAGCGGAAGTGAGGGCGGAAAAATTACGCGAAGACGAGAGGATTTTGCAAGTGATCGACGAGTGTATAAGCGCAAAGGATGACCATTACGAGAGGAACAAAGGGATTCTCAAAGAGGTTCCTTGCTTCAGAACTAGCCCTTGTTGAAGCGGAGCCGAATAAGTCGATTGTTATTTCAGGGGTCTGCTTTTAGATACTGGAAGACGTTTTCACCACCATAAAAGAGCGAAACAGATTCTTCCGAGAACAGTTTCGGGGTTTTTTCTTCGTTGAGAACTATTACAAAGGCCCAAAAACCAGTAAACCAGAAGAGTTTGATGTAAACATTAGCATCAAGATTCCCCTGGATGACAAGTTAATCACGGTGATCCATTTTTACCTGCATCATAATTATGATTTTTTTGTCTGCATTATAATATCTGCTTCTTGTCTTCTTGCATCACAGATCGAAAGAGGGGAGCTAGACTACAAAATGCTGAAATTCTCTGCCCATCCTTCAATTGATACATCTCGATTGTATAAATACAGGTAATGGAAGCATTGGAAGAATGAAAGGATATAAATAATTTCTCCCATCCTTAATCCCGTCAATGTTATTTGCCTAGCAGTATCACAAGAGAATGGCCGGTGTGCAGGAGTCAGAAAGGTAGTCGGAGTGACTACAACTTCAATAAGGACAGGTTTCGACAGTCGATCACAAGTTTGCTCATGCGAGCCATACTGAATATACCCAGAGTTGACAATTACACAGTAGGACATGGATAATTCTCATTAATTACAACAAAACAAATTTATATGTAACAACAGTAACAAAGAATTTTGGTTGATCATATTTTGACTGTTTTCCTTTCTGTCAGATCACAGTCCGTGAAGACAGTCCTGCATTGACTTTGTGCGTCAAGAAGCAGGACTTATCTGAAATGAAAGTCAATCTCATGCCTGTAGTAGAATTCGATTGCAAACCACCGTATCCACTTAAGGAGGCTTTTGTACGTTTGACGGCTTTATATCAAATTCGAGGCTCGAACAACGCCAATCTGATCAGTTGTGTTATGTAACTTGCAGAAATGGTACGCCGTGCCGGACCCTCTGAAAGATGTCAAGGATCAGCATCTCCTGTGGCGACTGGCCTTCTACAATCATGAGAATTACTTACTGACGAGGCACAGCTATCTCACATCTACCATTCGAAAACTCGAGGTATATGGAGTAATCCTTCTACACTATATTTCCAGAAATTTAATCGCGGTTGTAGCCCGTCAGTGCAGGTTATTTGTCTATTTTGCTATGATTATTGTTAATGCGAAACAGAAACTGCTAGACGCTCAGGGGTGGACCGTTATCTCATGTTACCACATCAAGACTCTGTTCATGCACTATGCGAGAAGCATGCAGAACGATTGCGGATTTACAACCATGTTCAAATTAACCGGAATAAAGCTTTTGATTCATGTAAGGGAGTAGCCATATTCTTCTTTCCCCGCTCAGCACTCGATGCTTCGATGATTGTTGAGCCTGGCACTACATGTTGCAGATGCTTGATCGATTGAGGAACATGTGCAAGACACAGTATCTTGAGAACGTTTGGGTTTTCGGACACAATCTCATAGGTGCCGATGAGAAACAATTCGTCGGTATCGCGGAAGAACTGACAACAATGATCAAAGAGATTACTGACGATCCTACCAAGGTGGCCCATTGGATCTGTGAGTCGACAAAAATATCCCTTCCGTCCCCTTTCCGTTGAGATCAAGAGTTTATTTTCATTTACAATGATGCGTTCCCCGTTTTGCAGTGACGTCAGAAGAATTGACCATGTTCCAGAACGAGTTGAAGGTTGTAGCGATTCTTCAGGACACCGATTGCCCCTCAAAACGTCTACGAATGAGCGAGGATGACGGACCAGGTTTGTCCGAAGATGTTCGTAACACGGCTAATGGTATTTCGAAGCCGGTCACGGACGCGATCGCGGCGTCCACAGACATCGAATCATCGCTGTCCACCGAAGCGGGTAACGATAAGGCTCGTTGTCCCGCTGAGATGGACATACTCAGAGTAATCGCTCGTCTCCATAGTTCTATTGAAACACTGTCACGGCGCTTGACCGCCCTCGAACAGAAATCAGCCGCGACGGTTTGATCCAACGTTCAAGAGCCGCCCAACCTTGTTCTATCCCGCTTTCCGTTCGGCAGTTTCTTCGATGCTGAAAATTCAAGTTTTTGGATTTACTGATCTTATTACACGTACGTAACAATGCCCGAAGTATCCGTAAGTTTGAAAAGATATAGTACAGTTATTCTATGCTATTGTAAGTTATAATCATTATTTTAAACGCTATTAAGGCCGTGTTAACTTTCACATTGTAGTTTATGTTCTTTAATTTCCTGAACTTCACATTCCGTTTTGTTCCGCATATTTACGTGAGCGTGGACACGGGTGTACGCATATATGTGTATTACGAATAAGAATATTTTTATATACTTTCACTAAATAAAACAAATAACGTGTGATGGCATAACCAATGAGCTTTTCTTGATGATTTCTGTTAACTCGTTTTTGAAGGGTAGGGGAGGAAAGGAAGTTTTTATGCTGATACATTGTGTGACGTCACCAATGCCAACTTATTGTAGCAGAATGTTAATGAAGTGGACGATTGCATATCGCGGAAATTTTCAAGTGCACGATAGATAATCGTAGTTATTATTTAAATATATGTTGATTTGAAGAGGTATCATTATCAAAAAATTTATTTTCAATATTCAAAATAACTTATCAAAATATACACGAGATTTGGCAACTTCGTACCGCTATCTCCCAATTTGAGGCTGTTAGGTTGAACGCAGTGACTGTCAAGTCACTGCTTCGGCTGTTACCCGCGTTTTGTGCCGGTCGGCGTTTTCAGAGGATATGTCAGCGCAAAGGGAGGAAACAAATGATTCAGAAAAAATGACTAGTGCGCCGTAAAGGTTCCGATGGAAAAGGCCATTTGTCGGTGCTCGTGTTGACAAGCATCGTACTATGGTCACCGAAGCCGTAAAGAAGGAAATACATCATAATAAATAAATTAATAAGTTTTCCTTACTCTCATTTGACTTAAGGGGCTGCATCTACCTAGAGGCCCGAAAAAAGTGACCGAATTCCGATTTTTTTTCTGGGAAACTGTTGGTGAAAAAGAAACGCATTTTTTTTAAACCCAAAGGTACATATATTGAGAGCCTGTAAATAATTCGTCAATAAATACAGAAAAAACAATAAAAACATAGCCGCCGGCAGATGATGACATTTTTTTCGAACCTTATGGCGGTGGACCCTCTTCAACTTAAACGGTCCATCTGAAATCTAAAAACCAAACGGGTTATCCAACTTAACAATAAATACAAGTTGTTCACGTCCGTTGATTAAACATTTTTTGTTTAACAACGTGGCGACGTAGTAAAACTCAAGCATACGAAATCGATGAAAAAAGTCGTTACTTTTGCGTAACTTAGAAAATGAAGATCGATTTAAAAAAAATGAGATCGTCAACGACCTTTAAATATTTCTTATTGTATCTCGCGTATATTTTCAAACAATCCATCAAGTGGTTCTCGAGATATCATGTCCACCGACTTTGAAAAAAGTGTGTCGAGAAAAAGGCGTTTAAATTTTGAAGTACGGTGCTGCTACCACTCGCTCGGCCGACTGTTAGAAGTTGTAGCTCATTTACTTTTAGGAATATTTCAATGAAATCTTCAGGGAATATACCTAAAAGGTGATACTATCGAATAAAAATATTAGTGGAATCGCAATTTATTGACCAACTAGGTAGATGAAGCCTGTTAAACATTTGGAATTGGTGAGCTAAGTCTTCTATTGGTGCTGCCATTCCCATAGTTCCGACGTTGCTATATTTCAATACATACGCGCACGTCTCAACAAACGTAATTTTTTTCGGAAACCGGTCACATTTTTCATACATCCTCTTAATTAGATCGTTTACCCGTCTTTCTTTGGTAATATTGTTCTGTACACTATCCTGCACATAATATTCGTTTTTTGGTTCACTTTCATCACATGGACGGAAGCTATACGCGAGAAACTTAAATGCCAACGACGTTGCCCCATACGACCAATGCGATCAAGCGAGAGGAGATGCAAATTTCAAAATTGAATATTTAATAAACGAGTGCGGAAACCTTCGTTTTCTTTTCGCAAGTGTACTCAGAAAATATACTATAACGACTAGTAAAATTTTGATTATTATCTATTCACCCCGTTATTTTTAAGCAACAACCTTGAAATTGTTGTGGGGTCTAGCCATTGTGGGTGAAGTACGAGGAGAGCGCACTATGCGTATGCGTTGAGCCGATAGACTGTTACTACCTGTCATACAATAATCGTCATATTTAGGCTGGGTATGAAGGCACTCGTGCCATCAAAGAACAGATATTACATGGAACAACAGGTCCGGTGTTAATATTTGGCAGAAAAAATGTAGTTAGTATTTCCGCCGGTAGACAGGTTCAAGACACGCCTCCCGCGGTTGTCTCTCTCTAGCGTATGCCTATCGGGCTATAGTGCTGTCCCGTTTGTATTAATGGCAGACTGACCGACCAAGCATTGGGCTATTTGGTAGGAGGCAGCGCATCATTTTAACTCACATTGAGATATTCCTTTCGCGGATGGCCGTATTTTGTGGGGGCAGAAGGAGGGCTCTTCTGAATCAGTGGTAAATTATAGTGGCGCTTAGAAAAAATAAGTCAGAATCAATTATCATACCCAACAATAAACTGGAATAAAAAAATTTGCGCAAATTTGGTAGATTTAGACATTTTTGCATTTTTCCTGAAAGGTCGCGGCTACGAAATGTTATCTTTAATATTTTCTTTAAGCATTCGGTCGCCCCCTGTTTTTATTGTCGATACGGAATCGTAAGATTTTTTTACACGCGTGAGCAGTTTATGTCAGGCATCTAGAGTTTTTTAGTGTATACATTATTAGATAGAATTGTGGCCGGCGTGTAATCTCCATAAAGCGCCGTATAAATAAGACGATTTTAAGAGTTGCAATTTTTCGTTACAAGTTCGGTAACATGGCTTGAAATTTTACCAGCATACTAGGATGTATGTCTACTTGTTTATAGACGCAAATCAGTTAATTGTTAAATATTCAGGTTCGTGAAAAGAATATCTTAAGACGGAATATACATTTACAATGATAAAAAATTGATTCCTCTTTTTAAAGATAACATTTAAAAAAAAAAGCAAAACGCTTGTTTTTAATGTTGTGCGACAAAAATTGGCCGAGATATTCACGAGTAAAGTCCAACGGTGAGTAAACAATGCCACAGTAGTTTCGGCGAGCGCGGGAGGGTTCGAATCCACATTCGGGCATTTGGATTTGAACTTTCAATTTTTTATTTCAAAATTTGAGTTTTAAACGTTATCCGGTCGCCCAAATAAAGTATTAAATAATAAATAAACATTTTTATCCATTGTTTACTCGAACAATGGAGTAAACAATTGTTATCCATTGTTTACTCGAACGGGAGATTTATAGATCTTTACATCCTCCAAGTTAACAATGGACAATGTTGTCTACCATTTTTTATTTATTAATTGATACTTTATTTGAGCGACCGGATAAGGTTCAAAATTCAAATTTCAACATTCGAAATTGAAAGTTTGTACTTCCAATTTCAATTTCCATTTAACAAAAATCAAAGGATTTGCATCCACTTGCGCGACTACTGTGCTATTGTTTACTCACCATTGGAATATACTCGTGAATATCTCGGCCAATTTTTGTCGTACGACATTTAAAAGAAGCGTTTGGCTTGGAAAGGGACATCCTATATACTCACGAACGGAAAACTAGTATTTAAGATACACTTTGTATATGTAGAATATTTTCCGGAAGTTTTAAAGTAAAGTTCGAAAAACTTTAAATGTCACAGCCCGTGAACGTTGTGCCTCACCGTTCTGATTCGGAGCGCGCATAAACTTCAAACCCGTTTTTTCCATAACAGCATTTTCAAAATTGGCGTGCAGGATTACTCAAAAACTCTTAAGCCGATTGAGTTGAAACTTGGTAGACATATTGATAATATTGCTACCTTCTACTTGACGAGAATTGATTTTGAAAACTTAGAAAAAAAAAACGACTTTTTTAATCCACATTTGACAGAATTTTTGCGTTAAACATTGTTTTTTTGTACAGGGTGTGCCAGAGAAACTTACTTATTTGAAAGGTCAATAAAAACAAAAGTACTTCAATTATTGTTTTAAATATTTTTTTTTTGAGAATACAATATCCCAATTTTTTTTCATGCAGTCTTGAAAATGACATCGGATAAATGGCGACCCCCATTGCGCATACACTGATAAAGTTGATTTTTGAAATTCGTATCCACTCTTTGCAGCATATCAATCGGTATGTTGGCAATGGCGTCGCGAATGTTGTTCTTGAGGTGTGCTATGGTCCGTGGTCGATCGACATAAACCAGAGATTTCAAATAACCCCATAAAAAGAAATCGCATGGAGTCAAATCTGGAGAGCGTGCCGGCCATTGGAGATCGCCTCTGAGAGAGATGAGGCGGTCGGGGAAATGTTGTCGCAACAAATTCATTGAGTCTCGTGCTGTGTGTGCTGTGGCTCCATCTTGCTGAAACCACACGTTCCTAACGTTCATTTCTTCGAGTCTTGGAAGAAAAAATTCCTCGATCATGTTCCTGTAACGAGCTCCATTCACGGTAACTGCGCGACAAGTGAGCGACCGTTGGAAAAGAAGCTCTCGACTGCGAAGGCCCGCTGCTCTCTAGACCAGAGCATGATGGCAACTGACTGGAGGGAGAAACAAACTTGGGAACTTCCCCCTCCAGATGCGCCCCCTCTCGCCCCTCTACCCGCCCAACTCACCACGCGGGAATTTTTTCAAATAAGTAAGTTTCTCTGGCGCACCCTGTATATGCGTGCAATTTTGTATATACCGCTTTTTCAATAATTTTTTACGGGCAAAGCATCGAAATAATCAATCTCATTGTTTTTGCATAATCTTTATTAACATTTAAATAAGCTTTACAAATTTTTTGAAGTCAAAATATATAATAGAATAAAGGTTATAGTGGCCGACAGGAAGACATCAAGTAAAAGAGGTGCTTGACGGTGACCAAGATTGCGGCTGTTCTGCTTATCTGAAATCAAAAAATCAAACGGCATTTTAATCTTCATATTTAAGACTAGCGATTGAACTAGAGTTAATTCTAAATTACAAAAATTGACTTTTTTTATACACTTTTGAAAATTACATTCTATTTTTTACTCATTTTTTCTTAAGTTTTTCGCTCGTACAAAAAAAAACTATCGAAGCAATCATGATAATCCTAGTTCAATCGCTGGCTTATAACATATTAAAAATGCCGTATAAATTCGAACAAGATCGGTGCAGTAGTTTCTGAAATATCGTGGTCACCGTTTCGAAAAATGGTGTTTCGAGAAAAACGCGTTTGAAAGTTCGCGCATGTGATTTATACTAAAAATTTCATCTCACCGTCAATCTGCTATGCCTGGACCATACAATAGGCCTTCCTCTTCTTCTTGGAAGTCACGCAGAGCTGCTCCGTCTTCCCTTTTCGCGATTCGGGCCTGTTTTACAACATCACTCGTGCACCTTTCTGAACGGTCGATCCGAGAGCTATCACGCTGTTGAACATATCCTTTAGCTTGTGGGTCGATTTTCACTCCCATGGTTTCCAAGGTCTTCAGGATAGATTTGAATCCTTCGTTGAAGATTATGACAGCAAGAAACGTGGCGATTTCAACCACTTTTGGCCCAGAATGGAGATGCTTCGGAGCAAAAGTCCAGATTAACGAATTGAGCGACTCGTTATTATTTTGAGTTTCTGCTCCCAGGCATCTGCTTAACAATTCTTCTTTGGATAAATCCTCATAAATTGGCTTTATAACTTTTTGAACTGCTTCAGAAAGAGGCGGTTTATTGTGTTTGAATTGCTCAGCCTCTCCGAGAAGCTCATACCTGCTCCCTTCCAGGGCCGTAACTTGTGAACCACTTCGAATATCGAAAAATCCTTTGCCACACATTTTCTACACATGTTGTAGATGTGATTTATGAAGAAACAAAATCGATTTTTTCGACCCGAGAAACTAAAGGACTGCCTTAAATAGAAACTATACATGTTATAACTGAAAAAATGTTTGAATTTTTTTACGTGTCGTCGTTGTTAGGGAAACGATGGAAGCTCAGCTTGGGACTCGCCTTAGGAACATTTTTGCATCCATTATAGGGACATCTGCAAGTTGATGACATCGTTAACAATTTTTCAACTGACACACTTTTAAACAGCCAATGTTTTGTGGGCAAAGAGTCTAACAAAATAGCACGAAATACACGAAAATACGATTAATTAACTAGTTAAATTGATATTCAGTATTAACAATCGCGAATACGTCCGAGGCCTGTCAATTCTCTGACAGATGTAAGCAAAGTAACAACGGAATTCTGTACCGCGTAGCACGTTCCTTGGAAGAAATCGCTGAGAGCATGCTAAAAAGAGATGGAACGAGTGAGATGAAAAGGAGCGAAAACAGATCGCTTTAAAGCAGGGGCTCCTTGGCATAACGAGCACGTGCCTTAGACCGCTCGACCGTCGCTGCTGTTATTATTGGAAGCTGCAAGAGAGCGAGCGAGACGCGACATCACGTCAACCGTAGTTGGCTCTAGCATCGGAAGAGGTGGAGCTGGGTTGACCCAAGCGCGCCTGCGGACGTGTTCGTGCACATCGATACAGGCAGCGCTTTAGGTGGTTGGGGGGATAAGTACAAAATCCCCCGAAGAAATCTTGCCATACCGCTCCATAAGATCTGTTGTTCCATGTAATATCTGTTCTTTGCTATTACCCGCAGCGACAGTAGCAACACAGAGATTTGTTACACAGTAGCGAGCATCATCCGCAGCATCACAAGACTCGCGTGTGTTCTCGCTGTGCAAATTGCAATAACATAGATCACAGAGTGAACTATAAGTAAGGCCTACAAGTTCATATACAAACACTACAAGTTCATATACAAACGCTCATAAAGTGACAGACATTAGACAACGACGACTCATCGAAAGAATTGAAGCGATAAACCCGAAAGTCACATCGGAAATATCCTTTGCATAAGCTATGCATAACCCACAGCGACAGTAGCAACACAGAGACTCGCTACGCAATAGCGAGCATCATCCACAGCATCAGGAGGCTCACCGCTACCATGAGCCATCATTTTACATTTATTTATTGAAATAATATCAACACTTAAAGATGCTGATAACAACAGTCCAAAGTCCTCGTATAGTTTTATACCTGAAATGGTTTTTTAAAAATTGAAATTATTTATATGCCTTTTATCGGTAAATTAGTTTGATTATTGATTACATTTGTTATAAGAATCATAACAACGCAAATAAAAATAGTAATAATTCCGAAAAGCTATTAACGTTAATGTGTTTATTGATGGTTGATGGTTTTTCGTAACTATCCAAAAATGCAATATAAAAATTATTTGCAGTCATACTTCCGTAATTAAACAAAAATGTAAGAACTTTGTAAAAATTGTCACACCAATTATTGCATTAAACTAAATAGACGAACTAGATCGCAAACAAACAATCTTAGTGCACGATGCAGACCCTGTTGCAAAGAACCGATACAAACCAATAAAAACAGAAATACTATCGGAAAATGATGTGTTTTGTCCTCGGAAACGCTTATGAATTCCGACAGGATTGACGATTTTTTTAAATATATGATTCTGTCGGGTTTTGTACGTATCTATGGTGCCTATAGATTACCTATAGAATCCGAAAACGGTTCCGCGTAGTTCAATTTGCAAATGCAGATACCTTTTAAATTTCAATCGTAATTAATCTGAACCAGCAAATTACTTTAAAATGTCCATTACTTTTTAACTTATCGAGGAGTTCCCGCTACCGCCGCCGTGGACGAGAAAAATTTGAATGTAGATCATGAAAGTGTCGTTTATTAGTCCAAGGTCCGTGACTGATACTCCTATCCTTAGATTGATAGTAGTTTCCTACAACTTCCCGGTATTTGTGTCTTGGATTCCCATAAAAATGACTTTGGCTTCGAAATTGAAAAAGGAAAATGCGGCAGGCTAGGAGTAACTACCTCGCGTCTGAGTGCTGACGGAATGGCGAGAGGGGCGCTGGATTGCTCCGGTGGGCATCTTTAAGGGCAGACGAGTTCTTTTTTTTGTGTCTCTGGGCCACAGAGCGATTGGAGCGAGACGACGGTCTTAAAGGGCCGGATCGTCCTTTTTACAGGGGAGGAGGACTTGTGACGTGGCAATTTCTCACGTCACAATATATTAAAGGTGGCTCAGGCTCGGCGCATAGAAGGGAACCTCCCGCCGTCCAGGAACCCCCTCAAGCGATTTCCCAGGGCCCAACGTAGCGCAAAATTATTTTATTAATACTCTCATTTTTATTTTGTTGTACTTCGTGAGCGAACGTCGTGTTCTCGCCGTTACAACGGACAGGATCGAGGAACGAGTCGAGAATCGAACGGCAACGGAGTTACCGACCCTGGCGCGGTCTCGTGACGAGTCGTCGCTCCTCTACAGCATCTTGTAGCTGCAGTTCCATCGTCGTTCATTTCTTTTTCCTCTCGTCCATTGACCTCACGCGACGTTCCCGAGTCCTCGGCGATATGTAACGTTTGCAAATTCTTCGTCGGTCTTTTGTCAGACTTAGTCTCTGTGCATTTTGGAGCGAGATGTCCGACTTTATGACATTTATTGCATCGCTTGCGTCTCTGTTCTTTTGGACACTGAAGGGAAAGGTGTCCATACTCGTCGCAGTTGAAACAGAGCGGTTCCCCTTTCTCGTTTTTCACCGGTTTCTTCTCGGTTCGCTGTATATTGGTTCGTCGGAATTCTCCGTCCCTCGAACTGCTCCCTTTCGATTCGTATCTTCAAGTTTTGGAGATTTTATGCGATCCTTCATCCTCTTCAGACTCAGTAACGGGACTTCAAGCGATGCAAATTCCAGAATGCTCAACTATTGGATCGTGTTATTATCGTTCAATCCTTCGATTATAAATTCAATAATATCGGTATCGCTTATTCGACACTGTCTCGCCAATCCTACTTTAGCGTGGAAGTATTCTTCGATAGATTCTCTCGACTGCCTTTTTCTGTCGATCATTTTCCGATATTTTCGCTGAATCCAACGGTACTAGGAAAAACATCCTTCAACAGTTGCTTCCACTCGTTTCACGTCCGTTGTACCGTAGCCATGGAATCGTACCAAGTTTTGGCACTTCCCCTTAGCTTCGTCAACGCGTGACAGATCGTCGCCTTCTCTGCCCACCCGTATGCCTCGGCATACTCGTCAATTTTCGCGAGCCACATATCAACCGTCTGCAACGAATGTTTATTCGGATTGAATTCCGGTACAAGTTCGGCTAGTTGCTTGTCAAAAGCCGTCGACATAGGCGGCGTCGGCCTCCCAATATTTCGTGCTTCGGTTACGCTCGATACCGTCTTTCAGATCACAGTAAGGATTGTAAATCAAACGGCGGTACCTGATTCATCGCAGTTGGCATCGGTGGTACCTGATTTATTCCCGTTGACATCACTGGCGCTGCGTTTTGATATTGTAGTGCGTATTGATGTGTATGCGGTGTATTAAATATCGTTTGTCGTCCCATTGCGACTGGCGTAGATGCGATATTCGGTGTAAACGGAATCGGCGGGGGCATCTGATTCCGCAGTACGTGATCATTGGCGAATCCGGTCTCGTTAAATATTTGCGCGACTGGTGCCGCCATTGTGGTTGTGTGTATCGTCGAAGGGATAAACGTCGTACGTGTCGGTAATGTCGGGTATCCCAAAGTAGTCACGATTGGCAGCAAGATCGAAAGACTCGTCGTTGGGTTCGTATTCACCGATGCGTCAGCGATCGGACTAACTGCCACGACCGTTGGATCATCCAGCGTGCTGCTTTGATGCGGTTCGGTATTTTCGGATTCCGACATGGCCGCTGCTAAATTTTGTTCTACGTTGTTGTGACCTCTCGTCTCGGCTGTATTTTTCTTCTTTTGCACTTTATAATATTTGTGCAACGTTCATTCGCGGTTTTTAAGTCTCGCGCTTTGTCGTCGCGTTTCAATGGACATTGGCCGACATTTCCACCGCTCGGCAGTGTTGGTTCACGTTTACGTTTCCTTCGTCGAAGCACTCGGTCTTCGCACAACTTTTACATGCTTTCAGCTCGTTTTTCGTTCGAATCGCACTTCTGATTTATTAACGCTCAAAATCGTGAGAGGCGAAGGGATAGGTGCAAATAAAATCAAGACGTCGTAGATATAGTATTATAGTAATGTTTAATAATAATCGGGAAAACAAGTTAGTCAACAACCCTTGGTTACGATCCCTCTTTCCCTTGTTCGTATCTTTTCTTTCTTTTCACAGCCCACTCATATGCGTCTACACGCTTACACTTTATTGTAAAATGCGCATCATAGCCGGATAAATTGTGGAAAACTACTGGTATGAAAAATTACTGTACGTAATTTAAGTTGCAGTTTGAATGGGCGGGGCCTCTATAGCGTCTACATGACATTGCGTCGCTGCTCGAAAACTAGCCCACTCACTCTGTGTTAGATATATCATTGGTTGTCGCAGAAAATTTCTTTTATACGCAGTGCTAAATTTCTTAGTTCTTCGATAAACCACGATACACAATCAGCACTGCGACGCGAGTGATATGAAGACAGTGATTCATCGTAGAACAACGCACGTAATATCCGATACCAAACACTTCATGGTGTTGATCCATATCTTTTGCTTGGTTCTTCTCATCGGTCTTTGCCAACGCACTCTCCAAATCAGAATACAGCTCTTTCCGGCTAAAGTTAGTGAATTGGAGCCATTTGTTGGTGTTACTTGGTAGACCGATCGCACAGTCGTTTATTGCTCCACAATCGACCTCATGTGATCACAATTTTTTTTCTGATCCGGAGTGATGCGAACACCTGCACAAAAAAAACTTTTTTTGTTTTTTTTTTCATATAATATATATATATTGTCATGAGATCCCCTATTTTCTTCCTACGATCCATACTGCTGATACATATGTGCAAGTGGCCTTTCACCAAATTTATAGCATCCGTCTACCTACATTTGGAATATCATTTCCACGCATGGCTTTCCAAACTCTTGGGAAACCTATGACGAAGGCCCTCCTTGATGCGCCTGGATCTTCGTGAGCGACACTTTCACATAATTACAACATCCGGCCAGTCGTATTAGGAATGCCGTAACTTTTCATTCGCCAATATGGTTTCTCAAGTTCTTATGAAACCAATAGCCAACGTTTCTAACGTCACGTAGGCCCTTCCTCCCACCATCTCGATTTTCCCACACTCCATCACTATAAGTTACCTTCGTTCTAAGCTAAGGTAGTCAGTAAGTCTCCGAATACTGTACAACGCTGAATCTCTGTCCATCAATTATTTGAATAAATCCGTCTCAAGTAGCTCAATCCGTGTTAACCGAGTTATTCCGTCCTACAACAGAGTTCTGGAGCCAGTCAGCCACTCCTTTCCTCAAAAATTATAATAAAAGTGTCCATCCCGACATCAAAATATATATATATATATATATATATATATATATATATATATATATATATATATATATATATATATATATAATTATGTATTAATAATGTTAAATTTACACACCGATCGCATATATATTTTTTATGCTCCATTTTGCTCAGTTGTGCCCTCACGAGTCTTGACAGATTCTTAATCCACGTAAAATGCCCCGCATTGTTGTCCTTGGTATCTTGCATATATAACAAATTAATATGTTTTTCCTTCTTGTGTTGAGTGACCGGTATTGGAACAATGTCCTTTGTGGTGGTGGTGGTATACACGTTGATCGATAGATTGTTATGAAATTCAATTTTTTTTTAAATTTGATGGATGGTTACTGGGAATTTAATATCCTGGAGATTCAGTACTGTCGAATAATGAGGGTAAGAAGATGGACGATCACTGTTTCGTTCAGCTGGATATAGAGCAGCAACTATTGCCCATGCGAAACATGCATTATCGTTCGATATGTCGTTAATCACAGGTCTCTTCATCATTATTTCCCGCGGCAATGATATGGAGCACCCGGCACGCATCGGATTACACTTGTTCACATTTATCGTGTGGTTAAGTATTTTCCGTAGAGCCCAGGCACTATCTCGTTCTTAAAATTCCTCGAGTGAGGTTAAAGTGGGCCCAATAACACGCTGTTCATACCACTCATTCAAATCGCTTCTGTTAAAGAGTTTACAGTTTCGCGTGTTGACAATTGTATTGGCATGTTTGTCTCTACTCGCGAATTCACCATTGAACACTGTATTAACTTGAACACTGTAGTGCATGCAGATAATTTTTGTACATGTTGAAGCACCAGGTCCCGAGCATTATTTAGAAACTGTTTCGGCTCGATGTGACTGCGATTGATTACAGAACCAGTCAATATCCGACTCTTGAATGATGTGTTAATCTCACACCAGATTAACCCATGATCAGTATGTCCTGCACCCGTGTGTATAAAACGGTTGCGCACAGAATTCTTAAATCGTTCAAGACGTGCTATTTGCGCTATCAATGATTGTTGATGTCCAATTAATAATCGTGAGCGCTTATGTCGGGTTTGCGTTTCCAATTCTTCGATGAACTGGACGCACCGTTGCTCCCACACAGTAGAATCTTCGAACGAACTTGAAAGCGCGGCTTGGTCATGCAAGATTTGTTCAATGTTGCTGTCCATACTAAAAAGTTGGAAAAGACTTCCACGATGTTAACTGACTGACTGCTTCATTCAAAGTGCGGCCAGTTTGGAGCGCAGCAGATCATTAAAAAATGGCTCTCCGTTCGGAAAAAAGAAATATTTCGGCTATCCCCTATATCTCGGGGGAAAAAACCGGACTTTTTTCCGATATCGTGTTGGTATAAATTGCCCGAGCAAAAAAACGAGAAAACAACAAATCGGGATGCATCGGGTTAAAAGATGTATTTTATGGATCCTGCAGCTGTGCTCAAGTGGTTCATCGGCATCAAAGGCCTTCCACGATAGACCCCTAAAGTTGATAGTTTTTTTCCCAAGAAATAGATCGTATTCGTCTATGTTTTGGAGGTAAGTTGCGCATACATAGAAATCCGAAAACACTAGAATGCTCTTTATATTGAGCTAGTTCAGTCTCCATGACCGAGAGACCGATGGGTGGAGATCATAAAAGTCAATGCTTGATGAGTCTGGCTAGATTTCACCTCCACCATGGAGTTCCTCTTTTCTGGACAGCAGACCCCTAGAGATATTCCGATAATGCGTAGGTATAGATTTTCAGAGAAAAACGAGACAAAAATAACAAGTCGGGATGCATCAGGTCAAAAGATTTATTTGATGGGGTCCTGCAGCTCGGCTCAAATGGTCCATCGGCGCTAAAGGCCTTTGACGATAGATCCCGAAAGTTAATAGTTTGTCCAAGAAATACGTTGTTTTCATCTATGTTTTGAATATCTAAGCTTTAACTAATTTCCCAGCGCGAGCGGCTGTGAATGTTAACCAAGAAAAAAATGCTTCAACCCTGACTTGTGAAGACCTGTCGCAAGAGTCGGCGAGGTTCGGCGGACTTACATGCAATCATCTTTGGGATCTGCAGTTTATTGTATGTATCGTTTCTGAATTTTGGCATCATTTTGAAAAAGTGGATTATATAGATTGATGAAAAAAATTGTGTGTATTGTTTTGTTTCAGAATAATACCGCACACACACACACGCACGCACGCACACACACACACACACACACACACACACACACACACACACACACACACACACAATTATTGTAAAATGTTATTATTATTACTAAACGATTATTCTATCTTTTTATCTCAGATATTTTTTTTTAACACCCCCTTTTCCACGCTAGACCCTTTCTCTCTCCCCCTCCATGTTACGTCACATACCCACTTCCCTGCGTCAGGCACCCGCGGACGACTACCCCCTCCACCAGGCACTTGGCTTCCCCGCGCTGACGCCCCCGCCCCGCTCCCCGCTGAGATCGCGGAGTTAACCGTTCTAGCTACTCTACTACGCTGCAAGCCCGTTTTCAACTTTACAATGACTTATCTCTCATCTGTATAAACTCGGAAATCCACCAACTGTACAAGAGGGTCAAGTTTGCAATATTGAACCTCTACAACGATATAGCCATATGATTATCCCTACAACGTATTTATTCGGATTTGTATCAACTGCACAATGAGGAATTTGCAATATGCATTACTTCTACAATGTATCAACTCTACAAGAACTTCGAGTACTCAACGTTCGACTGGGCAATATTCTTGTTAACTCTACATTAGCTGGTATATCAGGTGTATCAATTGAACAAGAGATATATTAGCCCATTAACGCCCAAGCGACTATGTTTGAACACTTGAGAGAAAAAGGCTGTTTTTTTGCTGTCTGCAGCAGAAATAATGTCACCCTATCGGCAAAATCACCTGTTCTTCCGATGTATGGTATTACCTTTCACTTTTGACCGTTCCTAAGGGGCGAAAAAGGGGTTTTAACTTCAAAAGCGGAGTAAAATCAAAACATTCGTGGACAAATGTATGAAAAAATATTTTTAATTGTTACATCCTAGCGAATGTGCCTTCTCTCGGTTATCCCCAATATCCTCATTTGCCGCCATAAGCGTATTAAATGTATAAATCTAAGAATAAGATGCGTAACAACATTAAACGGAACTTGCGTACGTTCCGCGAGCATATTTTTCGTTTATTTTATTCAGTCGGTTCGCCTCGTGTTATAACCTCGCATTTCTTCAAGGCGTAAATATCAAACTCCCAGAAAGAAATACGAGGCACCACTCGATCGAGATGAGAAGACTTTGCCTCTAGCCTAAATAAGTCCCGGCCGATAATCATTTAGCATGGTGCCGACAGGAAACGAGAACTCACCGACGCTCGATCTCTTCGCGCACCCGATATAATCTTTGACATAACACAGATCATGCGCATGCTTAGGTCTCAGATACCGAACTCTATATCCCATGCGCTTTTTTCGCCGAAACACGGGACAAAGGTCCCGTGCGTACCTTCCATGCGTGCAAATTCTATATAAGGAATGATCGAGATCAATTCTTCAAACACGATTCAAATTCATCATCTTCTTCATATCATGAATATCGCGACCAATCACGCAAAACCTTGAAGTTCCTTCTCCCACATTTTATCCCCTCTTAATTTTCTCGTCAAGAAAGACTTCCTTCCTGAATTCAATCTTCCAACAGTTTCCATGGCGTTCAGATCAAGTCTTCCAACAATTTCCATCGCGTTCAGATCTCAGTCTCGCAAAACCTTCCATCAAATTAACTTCACTTCTTAATCTTGTTCTGACAGAATTCGAAGTGTAGCACAAATATCATAGAGTTTCGAATATTATACATCTTCGGGTATTGACCGAAGCGTCGTATAAAAGTTTAGTCGACTCTTGCAGCCTCAAGTCCATAAAACAGTTCAAGTGCTCTTTACTACGCGCATATACATAAACACTCTCAGCGCCCCAAAAGTCTGGTGCTGGTGACCGCTTTCCGAACGCTAAGCGTGGCGTCCGTCAACGAGCCCCTTATCTGCGAGTGTCAACCGATATCTTTGCGAGCGAGCGTACCTACACACCGATACACTCACAAACACAGCGACCAATGTAAGCAACAAATTTCATTTTATGTTAATCCGATTGTTCCCCCGACTTCATAGTTATTTCCATCGTCATTTTGTCTGTATAAGTAACTTTATTCATCCGATCACTTATTTGTAATAAACCTTTAGTTAAGTTTGTACAAATTTGTCGGATTATTTCTCGATACCAAATCCCTGCATGACTTCCTTATTTCAACTCATTCCAAGCACTACCCCTTTTTACCCTCATCCCGTGCTATTGCGCTTGTCGTAGGCAAAAAAGGAGGGAATCAAAAAAGATATGCCCACGTCCCGTCCGGACGTGACATTAATCGCTAAAAAGCGTTGTATTCTTACTCATTTTGGTATAAAATTCACGAAACTGGACTGTACAGCGAAATGGCAGAAAAGTCAACCCCTTCCCAGGGGTGAAATAGGGGTGAATTCCAGGGGTGATACAGCGGCGTATTACTTGCGTATCATGCTTGGGCTTTAATGGGTTAACTTTTATTCAAGATATATACCAAATAAAAAGACAAGGTGTAATAGAAGTAAATACGAGACGAATCATTATTTATTAAATCTTTTTATTTTTGTATCCGATCAAGTTCGGAGACATTAATGTCTCGCCCTGTCATCAAATAACTAACAATAAGCTAAGTTTCAGAATGTGCAATGATCATTTATACATCAGTTATTAAATCTATTATTCTATTATTAATAATAGACTTTCAGCGTATCATAATACGCCATGCGGCAGAGAGGACACGAATTAGGTTCGAATTAGGTTGAATGAATGAAGGAAAAAAATTAAAATTTTTCTTATTCATTCATTCATGAATTAATATATTTGTTTATTTATGAGGTTATTTAATTGCAGGTAAAATGCGAATGAATGAAGGAAACGAGTAAAGCTTTTTGAGTGCGTTTTTTTACAAATTTCGGAAAATGGCGGCAATTTAAAAAAATCGAATTTTCGTGTTTTTTTTCGCATAAAAAGATAAATAACAAATGCAAAAATGTATCTACCGAAAAAACGATCCGTCATTCCGTGAAGACATATTTTCTGAGTATGCTCTCCAAATTTCGAATCGATATGTTAATTACAGCGGTCAGGAGAATGTCAGCCATTTTTAAAAACGTGTTATCGAGAAAAACGCGTTTAAAGTTTTGTAATGTGTTTACACAAATGTGTTTATAATTACCGCTAATTGGCAATGCCTGGTCCATAGAGGCATCCCTCCTCTTCTTCTAGCTGCTCATGTTGAGCCGCTAACATCTCCCGCCGATTTCAAGTACAAAGTCTCCCTTAACATGAAATCAACCACTATTGAGCAGAGTGAGTGAAATAGGGCACTGGCAATGCTTTTACTACCTACCTATCGCTGAAAACCACGAATGTTTTTATTTTACCCCGATTTTCAAGTTAAAACCCTTTTTCAGCCCTTAGAAACGGTAATAAGTAGAAGATAATGCCATAAATCGCCAGAACGGTCGATATTACTCATAGCGTGACATTATTTCTGCTGTAGACTGCAAAAACATCCTTTTTCTCTCAAGTGTTCGAACATAGTCGCTTGGGCGGTAATGGGCTAATATAGATCTTTTCTTCAATTAATACACCTGATATACCAGCTGTTGTAGAGTTACTAACAAGAATATTGCCCAGTTGAACGTTGGGAACTCAAAGATCTTGTAGAGTTGATACATTGTAGAATTAATGCATATTGCAAATCCCTCATTGTGTAGTTGATACAAATCCGAATAAATACGTTGTAGGGAAAATCATAAGGCTAGATCGCTGTAGAGGTCCAATATTGCAAACTTGAGACTCTTCTACAGTTGGACGATTTCCGAGTTTATACAGATGAGAGATAAGTCATTGTAAAGTTGAAAAACGGACTTGCAGCGTTGTAGAGATGAGATCCTTGTGGAAACGAGACCCTTCCTAAAGCAATATAAATAAATAAGCTAATACTCTGTCGGATAGTACACCGTTTCACACGTGAAAACGTATAATCAGTTCTGCAATATCGAGCTGTTTAAGATGTTATACGCAATTGCAAGGCCAAAAGAAGTCGTTTTTTCACGATTTTTTTCTGGAAAAGGATTTCATGCGGGCAAAACGAAAAGTATTAAGTAGTGTAGTGGCATCTTTTTGCGTTCGATTGGCATTTTTTATTTTCAGAAATATTCATTAACATTGCCCCTGTAGGAAGTCTCCTGGAGGTCCCCGAAAAAAGTGTCTGGCGGTGAGCAAAGTATCTCCGGTTTGGATTATCTAAAATGAAAAAAACCAAAAAGATTCTTTTAGGGCATAGATGAATCCAGGTATTGATCGAAAGAATAGTCGAAATTTAAATTTTGACAAAATGGTGGCTCCGGAAAGAAACAATTTCGATTTTCGACCAAATTTTTTTCCTTAAATAGTTGAAAAAAAAATAGAAATAATTATCGGAAATCTTATTCCGTCGATCAATACTTGAAGAATATATCTGACGAGGTTGTGTTAAAATTGCAGACCGATCGGTTAAGCCGTTTTTGAGAAATCGTACTCACCGACTTTGAAAACACCGTTTTGGGAAAAACGCGTTTGAAGTTTCAACAGTCAACGTTGTAGTGCTCCGAGCGTCCTTACAAATATGTGTGTATTTCCGAGAATATTCGCTAGATCAATTTGAAATTTTCAAGGAATATACTCACATTTTTCGATTTTTTACCAATAAAAAATCGAAAATTTCAAGACGAATACAAACAATGGTTCATTCGAAGTATTGTCCCTCGCTATTTACACATTTTTGCCATCTCTCTGGCAATACATAAATACCGCGACGATAAAAAGACGCGTCTTTGGACTAAAACCATTCGTCCAACCAATTTTGGACTGCATCGTAATTGGCCAAGTGTAGCCCACTCAAGCCATGTGCTATGAACAGGAACAAGTGATAGTCTGAAGGGGCCAGGTCTGACGAATACGTCGGGTGTGGTAGCAGATCCCATTTCAGTGTTTTTATGGTGTCCTGGATGATGTAACTGCGATGGCACGGAGCGTTGTCGTGCTGCAATATCACACGTTCGTGTCTCGTGTCCCTTTCTGCCCGTATTCGAGAAATGCGTGGTTCAAATTGATTAGTTGTAGTCGGTAGCGATGCCCATTGACAGTTTCACCCGGTTTCAACAGCTCATAGTACACGAGTCCTTTCTGGTCCCACTAAACGCAGAGCATTGTCTTTTTTCCGAAGCGATTTGGCCGTGCCGTCGATGTTGACGCTTCGCCAAGTGAAAGCCACAATTTTCTGCGTTTGGAATTCTCGAAATATATCCATTTTTCATCGGCAGTAACAATTCGATGCAAGAAACTCTTTCTGAGTAGTAGGGCAAGGCCGATTCTAACGCTGGGATCTCAGGGGGCAGCGGGGCGGGGTGTTCAAAGCGGGGAAACCAAGTGCGGTGGAACGACGGAGGGGCGGGGGGCAGCGCGGGGAAGCCAAGTGCGGTGGTATGCCTTGTAGGCGGGAGGGGGGGGGGGGGGGGGGGTCGCAGGTCGCGTGTGACGTCACAGAGGGGTCTCTTTGGAGAGAGTAGCCATGTGGTCCGAAGAGCCACTGGCGGGGAAGCCGCCGTCGCGAAGCCGAGTGTGTGTGTGTGTTTTTTGTTTAATATGAATATAATTTTTTTTCTACAACTCTGTGTCTCGGGTCTCCGTGCGGTGTTTGGTGCGAAACGCCGACAGTGGGACCGGATGTACCCGATCGAATTCCGCTGATCGAGCATCGCCTGATCCACAGGGTTCGACCGTGGGACTCCGGGAGCGAACAAGTTTCCGTGGACGTTGTCAAAAACCCCACCAGGCTAATAGCGACCGAGCTAACGTCGGTCCGGTGGCGGTACGTATGAACAGTTCCGATTTGTCCACGGTTCGCTCCTGGAGTCGGAGAAAACTCCTAGTAACAGTAGTCCAGTGCAGCCAGATCGCGCGCAAAAGTTACCCCCTCTCTAGTCTCTTGCGCGCTCATCACACAATCATAGTAGCGCGTGTTCGTGAGCGAGCGACGCTCAGACATCTTCGGAAAGAGCCGAGCGCCGTCGAAGTTTCCCGACCGCGCCTTCGGCAGCTACATCAATGCATGGACGCTGAGCACGTTCATGTGCGGCCAAGCTAAAACGAAGACTTCGAGGGAAAAAGCAATCTGAGCACGATTCGCGCGTGACGTCACCCGACGGCACGCGCGAGGCTTTTAGATGATTTCAATGCTTATTTAGCGCTTGATTCTCTGCGTTAATAATGTATACAAAAAAATGTATCGGGCACTCTGATCGCTTATTTTTTTAGTGTATACGTTAATTTAAATATAATAATAAATCGAAATTACAACTTATTTATCTTCTAAAAAATTGTTTATGCTTTACTCACACCCGTTCTTATGCCAAATAAATTATAATTCATAAAAGTAAGCGAAAATATATTCATATTCATATTATTATATTAATTCTCATACTGTCATCAAGCGATAAAGCATTATCCCCAAAAACAAGCCAATCATCTGTCCGGCCGCGAATCGTCAGTACCAGAAAGTGCACATATTCTACAAGCGATGTGATGGTCGCCTTGGTAGCGTTCGTGGCTTCGGTCCGCAGGGGCGCGGGATCGTTCCCCGCGCGCAGTGCTTTTTGTTCTTTAATTATTATTACTATTGATTCTTATTTGATTACTTATTTTTATTAGTTATCATTCCTATTTTAATTAGTTATCTTTTAGTGTCGAAAAATGTATCGCACACTCCGACCGCTTATTTGATTAGTTTGTACGTTAATTTAAATGTAATAATAAATCTAAATTACAACTTATTTATCTTTTAAAAAATTGTTTGCGCTTTACTTACACCCGTCCCTATGCCAAATAAATTGTAATTCATAAAAGTAAGCGGAAATATATTTATATTCGCATTATTATATTCATCCTCATATACTATTATCAAGCGATAAAGCATTATCCCCAAAAAGAAGCCGAAGTCGCGGTCAGGAAACTTCGACGGCGCTCGGCTCTTTCCGAAGATGTCCGAGCGTCTAAATGATGCTCGCGTCCTAGTGCTTCATCATGTGCAAAATATTATCAGCAAGCACAAAAGCATTAACATTAATACGGTGTTTAATGGTGAATTCGCGAGTGGTGACAAACATGCGAATAAGAGTGTTTACACGCGAAACTGCGAACTATTTAGCACCAGCGATTTGAGTGAGTGGTATGAACAGCGTGTTATTGAGCCCACATTAACCCTACTCGATGAATTTAAAGAACGTGATAGTGGCTGGGCTCTGCAGAAAATACTTAACCTCACGATAAATGTGAATAAGTATAATCCGATGCGTGCCGGGTGCTCTATTTCATTGCCGCGGGAAATAATGTTGAAGAGGGCTGTGATTAACGTTAAATCCAACGATAATGCATGTTTCGCGTGGGCAGTTGTCGCTGCTCTATACCCAGCCGAACAAGACAGTGCTCGTCCATCTTCTTACCCTCATTATTCGACAGTACTGAATGTTCCGGATATCGAATTCCCAGTAACGATCCATAAAATTAAAAAATTTGCATTTCATAACAATCTCTCGATCAACGTGTACACCACTACCACCAAAAAGGACAATGTTCCAATACGCGTAACTCAACACAAGAAGGAAAAGCATTTCAACCTGCTATACATGCAAGATGATACTGAGGACAACAATGTGGGACATTTCGTATGGATCAAGAACCTGTCGAGACTCGTGACGAAGCAACTGAGCAAAAAGGGGCATAACAAATATATTTGCGATCGGTATGTAAATTTAACATTACCAATAAATAATTATATATATATCTATTGAATAAAAAAAAATCTATTTTTTTGCACTGCGGATTGCAAAGCCAAACTTCCACAGCCGAAGTGTTTTTTTTCGGAAAACCTCGTTGCCGTTGAATTGCGCAATCTCGAGGTGAAATTCAACAAGCCGATATATGTGGGTATGTGCATACACGACATATCTCAAACGTGCTTGTATGGATTTCATCACGAGTATATGGTACCTCTGTATCGAGATAAATGTCATGTATACCGATACGGATAGTCTCATATATGACATTGAGAGTGATTATATATATGCCGACATGAAGCGCGACATTTCAAAATTCGATACAAGCGATTATTCAGCGGACAATAGGTATGGTATACCACTCGTCAACAAGAAGGTACCCGGTCTCATGAAGGACGAATGTAATGGAGCAATTATGACCGAATTTATTGAACTTCGATCGAAATGTACGCGACACGTGTCGAGGATAAAAAGGACACGAAAAAAGTTAAAGGTGTCAAGAGTAGCGTTCTGGCTACGACAATCACGTTTGTCGATTATGCTCGATGCTTGAAGGAAGAAGTGGAGCCTTGTCAAACGTGCATTCGATCAAAGTTGCACAAGGTCTACACCATTCGCGCGACAAAAATCGCTCGAGCCCACATGACGATAAGCGGTATATCATACCTGGGACCTCTGATACCCTACCATGGGGGCATTATAGAATACCGTCGTAAAAAATGATGGTTTAAAATAGTATATATAATCAAAAAGTTTGGGTTTGTTTGGGATTTTCACAGTTGTGCTGGAATTGTGTGGGTTTATTTGGGATTGACTCAAACAATTCCAGCGAAACTCAAACGTCATGAAAGGCTTTGGTTTATGGATGTCGTCGAAGATCGTATTGTGAATGTCGTCGACGACCTCCGACTGTTTTCGAAAGCCTCTTGAACGTCTTCAAACCTCTCGCGAATGTCTTTGAAAGTCTCTTAAGCGTCTTCGAACCCCTCATGAATGTCTTCAAACGTATTACGAATGGCATCAGAAGTCTCTTGAACGTCTTCCAACCCCTCGTCAATGCCTTTGAAAGTCTCTTAAGCGTCTTCGAACCCGTCATGTATGTCTTCAACCATATTATGAATGCCGTCGAAAGTCTCTAAAACTTCGTCGAACCCCTCATCGATGTCTTCAAACGTATTATGAATATTGTCAAAGATCTGTTGCATGTCTTCGATAGTCTCTCGAACGTCTTCGAGCCCCTCGTGAATGTCTTCGAAAGTCTTTCAAGTGTCTTCGAACTTCTTATGAATGTCTTCAAACTATTATAAATGTCGTCGAAAGTCTCTTGAACGTATTCGAAAGTATCTTAAAGGTCTTCAAACCCTTCGTGAATGTCTGTAAAAGTCTCTAAAACGTTGTCGAAGCCCTCATCGATGTCTTCAAACGTATTATGAATATCATCAAAGATCTCTTGGATGTCTTCGAAAGTCTCTGAACGTCTTCGCACCTCTCGTGAATGTCTTTGAAAGTCTCTTAAGCGTCTTCAAACGTATTATGAATGTCATCAAAAGTCTCTTGAACGTCTTCGAATCCCTCGTGAATGTCTGAAAGTCTCTCACGTGTCTTCGAACCCCTCACGAATGTCGTCGGAAATCTCTAGAACGTATTCGAAAGTATCGTGAACGTCTTCAAACCCTCCGCGAATGTTTGTGAAAGTCTCTAAAAGATCGTCGAACCCCTCATTGATGTCTTCAAACGTATTATGAATATCGTCCAAGATCTCTTGAATGTCTTCGAAAGCCGCTGAACGTCTTCGAACCTCTCATAAATGTCTTCAAACGTCTTATGAACATTTTCGAAAATCTCTTGAACGTCTCACGAACATCTTCAAACGCCCCATGAACGCCCCATGAACGTCGTTTCCCTTGAAACTCTTTGAACCCCCTCATGCACGTCTTCAAACGTCTTATGACTATTTTCGAACGTCTCTTGAATGTCTTCAAAGGTCTTATGAATGTCTTCGGACAAACCCCTCGAGAATGTCTTTGAAAGTCTCTCTTAAGCGTCTTCGAACCCCTCATGAATATCTTCAAACGTATTATGAATGTCCCCGAAAGTCTCTTGAACGTATTCGAAAGTTTCTTGAACGTCTTCAAACCCCTCGTGTCTTTGAAAGTCTATTAAACGTCTTCGAATCCCTCGTCGATGTCTTCAAACGTATTATAAACGTTTTCGAACGTCTCTTGAACGTCAAACAAACATCTTCAAACGTCTCATGAACGTCGTAAAAAGTCGCTTGAATCTCTGAACCCCTCACGCATGTTTATTCGTGGAACGTGAGTACGAGGAGATGGATAGAGTGAATAAACACATGGGATTATAAACAGTCTGTTTTTTTATTTACAGAAAATAATAAATCCATTCTTACACGATTAAATATTTACAACAACAAACATAATTTTAACAAGTTTTAAATCGAGTGAACAAAATATATACATAATTTTCACGAGTTTTATACATCAATATTCACAAAAATGTCTACAATTTTACAACAAAAAAAATCAACGTTGAAGAAAAAAATAAATGTACATAATTTTTTACGCCAATATTCTATAATGCCCGCATGGTAGGGTATCAGAGATCCCAGGTATGGTACACCGCTTATCGTCATGAGGACTCAGATCAATTTTCGTCTCGCGAATGGTGTAGGACTTATGCAACATTGATCGAATGCACGTTTGACTACGCTCCATTTCAACTTCTTCCTTGAAGCATCGAGTATAATTGACAAACGTGATTGTCCTAGCCACAACGCTACTCTTGACACCTTTAACTTTTTTCGTGTCCTTCTTACCCTCGACACGTGTCGCGTACATTTTCGATCGAAGTCCAATAAATTCGGTCATAATTGCTCCATTACATTCGTCCTTCATGAGAACGGGTACCTTCTTGTTGACGAGCGGTATACCATACCTATTGTCCGCTGAATAATCGCTTGTATCGAATTTTGTAATGTCGCGCCTTATGTCGGTATATATATCATCGCTCTCAATGCCATATATGAGACTATCCGTATCGGTATACATGACTTTACATTTATCTCGATACAGAGGTACCATATACTCGTGATGAAATCCATACAAGCACGTTTTGGATATGTCGAGTATGCACATACCCACATATATGAGCTTGTGAATTTCACCTCGAGATTGCGCAATTCCATGGCAACGAGGTTTTCCGAAAAAACACTTCGGCTGTGGAAGTTTGGCTTCGCAATCGTTGCCTCTGCGCCATATCGCCCTCCCATTTTGTTAAAAGCTTTACATCTACATGATTGCGCACATTCTCCACCGGTTTGCCAAAGACCGCATTATTAATTAATTTGAATAAATTCTTTTCGAAATCGTTTTTGGCAAGCGTTCGAAACTGGGTATTTAACTCAATATACGAACGCAGCCATGGGGATTGTGTAAACTGTAGGACTCTATGGATTTTCGTGAGGAAAAGTCCATGGCGTAAGCACTGTTGCAAATTCCGGTAGTGTATAATGTAGCGCTTTTTATCGCAGACGGTTGCTAACAGCTTTTCCTCCTGCTTACCCGGCAGTTTTTCATATATTGGAGAAAACAGCAGGTCTTTGTGCGCATCATGTAGAGATTGGGGATATTCCAAGTCGACTTCAAGGATGTAGCCTATAGGTGAGTCTAGCGCGATGCATAATGGATTAAAATTGGACACGTCATTGACCCATCGAAAATCTGCATATGGCAAGGGTTGACACATTGCCCATCCATACAAATTGTTGACATCAAAATACATCGACTCCATGTACTTGTTATTAGCGTGTGCATATCGGTTCGAGCATTGGCTCAGACCACCGCGTATACCCCGCTTAACGAATAAAACCATGTCGATGTCAGTTAGCAATTCAAACTTGACATTCGAGTGTTTTAACATTGCATCCCAGGTATACCCCAGCAATGTGTAGTAATACGCGAGATCTAGGCCATAGCTCTCAACGCATGTATTTTGACAGTTTTCGAAAATATCGGCTAATAACAAGATCTGTCTTCAAGTACAAATCGCTATAGTCACCCAGCGTTCGAATGGAGAACCGCTCCCAAACTTTCTCAGCATGTACTCGCTCTCACATACTGTAGCATCTGTCAGGGAACTGTGAAATGCGTCGCGTGGTGGTAGGCAAGTGTCGTCTCGCCTGGTCACGTCATTAATATATTCATAAGGGAAGACCCTTTTTCGCGTCAGCAAAATGAAATCGTCTGTCGAGAGAGTTTGGGAATTGTGTGCGTAAAATTTTTAGTTTATACTCGGTCAAAAATGAGGCTAATTTGTCGAGACTGGTGTTGAGGAATTTGTATGAGTCGATAAAGCGCAATTGGATCTTGTGTTTTGAATCGTCTGTAATTTCAACATGCTTCGTGAAGGAGATGTATTTCTCCTTTGTGATTGGAAGCACATTGGTTCTTCCTTCGAACGCTGTGGCTACTTCCTTGATTATAAAATGTGCATCATAACCGGATAAATTGTGGAAAACTACTGGAATGAAAAACCACCGTAATTTAAGTTGGAGTTGGAATGGACAGGGCCTCTATTGCGCCCAGTCAAACGGCAGTGATCTCGAACGCGTACATCTTCTTGCGCAAATGGATTCTCGCATATGTGACATTGAGTCGCTGCTCGAAAACTAGCCCACTCACTCGGTGTTAAATATACCATTGGTACATTATCACAGAACATTTATTTTATCCGCAGTGGTAGATTTTTCAGTTCTTCGACAAACCATGATATACAATCAGCACTGCGACGCGAGTGATATGAAGATAATGAATCATCATACAAACAACACACATAGTATCTGATACGAAACACTTCATGGTGTTGATACATATCTTTCGCTAGGTTCTCCCCATCGGTCTTTGCCAACACACACTCCAAATCAGCATACACAATGAAGGGATGTCGCTGTTTCCGGCTAAAGTTGCTGAACTGGAGCCTCTTATTGGTGTCATCTGGTAGTCGAATTGCACAGTCATTTATTGCTCCACAATCGACCTCGTGTGATTGCAATTTTCTCTGTGATCCGAAGTAGTGCAAACACCTGCAAAAAAAAAGATTGTTTTGTTTAATTCGTCTAGCATATATAATTACCTATATATATATTATGGTAACTACATACCGATCACAGATATATTTTTTATGCTCGTTTTCGGTCAATTGCGCCCTCACGAGTCTCGACAGGTTCTTGATCCATACGAAGTGCCTCACATTGCTGTCCCCAGTATCCTGCATGTACAGCAAATTGATGTGCTTTTCCTTCTTGTGTTGAGTGACTCGTCTCGGGATAATGTCCTTTTTGGTGATGGTGGTATACACGTTGATCGATACATTGTTTTAAAGTTCAAATTTTTTTATTTGTTGTATCGTCACCGGGAATTCGATATCCTTCAGATTCAGTACTGTCTAATAATGAGGGTAAGAAGGTGGACGGACATTGTGTTGTTCATCTGGGTATAGAGCAGCGTCAACTGCCCATGCGAAACATGCATTATCACTCAATTTGACGTTAACCACAGCCCTCTTCAACATTATTTTCCGCGGCAATGATATAGAGCACCCGGCACGCATCGTATTATACGTATTCACATTTATCTTGAGGTTAAGTATTTTCTGCAAAGCCCAGTCACTATCAAGTTCTTGAAATTCATCGAGTAAGGTTAAAGTCGGCTCCATAACTCGTTGTTTATACCACTCGTTCAAATCGCTTGTGGTAAATAGTTCGCAGTTTCGCGTGTTGACACTTTTATTCGCATGATTGTCACCACTCGCGAATTCACCATTAAACACTGTATTAATTTTACTGCTGTTGTGCTTGCCGATAATATTTTGCACATGATGAAGCACTAGAACGCGAGCATCAGTTAGAAAGTGTCTCGGCTCAATGTGGCTGCGATTGATGATGGAACCGGTCAGTATCCGACTCTCGAAGGATGTTTCAATCTCCCGCCAGATTAACTCATGATCACCATGTCCTGCGCCCGTGTGTACGAAACGACTCCGCACAGAATTCCTCAATCCGTCCAGACGCGCTATTTGGGCTATTAGTGACGGTTGATGTCCAATTAATAATCGCGGGCGCTTAATCGGGCTTTGCGTTTCCAGCCCTTCGATGAACTCGACGCATCGTTGCTCCCACGCAGCTAAATCTTCGAACGAGCGTAAAAGCACGGCTTGGTCATGCAAGATTTGCTCCATGTTGATAAGTACGAAAAACTTCCACGATGATAACAGACTGACTGACGTTATGCGAAGTGCGCCCAGATTTGAACGGAGCGGGTCATTAAAAAGGCTCTTCCTTCGGGGAAAAAAAATGTCGGCTTTCTCTCTCGGGAAAACAGAGTTTTCCGATAACGCGTCGGTGTAGATTGCTCGAGGAACATGAGACAAAAATAGGATGTCAGGATGCATCGGGTCAAAAGAGTTTATGGGTCCTGCAGCTCAAGTGGTCCATCGGCGCCAACGGCCCTTGACGATCGATCCCTAAAGTTTATAGTTTTCCCAAGAAATCCTGACTTGTCGAGACCTGTCTAAAGTGTTGGCGAGATTCGTGACGGGTGGACTCGCATGCAAATATCTTGACATTATCCTTCGGAATAGAGACCTCGATGAGACTTTTCAACAGTGCAGCTGCGCTCAAGTGGTCCATCCGCGATCACAGCCTTTGATCCCTAACGATTATAGTTTTTCCAAGCAACCTGTCAGAACCTGTTTCGAGTGTTGGCGAGCTTTGAGACGAGGCGGTTGCAATTGACATTGTCGGAATACAATTGACTTTCGAAATGCATTCAGCTGCATGTCATAAATATTGGGCTTTGAAAGGCCGCCCTTCATGTGGCGCCTAGCGTTTTCATATTACCGAACATTTTCTGACCCGTATATGGTTGTCACACACACACACACACACACACACACACACACACACACACACACATACACACACACACACGCACGCACGCACGCACGCACGCACGCACGCACGCACGCACGCTTTTCCAAGAAACCTGTCAGGACCTGTCTCGAGTGTCGGCGAGCTTTGAGACGGGGCGGATGCAATTGACATTGTCTTTCGGGATGGAACCAGCTGCATGTCATAAATATTGGGCTTTGAAAGGCCGCCCTTCATGTGGCGCCTAGCGTTTTCATATTATCGAAAATTTTCCGACCCATATATGGTTGTCGCACACACACACACACGCACGCACACACACGCACACACACATACACACGCGCGCACGCGCACACCCGCACACACACACACACACGCACACACACATACACACGCGCGCACGCGCACACACACAAGCACACACACGCGGACACACACACATACACACACACACAACACTCATCGACGGCGGCTCCCCCCCCCCCCCCCCCCCGCCAGTCGCTCCACGGACCACATGGCCACTCTGTGACGTCACACGCGCCCGGCGACCCCCTCCGCCGTACCCCCGCACTTAGCTTCCCGGGGCCGCCCCGCTCCCCCCTGAGATGCCTGGCTTAGAACCGCCCTAGCCCTACTACTTTTCTGTTCTGCCGCAAAAGCAAAATTTCGGAAGTGGCTCTTCGATTTTCCATTTGTCTTTCAGTCAACTCATGCGGTACCCACTTTTCTTCCGTATGAATTTTTCCCATGGCGTGCAAACGTTTCGAAATACATTGTCGAGTCACATTAAATGCCTCGGTAAGTTGATCTTCTGTTTGAGTGTCATTTTCATCCAATAACACTTGCAGATCGGCGTCCGCAAATGTTTGCGGCCTTCCCGAGCGCTCCTTGTCCCCAATCTTAAAATCGCCACTTCTGAACCGCTTGAACCAATCTTCACACGTTGTTTTTGATGGTATCTGTTTGCCGTAGGCCTCCTCAAGTAACCGACATGCTTCAGCTGCTGTTTTTTTTAGGTTGAAGCAGAAAAGCAATGCTTCCCGCAATTGCTGTTTATTTGGCACAGACTTTCGAATTTTCGAGGTTAGAAAAAAGGGTCGTTGTGTTGCGATATTTGTTTATATTACGACTGGGTATTCTTAACAGATGTCCAAGCTATAAAGACACCCAATTTCAGACCTGTATACCGACTATACGTGTCGCTAGCGCCATCCATGTGTGAAACCCTGGAACTGAGTTGCGCACCTAGTACAATGAGCTGTTGTTTAGATCGTCAGGATGTTTTTTTTTTTCAAAATGTTCGAATCGCATAGATCTTCTTGTTATTTAAATTCACTACATTGTCTGGATGGGTTGTTTTTAGTCTTCCATTATTCACGTTTATGCTTTCGATATTTATGAACATGCACTCGTTATAATTTTCTGTCACGTATTCGTGACTGATCTTATCTGTTATAAATACTCTTCTTGGTATTTTTGACCGCCGATCCTTCTGAAGTTCCGATAGCCAATGTACGATTTGGGTCAACGGTTTTTTCTGGCGATTTCACGATTTTCTTAAACGCACCTATATAACTTTCGCCGCAAAAGGCCGACAGATCGCTTAATGGGAGTTTAAAATTCACGACATCGTCACTTATATGATCCAAATCATGCATGCTCAAAACTTGGCATTTGCCACCGTAAATAGATGGAGCAAATTGGAAATATACTTTCAATAGTTTTTTAGCACAGTTGGTGTATCTTGGGATATGCTTTTTGTCATGTAATATACGACCTGCGACAAATAGCAGCGAAAAATGCTGATATGTATCGGTTGGTAAAACATCTTTGAGGACTATCGGTCCACAGTGTAGTAAGAAAAATCAAAACTGTGTAGACTTCCACTGCGATAAAAGATTTAAGTTTAAATCTTTTTTCCGGAACTCACATGGAACGATTTGCTTCGTGAGCGTCAGGCGGCGTTCCAGGATTCGGACGTGGCTTTTTTTAGTTGTGCTGAATTTGGTTTTTCGACTCAATATTCTAACATCGTCGTCATAATGCCGACAAATAGTATATGCATACAGTCTAGTACAATGCAATTAATCGGGTCGAAGTCTTGCAATCTTAGTAGCGATGTACGTAAAGTACCTTTATCATGCCCTGGTTGATCGAAATTTTTGAATGATTCTGTGGAACGTATAGGACAATTCATTTCCGGGTATATCCGTTGAAGTTTTCGGTGCTCGCTAACTGAAATTCCCTTTGTTATACACCGCTCGCAAGCATAAAAATTACCTGGATACTTAATGCATTTGATGAACGATCTAGCCCGAGAATCAGCGATGAAGGCGATGATCCTGGAGGCGTATTATTTCTTTTACAGTTACACCATTTTCAATAAGAATCATTGCTTGTTCGATGAAGTCCTCCAAAAATTCATGAAAACTTTTTGGTTTTGCATCGCCGCAATAAATTGCTGCAATGAATGGCCTACATATATAATTTTCGTGAAAAATGTTAATGCTCATCAGCCAGACTTGCCTAAATGGACTTCCGAAAATCTGCATACCATCGATGGAAATAAAAACTTCGACTTCTTTTTCTTAGTAAATATAAGGCAAAATCGTGTTTTTTATCCCTTCTTCTATCCCGATGTAGGCATATTGTCTCTCGGTGTCTTTCGCGGATGTGATTACTCGCAAAATTCGCCGATGTTGCGTGCCTAATAGAGCTTGTGCAGTTTTTGGCAGTGATGGATCCGGAATAACTTCTTTCAATGATTTAAGGAGCTCTGTAATCACATTCAGGTGCAGTGTGTCCAAGCTGTTCAAAGGCCAATGATGGAGTGTTTTTCTCAGCGCAGAATGACACTCACTTTCCCCTGATGATAGGCAACTGTCGTCGACATCCGATGTTTCATTTTTAGCAATCAAAACTTTTTGATCCGACCCAGAAGTAATATCGAGGTTCTCAGAATTCCGTGAGCTGTCTCCGATGGGCCGACTTACGATTTAATATTTAGAAACCCTTTGATCGCCTGGGGTATTTATGAATTGCCTTCCAGAACTATGGTCTCTTTCCGAACTTAGAGCTAACCGACGAAAGATGCGATGTTTTTTTCACGCGCTCAGACATTTTTACTCATCTATTGAATTTCATATGAAATTTATTTTTCCTTCACTCTTGATCATTTTTTGTATCTATTGTTCTGGAATGAACACGTCAGTTATTATTTTATGAATCGCAATATAATTTCTAATAAACTTTTCAAAATACCAGACCTTCTCCGGAACCGGCACTCTCTCTATCCTTCTTATACAAAATCTCAATATACTCCCACTTAATAAGCTGCCCCAGAGGATCGGTGTGAAAAATATTTCAATTTGAAAAAATAGCGACTGTCGCCGAAAATATAGCGGAAAAGTGTTAAATATTAACCTGCAAAACTCTTTTGTTATGCCAACGATTTCGAAGAGTTTTGAAAAGGTGGGGCGTATCGAAAAAAACGAAGATTTTTCGACCTTCCACCGAAGGATGCTCGAAGTAGGTTCGGAGTCTGCTTTTTTATCCACATACGCCTAATTCCGACCAAAACATTCTGTTTGGACTAGCTCCATCGCTGACGACCCGGTGGCTTTTTACACCAATGTTTTCCAACATGATGAGAGCTTTCATGATAAGCTGGGCAAGCATTTCTCCTTTTACAGGCCCTCTTGAAGCGAAAACGGCAATAGATGGGCAGGAATGACTATGCAGAAACTGGACCATGAATTAGTCCATGATTCGCTTTTTCCGAAAAGTTCGACGATTTGGAGCCTTATTCTCCAAAATCAATCAATCCTGTGTACCTCAAATTTTTCATGTTAACGTTGAAACTTTCTCGGGTTGACATTTCATCCAGCAACAGGATCCCATGTTTTTCAATCTCATTTTTTTCTTGCACGACAATTTCAGGACCTCAACGAATTCGCGATCGAATCCACAAGTAGAAGGGCTAGGGGGATTCTAAGCCAGGCATCTCAGGGGGGAGCGGGGCGGGGTTGTCCAGCGTGGCGAAGCCAAGTGCGAGGGTACGGCGGTGGGGGGAGGGGTCGCCGGGCGCGTGTGACGTCACAGAGGGGCCTCTGTGAAGGGGGAACATGTGGTCCGTGAAGCGACTGGCGGGAGGGGGAAGTCGCCGTCGCTGAGTGTTGTGCGTTCGTGTGTGTGTGTGTGTGTGTGTGTGTGCGTGTGTGCATACGTGCGTGCGTGAGTGTGTGTGTGCGTGTGTGTGACAACCATATATGGGTCGGAAAATTTTCGGTAATACGAAAACGCTAGGCGCCACGTGAAGGGCGGCCCTTCAAACCCCTTTATTTATGACATGCAGCTGGTTCCATTCCGAAAGACAATGTCAATTGCATCCGCCTCGTCTCAAAGCTCGCCGACACTCGAGACAGGTCCTGACAGGTTCCTTGGAAAAACTATAATCTTTAGGGATCAAAGACTGTGACCGCGGATGGACCACTTGAGCACAGCTGCACTCTTGAAAAGTCTCATCGAGGTCTCCATTCCGAAATATAACATCAAGATGTCCACATGTGCGAGTATGTACGCAGTGCATCCAGCCAAGCAGGTGTTCTTCGAACATGCTTGAACTTGTTTTTCATGATTGGAATAGTGGGGAGAAGTTTGAAAATTGAGTGCGAGCGTTACGACGATCTATCGCCAAAAGCGTTGATTGCGGACCACTTGAGCACAGCTGCACTCTTGAAAAGTCTCATTGAGGTCTCCATTCCGAAATATAACGTCAAAATGTTTGCATGTGCGAGTATGTACGCAGTGCATCCAGCCAAGCACCCCTTGGACTTGACCAAAAATGATCTCGAACAGGGTTCAAAGGTCTTGCTCCTTAAATATTGGGGTAAATATGTTGGCTTCTTGTGGAATCGTTTGCCACAACATCATCGGAACGACAGTGAAGTGATATCATATCTTCCATGCGTGGATCATTATAATACGCCGCAGATGCAAGATCACATCGATGGCTCCCCATCTCAACGTCGGGAGTGTAAAAAATGCTGTGAAAATTCTACACGTACGGGGTTCTTCGAACGTGTTTGAACCTGTTTTTCGGGAGCGTGAAAAAATGTCGGGGGGGGGGGGGGGGGAATTCTCCACGGTTCTTCGAACGTATTCGAACCTGTTTTTCACGATTGGAAAAGAGGGGAGAAGTTTGACATTTGGGTGGGAGGCTTACGAGGAAGCTGATAATTGTGTGGACCAAACTCAGACTGCACATTCCACTGCACCATCAACATCTCTCTAAAAAGAACTTTGAAAGTGTGGGGAAAATGGATCGCACGAGTATCAACAAAGTCGGCCGGATGGCGGAATTCTTCCCAACGAAGAAGCTGTCAGAACTCCCCGTTGAGTCGGAACGACTAATTTCCGACATGAGGGCCATACAAACCCAATTTGGGAAACGCTACATCGCGGACATCGCGGATGAGTTCTCTGTCTTTTTACCGGCGTGACTTGTGAAGGCCTCCGACCAAGATCCGACAATGTTCGAGAGTAAGCTGCAAGTGGCACGCGATGGTCAACTCTGCATGCAGTATATTGGTGGAAAATACAACAGTGTCGAGTTGCGTCGTCTCTTAACATGGTGGACGGAGAAAAAAAATTCGTTGGAACACTATCGTCGAACGACTGTCCGCATCATCGAGAGTATGCTGCAACCGGCGCGCAACTGGCTACATGCAGTTGTGGGAAATACAACAGCGTTCCATCTCCTTTGAGGCGAAAAAAGACTAAATCCGTGAGGAAACCATCATCGAACTATTCGCACCACAGTCATCCACAGATTAAATGAAGAATACAAATCATATATATTGTCATCGGAATGGTTTTCATTCATTTAAAAAAATCCCTCGCTCACGCTTCGTATACACTCAACCAGCTTTTCACTAATTTTACATTCTCATGGGCGCAGTTGTATTTCGTGTTGAAGGGATGATGGGGGCATTTGGAGTTTGTGATTTTGGGCAACTTCTGCAGCGACGGACAGTCTAGAGTCTCCAAGTCGATGACGTTTGTCGCAGGATCCGTGAATCTTGATAGCCATGCACATTTCTCGAATCCCTTCGCATAGATGGCAGGAGCTCCATGCGAGAGTTCTCGAATTGTCTTTCTAGCTGCCTCGTATGGTATGCCGCTGTCATTCCATCGTATTCCATGGAAATTGCGTTCCAGCCACTTGTTTGTCATTTTATACTTGGCCGGTGAAGAGTCCCATGCAAATGGCGCGTCGAAGGCGAGCGTCAGTGGTTCAGCATTCTTCTCATAGAGTTTGACGATAGACATCTCTTTCAGGACAAATTCGTTGACGGGTCTCTTGAAGCCCTGCACATCGACGATAAGCTCCATGTTGACTGAGGTGGACGCGAATCATCGGCATAATTTTGTACCAATTTTTTAACTCCACCACTGATTGGATTGTACTCGACAATACGATCATAGAGGATCATGCAGTATGCCGAAGTTTGTGGCGGAATATTATTATTCAATTCAAACTCAAGGCGCACGTGAACAGGACCGGACTTGAGAGAATCGGTTTGCTTTGAGCAGTCAATGACAACGAGGGGGGCTTTTTCTAAAAATTCCATCCTGCTCCGCCATGGTTCAGCCTCTTTGTTGTAATAGGTCGGTTGAAAGTTTGCTTACATCTCGTAGAGAAGAGCATATTGATTTTGATCGATGTTCAAATTCAAATTTCCATATGGATAACATTGCGAGTTGAGGTTTAGTTTGACATCGCTCAGGTTACAATGATCAAAGTGGCTCGCATTGTGTTGTTTCTTATTTTTCCGTCCCGTCTGCAGCGCGAGAATAACATATCGTGGCTTCTCCAGCTGATTCGAGGTTTTCACAGACCACACGTGCTTGGAGATGGCAGGCAGCAATGGATATTCATACAGTTCCCATGTTCGGAAACTCATGGAGATTGGTGCGTCTTTGGCGAGAAACTTTAACAGTTGAATTTTTCGCTAATCCGAGACTGTCACATACGGCACGAACCATTCTATTTTATGCAATACGAGTTTGTAGTCTTTGGGCGCTGTGTACAATGGCATTGTCATCGGTCTTTGATCTCGTGAGAATCAACTCGTGCTTAACATTTACGACAATTTTTCGATAATCTTCGGCAAATCCGAGGAGCATGCTGAGCGGTATACAGACATCAAAGTTTCACGATGCATCTACAATTTGCTTGGTCTTTTCGACATCGAGCCATCCAGTGTTCTCGAGCATAGAACTTTTGGCCGGTGAGAGAGATGAATATCCCTTAATTACACTTGTAATGCCGACATTCTTATTACGATCGATTTTTATGGCATTCGACTCATATCGCACTTCCTCAAACAAATGGAAAATGGCATTGTTGACGAGACTTGTAGCAGTGGTGGGCGCCCTATCACGCTTGCATAATATCTCACATATGTGTAGGGAACTCTTGCTTGGCGGGATGGAGAGGTCTTGATGTTGGATGGCAATACGGACTTAATCGCTGTTATTAAAGGTTGGAGATGCATATGGCTGATGAGCGTGAATCTCACAATGGATGATGGATTCGTCGAAGACCACAGGCGCCTGAATGTTTACAATTTCTTCTTCCATTTCACGCAACAGATGCACAGAGCGCAGACTAAATAATTTTTTACACGCTTTCGCCACGCACTTTGAGACCCAAAATATTCAAGAGTAGCACGTTTTGAGGTGTTAGCACTTTTGGCGCTGGCCGACGACTGATTGTTTTAATCCATGGCCGTTTATTGTTATTGGAGATTATGAGAAAGCATTATCATAATGCTTTATCATGATGCATTATCATAATGCTTTATCATAATGCTTTATCGCTTGATGAAAGTAAATGAGAATGAATATAATAATATGGATATAAATATATTTCCGCTTACTTTTATAAATTACAATTTATTTGGCATAGGGACAGGTGTGAGTAAAGCGTAAACAATTTTTTAGAAGATAAATAAGTTGTAATTTAGATTTATTATTGTATTTAAATTAACGTACAAACTAATAAAATGAGCGGTCAGAGTGTGCGATAAATTTTTCGCCACTAAAAGATAACTAATTAAAATAATAATGATAACTAATAAAAATAACTAATGAAATAAGAATTAATAGTAATAATAATTTAAAAAAAAAACACTGAGCGCGGGGTACGATACCGCGCCCCTAGTGCAAATTTTTTTCCGAAAAACTCCAATTTTTTCCGGAAAATTTTTCCGATTTTTTCTATGAATTGGAACAAATATGAAGAATTCGGATTTTTGCGGACAATTATTTTTACGCAAACATCCGAGTTTCTCCGAATTTTTATAGATTTTTTCCGAATATTTCATCATTTTAATCACGATCACGGGAAAATCTTGGAAATTATATGATGACTTTAAGGGGTAACACCACTGTAACGGACCACTAAAATCCCCTACGTGGTTCACTAGCAACACTCATCTAGATTTAATTTAAAAAAATTATTTTGTCCAGATTAAAATTGGCACAAGTTATACTGCGTGCCGTAGAGCACCTTAAGTTCAACATGCCTCGGAAGAATTTGCTGCAGTGTTGCCATTTTGTATTTTTTTTTTTTTAAATTATATCTGCTACGGCGAACGCTTCGCTATTTGTAGCTTCCATGTACAGGGATTTCCCCTTTTTACATTTCCCACCATTTTCTCCAATCCACATCTCTGATCGATCCCCATCTTGCGGCCGCAGCCGACTTCCCCCTCTGTATCGCATTCACCATGACATTTTCTGTCATGGGTATAGGGAAACTGCGGAAAACCTATACCAATACAGCCGGTCACGGGTTCGCTTCCCAGCCTCGAAGCTAGTCGCGTTTCGTCGAAAAATAGCTCAAAGGCTACAGCCATACACACCCGACACACACACGTACCGGTCTGTGTGCGCGACATCTGTGTAGAACTGGAGCTACGTCACGCCTGTGTTTTTATTTCTCTCCGAAACTACGAGACGGTGATTCGAACCCGCGACCTCCCGATGTGTTGATTCTAGAGGCAAGCACGCTAACCACTAGACCAACACATCGGTTATGTCGCCATTTTGTAATATTTTCCCATAAAATTTTTTTGCAATAGACTTCAATATATGCTTAGTAATTACCCCAAGTATTATTTGTCTAAAACGTTTCGTGGCAGGCCGTTACAATGGTGTTACCCCTTAAGGAAAATAATGTTTGCAAAAATTTTGCAAATTCATAATTTCTCAGAATTATGAGGGATACAAAATGTAATAAGTTTTTTTTACAAAAATATATATTTTTTAAATCTACAACTTTTCTCCGAATATCTCCGCAGCCGTTTACTCAGGTCATAGGAAAAAGAGAAATTTCCGCGAAAAAATGAGAAATAATGAATTTTAAGTTAAAAAATGTGTTTTTGGGAAATAGACCAGTACTTGAATCTGTTTTAAATCGATTTCTCTCCGAAAATCTCAGATATGACTAAAATATGAGAAATTATGAAAAATTTTGAGAAAAAGTTGCACGAGGGGCCCCTGCGGACCGAAGCCAGGAACGCTACCAACGGGACCATCTCATCGCTTGTAGAATATGTGCACTTTCTGGTACTTACAATTCGCGGCCGGATGGATGATTGGCTTATTTTTGGGGATAATGCTTTATCGCTTGATGAAAGTATGAGAATTAATATAATAATACGAATATAGATATATTTCCGCTTACTTTTATGAATTACAATTTATTTGGCATAAGGACGGGTGTGAGTAACGCGTAAACAATTTTATATAAGATAAAAAAGTTGTAATTTAGATTTATTATTATATTTAAATTAACGTATAAACTAAAAAAAATAAGCGATCAGAGAGCGCGATACATTTTTTTGTATACATTAATAACGCAGAGAATCAAGCGCTAAATAAGCATTGAAATCATCTACAAGCCTCGCGCGTGCCGTCGGGTGACGTCACGCGCGAGTCGTGCTCAAATTGCTTTTTCGCTCGAAGCCTTCGTTTCGGCTTGGCCGCACATGAACGTGCTCAGCGTCCATGTATTGGTGTAGCTGCCGAAGGCGCGGTCGGGACACTTCGACCTTGCTCGGCTCTTTCCGAAGATGTCCGAGCGTCGCTCGCTCACGGACACGCGCTACTATGATTGTGTGATGGGCGCGTAAGAGACTAGAGAGGGGGTAACTTTTACGCGCGATCTGGCTGCACTGATTGGAAGATCTATCGAAAACTATACCCATCACGACTTTATATGCAGGCGTATGGTGATTACTTCACCGTGGAAATTAACCAAATCACCGTCCTGATCCACTATGCGAAGCTGTATCGTGTCAATCGTTCGGCTTGTGATTGGCAGATAAAATATGTGGGAGGGAACTTCAATGATCTTATAGCCCGGTGGCACAGATGAAAAAAATTCGTGAATTGTGTGTACTTTTTGTCCGTTAATATAGGCGCCCGCGGTAATATTGCACTCAACGCGTAGGGCGTTCACTTTGAGAATGGCTACTGGAAGATCGGATTCGTGTCTTTTATTGGCTTCCAATTTGCGTGCAGTGAAGCCTAGTAGATGCCCAATAGAATCTTTCGGCTCAAAATTTACATCACGATCATACTCGATCTCACTGCGTACCGTGTCATTATTGAGTTTAATGCTGATTTTGATGTTTTTACGCGAGAGCTCTGCTTGTACAAACGTATCAATATCCTCTATTTCATAACTGCCCGTAGGTATCGTCAACACCTCATCTCCCACGTAAAGTTTATCGTGGTCAACGTCGATATTGGGAATAGAATTAAAGGTTAACAATTCCACGAGACCGAGAATATAATTTTTGTGTGGCGAGAGTTCGATGGGGGGGGGGGAAAGTATTGCGCCTCGAGTATGGGCGATGTGCCAGATATGGTCAATGTTAAACTTTTATCCATGATGCTGGTAAATTGACAACTGAATTCTCCACGTCATTTCCGCCCTATATATAGTGCATATTTGTATTTGTGCTGCAATTGCCGACAAAGAATCTTGAGACACAAATGTCCACATTCAATCGTATCATATTCCTGATATCTAGTATAATTATAATTTACGCTACCGGCACGAAAATATCTCATGAGTTCGGATGGTGGTGGACGATTGCCGAAACTATCAAAGTACACGACTTTCCATCCAGTCTTTTTGTAAGCGACCCAATGCGTGTCAGGACCTACATTTTCATCCAAATTCACAATTTCTGCTGCACATTTGACGGGTCCACTCGCTGGCAATGTATCGCGCATGTAAACACCACGAAAATGTGGAATCTTTAGCATTTTTGCATGTTCGAGTAGGTCGCGGTCGGTGTGTAAGCGTTACTTCTAGTTTTTTGACTTGATATGAAGACCCAATCCCTGCTTATATGGTTTCAGATGTAGACCCCGACCTAACGCAATTGCTTCAATTGTTCGATTATGACGCTTACTTTCATCCAATTCACGTTTAGTTGCTTGAGCAGCATTTACAGCTTTAACTATACTAGCTGCACCACCTGACAAAGCACCCGCAGCGCTAAGACCCGCAAAAATGGGCACGAGGAAGGGTAATAACCCACCAATTTTATGGGGTACCGGTAGAACCCGAAGTGTGCGCACTTCACCATCCTGCAACTTTACGGCTGCACAAGCACTCTTTAAAGCTAATTTGATATTTTATGCGGATCATTACTTTTAATCATTGTCTCCTTTGCAGCGCCAATTATCTTTTTCAAACTAACGCCACCCTTGTGGGCCTTCATTCCCATACCAAATTTTCTCTTTGTCTTCATAATATTTGTCACACCCAAAGCACTGGCTTTTTCACCGAAACTAGCGTCTCTCACGGTAACACGTTGCGTAGCCTGTTCAGCCAACACTTTATCCGCCAAATGTCTCGCTTCAAGATTATCCGGATTTTCCGAATACGCAATATCGTGTTGTTTGCAAGCCCTATCCAAGGGATTAATGTCCGGATCACCACGAGCAAGGCGCTTGACCAACTTTTTGCCTGGTCCACAATACTGATATTTAGGCACATGTAGTTCAACGGGGAGTTTGTTGATTAGGCGATTGACCAAACCTTTACCACTCTTCCCATGCACAATCATGTCTAAAGACAATACGCGACTGACGGATAATCCCTATAAGAATCCTATTTATATGATTTCGACGAGCTGGATTTCGACGAGTTTGTCGAAGACGGGGGGGGGGGGGGGGAAACAAAAACGTCATGGAAATTTATTGCCGAATAGCATACGTGCACTGTTTTGTGGTACATCGAATTGTGGGAAAACCAACGCTTTGCTCACTCTCATCATCCATCCAAATGGTTTGAGATTTGAGAACATTTATTTGTATTCCAAATCGCTCAAGCAGCCAAAGTATAAGTTGCTCGAACAATCACTCGAACCTGTGAGTGGAGTTGAATATCATCCCCTCGAGGCGCATGAACAAGTGATGGCACTAAGTGATGCACGATCCAACTCTATATTCATCTTTGATGACATAGCATGCGAAAAGCAGGACAATTTTCGGACCTTGTTTTCCATGGGACAACACGAGATTGTTGACAGTTTTTATCTTTGTCAGACGTATACTCGTATCCCCAAACATCTCGTAAGGGATAATGCAAATTTCGTGGTGCTTTTCAAGCAGGATGACATGAATCTCAAACACGTGTACAATGACCACGTTAATACGGATATGAGTTATACGTGCTTTAAAAACATGTGCATGAAATACTGGAATTCCGACAAGTATGCATTTATCACGATTGACAAGGATAGCGGTATTAATGATGGTCGATATAGACAAGGTTTTGATTATTTTCTCACCATTGATAAGTGACTCATCGCTAGTGGTTGAAGAGACAGTATTGTGCACACCTTAATAGCGACAACATGAAGAGCGAACAATTGTTGCGTGAAAAGGATGTATTGCGCGAAATTGCCAAGGCGAGCGATGCAATCAGACGAAAGCATCGAATGATGAAAATTGGGAAAGATAGCGATGAGCAGAGAATGCAAGATGTCTTTAAGCCTATAGTGGGGCCATTGGAGAAATTGGTGTCGTATAAAAACGGTGAGGTGGTGGTGGTGGTGAAGGAGGAAATTAAGGATGAAAAAGTGGGTGATAATGTTGAAGGAAGAGATGCGTTAAATAGTGTAAAACATCAAAATGAAGCACATAATTCCTTGAAGAGTGAAACACAAGATTCTTTCAAATTGATAAATGTGGATGATGATGATGACTCGCAAAATGTCGATGCGCTGATTAGCGAATATCTCCTGATATTACAAACAAATAGAAAGGCAAGCTTGGATGTATAATACGGTGTACGAAATCTCGCAAACAACAAATTAATGATTTGCAATTCTTCGATAACTTTCGACTCTCAACATATTCGTGTGGGAGATGTAAATTATCCGAAAACTGTTGAATTAACGGAGCTGTTGTTTAAAAAAGTGCCCAACGTCGAAACTCTCACACCGGGGGATTTGAAAAACTATCAAAAGATTGTAATCTCGACGAATGCGCACAAAAAATTGTATAAGCCTAGTGAGGCTATACGCCGCAATTCCAGCCACAAATTCAACATGTATATTGAAAACATAGTTGATCATCATGTGGGAAACGGTATGCCAAAGTATAAAGTAGCTAGGAAAAACACCCAATTGGACTATATTTATTGGGACAATCCAAACGAGCTAGTAGGTCGTCTTCGCTTACTGCTGGCATCACAAGCAGCCGGAAATTCATCACATGCGAATGAAATTATATCGATTATCGAGGAATTGCGTGAAGCTGGAATCATTTATTAACTCGACATCGGAGAATTTACGCATTGTCAACATGAGTGTCGATGTGTTTGGACGTCATTCAAGTAGGAGTGTACTCCACAGTAAGCAAGGTCCTCCAGGTTGACCCCGGAATGGCTTTAGAATTACCGCAGATGGTCATTATGACTTGGGGCAGAAACGATCGTGTAACATTGCAAATTCAGAAGGAGAAAATGACGCCATCACTCTAAGTGCGTTACAAAAGAAATGAATGAGAGTAGTCAGTTGTTAGTTAATGGACTTGAAGCTACGATAAGAGACATTGCGAGGACTCTCGAGGCCGATGTCAAAACTCTACAAGATTTGGTGATTCGTAATTCAAACGTCATTGCTGAATTGGATGCACGACTGAGTGGACTGGAAAATGAACGAAAAAAGGGCCGCTCTCGTGCTGGAGCTACATAAGCCTGCTCGACGAAACTATCCGCGTTGACATGTGGGCATCCGTGGCTTGGACGAGACCTGGCAAGCTGATCTCGTCGATATGTCATCATACGCGCGGCAAAACCCCAAAAACAAAGTTCTCCTCACCGTCATCGATACCTTCTCAAAGTTCGCCTGGGCCGTGCCAATGCTGAGTAAGAGTGGTGGAGATGCAGCCGCAGCAATGAAGTCGATACTCGTTAAGGGACGCATACCGCAGAACTTACACGTTGATCAGGGAAAAGAATTTTACAATTGTGACTTTATGGCCATCATGAAAAAGTACAATATTCACATGTATTCAACATATAGCAACTTCAAGGTATCCATTTGCGAGCGTTTCAATCGTACATTGGAGAATAAGATGTGGATGCAATTTAGCCTTGATGGTAATTATAAGTTGATCAATATTCTTGATACTCTAGTAGCCGAGTGCAACGATTCTGTACACTGCACTATTAAGATAAAGCCGAGAAATGTCAACGCGGAAAATGAGAAGCAATTGCAACAGATTTTCAATAAGCCTCCAATTAAAAGATCAGCGAAATTCGCCGTTGGTGATAAAGTGAGAATCAGTAATTTTAAGACTGTTTTCGAAAAGGGTTACACCCCAAACTGGACAACAGAAATATTTACAATCTATCGTGTAAAAAAAAACTCATCCCGTCACATACCACTTGAAGCACCACAAAGATGAACCGATCGCCGGTGGTTTCTACGAACAAGAACTTCTTAGTGTCAAGCACCCCGATATCTATCTCATTGAAGCAGTATTGAAGAAGCGCGGTAATCGAATGTTTGTAAAATGGCTAGGGTTTGACAATAGCCACAATAGTTGAATAAGTAAATCCGATATGAAGTCGATAATAAAGAAATATGGAAAATATGTATGTTTTATGACTCTTGACCTAAGCTGCTGGTCGTCTCCGCATGTATCCCTCCAAGGCCTCCGACCGACTCCACACCAGGCTTGCTTTTTCCCCCTTCTCGCCGTCGATAATCCCTTCTTCATGGAACGTGGGTACGATGAGATGGATAGAGTGAATAAACACATGGGATTATAAAAAGTCCATTTCTTTATTTACAGAAAATTATAAATCCATTCTTAAACGATTAAATATTTACAACAAACATAATTTGAACAAGTTTCACATCGAGTCAACAAAATATATACATAATTTTCGAGTTTTATACATCAATATTCAGAAAAATGTACACAATTCTACAAAAAAAAATCAACGTTGTTGAAAAAAAAAATCTACATAATTTTTTACGACGGTATTCTGTGATGCCCCATGGTAGGGTATCAGAGGTCCCAGGTATGATATACCGCTTATCGTCATGTAGGCTCAGAGCGATTTTTGTCGCGCGAATGGTGTAGACCTTGTGCAACTTTGATCGAATGCACGTTTGACTACGCTCCATTTCAACTCCTTCCTTCAAGCATCGAGCATAATCGACAAACTTTATTGTCCTAGCCACAACGCTACTCTTGACACCTTTAACTTTTTTCGTGTCCTTCTTACCCTCGACACGTGTCTCGTACATTTTCGATCGAAGTCCAATAAATTCGGTCATAATTGCTCCATTCCATTTGTCCTCCATGAGACCGGTACCTTCTTGTTAACGAGCTGTATACCATACCTATTGTCCGCTGCATAATCGCTTGTATCGAATATTGAAATGTCGCGCTTCATGTCGGCATATATATCATTCGCTCTCAATGTCATATATGAGACTATCCGTATCGGTATACATGACTTTACATTTATCTCGATACAGAGGTACCATATACTCGTGATGAAATCCATACAAGGACGTTTTGGATATGTCGAGTATGCACATACCCACATACATCGGCTCGTTGAATTTCACCTCGAGATTGCGCAATTCCACGGCAACGAGGTTTTCCGAAAAAAAACTTCGGTTGTGGAAGTTTGGCTTCGCAATCATTGCCTCTGCGCCATACCTGCCCTCCCATTTTGTTAAAAGCTTTACATCTACATGATTGCGCACATTCTCCATCGGTTTGCCAAAGACCGCATTATTAATTAATTTGAATAAATTTTTTTTCGAAATCGTTTTTGGCAAGCGTTCGAAGCTGGGTATTTAACTCAATATACGAACGCAGCCATGGGGATTGTGTAAACTGTAGGACTCTATGGATTTTCGTGAGGCAAAGTCCATGGCGTAAGCACTGTTGTAAATTCCGGTAGTGTATGATGTAGCGCTTTTTATCGCAGACAGTTGCTAACAGATTTTCCCCCTGCTTACCCGGCGGTTTTTCCTGTATTGGACAAAACGGCCGGTCTTTGTGCGCATCATGTAGAGGTTGGGGATATTCCAAGTCGACTTCAAGGATGTAGCCTGTAGGTAAGTCTAGCGCGATGCATGATTGATCAAAATTGGACACGTCGTTGACCCATCGAAAATCTGCATATGGCAATGGTTGATACATTGCCCATCCATACAAATTGTTGTCATCGAAATACATCAAGTATGATGATGCTTTCGATGGATCAAACGACTCCATGTACTTGTTATTAGCGTGTGCATGTCGGTTTGAGCATTGACTCAGACCACCGCGTATATCCCGCTCAACGAATAAAACCATGTCGATGTCAGTTAGTAATTCAAACTTGACATTCGAGTGTTTTAGCATTGCATCCCAGGTATATCCGGGCAATGTGTAGTAATACGCGGGATCTAGGCCATAGGTCTGAACGCATGTATTTCGAAAGTTTTCGCAAATATCGGATAATAACAAGACATCTGTCTTCAAGTACAAATCGCTATAATCACCCAGCGTTCGAATGGAGACCCGATCCTAAACTTTCTCAGCATGTGCGTACTCGCTTTCACATACTGTAGCATCTGTCAGGGATCTGTAAAATGCGTCGCGTGGTGGTAGGCAAGTGTCGTTTAGTTTGGTCACGTCATCAATATATTCATAAGGGAAGACCCCTTTTCACGTCAGCAAATTGAAATCGTCTGTCGAGAGAGTTAGGAATTGTGTGCGTAAAATTTTGAGTTTGTCCTCGGTCAAGAATTATGCTAATCTGTCGAGACTGGTGTTGAGGAATTTGTATGAGTCGATAAAGCGCAATTGGATCTTGTGTTTTGAATCGTCTGTAATTTCAACATGCTTCGTGAAGGAGATGTATTTCTCCTTTGTGATTGGAAGCACATTGGTTCTTCCTTCGAACGCTGTGACTACTTCCTTGATTATAAAATGTGCATCATAACCGGATAAATTGTGGAAAACTACTGGAATGAAAATTGACTGTAATTGAAGTTGCAGTTGGAATGGTCGGGGCCTCTATAGCGCCCAGTCAGATGGCAATGATCTCGAACGCGTATATCTTCTTGCGCAATTGGTTTCTTACATATGTGACATTGAGTCGCTGCTCGAAAACTAGCCCACTCACTCGGTGTCAAATATGACATTGGTACATCATCAGAAAAAAAATTCTTTTATCCGCAGTGCTAGATTTTTTAGTTCTTCAACAAACCACGATACACAATCAGCACTGCGACGCGAGTGAAATGAAGATAATGAATCATCATACAAACAACACACATAGTATCTGATACTAAACACTTCATGGTGTTGATACATATCTTTCGCTAGGTTCTCCCCATCGGTCTTTGCCAACACACACTCCAAATCAGCATACACAATGAAGGGATGTCGCTCTTTCCGGCTAAAGTTGCAGAACTGGAGCCACTTATTGGTGTCATCTGGTAGTCGAATTGCACAGTCATTTATTGCTCCACAATCGACCTCGTGTGATTGCAATTTTCTCTGTGATCTGAAGTAGTGCAAACACCTGCAAAAAAAAAGATTGTTTTGTTTAATTCGTCTAGCATATATAATTACCTATATATATATTATGGTAACTACATACCGATCACAGATATCTTTTTTATGCTCCTTTTTGGTCAATTGCGCCCTCACGAGTCTCGACAGGTTCTTGATCCATACAAAGTGCCCCACATTGTTGTCCTCAGTATCTTGCATGTACAGCAAATTGATGTGCTTTTCCTTCTTGTGTTGAGTGACTCGTATCGGGACAATGTCGTTTTTGGTGGCGGTGGTATACAGGTTGATCGATACATTGTATTGAAGTTCAAATTTCTTTATTTGATATATCGTCACCGGGAATTCGATATCCTTCAGATTCAGTACTGTCGAATAATGAGGGTAAAAAGATGGACGGGCATTGTGGTGTTCAGCTGGGTATACAGCAGCGACAACTGCCCAAGTGAAACATGCATTATCACTCGATTTGACGTTAACCACAGCCCTCTTCACCATTATTTCCCGCGGCAATCATATAGAGCACCCGACACGCATCGGATTATACTTATTTACATTTATCGTGAGATTAAGTATTTTTTGCAGAGCCTACCCACTACCACGTTCTTGAAACTCATCCAGTAAGGTTAAAGTGGGCTCCATAACACGCTGTTCATACCACTCGTTCGAATCGCTTGTGACAAATAGTTCGCAGTTTCGTGTGTTGACACTTTTATTCGCATGTTTGTCACCACTCACGAATTCACCATTAAACACTGTATTAATTTTAATGCTGTTGTGCTTGCCGATAATATTTTGCACATGATGAAGCACAAGGACGCGAGCATTATTTAGAAAGAGTTTCGGCTCGATGTGGCTCCGATTGATGATGGAACCGGTCAATATCCGACTCTCGAAGGATGTTTCAATCTCCCGCCAGATTAACTCATGATCACCATGCCCTGCGCCCGTGTGTATGAAACGACTTCGCAGAGAATTCCTCAATCCTTCCAGATGCGCTATTTGGGATATTAGCGACTGTTCCGTAATGCGGCTTTGCGTTCCCAGCCCTTCGATGAACGCGACGCATCGTTGCTCCCACACAGCAAAATCTTCGAACGAGCGTAAAAGCACGGCTTGGTCATGCAAGATTTGCTCCATGTTGTTCTCCATATTAACAAGTACGAAAAATTTCCACGATGTTAACAGACTGACTGCTTCATGCAAAGTGCGGCCAGATTTGCGCGGAGCGGATCAATAAAACGGCTCTTCCTTCGGGGAAAAAAAATTAGGCGCTCTCTCTCTCTCTCGGGGAAACAGAGTTTTCCGATAACGCGATGGTGTAGATTGCTCGAGGAACATGAGACAAGAAACAGAAAGTTGCGATGCCTCGGGTCAAAAGATTTTATGGGTCCTGCAGCTCAAGTGGTCCATCAGCGCCAACGGTCCTTGACGATAGATCCCTAAAGTTTATAGTTTTTCCAAGAAATCCTGACTTGTCGAGACCTGTCTTAAGTGTTGGCGACATTCGTGGTGGGTGGACTCGCATGACAACATCTTAACATTATCTTTCGGAATGGAACCAAGACCACGCTGTATTGAAACTTTCTTCAAGAGTGCAGCTGCGCTCAAGTGGTCCATCCGCGGTTACAGCCTTTGATACCTAAATATTATAGTTTTTCCAAGGAACCTGTGAGGACCTGTCTCGAGTGTTAGCGAGCTTTGAGACGAGGCGGATGCAATTGACATTGTCGTTCGGAATGGAACCAGCTGCATGTCATAAATAATAGGCTTGGAAAGGCCGGCCTTCGTGTGGCGCCTAGCGTTTTCATATTACCGAAAATTTTCCGACCCATATATGGTTGTCACGCGCACAGACACAGACATCACGCACACACACACACACACACACACACACACACACACACACACACACACACACACACACACACACACACGCACGCACGCACGCACGCACGCACGCACGCACGCACGCACGCACGCACGCACGCACGCACGCACGCACGCACGCACGCACGCACGCACGCACGCACGCACGCACGCACGCACGCACGCACGCACGCACGCACGCACGCACGCACGCACGCACGCACGCACGCACGCACGCACGCACGCACGCACGCACGCACGCACGCACGCACGCACGCACGCACGCACGCACGCACGCACGCACGCACGCACGCACGCACGCACGCACGCACGCACGCACGCACGCACGCACGCACGCACAACACTCATCGACGGCGGCTTCCCCCTCCCGCCAGTTGCTTCGCGGACCACATGGCCCTCCTCCACAGTGGCCCCTCTGTGACGTCACACGCGCCCGCCGACCCCTCCCCCGTCTGCCGTACCCGGCACTGGACACCCCCGCCCCGCTCCTCCCTGAGATGCCTGGCTTAGAATCCCCCTAGCCCTTCTACTTCCACACGAAGATTTCATTCTCGATATATATCTGGAAAAGAGTGTATGTAAATAATACAAAAATGTAAATATCCACAAAGAGATAAGTTATTTTTAATAATCATTGTGTTGTGTAGTAGATTTTTGAAATCTTTTTAGGTGTAGTATGTAAGACCTTCATTTATTTCGTTGTCAAGCACAATTTACCTTCGACCTGTTCTTATACTTGGATGAGCGGGATTTCGTTGGATCGCTGGAACTCGTAGCCCGATGGTGATCTCATATGAAGAAGCATACACAGTAGCTCTATTGTTCCGAATAGTTTCGGCCTTTCGAGCTCTTGTGCTTTGCAGCTTCAATGATTTTATTGAGCACATGAAGCTGGTTTTGGGGAATATTCCCATTCTGGGTATACTGCTCGAGGTCTTGACTACTGCAATGGGCGACTGTCTCGACGAATGAAGAAAACTTCCGACTGCAAGGTTTTGATTTTCTCTCGTGCAAACCGTTTTGCTTTTAACGCCGAACGGTACTTTGCCTGCAAATCTGAAGATTTTTTTATTTGCTCTTGCAATCCGAGGATCTTTTTCCCCTGCGTTTTCGGTCCTTCTTGTCTGAATTTTCGTTGATTTCTGTGCAGAGTATTTTTCACCGTGCTACAACGCATGCAAATTTTTGTATTCCGAAGGAGCAGAGTGAACTTTTGTGACGCCAGGTTCCAGCATTATCCTGTAACAATGGTCTCCTGTTTGAATCATTTTTTGATTTTTCTGATATCATTGATTGGTGGATAACACTATGACATATGTTGCAACGATGGACCGTTGACAGCAAATTTTCAAATTCTTGAATGCTGGTTATGCGGCGAGGCACGTTTAAGTCATTAAAACTCAGCAGCAGACCAAAAATTCTTATATTAATGGACATGTCTTCTTTTCTCATAATATTTTTGGATGAAAACATTTAAAAAGAATGATCAATTTCCATTGTCTCATTGATTTCTGGAGTTCAGGAAAATCCAGCATGCCTGTTGTTCTATGTGAAATCTTTGCTGCAGCCGCAAAAATGCTATTTTTTTCACCAACCGACTTTTAACTCATGTGTTCTGCGTCAGATAGCGGAGAAGCACATTCAATATCAAAAGGAATTTGCGCCCTGTCATTTGGCTCTAGAAGCAGAGATTTGCATGGTGGCGGAAGACACTCTGCTGCACGACTCAAGATTTCACTCGATGCGTGAATTTGTTCTGCTGCAGAATCCAATTTTTTTTTATTGGTAGATACATTTTGGCTCTTACCGAAATTGGTCTCGCCTGCAGGAACAATATTTTTGCCATTCATCGATTCCTCAACCCATGGAAATATTGTTGGCATGCAGCCCTTCTGCAACCGGAGCACTTTGTATTTACCCTGAAATTGTTCCATTAAATTTTGAATACATCCGTAAAGAAATTGGCCAACAAATTGTTAAATAAACTGTCATTATAACATGAAACAACACAACTTACCACTCCGATTACTTTTTCATTAGGATCCAAATATTTGCGTTGCCAAAGAATTTCGTTGCTCCGAAAATGTTTTTCCCAAACTGCTGCTCCAGCTTTCACAGAGCCGTCCTCTCGCCTCACAGCACTTTTCCACAGTTTTTCACTGTCTACATTCTTCGGAATAGTAAAAAAGTGCACTTTTTGCGGGCTCGGGTACCGGACTGTACCCTGAGGTAGAGTCCGGTACGATGCACTTCGGCATATTGAGTCTAAACACTATCCACAGTTTACAGTTCTCTCGGTCTAAAGAATATGTGAAATTTGAAAAAAAAAGATCTCTCTCGAACTACTAAATTGAAATTTTTCATTCACAGGTATCCCAAATAAAAAATACGCTCACCAAAATATCGTAAATAAATCGTGTTCACGTGTTTTTAGCGCGCATGCGTGAAGTATGCCGTTCAGACGACTACTAGCGCCACGAAGCGACCTATAGTGAAATTAAAAAACACGAAACATTTATCGCAATAGGAATAGTATCCAGTGTCAGGGGGCTGGTCAGGACGCTGGCATCGTATGGGCGAAGCAGCATTCCTTTCAGTTATCGATCGGTATTTTTTGAAAATATATTTGGAAGTTTATGACGATGATGACTCAGAACAAAAATCAGGATAGTCGTAGTTTTGTTCGATCGACGGACGGTGTTTATGCGAGCATGGCTGAGGTTTGTCAAACCGCCACATGCGACGAATGCGCGGTCTGGCTAATGAGTGAACTCATGGTGAATTGCGAGAACGGAAAATTTGGTGTCTTGTGCCCCATAGGATCATTGTCGCGGTATGAGACACAAGAGCATTATTCTGATGGACGATAATATTGATAAGAGAGTAGTGCTGGACGCCATGTACGGAGCTACTTTGATCGGACAAAATGTCGTGCAAGCAGACAATCGCCAAATTATTTTTGGATCCATCGAAATGCCTGACAACTCACTGAAATTATCAGTTGATCCCTACACAATTAGGACATTACCATTAACAGCGATAGATGAAAATGATTTATTTAACGATCGTCGATAAAATCGCAATATGTTTGCTCGCTGCCGTGGCTCTTACATCGATGCGTGTATGCCAGAGTTGCCGATCATCACGATATCGAAGAGCGTGTGAATGATTTTCTAAAAATGTTGTCTATAAAAATCGACTCAATAAAAGAATAAAAAAACCTTTATTCAGACATACACATTTTTTAATTTCTCAGTTGCTACTATTGTATCCTCGTAGATAGGTGGTGAAATGTCATTATTCAATAAATCGATAATATTACTATTTGTTGTTATTTCATTATTCTTAGCTATGGAATCGTTAGGGGCAAGTTTTTCTTTTAATCTAGTCATAATATTAATTGCATTGGGGGCATTATTACGCTCAAGCACAAGCTCATCCTCGGGCTCGATTTTTTTCAACGATGCCAACAAACTTTTTTTCTGTGTAAGAATACATTTTGTAATGATTATTATTTCTACGATAGGCACGAAATAAATGTAATTTTGGGACGATCTTCGATTATTTTACTTACTAATTTGTCTACTTGTTTATCTCTGTGCCCCGAACGTTCTATTATTTTATTCATCTGAGCATCTTTATTTTGTCATTGTTCATCTCTACGTTGAAGCATTTCCATGAGCTGCGTGAGTTAAGGCCGTTGAATCGATAGTGAAGAATAGGCTCCATATTTCCCAAGGGCGGATCCAGAATTTTTCTGGGCGGCACGGGAGGGCACGAGGAGGGGGGGGGGTGAGTATTCTGGGACTCCTTGGCTTTTTTGTATAGTCGATTTGGACTGTCCGGGGGGCGCATGCCCCACCCCCCTGAATACGCCTCTCTTGTTTCCCAATTTCTGGCACAACCTCTCAAGTGACCCATCTCTTGAATTGTTTCGCCTCAGAACCGTTCGATCTCAGCACCAAAGAGTAGAGGCCAGATTTGTTGATAAAGATGGTCCGAGGATGCCAATGTACCGGCGTATCAAGGTGGTCGACGTTGCTTGATATCATATTCATCCAGTATATCTTATCATCGGGGTCCACGTTATCGCGTAGGGGAGTTAAGTAGGCCGGAGTTCAACGTACCGGGGATACGTTGTTCCGATACGCATAGATTCGCGAAGATGAAATATTGCAATAAGTATCCAGTGCGTCACAAAACGTCATACCATTGCGTTGTTTCGGCAGCCTGTTAGTGACGCCGGGACGGCGAGTAAGAGTTGTTGTCGCTTGGAGGATCAACTTCCCCACTGTACTTTATTAAGTACTAGCATAATACCGTAGCATATTTCTTTGGCATTGAACCAAAAATTATTGCGCTCGTCTTTGAAAATGTACACCTCGAAAGATTCATTTGCGAGTGGATAATTTACTTTTTGCAACAAAGACATTATTTTTTCTATGAAATAATTTCACAAAAACCCTTACTAGTAGGACAAAAACATTATGTTTTTGGATAATACATTTTTACAATAATCGATAACATTTTCACATTAATAATCAATATTGCGTACGATACAAATTATTTATCATTTCCAACATTCTCGTTTCGCTCAACGAATTTGGATTTCGTATTCGAAACGATTCAGCATGCACACTCCCTTGCCTCGCTCCAAAACAAAATTCATCTCTTCGAAAATATAATTTAAAAAATTCACCCTATTTGATAATTTCGCTCTTTCAACGAAGCTAATTGTACACAACATGCGTAATATAGATATTGGAAAATGGCGAAACAATAGTCGGCCGCTACTAAAAAATACTCAAATTCGTCGAACAATTAATGCCATTAAAGATCAATAGCAATACCATTGAAAAAGATGGAAACGAAGAGATGCAGGCAGCAAATATTCTTAAACGCAATATCGATGGAAGTTATTACAATCGAGTGGACGGATCATTAATTCATCAAAGAACAAAGATCTGGCATGCGAAATCAAAGGTTTATACGAGTTATAAAAAAATGTATCTGACTTACAAGGAACATCCCTCGTCCTTCGATTTTGTTGAAACTTAGATACGTTACAAAGCATTGAAAACTAAGCGACACGTATTTATTTGTATCGGCGGAATAGCGGTTTTAAGGGGTGAATCCAGCCCTCGAAGGAAGGCATGTCAATCAGGCTTAATATTGCAGTTTCGCCCACTAACAGTCGACCGATCACGGTGAAGCAAAATTAAAGTTAACGTGTTCTTGCGCATTACGTGAAACAAAATTAAAGTTAACGTGATTTGCGCATTCGCCGGACAGCAAGCGTAAACCACCCCTTACATGAATTTAATCATCGCGGTCGTAGTTTTTGTACTTAAAATGTCCCCGCTGATTGGAAATACTCGTAAAACCTATAATTTAATGTTTTCCCATTCTCGAATTCATTACACTTCTACCTCCGCAAAATTCCATTTCATTCGCGGTTTCGCCAAATGTTCAACCCGTTTCGTTGAAACTGGTATAACTCGGTAATATGGACATCGGTAATATGAAATTTATGTTTGAGTATACATGTATGTTTGAATTGAACTTCACGAGAGGTGCGCAGTGAGGGGCGAGGGGTGGCGTAGATACCCCTTACTCGTAAAGCTCATATATTTGAGTCGAAACGTTTTCGACTCTGACAAGGGATAAGGGGTCACGTTCGTAGATTTGATCTCAATATGCAAAAAATTGTAAATGTCGTCGACAATTGTATGAACCAAGCTGCCAAGCACGTCTTTTTTTCCCAAACTTTAACCGCGATTTTTTCGAAACATACTTTTCAAAGACGGTACCCAAATATTCGGAAAACGGCTCGACCAATTCCCTCCAAATTTTACTACAAGATTTTCGGACAGGTTATCTGCTTCGGAACGTAAGATTTTTTGTACTCAATTAATTTTTTTCCAAGCGAGAAAGTTTGAAAATTTTTATTCAAAAGTGAATGTAAATTTCAATCAGGTGCCATTTGGTTATTTTTTTAGTCATACGATGCGGATGGCTTTATACATTATATATTAAGAAACTCTTCGAAATTCTTGTTTCGGATCAACCGACTTTGCGATAATAATTCCCAAAATTCATAATTTATTTCCGTCGTCTACATGGGTGTTTAAAAAACGAGTCCTCCACATGCAAAAACAAAATGATAATCACAATACCATTAATTGCATGTAGATAGTATCTATAAATAAATTTGCGGTGTTTAGTTCTTCTCGACTGCGCATTATAAATTGTCATATACGGATGTCTACGCTCAAATTCTTTAATGAGCCATCATGCTAAGTGCTCGCTTCTGAAATTGTTTAACCGCACATATGCGAAATGATAACGTACAGGTTATTCATTGATTTTTTTTCGTCGCCTACATGGATGTGCCCCTTGAGGAAGAGGTCCTCCTTAGGGAATGTATAATAGATTATTTTATCGTGTTTTCAATTACTGATAGTAATACAGATAGTAATAAAACTGACGTTTTTATGATAGGTGAACAAACGTGAAAAAAGTGTATTTGTACATATTTTATTTGGTAGTCATTTAGAATCACCTTATAAATATTACTTGTAAAAAATGATTATATCCATATGTTATCAAATCATACCCTTATGACCTATTCTTCCTATGTGTATGATAGTTATCAACAATTAGGGTTCATAGGTCCTGAAATAATGGTAGTCATCAAAAGATGCTTTAAACACAACGTCTTTTTACACCATGCACATCTGAGGATATATGATTACAATCGGGTATTTCACCATGTGTTTTAGATTCAGCAAAATCAAACGTAACAGGATTTTCAAAGTGCTTCGGTTTTTTCGATACATAATTACTTTTTTACCACGAATATTTAAAAAGATTAGAATATCGCGGTGATGAGAGTTAATTGCATGTTAGGGATTGTAGTTTAATGATATTATTCAGTACGAGTAGTGCGGCCGTGTTGATGAATACGTATTGTTGAGGAATCGGCCTCGATTCCTCAAGAATACGTATTAATGATATTATTTCTTAAGTGTAAATGTATATCAGAATCTAATATTATTGCAGTCTGAAAAATTATGGACGAAATTTTTCATACTCTAAATTCAAATACAGCTCGCGGTTGAATCTTTCGAGTTGAACATTTTGGAACAATCATTGGGATCATATTCATGTTGAGAGGGGTCGCTTCATAAATGAATTTAGGGTAATGCCCACTCCAAGTTTACCAACAATACGCTATTACTCACGACTTTGAGGAAGAAAACCTTTTCCAACCACGTTTTAAACTGCTCTGTTAAGGAGTGAGGTCTAGTCGGAACGTTAAAAAAGGCCTTTTTTCGGCCAAACGATAAAATAATTTACAACAAAAGTTCTTCCGTTTAAAAGATATATATTTAATGTAAACATTATAATTTTTTTGAAGAAATATGTTTCAAAATAAGCCGATACGTATCAATGGCCGAGGACGCTGCAAAAAAAACAGGTTTTGCGGTGATCACTCTCACGCTGTGACGGATTATCTGAAACCAACAAAAAAGGGGAGAATCTTTAGTTAATGATATAATGCTCCGGTTGAACGAAGGATTTTGAAAAATTTCCATTTTTCACAAAATGGCGGACGTTGAAAGTAAAAAGTGTTGTTTTGACCAACATTTCACTTACAAAAATTGACAAAAAAAAAATAATTGTCCCAAAAAAAAACCCTTCGTTCATTCGGAGGAAAACTATGTATAGAAGAAGTGATATAAATTTCAACCCGATCGGTAAAGCCGTTCTCGAGTTACATTGATCACCGACTTCGAAAACATGGTTTTGAGAAAAACGAGTTTAAAGTTTTGAGTACGATTTGCATGCAGATCAAGTTTTTTTTGTAACTTACATAGAGTCGTCTATTCCTGGGCCATATAGTTCGCCTTCCTGCGCTTTATTAATTGCATCTGAAGCCATTTTCAGGTGCCGCCGAGCGACCCTCGCCTCTCGAGTATTTTCCAGGGATCGCCGGTTAGCTTTCTCGACTCGAATACAATCTTCGGCCTTGGCAAACGCGTGGGCGTGTGGTCCCAACTTGATCCCCATGGCATCAAAGACTGCTAGCAAATCGTATGTACCTTCGTTAAAAGTGCAGGTAGCGATGTAAGCGGCTATGCTGACGGTAGTATATCTGGCAGGTAATGTTTTCGGTATGATCTTCCAAACGATTTGGTTAAAACTGTCGTTGCTGTTCTGTGTGAAACCTCCAATGCACCTTTGCAACAATTCATCGTTTGTAAGACTTTCATAAATAGGTTTTATTGCATCGAAGACTTGCTTCGGCAACGCAGTGTAATCGTGGTTGAAAGACTTCAACTTCTTCTCGGCCTTTGCTTGTTGATATTTGCACCACTAGTCAGCACCTCGTGGACACTTGTGATGCTGCGGTTTCTCGTCGGTTGAAATCTTGTGATAGAGCGTAGCCCAAATGGCATCCTTCATTCTTTCAACCGAATCAGAGTTGTCAGGAATAGCCTTGCCAAAATACACAGATAATTGGTCAATCAATTTAGCAGTCAGTTTCCCTTTACCGCCGAGTCCTTTATTATTTTTTTTACACGAACGTAGACGGGTGCCCATCCGTTTTTGAATATGACCAACACATTCTTTTTTCGTCACTACAGTTTCTCCATAAGGAGCAGCTGTAACAATGCCAGAGTCTTTGAGATCTTGAAAGATGTTACGTCTTTGAATCTCCATCCCCGACGTAATACAAAAATGTCATTCCAAGATTTTACCACCAAAGACGAAACATTTCGATTACAGCATCGACCTCCATCTTTCCTGCACTGCCTATATGATTCGCCGAACAAGTTTCTTTGTGTGTTTCATACCATTCTTCAAATTCTTTCGTGTCTTTTTTATCTTCCCAAACTTCACAAGCCTTGCAGTAAGAACTTTTTACAAGTACGTCAAGAACTTTGCCCGTAAAATGTCCTATTAGCGATATGACGCCAAACAGAGACGAAAATCCGCGTTTGTGCCACGTTCCATCACCCGACACAATCAAATCAGTATTCTTACTTTCACTGGTAGTAGAATTCAAGTTTATCTCTTCTTTAGAAGCCTTCTTCATAAAAAATTGAGCCATATTTTTACTCGCTTCACAAATATGCTCCAGTAATATGTAGTACGTAGATTTAGCCAACCATGGCGGGAAGTCCATCAATGCGCAAAATTTTTTTGCACCTTATAACCAACGCCTATGACACGCATCGCTAATGCGAACTTTCGATTAATTTCAAAAGAATGGTTAATAAAATCGCATGACGGTATGTATTGAGGAGTACACTTATCACACACAACAGAAATTTTGAACCCAAGTCCACGTTTGCTTACTATACCAAATGATATTTTGCTGTTGCACTTTGCGCATTTCACAAGACTCGTGATCGCCGAAAAAACGGTAAAAAAATTGATTATTCTGTAATCAACTGCATCCGTTTTTGGCACATGGTATTCATCCTGATCTCTCAATTTTTTTGCTAACGTACTCGCTTCGCCATCATCAGTCTCCGCAGTTTTTGGATTAAAATGCTGTTTCCTTTTTAACGTTCGCGACTTATAAATTCGTCGACTTTTCCTGTCTTCTCGCGATACTTTTTTATTCATTTTGCACTGAAAAACTCAAGAAACTGTTCCGAATATAAACGTTCGCACGGTTCAACGTTTCGAATCTAACTGCTTCTGAAACAGTATTTCGAACTACAAAGGTTTTTCTTATTTTCTATATATATATATATATATATATATATATATATATATATATATATATATATATATATATATATATATATATATGAGTGTGTGTATATATATAGGTATGAAATACAATAAAGACCTTCAGCGACCCTTTGGAGTCGAGCGCACAGCTGCCGCTACCTGTTTAGTTTATATGGCTCAAACACGGCGTCCTTCAAAGTTATGTATTTCGGCGAATAATGGTCTGATTTACATTCAATTAGTCGGAAAATACTCGTAAGATATTATACTTTTAGAAAATGAAAAAAAAATCGATTTTTTCAAAATTCTAACTAGACCTCCCTCTTTAAAACAAAACGCATTTAATACTTAAATAAATCTACCACATGTTGATATAAAATACATTTTATATCAATAAAAAACGATGGACCATTCATTATTATTTGTGCTTATACATACCAGATGTAAGTTTCCCCGATTTGGATGCGGTTACAAAGGCCTTTTCGGGTCGAAATAATTATTTGTCTACTCTTGGTCCAAATTCGTCCTCCGTCTCCTTCAAAACAATGAAAAGTGGGGAAAGTAATTTCCCATCAGCGCTCATAATGGGTTGGATCGTATAGCCGTCAGTCGTTGATGAGACTGACTGTACAACACATGCAACTTTCTTTATTCCTTCCGTTGCTAGCATTCGCCCCGAATGAACCTGCAGTCGAAAACCGCCTTGATCCGAATTGTACACATTTTCCGCTCCATACTTTTCTATCAGTGGTACATCAGCTACAGATTTGTCTACGTTTTTGCGTAGGAGTTCTTCTCCTTTCACCGTTTTGCGCGTTACAAATGTATTAATTTTTCTAGATTCAATGCGGTGCTGTTTTTTGAAGTTTCATAGCCAATTGTGAGAGGCTTTAAATCGTACATCCTCAAAGCCTATTTCCTTTTGGGTTTGAAGTGCCGACTTCTTAAGATCATGTATAATAACACCAGCGTCTATAGCAATTATCATATTCTTCAATGTATGTTTGGAAATTCGCGCCAGCTTTTCTTTATAAGCCCCACCTTTATTTAACTCATGGGTCCAGCACTGCAATTGTCGTTCCGATTTGACAGATTTGTATTTTTGACGGACGGTTTCTACCCTATGATGTTTGGTCTTGCCAAATCTCCAGCATTCAACTGCTTTTTCTTATACTCATAGCTCACCTGATCATCAGTGGAACAGGTGTCAGAATCACCATCACCGATGTCGTTTTGCCATATAGTACCTTTAACAACATTGGTATCGTACTGTTTGAATATTTCTTGAAAATGGAGTGTGTTCCATCATAGCGAATGTACCTTCTCTCGTCTATGTGTCCTCTCGGTTGTTCCCAATATCCTCATTTGCCGTCATAAGCTTATTAAATGTATAAATCTAAAAATAAGATGAATAGCAGCATTAAAAGGAATATGCGTACGTTCCGCACGCATATTCGAACCACAGCGATATATGCACGATAGCAGCACCGTCAGTCATCAAATTTTACTATGACCTTGGTTTTTAACAAGATACACAGAGCCTGACCACAATAAACCTTTAGAAGCCTCGACCCTATATTATTCAAACATAACGTAGACGAGACGGCTCCGACGAATTTATAACTCTGACCAAAAAATAAGACATCCGGTCTCGCGGCGTATTCCGATATATAACTTCTTGATATGAGAAGTCACCATAGCCATAAATTGACATAACACAAACCATGCGCATGCCTAGGTCTCAGATATCGAACTCTATATCCCATGCGATTTTTGGCCGAAACACTGGGAAAAGGTCTCCTTCTTTTCATACGCATAATAATTAGAACCGATGCCCTGGAATAAGGCCACGCACGTTACCAACGAATCTGTAAAATATTCGCACACCATACCGCGACCAATGATGCTAATCAACTGATAGATTCATGACGAATGGACCAATCCCTGAAGAATTGGATGACCAAAACCGCACAATCTCTATGGTTCCTTCTCCCACCATTGAATTCTTTCTAATTTTCATATCAAGAAAGAGTTCCTTCCTGAAGTCAGTCTCCCGTCAACTACTATCGAATCAAGTTCTTCTATCGAGTCTTAATCCCAGTCTCCCGTCAACTACCATCAAATCAAGTTTTTCTATCGAGTCTCAATCTCTGTCTTCCGATAACATCCATCGAATTCAGAGCTCAGTCTCCCGTGAATCAACTTCGAAGCAAGTTCCTTCATCGTGTCTTAATTCCGATCTCCGTATGAGCAATCTTATTGCAACTCTGTCTTTGGAATTCATTAAATGTATAACTTCGACCGACAGTCTGTGTAGAGAAGTCAAATCCATTTCCCACGTTCTAAGATCGTACAGAGTTTCAAGTGGCCCTCGCTGCCCATTATATTTATATTTACGTCGACCGAAAATCTTCTGCGCGTGTCACCGACCTACTCCAACAGCGAGCGCATCTGGCCAGGATCAAAGGCCCATATTCATAACAGCGTCTACCGACATCTTAACGAGCGAACACACACCCACACAGCTACGCACACGATCAAATGTAAGCGAATCACATCATTCGGTTATTTTTCTGTATTATTCCTTTACTCTTCTGTTATTATTAATTCGCATTCAAATCCGACTATCCATTTGTAATAAAACGTCGGTTACATTTATATGAGCTTGTCGGATTATTGCTCAATACCGACATATCGCTTCAATTCCTTAATTCTATTCTTTCCCACGTACTACCCTTTTCTACCCTCATCCCGTGCTACTGCGCTAGGCGTGGGTAACAAAGAGGGAAACAAAAAATATTATGCTCACGTCCCTTCCGGGTGTGACAAGTGTTTCTTCTTCTATCATTTCAATTGTATTATAGTCGTGCATAGTATTTATCAAAATTGTTTCCAACTTGTCAGCATGTTCAATTTCCGCGTTGTTAACCAGAGTGCGTGCGATATTAGTCGCTTCAATTGTAGCTAGTAGAATTTTAATAACGTTGATTGAATTTGCTTTCATGTTTGATAAAAATATTATTAACACGCAGAACACTGATTGGGGCACGCCTTAACGTGGACTGAAAGGCAGACGAAAAGCTACCGTTTAACAAAGTGAGCCACCAAAGTATTGTAATCTTGAAGTGCAATACAATACGTAGTTATGTATTGATTCAGCGCCGAAAGACACAATAAGATAGGCCCTTATCGCGTATGGCCGTTATAGAAATATTCCCGTTGATGGACTTAATTGGTGGGTTTTTTCCGAGAAAGCGTGACATGTACGTAAATAAAGAGAGATCTGTACGTAATCATTTCGCGTATGCGCTGGTAAACAATTTCATTTAGGATGATAGTTCATTGAACAATTGAAGCGTAGACATCCGTATATGACTACTTATAATGCGCAATCAATAAAAACTGAACAGAACAAACCTATTTATATATACTATCTATATGCAATTAATGGTATTGTTATTATATTCTTGTTTTTGTATTTGGATGACTTGTTTTTTAAGAGGGAACCCTATGTGGACGACGCAAAAAATGTATGATCTTTGGGAATTATTATCGTAGAGTCGGTTGATCCGAAACAAGAATTTCGAAAAGTTTCTTGATATATAATGTATAAAGCCCTTCGCATCGTATGACTACAAAATAACTAAATGGCACCTGATTAAAATTTACGTTCACTTTTCAATTTGAATTTCCAAACTTTTTAGCTTGGTAAAAAAAATAATTGCGTAAAAAAATCTTCCGTTCCGAAGAAGACAACCTGTCCAAAAATATTGTGGCAAAATTTGGAGGGTATTGGTCGAGTTGTTTTCCGACTATCTGGGGACCGTCTTTGAACAGTATGTTTCGAGAAACCCGCGGTTACAGTTTGGAAAAGAAATGACGCGCTTGGCGGCTCCGTTCATAAAATCGCCCACAATATTTACAATTTTTTGCATATCGAGATCAAATTTACGAACGATATTCTTAAGAATCGAAACTTTGAGGCAAGCAAAAAAAATGTTTACATAAACATTTTTTTTACTCGGCCGTAACCCCTTACCCCTTACTTCAGAGTCGAAAGCGTCTCGACTCGAATATACGAGCCTTACGAGTGAGGAGTAGCTACCCCACCCGCCCGCACCACTCACTGAACTCCTCTCCTGAAGTTTATTTGAAACATACATGTATACTCAAACATAAAATTCATATTACCGATGGAATTATAGCAGTTTGAACGAAACGGGTTGAAAAGTTGTTGAAACCGTGAATGAAATGGAATTTCGAGGGGGTACTTCACCCTCAAGAGAAGTGTAATAAGTTTGAAACACGAGGAAACGTTGAATTATAGGTTTTAGGAGTATTTTCAATCAGCGAGGAAATTTTAAATACAGAAAATACGACCGGGACGATTAATTTAATGTAAGGGGTGGCTTGCTGTCCAGCGAATGCGCACAAACGAATCAACTTTAATTTTGTCCAGTGCAGCCAGATCGCGAGTAAAAGTTGCCCCCTCTCTAGTCTCTTACGCGCCCATCACACAATCATAGTAGCGCGTGTCCGTGAGCGAGCGACGCTCGGACACTTCGGAAAGAGCCGAGTGCGGTCGAAGTTTCCCGACCGCGCCTTCGGCAGCTACACCAATACATGGACGCTGAGCACGTTCCTGTGCGGCACGCGCGAGGCTTTAAAATGATTTCAATGCTTATTTAGCTCTTGATTCTCTGCGTTATTAATGTATATAAAAAAAAATGTATCGCGCGCTCTGATCGCTTATTTTTTTAGTTTATACGTTAATTTAAATATAAAAATAAATCTAAATTACAACTTAGTTATCTTCTAAAAAATTGTTTAAGCTTTACTCACATCCGTCCTTATGCCAAATAAATTATAACTCATAAAAGTAAGCGGAAATATATTTATATTCGTATTATTATATTAATTCTTATACTTTCATCAAGCGATAAAGTATTATCCCCAAAAAAAAGCCAATCATCCATCCGGCCGCGAATCGTAAGTACCAGAAAGTTCACATATACTACAAGCGAAGAGATGGTCCCGTTGGTAGCATTCCTGACTTCCCGAAATCCCGAATCGCAAATTACGTACGTTTGAATTTTTTAATTATTCCGATCGGTACGAAGACAATACGAAATACGAGACTGTCGAAACAATCCAGTCGAACAACGACGAAACAGCATGCTTTCCCTTATGAGGCGTTGAAATTGACATATAAAAACAAAAACGAGCGAGCGACGTTTCTTGGAAGAAAAAGTTGCAGGTTCAGATTTTTTTACATTTGGATACATTGTATGATTTCACGAATAAACAATTCGCACCATTAAAAAAAAAAACAGAAATGTAATGAGAGCGGGAACGATCCCGCGCCCCTGCGAACCGAAGCCAGGAACGCTACCAACGGGACCATCTTATCGCTTGTGTCAAAAATGCACTTTCTGGCATTTACGATTCGCGGCCGGATAGATGATTGACTTGTTTTTGGGGATAATGCTTTATCGCTTGATGGAAGTATGAGAATTAATATAATACTACGAATATAAATATATTTCCGCTTACTTTTATGAATTATAATTTATTTGGCATAAGGACGGGTGTGAGTCAGACGTAAACAATTTTTTAGAAGATAAATAAGTTGTAATTTAGATTTATTATCATATTTAAATTAACGTATAAACTAAAAAAATAAGCGGTCAGAGCGCGCGATACATTTTTTTGTATCCATTAATAACGCAGAGAATCAAGAGCTAAATAAGAATTGAAATTATCTAAAAGCCTCGTGCCCAGATTGCTTTTTCCCTCGAAGCCTTCGTTTCGGCTTGGCCGCACATGAACGTGCTTAGCGTCCATGGATTGGTGTAGCTGCCGAAGGCGTGGTCGAAAAACTTCGACCGCGCTCGGCTCTTTCCGAAGATGTCCGAGCGTCGCTCGCTCACGGACACGCGCTACTATGATTGTGTGATGGGCGCGTAAGAGACTAGAGAGGGGGTAACTTTTACGCGCGATCTGGCTGCACTGATTTTGTTCCCTCTTCAAAATGATCCACATTTTGTTCATTTCATGCAACTCTTCGACGTGTGGCGTGAAAAGAGGCAAATATTCGATCCTTCATTTTTTTGCAATAAGTCTGTAGTGCATTTTTTATCGCTTCGGGTTAGACGAATTTTCGCTTTTGTTCAATTGTGATCGGTCGACTGCTTGTGGGTAGAAACTGCAATATTACCACTTCACATACCTTTCTTCGACGGGTGCTTTCACCCCTTAAAACCGTTTTTCGGCCGAACAAAAAATACGCGTCGCTTAGTTATCAATGCTTCATAACGTATATAAGTTTCAACAAAATCAAAGGACGGCACCTGAGGGATGTTCTTTGTTAGTTTTTAATATTGTATCCTCATAGCTATGTAGTAACATATCCTTATTCAATAAATCTATAATATTACAATTTGTTGATATTTCGTTATTCTCAGCTGTATAACTGTTAGGTGTACAGGTTAGGTTTTTAAATCTATTCATTATATTAATTGCGTTAGGAGAACATTATTTTGCTCGGCTACAAGCTCATACTCAAGCCCAATTTTTTTCTGCGTACGAATACATTTGTAATTACGACGATAAGCGCGTCATTTATCCTTTCGCTAGTAATCGCAAAGTTATCCGAGCGGGTCAAACCCGTCGACCCTTGTGGCTGAATATAAATACAGCATTGTGCGCGCAGTAGTCAACTAGAAGTCCATTCGAAATGGCCCAATTCACACCAACGGCGGTCGTCGCAATCATCGTTATCATTATGATGTCTACACACGGAGTGCTGTCGCAAAGAGCGGCGATATCGACGCTTCTCTATCACCATAAAAATATCTTTCCGGATCAGCCCGAAGGTGGTGATTACAACGTTGTTCCCGGTGTTCACCAGCGAGGCAAGTCGCCAAACTACAGTTACGGTTGTCAAGATGGGAACTGCTGGAACCAAAAATTATTGCGCTCGTCGTTGAAGGATAATTCACTTTTTGTAACGAAGACATGATAACAATAATAAGCCATGCTATCGTTGCGTGATATCGAACATGTACAAAATGAAAAATTCAATACATTTTTTAAATATGAATATTCCGAGTTTTTATTACAATCTGATACTAATGAAAGAATATTAATAACAAAATGTACACAATATGAAATAAATGTATATAACGTATTTGCCTATTATACAGAAAAAAATTATTAATAACATCATCAGTTCGAGAGACATATTGTATGATTATTTTGAAACATTCGAATGTTGTCCCATTAAATTTACATTAAATTTATTTTCAATTGGTCAAAATATATTCGAATAACTTAGTTTAAAGATATTCGAGTTTTATTGTGTTACATCCTAGCGAATGTGCCTTCTCTTGGTTATTCCCAATATCCTCATTTGCCTCTCATAAGCGTATTAAATGTATAAATCTAAGAACAAGACGCGTAGCAGCATTAAACGGAACTTGCGTATGTTCCCCGAACATAATCGAATCACAGCGATCTATACACGATAGCCGCACCGCCACAGCCATCGACTTTTCCTATCCCATTGGCTGTCAACAAGAACACGATCTCAAGCGCATATTCCAAGAAGAGCTGTCGAACGAAAAATCACCCATCAGCTCGATCAACAGACTCTAAAAATCCTACGCCGGCCCATCCGCATGGTCACCAAGAGAACCCTCGACCCTAGATTATTTCATCACAACCTAGACGGCTCCGACGAACTTATAACTCCGACTAAATAATAATACATCCGGCCTCGCAGCGTAGACCGATATACAAACTTCTCGATATGAGAAGTCACCAGAGCCATAAATTGACATAACACAAACCATGCGAATGCTTAGGTCTCAGATATCGAACTCTATATCCCATGCACTTTTTCGCCGAAACACGGGACAAAGGTCCCCTGCCTTCGATACGTGCAATTCTATACAAGGAATGATCGAGATCGATTCTGGGAACCATGAATATCGCGACCAATCACGCTTAACCTTAAAGTTCCTTCTCCCACTATCGAACCCCTCCTAATTTTCATATCAAGAAAGACTTCCTTCCTGAAGTCAGTCTTCCAACAATTTCTATCGCGTTCAGATTAAGTCTCCCGACAATGTTCATCAATCAGATCGTAGTCTCGCAACGTTTCCATCGAATTAACTTTACTTCTTAATCTTGTTCTGACAGAATTCGAAGTGTAGCACAAATATCGTAGAGTTTCGAATATTACAGTAGAACCTCGATTATCCGAACCTCGATCATCCGAATCCTCAATTATCCGAACGATGACTTAGTTTATCCGAACGCTCAATTATCCGAACGTTGGCGCGAAAGATACATTGTTGCTCGCTGCCACCGCCGTGAGCAACAATGAGCAACCCAACGCAACTTCTCTATCTCAAACGGGTGCGAGACTATCCGCTCAAAAACGAGTTACAGCCGTTCGTCCATTAAAAATGGACGATTTTATAAAAGAATATATATAAAAAGGCATTCAACTTTCTTCAGGTATTTAAAACACACACGGGCGCGCATACACGCACGCACGCACGCACGCACGCACGCACGCACGCACACACACACACACACACACACACACATTTCAACGTTGTTATGTATGTCGAATTTTAATATATATGTATGTACTGTTTTAATGTAAAAAGGTGTTGTTTATGATCTAGTCCCAAAAAACCCACGTTTCGATTATCCGAACTAGTCTCGGTCCCAATTGGTTCGGATAATCGAGGTTCTACTGTATACATTTTCGAGTTTCGACCGAAGTATCGTATAATCTTTTAGTCGACTCTCGCGGCCTCGAGTCCATAAAGTATTTCAAGTGCAGTTTACTACGCGTAAAAACATAAATACGCTCAGCGCCCGAAAGTCTGGTGCTGGTGACCGCTTTCCGAACGCTAACTGTGGCGTCCGTGAACGAGGACGCCACACTTATCTGCGAGCGTCAACCGATATCCTTGCGAGCGAGCGTACCTACACACTGATGCAGTTACAAATGCAGCGACCAATGTAAGCGACAAATTTCATTTTATGTTAATCCGATTGTTCCCCCGGCTTCATAGTTATTTTCATTGTCAATTTTTCTGTATAAGCACCTTTATTCATCCGATCACTTATTTGTAATAAACCTTTAGTTAAGTTTGTACAAATTCGTCGGATTATTTCTAAATACCAATCACTGCATGACTTCCTAATTTTTAACTCATTCCAAGCACTGCCCCTTCACCCTCATCCCGTGCTGTTGCGCTTGTCGTAGGCAAAAAAAGGAGGGAATAAAAAAATATATGCCCACGTCCCTTCCGGACGTGACAATTGTATAATAATCGCGGTGGCCAAACGGACGATAATGCAACGTTATATAAAATATTGACACTTAGCAAAATAAATAAACTTATTTATTGTTATAAACCAATGATTATTCGTGAATTTCGTAATCATTACAATTTAACCATAAAAACTTGGAATACCAAATTTATGTCAGATTATTTCATTTTAAATGAAATAATTATATTGTGTGAAAACATTGAATTTGCCATGTATATTATTTCATCGCTTATCGAGGCAATAAAATTACCATCTGTATTGAAAGAAAATATTCTCAAATCTCTCGAATATTTATACAAGCATTCCGCTCATATAGAATTAATTGAGTATTTTCAATTATTGAAAGTTTAGCCAATATTTTATGGTTTCTTCAGAAGCATTATAAAAGTGAATATACCACCGAGAGTATTGATAAAGCCGTAGAGAAATAACAAGCTAGTAAATTAGTTGTACAACATAATAAATCTTTAGCTAGTAGATTATTTGCAACCCAAGGCAATAATACATCGAAATTAAGTTTTGTTTTATATAAAGATGTTCAACGTTATTTTAGGTATTTACAGAATTGGCATGTTGAAATAAATAATGAATTGCGCTGGAATCCTGGCTCATTAAATACTTCAATATTTTCAAATATAACAACAGTCAATGCAAATTTAGACTATGTTAAATAAGCAAAAACTATTGAATCATACTATCCTGCACTTATTGCTATTTTTATGACAAATTTATTAAAGATTCTTTTTATGATACGTTCGTATACAATTGTGAAATTATTGCGGATTTTACAATTGAAACTTTATTATTGTGGACTTCATGCATACATTTCTATTTCTTCTACCGCGATACTACTTTTTTATGTTTGGTTTTCTATTTACACTTTTGATATTTTTCGCCGCCGTAAATAAGAAGGTAGCAAAGGACATTCAAGTTGAGATATGTCCACACATAAATTCCGTATATAGAAATATTCATGTTATCTCTGAACATACGTCATTATGATAAGTCACAAATAGAAATACTAATTCAAATTTACATCACATGCGTATATATAAATATATCAGATCTTTTTTCGGAAATATTTATTTTTACACGAGATAAGAACTTTTTAGGGAAAATAATGGCAAAACGAAGACGTAGTCGTAGTCGTAGCCCGGGCAGTGAGAAACGAGGCGAAACATCTCGTAAGCGTCGATCGTCATCAGTAAATAATAATAATAATAGCAACGGAGGCGTAAGAAGACGTAGAAGAAGCCCAAGCCGTTGTAAAAGTCGTAGCGCATCTCGTTCAAATTATCCGGCATTTATGAGAGGCAAAGGTTCGGTTAGAATAACGAAAGCATAATAAAATTGTTTTTTTTTTAAATAACCCAAATATTAAAAATATATTTTTCTTTCACCGATGTGCTGGTCTAGTGGTTACCGTGCTTGCCTCTGAAATCAGCACATCGGGAGGTCGCGGGTTCGAGTCGCCATCTCGTAGTTTCGGAGAAAAATAAAAACACGGGCGTGACGTAGCTCCAGTTCTACACGGATGTCGTGCACAAGGACCGGTACGTGTGTGGGGCTGTAGCCTGTGAGCTATTTCTCGACGAAACGCGACTAGCTCCGAGGCTGGGAAGCGAACTCGTGACCGGCTGTATTGGTATAGGTTTTCCGCAGTTTCCCTACACCCATGGCAGGAAATGTCATGGTAATGCGATACAGAGGGGGAAGTCGGCTGCGGCCGTAAGGTGGGGATCGTTTGGGGATGTGGAGTGGAGAAAATGGTGGGAAATGTAATAAGGGGAAATATCCCGTACATGGAAGCTACAACAAGCGAAGCGTTCACCGTAGCAGAGACAATAAAAAAATACATATATATTTTTCTTTTATAATTATTTATTATTTTTTAACCATAAATAAAAATGTCATACTTCGTTGCATGGTCAGTGTACGGCATTTCCAAATTTCTCTAAATTTTTAGGCGATGTTCAGAAGGCTATAATTTCGCGAAAAATGGTCGTAGGGCAATAAGAAACGTAGTAAATTCAAGCTTGAAGTCTAGTTTTGAGATCCGAAGGTTAAATATTGTTATCATTGACAGTTTCTGAGTAGCGTTAAGGCGTCTGGCCACCTTGGCTGATCGAAAAATGGGTATATTAAAAAAAGAATAATAAATCCGAAAGTATGGGCCGGAATATTTCTATTTTTTTACACAACGTCAGAAAGGGCTTTAAGAATAACGTTAATAAATTTCCGTTCAAAACATTAAAAAATGGCGCCGTTATGCACATTGCCGCGGCGGCCCTCCGCACGATACGCGCGGTCGTTGTCCCAGCCGTTACCCGGTCATGTCACATCTGAAAAAAAAAAATCAGCTCATTCGTGAGTAGTGTCGCTACAATGTAGGGTAGCGGTTTTTTTTCGACCATTAAAAAAATTATGGTGAGGCGAAGAAAAAAATTTGTATTTTTCACCGAAATTTTTCGAGCAAAAACAATAAAACAAAAGCTAATCAAGTTATCGCAAAAATCTTAAGTAACATTTTAGATAATGTATGTAAAAAAATTGTGTAAACATTTGAAAGCAATCGGACCGATAGTTTACGATATTTCGATAGTACCAGTTCAAAAAATGTATTTTCGAGATAATCGCAAAAGAAAGTAAATGTGCGAGTCTTACCTTCAATCAGCGATTCCTGGGCCATCGACGTCTATACAAAAGGATAGATACCTTTATTTTGTATAGATACCTAATCTATACAAAAGGACACAATAGGACAGTTGCGTGAGCTAAACCGTGCGAGTTATAAACACGGATCGAACCGCACGGTCGACCGCCCGCATCGGCTCAGCCTTCCTGCCGAAAAATAACTGTAACTTGGTCAATTTTGCGTTTTTCTATACGTACTACGGCTTAATTTTTTCGTAACAGTTCGAGGTTTATTTAAAAAAAAAAAATTTAATGAAAAAAAAAATTACATGGTGGCCAGATGCCTTAAGAGATCGACGGAAAAAAAATTCAACATTTTTGGCTGTGTTTCAAGAGGTCCACGCGCTTGAATTAATTTTTTTCCGCAATGTCACCTTACAGTTGGTTTAGCTTGATTCTACGTCTTCAATTTGAGCGCTTCATGAGCTTCGTACGAATATTTTTCGCTGACTTATCGTCGCTCAAAGCAAAAAAGACCATTTTGGCATAATACATTACTCGGGAACTAATCATCGTACAGAAAATAAAAGGAGGGTTTTGAAAACTTTAAAGTTTCCTCTATAAGGTGTAATTATTGTTTTTTGATAAACATTTTTTCTCGATGCAGGAACCTTGATTGAAAAAAGTAAGAAATTGCATTTTCACGGATTTTTGCTAAATTTGAGATAACTCAACAAATAACGAATGGACTAAGGATAGTTTGGCTTTTTTGCTAAACTCAAAGTATCCTGAAGAACCCCTGAAGAATTCAAACAGCTGCAATATTTCTTCCATTGTGATCCAAATGATTGACCTGTCACTTCTGCTAAAAGTCAATTAAAGGATACATTTGGCATATTTTACATTTTTTTTCGCAAAAATCAATATTTTTTCATATAAATAAAATTTACTAAGGCCGTCCCTGATAAGATCCTACTAAGGCTTGCCCTATAACTGCCTCAGCAGTCGATATATGCACATGACCCCTTATTTTCCACATGGAAACTTCGATTTTACAGTATCGTAGCTTCGGAGTTTCGATGCGTTCCTGAATTCTATTTTAAAAAGGGTGCGATGGACTGTCACGACAAAAAACGTTATGCAACTCGGATGCATGTTAGAAGATTTCGGCAGCTTTGTAAGGCGAAGAGAGAGAGGAATTTTATATATATATATATATATATATATATATATATACAAGGTTAAGATTCAAAAATCTATAGCATGTTATTCGTTAAACCTCTTTAATTGTCACAATGATATTAACTAATTGATATACTTTATGTGATACAATAAATAATTATGGGAATTCATTTGGGCTCTTATGCCATATCTGGGACCAAGATGTTACAAGCACTCGGTAGTATAGGGGCAGCGTGCCTAGCTTTGGGTAGGTAAGTACGAGGTTCGATTCCCATATAGGCGAAATATTTTCTTCGAACAAAAACATTTCAGCAGGCCAGGGAATGACGAATTACGATGCAAATTCATTGTAGTGGAACTCCAAATTACAGGGTGTCCAATAGGAAGTTGCTGAAACTCATCGACTGTCATTTTAAAACACGTGCACAGAATCAGAAAAGCCAAATTGCCTTAAATAGAGGAAACTCTGCCGTTTTAAACGCACATAAATAAAACCCAGTCAAATATTTTTTATGTCAATTTATTACATCTTATAAAAATAACGAAAAAGTACAGTGATTAATGATAGATATTTTCGAAGTGCGAACCGTTACATTGTACACAAAAATCAATTCTCTTTTGAAAACTGTGAAAAACTGTGTCCAACATATCGTTCGTAATGCCGCGGACCACTTCCTGGATGGCCGCGATCAGTTCTTCTACTGTGCTGGGGTTTTTAGCGTAACAATGATCTTTAATGTAACCCCACGAGAAAAAATCACAAGGGTTCAGGTCCGGTGAGTACGGAGGCCATTTTAGTCCGCCTTGAGCAAATTTAGGGTACCCCAGACCGATTACTCGAGTCCCATATACGCGATGAATAGCTTCAAACACCTCACGAGTCCGGTGCGGCGTCGCTCCATCTTGGATGAAGTAAAACCAACCCCCTTTTTTTTGCATAAGGAAAGAATTTCGTTTCCAAAAGCTGTTTATAACTCTCTCCTGTTACCGTAGATTCCAAGAATTGCAAATAAATTCCTTTTACTGAAATCGCTGCCCATGACGTTACTTTTTGTGGATGAAGGGACTTCGCTAGCGATATGTTGGGATTTTCCGTTCCCCAAAACCGGTAATTTTACTTGTTTACGTACCCATTCATGCAAAAATGTGCTTTATCAGAATAAATAATCAATTTCTCATTAAGTTCTTCGGCTACAAACATTCCCGTAATAGTGTTACAAAATTCGATGTGTTTCGTCATGGCATGCTCAGTTAACAATTGATGAGTGCTTATTTTATACGGATGAAACTTTAAAAAATATTTCAAAATGTTATGCAATGATGATTTAGTTATTTTTAATGCTTGAGCAGCTTTCCGACTCGAATCATTTGGATTTTATTTGAAATAATTACCAACTTCGTTGATCTTCTCTGGTGTAGTCACTGTAACAGATGGACCTTGCAACTCGTGTCTACTGTCCTGGAGTGTACCATACTTTACGAAGTTATCGATTATCCTTCAAAAATTAACGTAAAATTACTTCAATGCAGTTTAATTGAATTGAAACACAAGTTGTGTGATCGATGAATATGAATAAATATTCAATTCTTACCTTTTCACAGTGTTTTCGCTGGCAACTCTATGAGTTCCTAACTTAGTACGAAACCCTCTATACGCATTACTATAAATTTTTCCCCTCGAGAAGAAGCACTCAATAAGATATACTTTTTCTTCCGTGGTGAGCTCACTCATTTTGACGCGCGCGTACTTGCTTCAACCACGGCTGGAATAAAACTGTGGGGCCTCAGGTATGCGCCTTAGAAAAAAGGACCCTCATTGAATTCATAGAGGGAAGAGACACTTATTTAGTTTTAGCAACTTCCTATTGGACACCCTGTAAGTGGTTCATTCCGTTTTGGATTTTTGAAATATTATATGCATTTCTTTGTGATCAGGCAACCTGATAGGGGCCTGATCAGGCAACCAGGTCAGGCCCATATGTGACACAACGTTATATTTCCTAGTAGGGCCCTTTCAGGCTACCTTATTAGTGCTGAATAATAAACAAATTCTGATGGGGCCCAAATCAGGGCCCCATCAGAATTTGTACGCGGGATGTTTGGCACATGGTTGGCGTCGATAGCGACGGGATCATCCGCAGTTACACAGTCACCGACAATTGACTCAGGCACTTCGACTCGTTTGGCGAGGAATCCCGAAACGAGACATCCCGAAACGAGACAATTAAAAATATCCTACGACATTGTAGAGTAAATATATTCAAGAGTACTCAGTTCAAATTTAAAATCAATCGGATAATTGCTCTTTGAGTTACAATGTCAGCAAATTTGAAAAATCTCATTTCGAGAAAAACGAGTTTAAAGATTTAACTATCGATTTTTGCAATATAAAATTATTTTTATCATAAAAACTGCCAATCAGATATACCTGGCCCATACAATGGACCCTCCTCTTCCTCGAATAATGTCTGGTGAGAGGCTGAAGCTTTTCTCCGAGCTGTTCGTCCCTTTTTTAAGGATGCTTCATGACGCAACTCCGCCTGGGTGATTCGGCTGTCATCTCTCTCCATGACATATTCTTTTGCACAGGACCGATGATGACGTCCATTACTTGCAGTATTTGTTGACTAGCATAAAAACCATCGTTAAATATTGAGACTGCAAGGAAATTAGCGAGCTTGATCGATTTGAATCCATTATGAAGGTGCTTTGGAGCAAAGTGCCAGAGCAAACCGTTATAACTTTCATTGTTATTCTGCGTGTTCCCTCCTTTGCATAGCTCTAGTAATTCCCTTGAACTTGAGTCAGTATAAATAGGTTCCAAAGCTTTCGTAACACCCTTGTCAAGTGGCAGACAATCATGCTTGAACTTTGATACGTCCATTCCTTCAGCTTCCGCGCGGTGATATGAGCACCAGCTATTCGCACCTGCAGGGCAATTTCCGTGGTTCGGATTTTCGTCTGTCGTAGACAAATGATGCAAGATAGCCCAAACTTCTTGATACATTTCATCAACATTATCTTGATGCCTGGTAATTGCCAATCCATAGTATTTCTAGAGTTTATTAATAACTTTATCAGTTCGCTTCACAGTTTTCTTACTCCTTCCTCCTAAACCTTCGGTTTGTTTTTTGAGATTGCGGCATCGCTTTCCCATTCTTTTTTCACATGTAAGTAGCGTTCTAGTTTTTCTACATGCACATCGATCGAATTCAATAAACCTTTGTATGTGGCACTCTCACCGGCATCAATATACCGCGTATATTTTACTCCATATTGATCGATCGAGCGACTAAACATTTCCTTCACACTATCAACCTCCATTTCTACAGCTGATCCAATATGATTCATATCGCAATCGTCATGCCCTTTAAGCCATTCTTCGTATTCTTCAGGATGACTATCTTGTTTCTTTTCCCATACTTCGGAACTCTTATAATTAGTCGATTTTACGATTGAATCGATGATTTTTTTGCTGAATTTACCTGCAAGAGCTGTAACACCGAAGCGTGAAGTGTGGCCGCGATTTTTCCATGTGCCATCTCCGGAAACTGTCAAATTAATATCGGAACCTTGATTCTCTAAGGTTTTAGCTCTCTCCTCAGTTACGGCTTTTTGTGTACTCCATTCATAATCGATTTTAGCAGCTTCAGTTACATTTTCAAAGCATCCAGCGAAAGTGTTGTTATGAAATTTTCTAAGAAGATCCATCAAGCCACAAAATAGATTTAGTCCATTGATACCGACGCCACAAGTCGCATCACAAACACTATATGACGATTTATTTCATAAGCATTACCAATAATCGGTCCAGAATTCACATATGAAACATCGCACTCACATGATACAGCAATTTTGAATCCTAAGCCCCGTGAACTTGCTTCATTGAACTTGATGTCTTTCTTGCAATTTTTACACACAAATAAAGTGCTAATTGCACTAAAAACAGAGTAAGGCTGGATGAAACGGTATCCATGGGTATGATCAAGTATAATTTCATAATCTCCGGTGCGTAACAGTTTTTCTGCGGCTGTACTGGTATTTTCGGTGAACTGCTCATACGTGTATCGGTTTCCCGAAAATCCCCTCATCTTGCTTTTGGATCTATGGATAGGAGTATCGTGAGAGCCTTTTTGATTCGAACTTGAACTGCTTTTACTCATTTTCGCTCTGCTGTGCAGTGTACAGCAGCTGCGAGTCAACTAAACAGACTCTTCCAGAATAACTGCGTTGAACGCTTCCAGAATACCTTTTAAATGGCAACCCTGTTTTCAAATGGCCCTATAGAGTTCGCTCTATAGTGTCCCCTCTCCCTACAGTGCATTTTATAACTACGAGCGGTTGCTCTTTAGAAGGCTACCATTCGGGGAGTATTAGAGATACGGCCTTGATTTTTTTACAGGATATTCTTGAACGTATAAACTGTCGAAAAAGGCAACAAAAAAATCGATTTTTTGAAAGTGTCACACTGGTATAGCCCCTTAATGGATGGACCCAATACTACTTACGCATATAATTTATTATGTGCTTTAATAATAAATAAATGCAAATACGGAGTTTCGTTTCGTAGTCCATGGCCGTTTCTTCGACAAAGGTTGCGATACGAATGACAAAACTTACGGACATTCTACCGCAGTGCGCGTACCAAATGTTTTGAGGAATTTTTTCGTTGCGATTTAAAAAACGCATCGCAACTCGCCGCATCGCAGTGCGCGCTATGCCTTACGCAAGGTTACGGACTTGCGATTTTTTGTTTGCAAGGAAAACAGATATTTTTTTCTTGTTCATGCTAGCCCGATACTTTTTTTGATGTTTCTCTTGCAAATAAAAATGGCGTATGTGCGAAGTAGTAGTATGGTGTGGCATGTATTTTCTGGCTCTTTTTTAAATAGCAGTATTGAATATGGTCCTTTTTACTACATGAGTTATTAAAAATGGTGTTTTCATGACGTTATAGTATTATTCCAAATTTTTATTGTATCGATGGAGAACGCCGAGTCTAAAAAAGACTGAAGAAAATCGCACACACAAGACTATCGATATTTGTTTCAAACAAAAAAGATGTATGTCCATGCTCACAAGAGACGAATTTCCTAAAGGTTACTCAAAGTCATGCACATCAGACTTTTTTATTTTGACATTTTTTTCTTGTCTCCCTCGAAAAAAAATAGATTGAACATTGAATGTTGTATTATTTATTATTTTTCTATATCAATAGTGTGACCGCATTGAACTGAATATATTCAATGATATTAATAATTTATTATTATGGCGATGAAAATAATCCTATATTATCGACCTTTTTCTAATTTTAGGGTAGGTAGTTACGTGACGCGCCTTTTCTTCTTTGGCGGCGTACGCAAATTACGTAACACAATGGGGGGGGAGGTTGTGTACCCCCCCCCCCCCCCTTTCGAGTCTGAATTCACGAGGCTGAACCTTCGTGTTCAACTTAATGTCACGAATTCATTATAACAAGATTGCTTGTTGATATACGAAAACTGTCAAATGCACATTTTGTAAAAAGAGGATCAATGTGAAGAATTAAGGTCGTTGCACACTTATCAACTCGGCACCCGACCAGCACCGCCTCGCCTCGAGCGGTTGTCATTTCTTGTATGGGCTTTCCATACATATGCACTCACTTATCATCTCCGCAGCGTCACCCGATCACCGCGCCACGGTCTTACATACAGGTCTGGAAACTTCGGCGTTTTTTTACCGGTGGGGATAGGTCGCGTACTGGAGACATTTTCAAATACATAGTGGCTACGAGAGTCGCTGCGGTAGGTTATCCGCGTAGACGATGGGCGGTGGTTGCGGGGGACGGATCTCTCTGTCTCAGTCTTACTTCCGCATAGCCATAACTTGTAGCTATCATCGGCATGGAGACGATACCAGGAGGAGGAGGAGATACCAGGTGGTCCAGCGCCAATGCAAGGCGCTGAAAAAAGCGTCCCCGAAAATGTGTCGAAGTGATGGCGCTGGGGTGCAGCGGCACCTACATATATAGTAATATATTGGTCAACGAGGTGAGAGTCATCGGATGAGTTTCTAACCTCACGACAGACCGATCGTGACATCAAACGTCAAAATTTCCGCCGATTCATAATTTCCTCATGACGGTTTGAAAAAAAAAACTCAAAAGCGAGAAAAGGTAAGTCTTTTGTTTAAACATATTTAATATTCCGGCTGAAAACTTTATCGCCTGTAGAGTAACTTATTGTATAATTTGTGACAAAAGTAACTTCATTGTTCACTGAGAGCATAGATCGGAATACATAATTTTTTTATCGTAGATATTACAAATAATATACCATATTTGATCCATTAAAACTATTGTGAGTATTTTATTCTTGTCATTAAATTTCAGTGTGTGCAATATGGGAAAAGTTTGCGCAGTACCAGGCTGCGAGACTGGGCGGTACAAAAACCGAACTCGGCGTCGTGTATTAGGATTACGGCAGCTTGCAATCTTTCGTGCTCCTAAGGTAAATATATTTTGGAGATAAATTGATTTTGTCGTTTCTGGTTGGTAAACTATTCCAACATGTGTTTAAAAATTTTATTGGGTTTCATAGTGCAATAAGAGACTCTGAGTGGGAGCGAGCACTCAACTGCAATCTCAACGTAAGAAAATTGGTTTGCGAACTACACTTCGAAGAGACACTAAAAAATAATAACGACAGCCATCAACGAACAAAGAAACTGCAAAAAATGCGAAATTGTAAGCATTACTTTACGTGAATTAAGTTCATTATATAATTCTTGTTGCTGCTACGTATTAAACTTAATTTCATTAAGTTTAATTGCATTAAACTTAATTTCACTATTTTCTCGGGTCGAAAAATCGATTTTTTTATCTTTCATAAATCACATTTACAACATGTGTAGAAAATGTGTGCCAAAGGATTTTTCGATATTCGAAGTGGTTCACAAGTTACGGCCCTGGAACGGAGCAGGTATGAGCTTCTCGGAGAGACTGAGCAATTCAAACACAATAAACCGCCTCTTTCTGAAGCAGTTCAAAAAGTTATAAAGCCAATTTATGAGGATTTACCCAAAGAAGAATTGTTAAGCAGATGCCTGGGAGCGGAAACTCAAAATAATAACGAGTCACTCAATTCGTTAATCTGGACTTTTGCTCCGAAGCACCTCCATTCTGGGCCAAAAGTGGTTGAAATCGCCACGTTTCTCGCCGTCATAATCTTCAACGAAGGATTGAAATCTATCCTGAAGACCTTGGAAACCCTGGGAGTGAAAATCGACCCACAAGCTAAAGGATATGTTCAACAGCCTCCTGATAGGTCTCGGATCGACCGTTCAGAAAGGCGCACGAGTGATGTTGTAAAACAGGCCCGAATCGCGAAAAGGGAAGACGGAGCAGCTCTGCGTGACTTCCAAGAAGAAGAGGAAGGCCTATTATATGGTCCAGGCATAACAGATTGACGGTGAGATGAAATTTGTAGTATAAATCACATGCGCGAACATTCAAACGCGTTTTTCTCGAAACACCATTTTTCGAAACAGTGACCACGATATTTCAGAAACTACTGCACCGATCTTGTTCAAATTTATACAGCATCTTTAATATGTTATAAGCCCGCGATTGAACTAGGATTATCATGTTTGCTTCGATAGTTTTTTTTGTACGAGCGAAAAACTTAAGAAAAAATGAGTAAAAAATAGAATGTAATTTTCAAAAGTGTATAAAAAAGTCAATTTTTGTAATTTGGAATTCACTCTAGTTCAATCGCTAGTCTTAAATATGAAGATTAAAATGCCGTTTGGTTTTTTTGATTTCAGATAAGCAGAACAGCCGCAATCTTGGTCACCGTCAAGCACCTCTTTTACTTGATGTCTTCCTGTCGGCCACTATAACCTTTATTCTATTATATATTTTGACTTCAAAAAATTTGTAAAGCTTATTTCAATGTTAATAAAGATTATGCAAAAACAATGAGATTGATTATTTCGATGCTTTGCCCGTAAAAAATTATTGAAAAAGCCGTAAAAAAACAGCCGAGAAACTAGAGGACCGCGTTAAATAACTATTACTAGGTTTCAAAAGCGTCATGTTTTTTTTAAATTAAAATCACCAATATTTGTTTTCTTGCCCTTGCACGTTTTCAGTATTCACTCTTGCGATTCGGTATATTCCTCGTTGATATCTTGGTCCATACTAATTTTGGGGCTGCGGGTCTGACACTCACAGGTCGGCTGCTCATGCACTGCAAAGGATATTTGTACACTGATGCGTTCTGATCTGAAGCACAGAAAATTATTCTTCCGGTTCAATAATGCAAGGATTATGGTAGCAACGAATAATACCCTGAATTTTGTGGTCTGGAAGCGTTAGCTAAAAGAAGGCGCTCTTCCCAAAATTATGTATTTGCTCCTGAGCCTTTCATGCCCATTAAAGTCTGGTTGGTCGTGCGTATCACAAAGACCCTATCATCAAAGATAATCTGCAGGGTAGCTTCCACCGCTGTGTTCTTGGAGGGCTGAACGGCTTCAGGTAACTTTGTTGCCATTGTAGAAGCAGCACCGTGGATTTTTATCGACGCATATCCTTGAAAATAGACGTAACTCGTAGAAGGAGATAAGGTAGATGGCCCAGTAATCGTCACCTTAAGCAGATCGCTAGACGTTGCAAATTTATATAGCTCAGTTAGGAAAGTGAGTTAAAGTTATTTTAAGTCGTTTATTAATCAGTTTTTTATTACGTAGAAGAAGGTCGTTGTGAAATTCCCGTGCCTGGTACAGTTTTCGAGAAAATATTTCGTAAAGGTTATAAGACGCTATTGTACGAGTCATCGTCATGCCGCCATGACAGTTGGTTTGGTATGGGAACGTCCCACTAATCGTCACATGCGTTCAAACTGCTTTGAGGCCTTACATACCTTTGAAAAAAAAATTGTTTTTTTTTATTGACTTAAATTATGTATAAACATGTCGAAAATAATATGCAAAAGTTATTTTAGGTGGACATTTTTTTTAAGACATGTAGAAAAATGGTTTTAAAACTTCAAACGCGTTATTCATGAAGAAATGTTTTTAAAATCGGGCGGACTCCTAGGTTCTGCTTTTTTTGACCGATTGACTTCAAATTTCAACTATAACTTCTTAGATACATTTTATAGCGATGTACACACGATTTTTACAATCTCTTAACAATTGCGATTTTTGGAAACGAACAACGGCCGTTGTTTCAGTCGAAAATGCGACTTTCTTGAAAATCGAGCTGGATGTACAAAAATAAATATTTGATAATAATCGTGTGTACTTCGGTAGCAAAACTCATGTAGATGCGGGGAAAAGAAAATTCTTCTGGGTGCACATGTACGACTCCAACGAATCCGCTCGTTGGAGGTACCTACAGATATGTAAAATTAACCCTCTAATCCTCGTTTTGATTGCTTTATTAGTATTTTTAAAAAATCCCAAAAAGCCTTGTTTTCCGACCATCCAAAGGTATATAAGGCCTCAACTAATTATGCAAACGTTCGTAGGACTATGTTGACTCGATTATATGTTTATCTAGAACGGCAGAATAATTAAAATGCACTCTGTCACAAACTCTATGATTTTTATAAAAACATTTGATAAAGAGTTTGAAACATAAATTTCTCTTCCATGGAACTTTATTACTTAAAAAAATAAAACGAATTATTGCCTATGTTAAAGATGGCCACGGCCGTCTTTACTATTTTTAGTTTCGCGCGGCGAGACGGCGGCGTGTCCCGATGGCGGGGCGGTACGGCTGCCACGTGGGGACACGTAGGTCGCTGGCGAGCCGGTCGAGGGGCGATCGAGCACGGGAGGAATGAGTCTGTTCGGACGACGTGCTAAGCGAGAGAGCACGTGCCGAGAGCGTAGAATAATCGCGAGCGCAAAAGCGATGCGGTGAGCGAACTGGCACACAGTAGGAGAAAAGCCCAAAAACCTGGCCAAAACCCCAAAAAATAAATTTTCGAAATAGGGTCAGTTGAGTAGTCATTCAGGTAGAGGACTAGTAACTGCATTCTATTGTGGAAGGGAAAGCCCTTTAAGTGTATACCTGCGCCGCAGCGTCAGTTGGCAGTGAGTATTCGTGAAGAGTGTACGTGTCACGCGCTGAACAGACGAAAATAACGCTGACTTCAAAAACCCATAACTTTAAAGTGACGGGTTTAATTTCAATTCTGCAACATGGATACGACTTCTGGAGGTATGTAGAACATGTTTTTACATCGGTTGAATCGAAAGTTTATGTATAAATGATTGAAATGTAGTATAGCCTTCGGCATAAATAAAATTGAATAATTTTGAAAACTTATATTTTCAACGGTCCGAAAAGTTATATATTTTGTCACATTTTGCAAAGCTCCTAGTCTCGGCCTTTAGTTTAATGTATAAGCTTTCGAAATTTACAAGAGTTACCTGCGGAAAACGTGCGTCTTGTCCGTTATGATTTTTTTCGCATCGTGCAGTAGCCGAGCGTGCACGCGGCACTATTGAGCAGCCGCTGCGCCTCTACCTGAGAATGGGTGAAGTAGCATCATAACGGACAAGACGGCTGTTATACGCTTGAAATAAATTATTTTAATATATATGTATGTGTATATATATATATATATAAATTTTCTGTGATTTAATTATGATATATACGTATGCATATATATATATATACATATTAAAATCAACCACATAAAAATTTCTTAAATATGAATGAAATGTTATAACATTCGAATAAAATATTTGAATATATATATATTATATAGTAAGCAAAGCTTTCTTTTAACCAAATCCATGTCAATATTTTCTGTCTAATTTTCTTAAAATTATTTCAATTATTGCGGTTATTTATTTGGTAAAATAATGTACATTGTTCAAGTTTTTGTATTAATTGAAAATTTTATCTTTTCCTTTAACACCAATTTTCTACAATTTTATGTCTTTATTACAGGATCCGGTTACAAAGAATTGGTGCTGACAAGGAAAGAAGTATTTCTGATAATCAGCGAGCATTTATCCGATAAATTCGCTTCCTTGATCGAATTTATGGTACAAAAAATTTCCAAGGACACCGGACGTACAGTTGTAGTGCCTGAGGACTCGAAACAGACTTTTTCGATACTCTTCAATCAAATGAGAACGAGGTGGCAACAAGCTCACAGAAAATCCTGTGTATTTTTCAAGAATAACGGTGAATGGCTTAGCAAGCAGGTATGTTTTGCCGCACCTACAGACACTGTAGTAACAAGCCCGGGTAATACGGGCGGCCGCCCGTCCCTTGAGTTTACAATGTCCAGTGAAAGATCTAAACGAAGGAAGACCCAAGATATTCGTACATCGTTCAACTCGGTCGAGTTAGCATACGCTACTCAGATGAGCCTTCGCTCTTCAGGACAATCCGACGCCGCAAAAGTTATTAAGGACGTAACAATGACGAGTCCTTTAAGAGCTTCCAAGTATCGTAAAGCTTACTCAGCAACGGATGAAATTACTTTATCCGAAGAGGCTGCACTTTCCGCTATGATTGAATATAAATTCTCCAAGAGTACTTACCAGGGAATGAGAAGATTAGGGAAGGAAAATAACTGTAAGCTATATCCGTCTTACGAAAAAGTGATGAAAGCAAAAAAGCGTTGTTATCCACCACGTGATGCAATCAGGATTACAGAGAGTAGTGCAGAAGTCCAACTACAGGCACTATTAGATCATACAGTTGAACGTATTTTACTCGTCCAAAATGTACTCATTCAAAGATTGACTCCAGATAATGTTCGTAAAATGGACTTGATTTGCAAGTGGGGTTGCGATGGAAGTTCTGGGCAAAGTGAATATAAGCAGACGTTCAGTGATGACAGCAAATCTGATGCGCATGTATTCTTTACTTCAGTCGTGCCATTACAACTCGTGTGTTATGATCAACAATCGAAGGAAGAAATAGTTGTTTGGAAGAACCCCAGACCCTCGTCTCCACGATTTTGTAGACCGCTTAGACTACTGTTTCTACGCGAAGACACAGAGTCAACACTTAATGAAGTCCAAATTGTTGAAGAACAAATAAAGTCACTTCGTCCATTCGAAAGTGTAATAGATGGAAAAGAAATCTCCGTAATGTACAAGTTGTTGTTCACCATGATAGATGGTAAAGTTTGCAACGCTGTATCATTGACGAAATCTGCTCAACGGTGCTATTTGTGTGGAGCAACCAGCAAAGATTTTAATGCCATCGACACTGTATTGCAAAGGGAAATCAATGAAACAAATTTGAAGTTCGGATTGTCGACGCTGCATGCGTGGATACGGTGCTTCGAGTATTGCTTACATGTGTCTTACAAACTCGGCATTAAAAAATGGCAAGCTCGAAGTGCCGAAGAAAAAAAAATTACCCAGGAACGCAAGAGGGCCATTCAAGAAGGATTCAAGAAGCAATTGGGTCTAAATATGGATCGCCCAAAGCCTGGATACGGCAGCAGCAATGATGGCAACACAGCTCGGCGATTCTTTGAAAATTCGACGGTTTCCGCTGCGATAACGGGGGTCAACGAAGAAGTTATTAAACGCTTGTACGTAATCCTACAAGTTATATCGTGTGGCCACGAGATAAACTGTGAAAGATTTGAACAGTATGCTATTGAAACGGCAAGAAAGACCGTTGCATTATACCCTTGGTACTCCATGCCTACTTCGGTGCACAAACTATTAATTCATGGTCCAGTGATAATAACTCATGCTCTATTACCAATCGGCCAATTATCCGAAGATGCTCAGGAAGCTCGAAACAAAGACATCAAACGATATCGAGAAGATTTTGCGCGAAAAAGTTCCAGGGTTAAAACTATGGAAGATGTTTTTCATCGGCTCTTAGTTACTTCTGATCCGTACATTTCAAGTGTCAGAAGACTACCACAGAAGAAGCTGAAGAGTTTGTCGCCGGAAGCTGTAGCGATGTTGATCGCTCCTAAAGTGACTGCTGCAGCAGACGAATTTTGCGCCGAGATTGAAGCCGTGCCGGGAGTTGTAATAGATACAAACTCGGATAATGATTCTGACTCCGACTCCGACTCCGATTACGATTTTGATTAAGAATAAAATTTTCTATTTTTGAAACGTTCCGTATGTATTTTGGAAATAAAAATAATAATTGCGTAGAATACACTGTTCACGTTTATTTTATTATGATGATTTTTTTAAATATATTAATTTATCTATTTAGCAGGATACTCGGCCATTTTGTTTATAACAATTTGCTGTAAGCTCTTTGTTGCAAGTTATAAACAATAGATATCGGATTGGTAATCAGCGACCTTGAAAACTCGTATATACCAATTTTTGTCAACATCTGGTAACTTTTTAACGTTCATGTCGGCCATATTGGATCGGCCATTTTTTTACGATAATTTGGCTTGCGGATTCGTAATCAGCGACCTTGAAAACCCGTAAATACCAATTTTTGTCGACATCTGGCAACTTTTTAACATTCATGTCAGCCATATTGGATCGGCCATTTTGTTTACGATAATTTGGCTTTCAGATTCGTAATCAGCGACCTTGAAAACCCCTGTAAGCCAATTTTCATTCCCGTCAAAGGTCATTTGAGGTTTTGGCCAGGTTTTTGGGCTTTTCTCCTACTGTGCGGCAGTGACGGCCAAGGGAGCAATAAAACGCATACGAATCGAGCGTACCTCTGCGTGAGGAAGAGCGTACATTTAATTAGCCGTAACATATTTATATAATTATCTATCCAATAAATTCATCGTTGTTACCGGCAAAAGACAATCGGAGTGTACCTGGTTCGGTTCTGATTCTGATTCCTCTTCCCCGTAGCAAAAGTTTCAAGCGACGCGATTCGGGCAGCTAGAACGGGCGAAACAAGGACATAAGTGAGGGATATTTAAGGTAAGTGAGGTTTATTTGTAGTCTTTATAAACAACTATTTTTTCATAAAATAAATTTTAATATTATTTCGATCGAGTGTTGTTCAACTGTGTTCAAGACATACCCAGTTATCGACATGGTCACGACACAGTAATCGACAACATTTATTTATATGTATTGTAACGTGTTTTTCTTTTGGTACTCCGCTGACCCGCCTGGCATGGTGGCGGCTGCAGCAAAACCGTCCTCCGGCTCGGGGCGGTCATCGCGATCACGACATGATTCCGTAGGGTTCTCTAAGCGACGGTAGGATTTTGATCTAATATTCTGTTTGTTTTCTTTATTTTCGCCACCTCAACGTCTGGCTTACACGAGCCAAGGTACCAACGGCCAAGAAGAGCGGGAGGGAAAGATAGCGAGGCCAAACATTCTCCCAAGGCCAAAGATCGGGAAGAGGCGGTGGCCCAACTATGGTCAAATGTTCGGAAGGACGCAGATTCCCGCGAAAATTACCTGCCCAGGGGCGTGATTTACGGCCCCCTTCACTTCTTCCGTTTCTTCTGGACAGGAGCCGAATTGTCACCCTCGGCCGATAATAAGTCTGGCGTCGGTCGCGGTCCTTATTCCCGTCGTCGCCCAGGTCGACCGTTACGAAACATCATCAAGGGAAGGACGCGGCTCCACTAGGACATGAAATACGGCCCGCGGGAAGAGCGGACTTTTCATCTTCCGTTACGGGAGGTTGAGGATTCGAAATCCACGCTTGATCGATAAGCACACTCCCGAAAATTATTCGATACGGGCCTGTCCGCTCTGGTGTAATCATAGGAACAGAAACTAAAGCAAAGGTGGGGGGTACGCTTCTCGCACGTCGGCCGGCTTTTGCGTTAGCTTCCTGCGAGGTGTCGAACCGGACGGACGTGGGCCGGGACAATGGGAAACGACCGAATTATGCAGCCAGTGAGCTTGGCCATGCCTTCGGCAACAATCCGGGTAATTTTCGGCCGTATGGTCGGCTCACGATCTCGCGCATCTTTACCGTGGCCACGGCCTCTTTCGCGTTTCCGTAATTATCAAACCCCGTCTCTCGTAGCTAGCGCGTATTGTCGGGAAATCGTGTCGTGGTTGCGCGCGGGAAGCTCAATTCCGTTTTGCGACGAGCTTCGGCTCGAATCCTCGTTTAGTCCGTAAAAAGTGTGAGTGAGAGAGTGCTTGGACAGTTGGAACGCGTCGTTCTCGGTGATCCCTCGGCCTGCGGCGAGGCTTGAGCAAGGGGAAAGGGGGAGACATTGCCCTCAAGTCGGGACGTCTTCACGGAGAACTAGCCTCCCGTTTAGCATCGGGGTGCGGGTTCGAACCCGTGCGAATCCCGTCAATATTAACTGCATCTACCGGGTGCCCCTTTCCCCGGTGTAAGGATTTTCCCGCTTCGTCGCGGGGGAAAGGTTGCTGAGCGTCGGCGTCCATGTAAGTAGCGACCGGGGCATTTTCCCCGGGATCTATCTTTTATTTAACGCTCGGCCGGGTAACCGATTAGCGGGGGCCCGGTTTTGTAATATTAATGCGGCCAGTAGGGGAGAGAGAGGAGAGGCCAAAACGAGCTCGACGTAGATTGTGTCTGTGTGTAGGCCCCGGTCGGAATTGGTGTGTGTGTGTGTGTGTGTGCGCGAGAGTAATTGTCTCGCGAGATTTCGCGCGTATTGTATTTATTTCTGTTTCTTGATTTTTGTCCCGTGTTCCTTGCGAAGGAGGGAAAATTGTTAACGAATGGTAGGATAAATTCACTGACGATAAATTTTTGTTGCCGCGCATGATTGACACCTGACCCATCCCCTCTACCTTATCCACGAGGCTGCAGTTTGGCCGGACACTGCGTTCCCTTTTCTCATCCCGACAAGCCGATTTTCGGCTGGCGCCCTATATAAATTGTCGGGACGGGAGGAGGGGAGTTTTGTGACTCTCTCAGTCCTTTTCCCCCAGCTCCCTCGATTTGGTGGTCACAGTATATCTTTTTGCGATCGCGAATATGTGTATGACGATTACTGGTCCGTGGATCCTTCAGACAATGCTAATTACGGACCAATATTTCTTTTCTGATTTTCTATAAACTAATATTCGATTCATAAGACTCTTTTTTTGCTAACATTGTCCCAGTTATCGACAGCCGTGGCGATTGATCGGCAGAGCGTTTATGTTGCTGAACCGGTAATCGTCATATATAAAAATTCGTTGAAATTAACATAAAACTATAATTTTTTATGCTGAACGCAAAACTAAAATCCTCGTTAATCACGTGAAGGAAATCTTACTTCACGCAAGTCCACAGGCATTCTCAAATCACCCAAGATGTGACATAGTTCACGTTAACCTCCTAATGAAGGATTCGGCCGAAATGACAGCTAGACATCGTAGCGGAATATAATTAATTTGATTATTCTTTTATACGTATACTTACGAGTGTGAAAATGTAATACAACATAATAAATACCTCCTGGAAGCTAATATACCACTGATCTGCACGAAGGACTGATTTTTATCTTAAAATACTTATTTAATGCGTAAACATGACGATCACTAGGACCCTGATGGCCACTGGGCCGACTACCTTAAAGAAATTTTATCCGATTCACATTAAGTTTTTCAGTATATTCTAAACTATCATATGCAACAACTGTGAACGATTGTGAAGAACATTTTATCTTTACCTTCGATTCCACAATATCGTCAACAACAGATTTGGTTTTTTGGGCTGTTTGCTTCTACTACGTGATCTCGTGTTCCTGTTCTTGACGGTGTCCTGTCCTCTTGGCTTCCTTGAGTTGTGATCGGCTGGGACCGGGGCTGTTTTGTGCCCACCAACCGTGTCCTAGTTTTCCGCGGCTCCTTTGCACATTTGAGGGTTAGTACATCAGCTGTGATCTGTCTTAGATCGCACTCACGTTTAGCGTATATCTATATACATATAGGTGCCGGAGCACCCCAGCGCCATCCTTTCTCGTCATCGTTTTGGGGACGAGTTGAAAGACCTCGCTGAACCTCCTGGTATCTAGGCTCCATGATCATCGGGTTTGCGGATGAACATAACCTAAAAACCCGAGAAATTGTAGAGAAAACCTCGTGTGTATTTATTAAGAGATAATTATATAAAATGATGAAGTGGTGTGTGGTGCTAAACTGCAAAACGATACCACATCAAATAAGTTTTCTTTCTTTTTGTACTTTTCTACAATTTACAATCTGGAATATCCGAGAAACAAAGTTGAATAAAAGATTATAACAAAGACATATAAGGGAACTAATTTGTATTCAAAGTATTAAGGATCATAATGTTCCATTCCCAATTTCATATTTTTGGATCATTTATTTTTGTCGGGCTCGCTTAGATTTCGAAGATTTATGTTTCGATTGCCATTAATGACATTTTTCTGCGTATATTCATTCCGGAATGGCTTTTCTCACGTGCTAAATTCGCCATTATAATGAATAGGTATGTATAAGTACAGAGGTGGAATCGCGGCGAAAGTCTGTAGGTGAGACTGAGGCAGAGATCCCTCCCCCGCAACCGCTGTCCCTCGTCTACGCGAGTAACCCTACCTCAGCACCGTTAGTAGCCACTACATAATTAACAATACATATAGCAAGTGACCTTACCCCACCACTGAAGTTTTCAGACCTGTATGTAAGACCGTGCACCGCGCTCACAAGCTGTCACTATGCGGACAGGAAGTGAACTACCAAAAGTTGTCAAGCTGCCAGGAAGTGAACTACCAAAAGTTGTCAAGCTGCCGTTCCAGATAAAACATGGCAATACGAGGATAAAATGCGCATTTCCCTACCCCACTACAAAGAAAGAGCAACTATAACTTCATTTTCCAGAGACAGTGACCTGGAAAGTGTTGGTAATGACGATTCTCAAATGTCTGCCCCGGATTGGCAGTCAGATGCTTCTGAACATCAAGAAACTTCAATAATTGAAGATCGTCCACAATTTGAAGCTTCTACAAGCTCAATAAAATTATCGAACTTTACAAAAACTCCGAATAAGCGATGTTTTCAGGAAGAAGGACCTTCTGCATCGTCATTGGTGATGGAATATATACAAGATGAAGAACAAAATAAAAAAGAGGCAGATGACATCGACAATTTTTCTACGAGTTTAGCTTCAACAGTAAAAAAAATTAATGTTTATAATAAAGCATTAATCAAGTCTAATATTTTAAATATTGTTTCACAAATCGAACTGCAAGATCTTGGTGAAAAACAAAATTATTACTACGTTAATAATAATTATTCATCTCCGGGACCGTCTGGATACACTACCACAATCAACTATGCACCCCAAAAAGATGCCACACAGCAAAACACTACTACACAAGAATTTAATTCTGCGCAACAAAACAGCTACGTCGCCGAGAAGAATTCTCAGAATTTCCTTAGAACGTACTTTTGTTCTTTAAAATTACTCACTGTTTAATTTTCGTTACATATTATTACATAACTGTTTTTATAATTGAAATAATGTTAGAATAAATCATTCATGACAAAGTTACTCAAAAATAAAGGTTGATTAAGAGATGTTTTTTATGATCCTTTAACTACTATTGGCAAAAAGTATCCCACCAAAAACATCAATGTGTAAAAGGGGCTGAGTTCAGTACAAAGGACGTGCAGGATTGTCGCCTCCGTCGATAAAAAAATAAATGGGTGCCGAGTATTTTGGAAGTTCCTTGAATCATAGCTGCAGGCATGTACGTTTTTCACTTGTTTTAACCGTTCGCGGTCACAGAGGAGACAAGGGCCACCACGCGCGACTTTAAATCAAAATTACTACAAGTTGTAGACGGCCAAGCTTGGCCCCTGGGGGGCTGGCCTGCTTGTAAGTGTGCTTCGGAATGTCCTTTGTAAGTACCGATTAGGGTCGGACGATTCGCAAACAGTAGTTTCGTCGTGGTAGTCGATACAAAAAAAAATCGGTCGGACGCTGGGGTCGTATTGACGCCCAGGTGACCTGCACCAATATTTTTTTTTTCGTAAAAAGTGGTATTTTTTCTGTGTGGGTCTTTGTCATGTAAATATAAATATGAGAACGGTAACATTTTTTTCTATCAAGTCTGTATGAATTACTCCGAAAAGTGAATTCTTTGCGACGTCCGTCTACGATATCTAAAACTCATAACAATACTGCCTGGAAAACCATAAAACCATTGAATGGGATTCGACCAGCGCATACGCGGCTGCTACCCGCGCGACGCGGCAGTGAGCGCCCGAGTCAGGCGACCCAGCCGACGCGCCCAAGTTTCTCACAAGCGGCCCGATACGCGAGGTCCTATTTATAGCGGTAACGGTGAAGCTGAATTCTCCGGACCAGATCCGCACTAGATTACTGCCTTACAAGCAGGTCCATGGTCGAAAGCAGACGCTCACTTTTGCCTAGCGGCGGGAAAGCTATTTCGGGGAGCACGCGCTTGCCTACCCTCTCCGGACAAACCACGCTGCCGTGGCAACCCACCTCCCTGTTGGGGCCACAAGCTCCGCTGACGCGGCCACTGGCCTGCCTGCTCGGACCTCTGGACCCTCGACGGAGACGCTGGACATCGCCAAGCTGGACCATTGTGCCCACGCCGCACTCACCGTTGTCTGCCACGCCACCACTCGACAGCAGCGTAGCCTCGACCACCCAGAGCACTCAGACTAGGCCATCGGAAGAAATCGGCAAAGCTTGCCAAACCAGCGACCAGTCGGGCTGCGAATGGGAACCCGCCGATCCAGTCGTTAGCCGCTCGCTAATGGCTACAGCCAGCCAGGCTGTCCAGCGGCCAACAGCTCCACCCGAGGTGCCAACGCCGCCGACAACACCGAAGAGAGCCTCTTCAACAGGCAACACGGGGAACTCCTATACCCCGCCTCTGCCTAGCCTATGGTAACGAACTTCAACGAAGCCTAGCCTAGTCTGGCATCCTAGAATTAACTTGAACTATATATTGTGACATAGTCAAATAAATGAAAGGAAAAGAGAAAATGGAACAAAAATAACGAAACTCGTCTCCACAATCATTTAAGCGGAATGGGCCGAGCGAACGACGGCCCAACCCTCAGCCACGAAACTCTCCACGACCGCAATTCGAAACATTGGTCCTTCGATCCGGATCCGAAGGCAACTAGAACTTCGGACTATCACCAGCTGCATCATGAGTTACTCGTTCGACGCACTCATCCAGAGCCAATCGGAGCTGCACGGGCGAATAGCACGCATGATGGACAACCTAAAAAAACTAGGGCAAGCCAACATCACGGAAGGAGCCGTAAAAACGCGAATAAACACCTTGGAAAAATACTGAGACAAGTTCGAGGAGCAACACGACCTGCTGAACAGAGATTACACCGCTCAGCTAAAGCAGCACGAGTACTCTCGGAAAGACCTCCTCGGCATGACGAAGAAAACGTATTTCCTCCAAAGAGGCACCCCCCTCGACTGGCTCTCCGAGTTGACTCGCCTGGCCGAACAGCCCAGCATGAGGCATGAGACAACGACAGCAGGACATACGGCATTACCGCGCATCACGATGCCTTCATTTTCGGGAAAATACAGCGACTGGCCAGCGTTTAAGGATTTGTTCCAATCCGTTGTTGGTTGTGATCAACGCCTCAGCAACGTAGAGAAGCTACACTATCTGAAAACCAATTTGCGCGGCGACGCCGGAAAGGTGATCAGCAATTTCGCGACAACATAAGACAATTACGCGCGCGCTTGGGCTGCTCTCAGCAGCCCTTACGACAACAAGAAACTGCTCATCAGTTCGATGCTAGGAAGCGTCACCGCCCTGGCAAAAATGAAAGGGGAGACGGTAACGAAATCCACTGGATCTTCAATGTCATCATTGCCGCCATCGACGGGTTAGCCGGCATAGAACGCCCGGTGGGAACGACAGAAGACTTATTCGTCTTTCTCGCAGTGCAGCTCTGCGACCAAGAAACGAAACGCGAATGGGAAGGAGCGATCAGCGCTTCAGCTGAGCCGCCTAACTGTGCGGCCGCCTAACGGTGCTAACTTACAATCCCACCAACCTTCAAGGAAGGCGGACGATCGCCCCCGCCCGAACTCATTTGTCGCGCAAAAAGGGGAAACCTCGCATGGCAGCTGGGGCCTATGCAACCAGCAGTACTTTCTCATGTTTTGCGACAAATACAAGGGCTAAAGTCCGGAGCAACGCTGGCACACAGTGCCAGCTTGAAACGCTGCACGAACTATCTGGGCAGACATCAGCTGGCTGAATGCAAGTCACTCAAGGCGTGCATGACTTGTGCCGAAAAAACACCACTCGAACTTGCATTCTGCCACCGGGCTAGCGAGCGTTAGCAGCCACGTCACAAAAGGCAAGGAAATCACCGTTCTGTTAGCAACAGCTAGGGTGCTACTCTACGATGAGCATGGCAACACACATCCAGCCCGCGCACTCATTGATCAAGGGTCGGAAGTCAGCTTCATCTCTGAGAGACTAGCACAACCGATGAAGCTCCAGCGGTGCAGGACCTCTCTGAGCGTTTGCGGAGCAGGAGGAGTCTAGACAGAAAAAGCAAAGGGAAGGGTCGTAATGAGCCTGAAGGCCGAGCAAACGACAGCTAAACTTAGGGCCACAGCCTTGCTCCTCCCTAAGCTAACGATTTACTTAGCGCTCCTGGCCCGTAAGAAACCAGAGTGGAATCACATCAGGGGATTGCAACTTGCGGATTCTACATTCCACAATGGCAACCAAATCGACATCCTCCTAGGCGCCGATGCATACAGCACTATAGTGCAACCGGGCCTACGAAAAGGACGACCCCACCAACCGATCGCGCAATGGGCATCGTTTGGTTGGATACTGCTGGGAACAACCGGTCACGGGTCACCCAACGAGCTTCGAACGGCCCAACAGTGCGTGGTGGTGGACGATCTGGCTACCACCGTCAAGCGATTTTGGGAACAAGGGGAGGGGCCAAATCCTCCGATTCCTCCCTCCATGGAGGACCAACAATGTGAGGCGCTTTTCTCCTCCAGCTAGACAAGACACAACGGGCCCTACTCAGTCCGACTGGCACTAAGGGGAGAGCTACCTGATCTCTCTGATACATTCAACGGAGCCTCTTTCCTCGAGATGAGTTAGGGCCCAACGCATCTCGAGGGAAGATTCAGCAAGAACCACGCGCTTCAAGAGTTATACAATGAGTTTTTCCGAACTCACGAGCAACTCGATCACATGGAGGAAATCACGAGCGGACTCGCACCGCAGCGAGTGTGCTTACCTCCCACATCACGGAGTACTACGGAACTCCAATACATCGACTCCGCTCAGAGTTGTGTTTAACGGTTCTTGGCAGGCCTCTGGGGAACAATCCGTGAACGAGTCACTTCTGACGGGGCCTAACCTCCTGCCAGCCCTGCCCAACATCTTACTCAAATGGCGAATGCACCGCTATGCCATAGAAGCGGACATCGAGAAGATGTACAGGCAGATACAAGTCCACCCAGACGATCAAGACCTCCAGCGCATCCTCTGCAGGCAACACGAGGCGGAGAAGGTGAAGCAGTATCCCCTTAAAACCGTGACTTACGATTTGTCCTGCGCCCCCTTCCGGGCTATACAGACGCTCCGCCAGCTAGCCTCAGACGATGAGGACCAATTCCCGCGCGGGGCAAAAGCCCTCCGGGAAGACACTCACATGGACGACATCCTTACTGGCGCCCAAACACTGGACGAGCTGACAGCGACCCAGGAGAAACTTCAACAGCTCTGCATGGCGGGCGGAATCCCGCTAAAAAAGTGGGCCTCCAACTCCGGCAAGCTCTTGGAAACGCTCCCCAAGGAGCAAACTATCCAGGACGCTGCACGCTCCTGGACAGCTGACACAGAAAGTCAGCGGACGCTGGGTCTCCTGTGGGACCATACAAACGATGTTTTTCACTACCGCGTGGAAGTATAACAAGCGAAGCGTGTTAGGCGAAGCGGCGCAACAACTTCGACCCGCTGGGATGGCTCGCTCTCATGAGCGTAAAGGCAAAAATTAACATCCAAAATTGCTGGTTGAAAGGGCTTAGCTGGGCCGATCCACTGCCTCCGGAGCTAGCTAAAGGCTGGAAGGCATTTCACGAGCAGTGGGAACTGTTGAGTGACGTCCAAATCCCCCGCTGGATCAGAACATTCGACCCCTTCGAACTTCACGGGTTTGCAGACGCCTTGGAACGAGCATTCGGTGCCGTACTCTCCGCCCGGACCAAGACAGCTGGTCAGGACTACCGGGTGACGCTCATCGCCGCGCGCACCAAGGTAGCCCTACTGAAGCCCGTCATGATTCGTAGGCTGGAACTATGCGCAGCTCATCTACTCAGCTGCCTGGTGAATCACAGCCGAAGCATCATACCCCAGCAGCCATCAAGCATAAGGCTCTGGACAGACTCGACGGTGACGCTCGGGTGGATCGTACAACATCCCTGCAAGTGGAAAACATTTGTCGCCACCCACTCGCGTCAATCCAGCAACTGGTACCAGATGGACGCTAGCAACACATACCAGGAGAACAAAATCCAGCGGATTGCGCCTAGAGGGGATTGTCTCCGCAAGAGCTCCTGACGCATCCACTCTGGTGGCAAGGACCGCCTTGTCTCCGTACTACTCTGGAAAGTGGAATCAGCACCACCGTTCCGACAGTAACGGTGTTGCCCGAGGCAAGGATAACCACACATGCAGTGGTTACTCATCCCACGCCGCCTCCGAACACTACGCTTAGTCGCTTTCCTTCTTATAACCACCTACTACGCATCACAGTCTGCCGCAGAAGATGGCGGCACGGCATCAAACAAAGAGTAGCAACCTTAGAGGCCGACGAGCAAAGGGAAGCGGAACTTACGTGGATACGGGTGGTTCAGAACGACTACTACCATGAGGTCATACGGCGCCTACAGCAGAAAATCCCTCTGCACGGAAATGGACCTCTCGGAGCACTAACTCCGTTTCTAGACGAGCACCGGATACTGAGAGCGGGAGGCAGACTGAAGAACTCCCGGCTACCCTGGAGCGAGAAACACCCGTTTCTGCTCCCAGCGGAATCTCACCTATTCAAACTAATGGTGAGACACCTCCACTCGCTCACTCTGCACGGGGGAACACAGCTAACCCTCTATCGTCTCCGACGACGATGCTGGATTCCAAAGGGATGCCACCTGGTTAAAACCATAATTTCGGGCTGCGTGACGAGCCGCCGATGGCAGGCGGACGCCGCGACGCAGCAGATGACAAACCTTCCCGCCGTCCGTACCACGCAGTCGACCCTTCGACCACACCGGAGTCGACTATGCCGGCCCCATCGTCCTAAGGACTACGCCCAGAAGAGGACATAAGACCACATAAGCATTCTTGGTAATTTTTGTGTGCATGACAACCAAGGCTGTGCACCTCGATGTGGCCTCCGACTACTCGGCCAGGGGATTCATCGCTGCACTCCAACGGTTCGTGGCGCGACGCGGGGTATGTTCTACCCTCTAAAGCGACCAGGGAACTACCTTCGTGGGGGCTGACAACGAGAAACGGCGCCTCTTCGCGGCCAGCTCCAAAGAAATTGAAAAAATTAGAGGGGCAACTGCCGGCCAAGGCATCTCATGGCGATTCAATCCTCCAGGCGCACCGCACTCCGGCGGTCTATGGGAGGCCGCAGGCAAGTCCACGAAACATCACCTTAAACAAGTCATCGGAGAAGCTACCTTCACCTACGAGGAAATGGCCACCCTCATAGCTCAAATCAGAGCATGCCTTAATTCAAGACCGCTCTGCGTCTAAGCGATGACCCGGAGGACGTTACTGCGCTAACTTCGGGGCACTTCCTCGTGCGAACAGTACTTACCGCCATCCCCGAACCGTCGCTGCTGGAACATCACTCACATCACTTGACCCGCTGGCAGCATCTAAATCACATGAGAGACCATTTCTGGGCCCGCTGGTCCACGGAATACATCCACAACTTGAGCCCGCGGACTAAGTGGCGAGAGCCGATAAACGGGTACTACAACGGGCAGCTATGCCTAATAAGGAACGAAGCAACTTCACCTGCTAAATGGTCCCTAGCACGCATCATCAACGTGTTACCTGGCCCTGACGATCGTATCCGGGTCTTCCAGCTCCACACCGCCACGGCCACACTCACGACACCTGTTGCCAAGAACGTACTATTCCCGGTAGCAAGTCCAATGGAACCATCATCTTGAGCTTAAGATGAGGCGAGCGGAATGACTGGGATTCGAGCAATGCCTACGCGGCTGCTACCCTCGCGACGCGGCAGTGAGTGCCCGAGTCAGGCGACCCGGCCGACGCGCCCAAGTTTCTCACAAGCGGCCCAATACACGAGGATCTATTTATAGCGGTGACACGGCTCACTCGTCAGCTGAACTCTCCGGGCCAGATCCGCAGTAGATCACTGCCTTACAAGCAGGTCCATGCTCGAGAGCAGACGCTCACTTTTGCCTAGCAGTGGTAAAGCTATTTCGGGAAGCACTCGCTAGCCTACTCACTCCGGACAACCTACGCTGCCGTGGAAACCAACCACCCTGCTGGGGCCACAAGCTCCGCTGATTTGGCCACCGGCCTGCCTGATGGGACCTCTGGACCCTCGACGGAGACGCTGGACATCGTCAAGCTGGACCATCGTGCCCACGCCGCACCATCGTGCGCACTCCGCACTCACCATTGCCTGCCACGCCACCCCTCGGTAGCAGCGTAGCCTCGACCACGCAGAGCACTCAGACCAGCCCATCGGGAGGAATCAGCAAAGCCTGCCAAACCAGCGACCAGTCGGGCAGCAATTGGGAGCCCTCCGAGCCAGTCGTTAGCCGCTCGCTAACGGCCACAGCCAGCCAGGCTGTCCAGCGGCCAACAGCTCCACCCGAGGTGTCAACGCCGCCGACAACGCCGGAAAGCGCCTCTCCAACAGGCAACACGGGGAACTCCTATACCCCGCCTCCGCCTAGCCCATGGCAACCAACTTCAACGAAGCCCAGCCTAGTCTGGCGTCCTAGAATTAACTTGAACCATATATTGTAACATAGTCAAATACATGAAAGGAAAAGAGAAAATGAAACGAAAATAACGAAACTCGTCTCCACAATAATTTAAGCAGAATCGGTCTACCGAACGACGGCTCAACCCTCAGCCACGAAACTCTCCACGAGCGCAATTCGAAACTCCATTTAGACCCCATAGTCGACTGTGGGGGACAAACTTGATTTATTTACGTTTTTTAAATATTTTGTATTCTGAATATATATATTTTTCATATCTTTCATATATATTGTGTTTACACAATGATCTCATAATTTTTCGAGCCGATGTAGCCAATAAATTGCTCATTTTTCACGATTATCGTTATTTTTTTCTGAAATAGGCCCTCGAAACGCACCCTCGAAAATACGGGTGTTTTTCGTTTTTCGTCGATAACCTTATAGTTCTCATCTCCAATGTATAGTACACGAAAAAATAAACATTGTCGCAATTAGAATTTTTTTCATATTTCGTACCGTTAAACGTCATCGGTGTAAAACGAAAAACACCCCATTTTTTTAGGGTGCGTTTAAACCCTTAAAAATCGGGTTCCGCAGATATAAAAAGATACGCCTCGCTTATTTTTTCCCATTCTATAAGCATACTAAATTTCATCGAAATCGGAGAGATCGATCTCGCAACCTTTCCTTCCCGCGTAGAAATTTTGATGGGGCTCAAATCAGGGCCCGTTCAGGTTGCCTGACTGCCCTGGTAGGGTACTAATAAGACAGCCTGAAAGGGCCCTACTAGGAAATGTGTCGTTGGGTATATTGGGTATATGGGGTATGCAACAGGCCCATATACCCAACCAGGTCAGGTATATGGGCCTGACCTGGTTGCCTGATGAGGCCCCTATCAGGTTGCCTGTTCAGAAAGAAATATTTAATTTAAATCGAAACTTTTTAAATCCAATATGTTTTTTCCATGTCTTACGGTCTACAATGATCTTATTTGTTTCAGCTATTATTTTTGAATATTAAATATATTCAAATTGAAGAAATAAAGATTCGATTCGAATAAATCTTTATTTGCTTACAATATACACTGTAAACCCAAGTATCCTATATGCATAAAATATTTCACAAACCCAAAATGAAATGAACCACTTAATTTAGGATTCTACCGCAATGACTCTATATCAATTCGTCGTACCCTTGCTTGCTGAAATGTTTTTGTTCGAAGAAAATATTTCGCCTAAATGGGAATCGAACCTAGTAACTTCCTACTTATAGCTACGCACGCTGCCCCTATGCTGCTGAGTGCTTGTAATACCTTGGTCGCAGATATGGCATAAGAGACCAAATGAATTCCTATAAATATTTGTTTTATCACATTAAGTATATCAATTATAGTTGATATCATTGTGATATTTAAAGAGTTTTATCGAATGACATGATATTAATTTCTCATCATTAACATTATATATATATATACAGGGTGTTAGGAAGGTGGATGCAAAGCCTTAAGGGGATGATAGGTCACCTGATTAGGAACATATCTAACCTAGGTTACCTTAGTCCAAAGTCTAAGGATGTCGAGTTATCATGGTAAGTATGATTTTTGGAAAATTTCCCACAATCAGGTTCTAACTCATTCATAATGTTCAAACAGACAATAATTGATAACTAAAAACTTATTTGCATCTTAGCTTAATGTGTATTCAATCGACAAACACCAATCCAATCATCTGCATTCGCACAACTAACTAAGTGGGACGTGTTGAATAATTAAAAACTTGTCAAAAAATAAAAATACCTCTTATGTTAATGATATTAAAAAAAATGAAAGTGTACTGAAATATTCAAATATTTTAAAAAACATGAACAATCAATGCTCTTTCGATTGGTATGTCATATATGTAGATACCTGTCTAATTCACAGAACTAGAGCTCAACTAGTTTATTAAAATAACCTACACGCCGCTGTTGTGGCGTTTAGGGGTCATCCGGCGCTGCAGCAAACCAACTGCCCGTACGTTTTCGTATTTATTTCCGTATTCCGTGCTTCGATTGTGTTTTGACAGCTCCTTGTAACTGCGTGTTATTTGGACCTTTTTGGACAGTTTGTTTATAAAATGAGTTCTTTTACCAACGAAGAGTATGCTGATATCATTTTTATGTACGGTAAAGCCGATGGAAACGGGTTTTTGGCACGATGAATGTATCAAGAACGTTGGCCTGATCGTAGATTGCCTAACGTCAGAGTGTTCTACAATACGTATCGTCGACTTGGTGAAACTAAAAGTGTCCAACGCTCGGTATCTGAAACTAATCCCGGTCAACATTCAGTTCATGAAGAAGAGCTTATTTTACAAGCATTCGAAAATGACCCTACGACAAGCACGAGAACAGTGCCTCGAAACCTTAGCATATCTACATGGAAAGTGTGGACAACTATACATCATGAGGGGAAATATCCTTTTCATGGCACAAAAGTACAAAGTTTGGAAGATACAGATCCTGTCTAGAGAGTACAATTTTGTCGATTTTTATTAAATGGGGATATTGAAGACTCTTGGTTTCTGAAAAGCATTTTATGGGCCGACGAATCACAGGTTACCAGAAAAGGTATAACAAACTTCCATACCTTACATGAATGGGCCGATAAAGATACCAATCCGCATTGGAAAAAATCTGTTTCCTTCCAAAGAACATTTTCGGTGAACGTATGGGCAGGTGTAATTGGCCGCCATTTAATTGGGCCACACTTCCTCCCAGATCATTTAAATGGAGACAACTATTTGGAGTTTTTACAAAATGAACTGCCAAACCTACTGGAGAGAGTGCCAACGATGGAAAGTGGGAGAGCAATAATTTTTCAAAACGATGGGTGCCCAGCGCACTACTGTGTCAGTGTCAGGGAACATCTCGATAATTGTTTTCCTAACAATTGGATTGGAAGAGGAGGGCCAGTGGTGCCCTGGCCTGCTCGATCGCCTGATTCGACCCTAATGGATTTTTATGTCTGGGGTCGAGCCAAAGAACTGGTCTATACAACAGAAATAATGTCTCGGGAGCATTTAATTGAAAAAATAGGTCAAGCTTTTAAAAATATCAAAATAGACATGTTATTAAAAATTAAGTGCGAAATAGGGCCCGAAAGTGTATTACGAACCAAGGTTCACACTTCGAAAATGAATAATAAATTATTTGATTATTCATAAATGTTTTATTTCTTCATTTATTTTAATCACATTAGAAGGCTTCAGTTTGGTTTTTGCGCTCTAGTTCTGAGAATTAGGCACGTATCTACATGTATGATACACCAATCGAAAGGGCATTCATGGTTGATGTTTAAAAAAATGTTTCAATGTATCAGTATACCTTCATTTCTTTTAATAGCATTAACATAAGTGGTATTTTTATTTTTTGTCAAGTTTTTAATTATTCAACACGTCCCATGTATTTAGTTGTGTGGATACAGATGATTGTATTGGTGTTTGTCGATTGAATACACATTAAGCATAGACGCAAATACATTTTTAGTTACCAATTATGGTCTGTTTGAACATTATGAACGAGTTAGTACCTGATTTTGGGCAATTTTCCAAAAATCATACTTACCACGATAACTCGAAATCCTTAGACTTTGGACTAAGGTAACCTAGGTTAGATATGTTCCTAACCGGGTGACCTATCATCCCCTTAAGGCTTTGCATGCACCTTCCTAACACCCTGTATGTATATATATATATATATATATCTTATTATTATATATATATATATATCCTCTCTCTCCGCCTTAAAAACCTGCCGAAATCTTCTCACACGCATCCAAGTTGCATGACGTTTTTTGTCGTGACAGTCTACAATTAGTACAGTCTTGCTCTCGCTGAAAAACCCCGTAACCGGAAAAAAAGGAAGGCTAGTTTTTTGACAGGTGATTTTGTAGGTGCCGCGAGTGCTAAATCCAAGTTTGCCTAAAAATCGGGGTGTAGGGATTTTTTAGGGGATGAAAAAGGATAGGGATGGATTAATGCCAAACTACAACCCCCACGAGGTCGACGCCGGGAGACAAAATGTTCAGAAACAGAAGTTCGAGTGGTTCAAAAAATTCAAAAGTGGTGATTTTGGCCTGAGAAACGAAGAGCGCGGGAAACCACTGCAAAGGTTCGCAGACAACGAATTGCAAGCCTTATTGGATGAAGATGATACTAAAAGTCAACAAGAACTCGCGGATCAATTGAATGTGACGCAGAAAGCCGTCCCCATTCTAGTAGTTTGAAATCATTTTCAAACAACAGACGTGTAATTTTTACAAACAAATTCCGGTTTCATACTTCTACACCTGGTATATACGCCACATTTAAATGATGTGCATGTGAAAAAACGTAGGATGTCGTGTGTTGGTGCAACCTAACCTACAAATGGGAGCGCGGAGATACGAAGAATTATAAGCATCGTATAGGCTGTTTGTGCGAGAGAGTGACAAGAGATCGCGTGATTCGTAAAAGAAAAGAAACCAAAGGACCAGCATTGATGCCTATGGCGAACGATTACGTCGAATTGATTCGTCAACAAGGAGATCGCGCTAGAGAAAAGAGAGAAGTCGCCACGATGCCAATAGGCAGAATACGTGGAATAGATTATAATTGTCGAGGGATAATAAAATGGCTGAGAAATAAACGAAATCTGACTCGTTCGATGAAGGGTCGACATTTTTTGCCAAATATACGTGTGAGTTTTTACGAAAAATTGCCTCATACTCATTTAGATGTCAACAACGAGGTTAATATTTATAATTTGTTCGACGAACGAATGAATTTATACGGTAGTTGGATAATTGATTCCACTACGAACAAAGATGCGCGTTATTATCATGCAAGCGTACGTGTTAGTACATGGAATATATTTATGCATTTTTATTCTGAAAATTATGAAGATTTCGTTGTATCGTCGTATTGGTGCTGTTGCGATGGTGGAATGGAGACGCATTGTCATATGCCGGTGAGTTTGGAGAAGGAGAAAGAAAACTTTTTTTTTAAAGATGGATTAATCAGATACAATCAACGACTACGAATGTTCCTTTGTTTAAAGGAAAATGTTTATTTTTTATCCAATCATCGCGTCATTTGAACACGCAATTTGTCATTTGAGCAATACGGCTTCACGTTGTTTGAATAATATCACCACAATGAAAAAAAATAAATTCAATCCAACCGATGAATTTCATGGTTTCAAAAATTGGAATAAAAATAAGAAGAAACGAGGCAATTGTCAGTTAATATTACCAAACCCATGCCACCACATACAAATATATTTTTTTCATTACTCTACGCGGGTGACGTGAAATTTTGGCTGGAAAATCGGTACCGTAATGATATAAAGGCAGCATCTTGGAACAACGTCAGTCGCGATGCTGATCGTCGATGGTGTATTCGTATCGGTAATTTGTGCGAAACCTGGAATTTGATTGTGCACATACAGAAAAATACTCAGTTTTTGGTAAATTTGTACAAATGTAATATCATTGGTATTTTGCACACGACGGATTCGAAAGATGTCGGCATTTTACGCATCGACTAACTGATAGGATTGGACATTATCAATTGGAATCAGCATCACGTACCTTCAGGAAATTTGATGCTTAAGACGCAATGACACCTCATCGCGGTCGGTATGGTCGAACAATTATAGATACCCAAAAATCTCTGAAACGGCTCTTCAGATCCCGTCGAAACTTTGCCAAACGACGTCAAATAGATAGACGAACAGCTGTCTGCCCCTCAAATTTTCTGAATTTGAGAGAAAAAAAATTATGATAAGCCAATCTACGTTTTTTTTCTCAAATTCAGAAAATTTAAGGGGCAGACAGCTGTTCGTCTATCCATTTGACGTCGTTTGCATTGCTATGCATTGTCGACAATGCATAGCGTGTGAAAAACTGCTATGTGCGTGTGTGGGTGTGTGTGTGTGTGTGTGTGTGTGTGTGTGTGTTTTTTCAAGAGGTTTAGCGGGAAAATGCCTCCGCACCGTAGCAAATAATTGCCGTGTGTCGGGCTTGCACCGACTAAAAACCCTCATTCCTCTGTGGCCTTACAAATTCTCCCGCGGGACGACCACTAGGTATTACATCGCCGGAGAGGCCTTAGCCGTAGCTCTTCCTCCAGTGTTGTCAGACGACCTTACATCCCCCGTTCCACTCGAGATGGTATGAGTGGTTTAGGGGTTCGTGTCGCTGATTTAATCTATGACTGCCTGGTCTTCCGGCGTCGTCTTCTTCCTGCGGTACTCCTGGATTTTAAGTGCATCAGCCCATATGGGTATGCCATAGGTGAGCACTGAGGTCGTCACTGATGACAGCAGTTTCCTCCTCTTCTGTCTGGGGCCACCAACGTTAGGCATGAGTCGCGCCAGTGTGGTAGCCACCCAGCGGCCTTTCTGCTGATCTGCTCGGTTTGCTCTTTGAAGTTCAGCCTCGCGTCGAGAATCACACCCAAATACCGAATGAACGGTTGGGATGTGATTTCGGCGTTTCCAACCCTGAGCGTCACCGTTTCCATCACCTTCCTGCTGGATACGAGGAGTACTTCGGTTTTGTGGGCTGCAAGATGCAGTCCAACAGAAGACATCCATTCCTTTATCTTGGCGGAAGCTTCGCCGAAGAGTGCGGTGATTTGCTCCAGGAATTTGGCGATGACAATCAGCGCCGCGTCATCTGCAAACGCTACGATGGACACTCCTTTCGGCAATTGTAATAGCAGCAGATCATTGTACATGATGATCCACAGAAGCGGTCCAAGTACAGAGCCCTGAGGAACTCCTCCAGTCACCCTATACGTCTTCGGTCCATCCTCTGTGTCGTACATGAGCCACCTATTACATAGGTAACTCGCCACTATTCCCTGTAGGTACCATGGTACACCTAATGTTTTTAGGGCATCCATGATACACTTCCATATCGCCGAGTTGAAAGCGTTTTTGACGTCGAGAGCGACAACTGCGCAGTACTTCTTGGACCCTCTTGCCCATCGTTTCCCCGCAGTCGACTCCTGCGCCTGCTTCACCACTGTATTAATGGCATCCAGAGTAAAGCGCTCCTTTCTGAAGCCAAACTGCCCTCCGCCAGTAGAGGGTCCGACCTTCTCAATCCTGTTATGGATGATGCGCTCGAAGATCTTTCCGGCGGTATCCAGCATACAGCCGGAAAGATCTTCGAGCGTGTGTGTGTGGGTGTGTGTGTGTGTGTGTGTGTGTGTGTGTGTGTGTGTTTGTGTGTGTGTGTGTGTATGTGTGCGTGTGTGTGTGTGTGTGTGTGTGTGCGTGTGTGTGTGTGTGTGCGTGTGTGTGCGCGCGCGCGCGCTCTATTCGCGGCCGTACCCTCCGACACGTAATGGAATTCCGGACACCACGTGTTTCTGGAAACTTCAAAATCCCCATAACTTATGTAATTAATGGAAAATGTCAGCCTCCCCCGCCAAAATATCATTAACCGTGACCTATTAAAGCAGTTTAGGCAAAAAAAAATGTTCCCATCAAAATCGGGGTGGTGCCCCACTTATGTATAATTACCAGCAGTTTTTATGGTAAACATAATTTTATCTTGCAAAAATCGATAGTTAAATCTTTAAACACGTTTTTCTCGAAATGAGATTTTTCAAATTTGCTGACATTGTAACTCAAAGAGCAATTATCCGATTGACTTGACATTCGAACCGAGTACTCTTGAATATATTTACTCTATAATGACGTAGGATATTTTTGATTGGATGAAAATTGACGATTTGGCACTGAAAAAAACGTCCATTTTATAGGCGAGAAAACAGACTTTTTTCATAACTACGCCATTTGGTTGGATTTTGATATTTTTCGAAAATCCTACGTCATTGTACAGGAAATACCTTCCAGTTTAACGACACTTTTCCTTTTTCGCTTCCAGCTACTCAATCGGCTGGAATCATGCCAGCAGTAAGGAACTTTTTTTGGCGCTTCCGACGGCAGCTGTCACGCGATCACACCGTTGCAATGCTTGCTTATTTCAATAAATATGTTATTTCTTTATCCTACACTGTAAAAAAAATCTGTATTAAAATTAATATAAAAGTGTAGGAAGTCTTTTTACAGATACCGTTTATGAATTTCAATATTGTCGTTTGAAAATCAATGCACTGCTTTTCGAATGTCTAATAATCGTTCAGTAATATCGCAAAACTTAATTACTGGAAAAATCATATACGTATCGCAAGGTATCTATTATAACCGTATTAAAATTAATACGCACAGATTGTATTTTCAAATTAAAAAAAGGAAATTTGGCATAGAAAAGTGTATTTATTTTACGGTGTTGGGTTAGTGCAATTATTATTATTTACTTTCTGCGTCTTTAATAACCTCTGTATTAATTTTAATATACAAATTCCGGAATTCTTTTACTGATTCAGTCTGTGAAAACTAATAATCGTTATTTTTAAATTAATACACTACGTTTTGAATGTCTAAGTGATGTGTAGTAATACTGTAATACCAAAGTCCTGGAAAAATCATATACCTATTCAAAAGTATCAGTTGTGGATATATAAAAATTAATGCGAATAGATTTTAGTTTGTTTGGGTTTAATTAGACTTGGCTGCTTGTTCGGTTAATTCACCACTTACTTATTTGTTTTTTCCTTAGCTACACAACGCTTTTCGCGTTTGTTACCATCCTTCGCCTCATTGTGACCGTTTCTTTCCTCTACTGTTTTCCTTTTTTCTCCCTGTTCGCCCCTTGCGGCCGCATCCGACTTCCCCCTCTGTATATCCATCATGACTATAATTCTTATTTCGCCGTAAAATGCCGAAGAAAAACATTTCACGACGAAAAGTACGCGACTAGGATTCGAACTCGGGACCTTCCGTCCGCTGGTGTAGTGGCGAGCAGGCTAACTACTAGACCATCGCACTGTTCATTACTCACTTTAGATTTGGTGTTCCTCGATACGTTTTTTATGATTTGAATTAACATGCTGACCAAAGCACGAATTTCACACACTATCAGAATAAACATATACTAACAAGGAAAAGGCAGAGCCTGGATGTCGCGAATTTTTTTAATTCAATTTTTATTTTATTTTATAATTTCTCATGACTTTGCATGTGCAGGTGAATAAGAAAGTTCGAACATATGTATTACTTGTTTTATTTATCTATTATATCAAAATAATTAATGTGGTTGCGGTGGTATTGCGTTCATCTTATGTTCGTCGAGTCGTAAGCCTTTGTACTTCCCTTGCTTTTACGATGGTTTCCACCCTCCAATTTGTCAGCATACCGATCTGATAGAAGAAGAATCAGAATAATTACCTGCCGCAAATTTTGCAAGTGTGAATTAGATTAATTATTTATTTTTTATACCATATTATTTTGCTTTGTAATTGTGTCTTGATTATTAGATTAATTATTTGTTATACAATATTATTTTGCTATGTGATTGTGACTTTATTATTGGATTAATTATTTTAATATAATAATTTTCTTATTTACCTGCACATGCAAAGTCTTATGAGTGATTAGAAAGAAAAAAAATTGAATTAAAAAAAAGCATGGGGACGCGAACCATGAACTTTCAGAGTGCCAGTCCGTCGTCTTCCCGAGTCGAAATTTTCGAGCCGCGTTCAACCCACAAAATGAAGGCGAGCAGAAATCGACGTGAGCGGATTATTGGGTATCTATCGGAGGGTACAATGTTTGAAAGTACCATGTGTTAGAGCCTTCGATGAAGCTCCGGCATGTCAGAAAGTAGACTTTTTAACTCAAAGGAGGTCAGTGACGATCACAATTGAACCTACGGAACCTCAGGTCGGCCTACTTCGAGCGCTCCCGCAGAACCTACTGCCCCCTCTTTCGGCCTACTGTACACTGCTAAACAAAAAAATTAATTTATATAGAATCTATTCAAATAAAATAGGTTTTTTCCTTGTCTCACAGCCTACTACGATCATATTTCTTTCAAAGATATTTATATGTATTAATAAAGATCAGATTCAAATTAATCTTTATTTGCTTACAATGTACACTGTAAAGTTAAGTGTATTTTGTGTACTTTATGTGTACTATAAAGCTGTAAAGCTAAGTGTACTATAAGTGTACTAAGCTAAGTGTACTACATGCATAAAATATTTCATAAATCGAAAATAAAATGAAGTCCTTAATTGAGAGCTTTACCACAAGGATTTTTCATCGTAATTCGTCATTCCCTGGCCTTTAGAAATGACTTTTTTCGGAGAAAATATTTGCCCTATATGCGACTTGAACCTAGTCCTACCTACTCATAGCTACGCTCCGCTGCCCCTATGCTACCGAGTGCTTATAACATTTTTGTCGCTGATATGGCATAAGAGACCAAATGAATACCTCTAACTATTTGTTGTATCACATAAGCTATATGAATTAGTTAATATGATTGTGATAATTAGAAAGTTTCATCGAATAATATGCTATAGATTTTTCAAACAAACACACACACACACACACACACACACACACACACACACACGCACACGCACACGCACACACACACACACTCACAACATATATATATATATATATATATATAATTTAAAATCGACGGTAATCGACCGTCGCCATTTATCAACTCATTATTGAATAAACAAAACAAACAAAACGAACAAAAAAAAAAGAAAAAATCGAATGAGGTTGAATTCTAAACCGACAATTTCGATCCTTAGAACATGAAATAGACTATAATTAACACCCTAACGTTCCATATAGATATCAACATTATATGTTATTTAGATCTACGCTGCCAGCCAAAAGTTTTCGGACACTCCAAATAATCGCAAAACTTATGAGCGCTGGATAATTGCCAAATAATGTTAGAGTAATATAATTCATTTAATTTATTATTTCACGAACATACTATAAAGATCTATATAATTAAGTAATTATACAGAGCTTTATAGTATCTTCGTAAAATAATTATTATTCTACCATAAGTTTTCAATGATCCAAAGTGATATTAAGTTTTGCAGTTATCTGAAGTGTCCGAATACTTTTGCCTGGTAGTGTATATTCGAATATATTAAGGCAACCACATATTTCGAGTATAATATATATATATATATATATATATATATATATATATATATATATATATATATATATATATATATATATATATATATATATATATATATATATATATAGTATTATATAATATATACCGTCGCTTAAAAGTTTGGATACACCAGTCGATATTTCCTGCTGCACTACAAATTACATAGCTTCGTAAAAAAAAGATAACCAAATTTACCGAACTGCGTTTTGACGGGAATAAATTCAGCTTTATATTGCTTTTCTGAAATATTTTTTTATAATTTTCTTTTCGACCCGGTACGCACTTTCATACGTGACTGACTTTCGGCTTTTTTTCGACCATCGAGAATTGGGCGCATGACTTATGCAAAAACAATTTGTTACGTTTATCCATGATTAACTTGAACGGGGTAGCAGGAACTCCATTTGCGATTTTTATAAAGTTTTGTACGATTTTTTTCGCAATGGTATTTCATTTTTTGCTAAAAAAGACTAATTCTAGATAATGCAATGTAACTCAAGAACTAGAGGGTTTAAGAAGAAATTTCAAGGACGAAAAACGTCGCGTAAGCTTATACTGGATAGACTGGCATTTTTAAAGAATTTTCCTGTGAGATTTGTTCTCACAGGAAAACGCCCATTAATCCGATAGAATTGGGGTAAGACTGTATATACAAGCATTCTTTTATGAATTGCCTATAAAATAATAATAAATCGACAATTGAGCAAATTTGATTGTTTTCGCATATTAATATTGCACTAATAATTTCATAAGGGGACGATGTATTTTTATTAATTTCGTATTATTTTCGTCATCGAATGGGTTACCGATAAGACCACAATGGAATGATGATGCAGGAGATATCGAATTTGGGCCGAAAGCAGGTTAGGTGGAGTCGAGGCAACAGTTTGAGATTGAAATCAGGTTAAGGAGGCCTGTGCTCTGCACGTTTCACTGAAACTGGGGGTCGAGAGAAGGTTTGGGAGGTCTAGCAGAGGCTACCCTGGACCAAGAGGAGGTCTCTTCATGGCACTGAACTCGACAAATAAGGTTTCGTCGGTTCAACAGAGGCTGGCGGCTTATGTATTGCAAAAGAAATGGGTCCTGCGAGGGTTCAGAGGAGGCTAAAAATTTTGACTCGGGTTACCATATTAGCTACGGCCGCTCTTGTCTCAAGTATCAACGCTCAACGTACTCGACGCGCGAGCCGAAACCGGCTTGGCTCCGTCCGAAACTCCCAAATTTTCGAATCGTGATATTTCAGCAACTAAAGCTTATTGGAACAAAGATAAAGAACGACGTTAATTCCGTCGTTAATTCGGAGGTCTTCAACTTTTACCACGCGAAAGGAGAACCCGATTCGCGACGTCCAAGCTCAGCCGTCTCCTTGTAAATCCGAAAATGTACGTGCCTTCGTATTGTAAATGTCCTATTCATTTCTAAATATTCTCCAGTCTATCATAATATTCAGTGCACAAAAAATTGTATACTCCTGAACCAAGTATTGTAGAAATTAAGTCAGTTTGTAATTTTCTTACTTCATCTACATTTTATATATTCAAAACGCTTGTTGTATTTTTCAACTAAGAATATTTATTTTTCTATTAGACGCCTTGAAAAATTGTAGATAGTGTATTAATATTCAATTCGTACGTATTACGAAATGTAAAACCGTATGAAATGTAGGTCCAGTATCGAATTTTACAACTTTGAAGCCTAAATAATCATTCATATACTAAGTTTTGAAATTTCATTTGCCATAGCATTGTAAAAGTATTTTAAATTTCATATTTCTTTGAACAGCGTTTTGTAATAATCAATGTACAAGGTATTGTACTTTTCAACAAAATGAAGTTAAAAATAATAGTCATATTGCGATTTTAATACTTTTTGTGTAAATAATGAAATCATATACGTTTGTTGCATTAATCAAACAAATATTTGTATTATTATGATGCGCGTTGAAAAACTCATACGCAGCATACTAATATTCAATGTCCCATATATTAAAATGTATACGCATCTATGAAAATCCATTTACATTACTGAAGTTTCCATTACTGAAGTGCGAATTTGCGTTTCATATTCCGAGTTTAGAAATTTTCAATTATAAAAGTATAGTAAATTTAATGACTTTTTTTTACAGTGTACCCCATGTGTTTGTTTGGGTTCTCCTATAATCCCTATACTATTATTAAAGAAAAGGATGTCATAATACAAGAAGAAAGAAGAGTAATTGCGAACAAAGATGCGATTATTGAGTGTGAAAGACGAGCTAAGAATAAATTACCACGACATTTGTTTGATTTGTTGGGGATAAAATGAAAATGAAATATATATACATATATATATATATATATATATATATATATATATATATTGTAATATAGGGTGAGAATTTTTCCTTTTTTCCTTTCCCACAGTCTTCGAATTTTATCACCTCCGTCTCATCCAGCGACATTCCGACGAAAACTCCTACACAAACATTAGAAGGATCCTAACATTTTTCCCGTGTACATTTTTGTCACCACCGCTCGATGCAGCTGCATTCGGACAATCGTCGGGGCTTCTCCAAATTTATGGCTTCCGCCCAATCGAGGTCCCGAATGGAATAGTCAAATACTGGTTTTCTGAATTCCCAGAGAACCCTCTCATAGCCTTATCCCTCTGGAAAATTCCCGAATAACGCCCCCAACCTCACGTAGGCCCTTCCTCCCACTATTCTCGATTTCCCACGCTCCAGCCCTATAAGTTGCCTCCGTTCTAGGTTAAGTTATCAGTAAGCCACCAAATTTGTAAGACGCCGAATCTCTGTCAGTTGAATAAACGTAGCTCAAGTAGCTCAACTTCGTGTACACCGAGTTGATTCATCCTACAACCGTGTTCTGTAGCGAGTCAGTCACTCCTTTTAATTAAAAAACAGACAATCGTCCCCAAACCGACATTACAATTGGTGCTAAGTGTGGGGTGTGCTGACTAACCAACGCTGGGAACATAGGACCGATCGACGACACGCCGAGTCTACGAGAGTCTACGAACTGAACTGGATCCACGGAAGGAATCGGTGAGTAAAGATTCATTCACTCTTTACCGCGAGTCACAAATCATAACAACCGATTCCGAGACTGACTCTGTGGATTCGAACAATATGTCGCTATCAAACGTGAACGCGGCAATTAAAAGCGCTTTGAATAAAATTAACGATTCGAGCGTGGCACCGGAAATAAAGCATGACACTACACGTCCACCAAGTATCTCATCAGAAGATGATATCGAAGAACTTCAACCAAAAGAAGCACTCGAACTAATTCGGGAATTTTATGAGAAAAATATCGGAGTCGAAACTTTTATCAGCTCCATTGAAGAAGTCAGGCCACAAGTACTAAGATCGGATTATTTTCGACGACTCGTTATTGCAAAAAGAATAATCGGGGATGCAGCAAGAGAAATTCAAGAGTACGAAACGAACTCATATGATAAACTTTATGAATGTTTACGGATACTTTTTGGAAGCGTTCAACCGGCTAGCGTCTGGCGCGACAAAAGGTCACGGATGTTTCAGCAAAAAAATGAGAGCGTAACAAAATTTACAAATAGATTCCTCGTAGTGCAAAATCAACTCCTGTCTGTGCTAGCCAACTCAACCGCAGACGAGGTACAGCGACGATTTATAATAGAGTATGAACGTCAACAAGGGCTGGACCAATACCTGTTAGGATTGAAAAAAGAGATCTCCACGGAAGTGCGTGCACAAAAACCAGAAAACATTCGTGCAGCGATAGCCCGAGCACAAGCTGCAGAGGCATACGACTACACCCGAGAAATGATGACACGCAGCCTTAACCTAAGCGACAAGAGCACAGGTAGCTCAGAGACTCGTAAGCCGCCCTATGATAAATCTCCTGGAAATCCATCAAGCGCACCATTCCCGTCTATCGTTTGCCGGTATTGTAACCGCGCAGGTCACTCCGAACGCGACTGTCGTAAAAGAGCATACAACTTACAAAATACGAACAGGAACGTAGCCAAACAATCGGTTTTTCACAACGAGGCAATCCCACAATCACCAACCAATGCGAACAGCAGTCAATCACATACCGGAAGAAGAAGCAACCACTACGACACAAGACGAATTCCCCAAATCAATGCCATCGGATGCGCTAAACGAGTAGTCAAACTTCCCACCCGAACAGCCAGCAGAATAGGCAGTTTTCTCCTCGATACCGGTTCAGCAATAAATTTACTTAAAATCAGCATGTTGACAAAAGGATCGCAGATCAATCGAAACATTAAGACACCGTTCTCCATGGGCAATGAACAACATGAATCGTTATTTGCTGCTAGGCAAGAATTTCAAGGAAAGATTCACATCTTTCACGTCGTTCCCAATGACTTCCCATTAGACGAGGATGGGTTGATCGGCATTCCGTTCATGGAAAAGTACCAAACAAAAATCGGTATCGGAAGAGCAAATTATTTAATGTTCGACGATCAACGATTTGAATTCGAGAAAGTTTCTGTCACTATCCCGCCACGAACGATCTATTTTATTACGGTTCGTACGAATATTGAAAACGGAACAGCCATCACGGACGAGAACAATCCAGGAGCAACAGTGCCTTGCATCTTCGAAGCCAAGGATTACGAAACCCGAGTGCCATTTTTCAATGACTCGCAAGAACCGATGACGGTTACAATTGACCAGCTACAGGGCATTCCTTTCTGTGAAGCCGCCCGTTCGCCTGAGGAGGAGTGCCAAGACGCACCGAAGGATGTAGCTCGTGTCAATGCTATAGAGATTACGAATACTGCCGAACGTATTCACACATTAAAAGAAAACGTTCGACTCGAGCACGTCCCACCGGATCAAGCAGAAAAGGTTTGGGACATCGTCTCCAGCTTTCCAGATGTATTTGCCCTACCTGGTGATCCACTCCCAGGCACAAAAATGGTCAAGCATCGGATCATCACGAGTAATGATACACCCGTGAACACCAAACAATACAGGTACCCGCCGGTTCACAAGGAAGAAATCGACAGGCAGGTAAACGAAATGCTGGAGAAAGAATTAATAGAGCCGAGTGACTCACCATACAACTCGCCTATTTGGGTGGTACCTAAGAAATCGGATGCATCAGGAAAACAGAAGTGGAGGATCGTCATTGATTTTCGGAAATTGAACGAAAAAACGACACGCGACGCCTATCCTCTCCCATGCATCGACGAAATTTTGGATCAATTAGGTCGAGCAAAATATTTTACCGCATTCGATCTAGCGTCGGGATTTCATCAAATCCCAATGGACGAACGAGACAAGCAGAAGACAGCGTTTTCCACACCATCAGGTCACTATCATTACAACAGAATGCCGTTTGGATTGAAGAACGCACCCGCGACATTCCAACGCATGATGAATAACGCGTTGAGGGGATTGATCGGAAATACATGCTTCGTTTACTTGGACGACATTATTATTTACGGACAAACCCTCGACGAACACAATAAGAAATTAATTGACGTGCTGACCCGTCTTCGCGAGTCAGACTTGAAGTTGCAGCCCGACAAGTGCGAATTTCTACGGCCAGAATTGGAATTTTTGGGACATGTAATCTCGGAAGAAGGAGTAAAACCCAATCCAAAGAAAACAGAAGCAGTACAGAATTTTCCAAGGCCAAGTGACCAGAAGCAGATTAAACAGTTCTTAGGACTCGCTGGATATTACCGAAAATTCATAAAGATTTCAGCAAATTAGCGAAACCACTTACAGAACTCCTGAAGAAGGATACACCATGGTCTTGGACAGACAAACAAGAACAATCATTCAGCCTATTACGAACAGCGCTGACGACATCTCCGGTCCTCCAATATCCGGATTTCGAGGGATCTTTCGTGCTCACAACCGACGCGAGCAACCACGCCATAGGTGCAGTGCTATCGCAGGGACCCATCGGTAAAGATCGTCCCATCGCTTACGCATCACGCACTCTTAATAAAGCCGAACAACGATATTCGACGACGGAAAAAGAGATGTTGGCAATAGTCTGGGCTGTCAAGCACTTCCGCCAATATCTGTTTGGAAAGAAATTTCAAATTGTTACGGATCACAAGCCGCTAATCTGGATCCTCAAAACCTCGAACCCTCCAACAAATAGTCGCCTAATGAGGCTCCGGTTAAAACTAGAGGAATACGAATACGAGGCCGTTTATAAAAAAGGAACGCTGAATACAAACGCTGACGCCCTATCACGGATATACCCCGTAACTACCCGTCAAGGAAAGCACAACGGCGCTCCGAATGAGGGGACCGAAAAGCAAGAAGTATCAGATATCGTCATCGAAGAAGAAAGCGACAACGCGGCAGACACCGAAAACACAGTGGAAAAAGAAAATGATCGAGAAGAAATGGAAAATTTTCCCCTTTACATAGAGTTCGAACTATCGAAAGAAAGTCCACAGGTTCCTGAAATTTTTGAGGAAGCACCACCCAGGAACACACCGCGGATCAAAATAACCGACCAACTCGAAAACAGTGAAGATGGACTGCACCTCGATTTCGCAAGAGATGAAATCGAGTGGTATAACGTGTTAGCCGAAAAACTGTCGGTTACCAATGAACCTACCAAGATTTATTTAGGTTGCAAATACCTGAATGAAAATCCAGTTACAAAAATGAGAATTAAGCAGATGATCTCGTTTATTTGGTCAAGGAAAACAGAACGACCCTTTCTTTATCTTTACGACATGGAACTGTACGAGCCAGGTACAGAAGAGGAACGGATAGACATCATAAAGCAATACCACGGGACAAGCGCCACAGGTCATTTCGGAGTAGCAAAGACCCTCGATCGGGTGAAGGCCGTTGCTACCTGGCCCAACCTGCAAAGAGACATCGAAGATTACATCCGTAGATGCGACACGTGCCAGAGGGTGAAGCTCGTGCGAACACGACCACGAGCAGAAGCAATAATTACTGACACACCGGAGAAACCCAACGAAAAAGTTGCATTGGACCTTGTGGGTCCACTACCTGAAACGTACGAGGGTCATAAGTACATTCTTTCTGTACAAGACCAGCTCACAAAATACATTACACTGATCCCATTAAAATCACAGGATGCCCAATCAACAGTGACAGCACTGGTTGAAAACTTTATTTACATTCACGGAGCTCCGAAAATCATCTTAACCGATGGCGGACGAAACTTCATCAGCCAAACGTTCAAGCATTTAGAAAAGCTCTTTAAGATCTCCCACATGACAACGACAACGTTTCATCCTCAGAGTAATGGGAGCCTCGAGCGAGCACACGGACCGATAAAAGAACAAATTAAAGCATTGATATACGACCATCAAGAAGATTAGGACAAGAAATTAAAGTTCGTCTCTATGGCTTATAACACAGCCAAACACGAAGGGACAGGACTAACTCCATTCGAAATGCAGTTCGGAAGAAAACCCAATATTCCAAATAATTTGCCAGCTCAAAGGACTAATACGACGATTGACGACTACTTCGAAGGAATACGTGTGGATCACGAACGCATCGTCAAACGAGGACGCGATAATTTGATCGCAGCTAAAGAAAGATACAAGGCAGTCCAGGATGCTCACATACATCGCACTATACCCGTCTTCGCAAAAGGCGGCGAGGTCCTCGTTGCTCAAGAGCGACACAAGACCTCACTGGCCCCGAAGTGGGAAGGACCAGCTATCATTTTAGAACAAACATCGGACGTAAACTACAAGATATTGCTAAACAACAGACGAAAACTAATCCATGTTAACAAGTTAAAACCTTATCATAGAAACTAATCAAACATTCTGTGCAGGCATTATGTTGCTGTCACTCCTTCTCCTTCCCCTGACATAGGTTACAACCAACGAATTAAGGGTGGAACCACTCGAAGGCGCTATATATATGGAAAACCTAGGAAATGCCGTGATCTATCACCAAACCTGGACAGTAGTCAACTACGTCGACCTCATCGAAATAAATCTACATCGGGACGAACTGATGCAAGCTTCACTGGGGTTGGCCACGGTTTGCAATGGAGACAACGAAAGGAAGAACTGCTCGGAGTTTGCATCGATCGAGATCCTTCAGCAGAGGTTAAATAGAATAGATGCCAGAAGATCTAGATTAATGAACATCATCGATTATAAACCCCGATTTAAACGAGGCGTATTTAACTTTATTGGCGACTGCGTTGGGCATACTGAACCCATCTTCGTAAGACCGAGTTATGATAAAAGTATTACACAAGCCACTGACATTCTTCTCAACAAAACTCTCAAAGTTCCTAAACTCGAAGAAGTGCTTCGAAATCAATCAGTTTCTTTAGACGACATTCAGCTAACGACTTTAGGGCAACCTACACACGTTGACCTTACTCAGCTCAAAGCTCTTGGACAGACTTTAGACGAAATCTCAGAAGAGGCCGAGAAAATTGGACAACGTAAACGGACCAAGACATTTTTCGAGACGACTTACGAAGGTATCAGGTATCTCGGCTACAGTTGTCCTGGCGTTGTTCTCTTGTATCTCATGTTCAGATGCGGATTATGTGGTTGTTTATCCAATATGTTCACTAGACTATTCAAAGCAACCTTCTCCCCTTGGATCAATGTGTACAACAATTGTTTTCACCAGAATAACGAACATGTAGACTACCGTGTAAACTACGATGGAGAAGAATGTTCCATGCTGGAAATCGCCGGAAATCGTAATGCTCATAATATTGCGAAACCAGTGGGTCGCCGTCGGTCCACTAGTCTTAAAGCTTAAAGAAAATTCATTTTTTTTGTATGAATTTTCTTAAATTAGGGGGGAGGTGTAATATAGGGTGAGAATTTTTCCTTTTTTCCTTTCCCACAGTCTTCGAATTTTATCACCTCCGTCTCATCCAGCGACATTCCGACGAAAACTCCTACACAAACATTAGAAGGATCCTAACATTTTTCCCGTGTACATTTTTGTCACCACCGCTCGATGCAGCTGCATTCGGACAATCGTCGGGGCTTCTCCAAATTTATGGCTTCCGCCCAATCGAGGTCCCGAATGGAATAGTCAAATACTGGTTTTCTGAATTCCCAGAGAACCCTCTCATAGCCTTATCCCTCTGGAAAATTCCCGAATAACGCCCCCAACCTCACGTAGGCCTTTCCTCCCACTATTCTCGATTTCCCACGCTCCAGCCCTATAAGTTGCCTCCGTTCTAGGTTAAGTTATCAGTAAGCCACCAAATTTGTAAGACGCCGAATCTCTGTCAGTTGACTAAACGTAGCTCAAGTAGCTCAACTTCGTGTACACCGAGTTGATTCATCCTACAACCGTGTTCTGTAGCGAGGCAGTCACTCCTTTTAATTAAAAAACAGACAATCGTCCCTAAACCGACATTACATATATATATATATATATATATATATATATATATATATATATATATATATATATATATATATTAGGGTGTTTAAAATTAAAAAAAAAATTATTTTTCTTCCAAACAGGTTTAAAAGGTTCATTTAGGTATACAAAGACGCCAGTTAAAATTTAAGATTTTAATATTGACATTAAGGGGTGGCACATCGCACTTTTCGATTTCCCATAGGAATAACATAGAAAACATTTTCTTTGCTGCTTCTGATTTTTATAACTAGCTAACAAAGCATCGTACCAAAAATCGTAATACATATTTTTGTAGGAACTTGAACGCTCTACAAAAAAGGTCTCCTGTCAAAATTTCGTAAAACTAACTGTATCAAAGTTACAGCCTGTTAAAAGTTGAGTAACCTATAATTTGACCTTTTTTTAAATATTACAACGAATGCAGGTCTTATAAATAAAGTGAACATGAGTTTCGTTGTAAAGCATGCATTTTACTATGATAAAATGATCACTTATAATTACAGCAACAATGAAACAATTTTTCAATAGAAATTTGGTCGGAAAATGTTTTTATCGTTTTATTTATTTATTTTTAATGGTAATTTTTTTTTCATTACTGTAATTAACGGAAGACAAATAAAGAGACAAGTGTTTTTCTTTTATAAATCTATTAATTTTATTTATTTGAATTGCTATATGCCCTTAAATATTTATGCAAATTTACATTAATTTGTTAGATGAGATTTTTTTTATAACAATTTGGATAACATCGCTGATGCTTGCGGACTACTTGTAGTCGGTACTGCAGCTGTTCTTCATCCTTAGTTAGGCAGCTTGAATATTCTCCGATTAATGCAATACCTCGTTCCGCTACATCGTTAGTGACGCTTAATTTTTTTAAAAATTCGACATTTTCTTTATAGCTATCATCCCTGGACCATATTGAGATATCTTTTTCCAAAAAATCGTATGGTAAATCGAATTTTTTGAACAGTTCCAACGAATTTTTTTAAAACGAATTCGCTCAAATCTTTTTCTAATAATGAGTCCAATTCGTTTTCGGTTATATTGTACCACAAATTAGTTTCCGTAAATCCTTCTCGACTCGTAATTGCGACTACTATTTTTTTTAAATATTGATGGAAACATGGTCGTCAAATAATGAGATCGTAGCTTACTCTTCATTGAGGTACCACAAATGCTCCATCATTTTTTTACAAGCTTGGTGTGAGACTGTTGGATTAACTTTTTTATACAAAATCAATTTTTTTTATGAATTCCAAATCATTGTTTGGCGCCGAAATAGCAGACGTCGAAGTATACCAAGCTTTTATATAAAATAAAATAACAAAAATACAAACTTGTCTCAAGCTTTTTTTTCGTGGACCGTAAGACTAAATTCGCCTCGAAATAAAAATATCTTTAAGCTGTAGATCGCTTTAGACATCCATCGAGCATGGTGCATGGCACTGGGACGATTGAACGAAGCTGTGTCTGTTGGACAACTATCAAGAAAATTAAGCGATAATTGTAAAAGTTCTCGATAATCATCGCGAGGCTGAGACATCTAAGGGGAAAAAATGAACAGTTGAAAGTAATAGTCTTGATTTTGACAAACAAATTGAAAATATTGTTTATCTGCAAACAATTATTGATAAAAGTTACGACTTCAGATCGTTCTTTTTTTATAACTTTTGCTACAGCTTCATCCGCCATTCCGCTTTTATATTTAGATTGATCAATGTTGTCCCACTTGTTTTTGAAGCGAACGAACATTAGGATCAGATGTCGTATTCCAAAATATTTCGAAAACTCCTCTTAGAATAATTTCCATTATATGATGGCGACAGGGAAGCCATACTAGTTTTCTGTTCAATGCTTTTTCGATCAAAACACATGTACCTTTATGCATACCTGCAATATGAATTTTTTATACAGCACAAATCAATCAAAGAAATACACAAATAATCAAAAGAAAATATATTTAAACATTGTAATTAAACAGAATAATTTGAGAAATCACTTGAAGGCATATTTATTTAACCAATTTTAAATCAAATGTAATTGAAATAGAATTTTACCAGTATTGACAGCTGGCGTATCAAAACACATCGCTTTGACGTAAGGACCAACAAAAAGTTGATATGCAGTTCCGTTATCAGCGTTTGGAACTCCGAGGAGTTGATCAACTCCAGAGACAGATAAAATAATCGCGATACGATCCACAGATTTGGTACCAGCAATATCACAGAGTATTTTTCCGTCCCAATGCACAACCTAACGGTCTTCAATTTGAAATTCTTTTTCAAATCTTTTGCGATATCTGTTCTGAATTGAATACGCCCCCGATGAATCGTACTATGACTGAGATTGACAGTAGAGAGATCAATGCCTACACTCTTATAAGCAGCAGCTAAAATAAAAGTAGCATTCCTGCTACTAATTTTTGCTCAATCAAGTACGGCAGAGAGCTCAGGTGTCATGACATCAATTTTATTTGTTTGATTTGGTTGGCTCAGCTGATTCTCGAAGTCAGAAATAATAACCGATGTTTGACTAGATGTTGTGGCTGATAATTCTGATATTGCTGGTTTTTGAGTATCTGACATCGTACTGCTACCAGGCTCATTTATATCTATAAATGTTAGAATTGATTCAGTAATATTCATTTAATCAAGGCATCAATTAACACATTCAATATTTAACAATTCCAGAGGACGCAAAGTAAGGACGCAGAGGACTCAAGGGACGCAATTTCGACATCTGAGTTTGAGCTGTCGCCATGTGATGAATTCGAAGACAAAAAAATCGGGAATCAATGTTCCCTATGTTTTTGAGTGTACTCTTTCGAATGATTATGGTTAAAATTGCGCCAGAAAAAATGTAACTATAGAATTATGATATTGATAGGTTTTAGGCACGAAAAAAAATCGAAAGGGAACGAAAACTCGATTTAAAAAAAAACATCATCGAAAAATCATGTCTTTATGGCGTGTTTTCTATTTTTCTATAGTTACATTTTTCTGGCGCAATTTTAACCATCGCCATTCGAAAGAGCACACGAAAAAAAATAGGGAACATTGATTCCCAATTTTTTGTCTTCGAATTCATCACATGGCGACAGCTCAAACTCAGATGTCGAAATTGCGTCCTCTGAGCGTTAATGGGTTAAATTTACCAACAGAATCCACATCCATGACATCTTCATTTTCCTCTACTGATTTTGATAGAGTGGTATTATCGATCAATCCATGTCGATGTTTTGCTCTTTGACCCGCCAAGAATAATTTTTTATCGTCATCGATGTATTTTTCCACATTTAGTTTGGCAATGTCAAATCATTTGTTTAATTTTTGACTGAAAATTGCCTCATTCCTTTTTTGTGTGGCGGAATTTTTGCGTTTATGACTTTTTCGTATTTTTTTTCCATCTTCCAATATTTTTTTGAATTTTTTAATCGCATAATCTTTTCCACACGTTGGAATGCCAGCTTGAAACCATATTTGTTCAACTTTTTTTATTGTAGTGATAAGACTGGGTTTATACTGTTGTTTGAGAATCTTTGTTTGATAGAGGAATGCCGACATAACCTCTTTTATACAAGGCAATTTACGTCCAACGAAGTTTTCTACTAGATCACCAGTAAGACGAATCAGGTTGTCCATGGTTAACGTAAACTCAGAATTACTAGAAAATGATAAATACTTTAAGATTAACTTTTTTTGTTCAACTTTTTCTATTGTAGTGTTCAACTTGTTCAAACTTGTTCAAATTGTCCAATCAACTTGTTCAAATTGTTTTGTTAAACTTTTTTTATTGTAATGATAAGACTGGGTTTATACTGTTGTTTGAGAATCTTTGTTTGATAGAGGAATTCCGACATAACCTCTTTTATACAAGGCAATTTACGTCTAACGAAGTTTTCTACTAGATCATCAGTAAGACGAATCAGGTTGTCCATGGTTAAGGCGTTACCTCCACTTGTAGCGCAAAAAAGGCCTTTTTCATGAATTTTTTAAAAGAAAACTACAAAACTTTTTTAAACGATCAATATGCCATCTTAAAGAACACATCTTGAAGAACTTTCAGTAATTTTTTTATTGAAAAATATTACATTGTTTAGTGGCAAATGGCCGTCAATGAAATAATGTTTTCATATACACGGTTTGCGGTGACCAACATTGCGGCGAAGTGGATCATCTGAAAAAAATGCGGATGGATTTAGTCAAATATAAGTATAAACTAGTCTTTAATCGAAGGATTTTAAAAAATATTCATTTTTCACAAAATGGCGGACAGTCAAAGTTAATGGTTCGATTTTAACGAAAAAAAACGGCCGTTTTTTTGCTATAAAACGGCCATTTTTTTCAAAAAAAAAATCGAACGATTAAAGACTACATTTTTATGTATTAAATAAGCCTGCAAAATTTCAAGAAGATCGGGTCATTAGTGTTCGAGTAATCTTGGTCACCGACTTCAGAAATGCCATTTTGAGAAAAACGCGTTTAAAGTTTCTCTTTCAACGCTCTTTCAACGCGGATTCTTCTCTTTCAACGCCCATATCTCAGTCAATTTTGTTCGGATCGACTTGAAATTTTCAGGATATATTCCAGATACTTATACTTCAAAAAAATGCAATAATAAAAATCGATTTTTTCAAAATCGCAAGTGGGGGTAACCCCACTCAGTAAACTCAGAATTACTGGAGAATGATAAATACTTTACGATTAATTATAATATATAAGAATAATTAGTAACAAAAATTGTCATGACTGACGCAGGAGCAGTTCTGTGGCCAACAAATGTGACTTCAGTGGGTTAATAGACCGTCACGCCTCCACTGACTGACGAACGAACTAACTACACTAGTAGTCATGTATAACTCCATCTAGTAAAAAAAGAATGGTACTACTGACACAGTGTAAAAATAATCATATTCATCAATCGTTAAATAAATAAGAAAGATTCCTCAACGAATATTTGGAATTATACATACAACATTTTCGAAACGTATTGAAAGTAAGAATAATTATAGAATACAAATTCGACGTGTTGAAATAATAAGTTTATTTTTTTTTTTCAAAATGAATAACATTGAAAAATTGCAGAGCAAATTTGAAAAATTTGAAAAACACTGAAATTTTGTTTCATTATTGCAAAATAGAATTATTAGTGATCATCTATTCATAGTAAAATGCATGCTTGACAACGAAACTCATGTCCACTTTATTTATAAGACTTGCATTCGCTGTAATATTTAAAAAAAGGTCAAATTATAGGTAACTCAACTTTTGACAGGCTGTTACTTTGACACAGTTAGTTTTACGAAATTTTGACAGGAGACTTTTTTTGTAGAGCGTTCAACTTCCTATAGAAATATGTACTGAGATTTTTGGTACGATGCTTTGTTATCTAGTTATAAAAATCAGAAGCAGCAAAGAAAATGTTTCCTATGTTATTCTTATGGGAAATCGAAAAGTGCGATGCGCCACCCCTTAATGTCAATATTAAAATCTTAAATTTTAATTGGCGTCTTTGTATACCTAAATGAAACTTTTAAACCTGTTTGGCAGAAAATTAAAAATTTTTTTTTTTGAGACATCCTAATATATATAATATCCCAAACAAACCTGAACGATTTTGCTCTTTCCCCCCCTCCTTTTTTTATTCTGCGAAATTTCAGTGTATGTTTTTCGTAGCGAAAAGTCTCCAACTAAACCGAGCACTTGTTTGCCGTAATCGCCAGCGCATTCTGCATTTACTATCAAAAGAGCGACGCGTGCCAACAAATAATACGTAACGACGAATTATTGGATATGGATATTGTTTCGTGGAATCGTCATCTAGTGGCTCGTGGCAATGCAATGCTGAATCATGTGGGACAAGCGTGAATAATTTTCTTGAAAATTATTCAAGAAAAAGATGCCATCATCGAGCGTGTGAGAAGAGATAAGGACGAGCTGAATAGACAAAAGGATGATATAATTGAGCGTAAGAGAAGCGAGAAGGATGAATTGACGCGGCGTTTGATTGAGTTAGTCGATAAATCTAAAAAAACAAAATTATATAATATACATTTTTTTGTCTCTAATATTTTATCCTCGTAGCTAGGTGGTAAAATGCAATTATTCAATGAATCGATAATATTACAATTGGTTATTATTTAATTATTCTCAACTAAGTCATTGTTAGGTGCTAATTTTTCTTTTAATCTATTCATAAGGGACATTATTACGCTCAAGCACATGCTCATACTCAGGCGCCTTTTTTTTTCAACGACGCGAACAAATTTTTTTTCTGTGTTCGAATACATTTGTAATGATTAATATTTCTACGATAGGCGCGAAATACATGTAATTCATCATTTCGCTCGGGGATCACAGCTATTTCGGGACTATCTTCTATTATTTTATTGACTAAATTGTGCCCTTGTTTATCTTTGTGCGCCAAACGTTCCATTATTTTATTCTTCTGAACATCTTGATTTTGTAATTGTTCATCTCTACGTCGAAGCATTTCCTTGAGCTGCGTGGGTTGAGGCTGTTGAATCAATGGTGAAACATAGGCTCCATTTTTCCTAATTTCTGGCAAAACCTCTGAGGTGACCCATCTCTTTAATTGTTTCGCCTCAGCACGCTTCGATCTCAGCATCAAAGAGGAGAGACCAGATTCGTTGATAAAGATGGTTCGAGGTTGCCAATTTACCGGCGTATAGAGGTGGCTGGCGGCTCACGAGACTATATTTTGCCATTAAATGTTGTCTTCGGAGTCAACGGTTCCACGTATACTTTGATCTTCATCTTGATATCCCAATATCGTGGCAATTCCTTTAGCTTCAAAGTAAAAATTGTTGCACTCATCGGTGAAAATGTAAAACTCAAAACATTCATTGGCGAATAGATCATTTACTTTTTGCAACGAAGACATGATTTGTGTTTTTTTTATTAATCAATTTCACGAAAACCCTAACTAGTAAGGCAAAAAAATAATTTTATTCATATCATAATATTGGACAATACACTTTTACAATAATTTATTATATTTTGCGTATCATACCGACGTGCTGGTCTAGTGGTTAGCGTGCTTGCCTCTGAAATCAGCACATCGGGAGGTCGCGGGTTCGAATTGCCGTCTCGTAGTTTCGGAGAAAAATAAAAACGCGGGCGTGACGTAGCTTCAGTTCTACACTGATGTCGCGCGCACGGACCGGTATGTGTGTGTGTCGTGTGTGTATGGCTGTAGCCTGTGAGCTATTTCTAGACGAAGCGCGACTAGCTCCGAAGCTGGGAAGCAAACCCGTGACCAGCTGTACTGGTATAGGTTATCCGCAGTTTCCGTATACCCATGGCAAAAAATTCCATGGTGATTGCGATACAGAGGGGGAGTCGGCAGCGGCCCCAAGGTGGCGGTCGATTAGGGATGTGGAGTGGAGAAAATGGTGAGAAGTGTAATAAGGGGAAATCACCCCGTACATGGAAGCTACAATAAGCGAAGCGTTTGCCGTAGCGGAGACAATAAAAATATGTATATATATTTTGCGTACCGGAGAATGTGAAAAATTCACGTTTAACATTTTTTACCCTCGAAACAATAATGTAAATATTTTGCTACGATTAAACGCTCTTTCGTCTCGTATGCGAAGATGACACGCCAATCCTCCGGACTCCTAGTATTCAGCTGTAACACTCTTTTCTCCAAATTGTGAGTCGAACCGATTTTAAAGACTCCTCGCTGTTCCAACATATCCGTAGTTGTAACGTAGACATATCCGTGCTGCTCGTTGTTGGATGAAAAATCATCGAAACTGAGATCATTGCGTTCGATGAAATTCCCAAACACCAGCATCAATTCGCTCACTTCGTTCGTGAACATGGATCTTTTCATCGACGACAAAACTTCCTCAATTACGCGATTTCGAAAATGCCTACCCTTCGGACGTTTGGATCTGAGATCAACGGGTACAGACCCGATTCGTTGATAAAGATGGTCCGAGGATGCCAATTTACCGGCTTATCGAGGTGGTCGACGTTGCTTGATATGATGTTCACCCAGTATATCTTATTATCGGAATCGTCGTTATCGCGTATAGCGCAGCCCGTGTCTTTATAGCATGATATCGTGGAAACTTATTTGGCTTTGAACGAAAAATTATTGCGCTCGTCTTTGAAAATGTAAATCTCGAAAGATTCTTTTGCGAGCGAATAATTTACTTTTTGCAACAATTTTTTTTTATTGGATAATAAATTTTTACCACAATCGATGACATTTTTACATCATTAATCAATTTTGCGTACGATACAAATTATTTATCATTTCAAACATTCTCGTTCGCTCAACGAATTTGGATTTTGTATTCGAAGTGAATGAGAATGCATACTCCCTTACCTCGCTCCAAAGCAAAATTCATCTCTTCGAAAATATAATTGAGAACATTCACGCTATTTGGTAATTTCAATTTCAACAATTCCACCAAATCAGGACATTCTTTTCTTCAATTCTGAATTTTGCTCTATCAAAGAATCTGATTGTACACAACATGCGTAATGTGGATTTTGGAAAATGGCGAAAAAATTGCTGGCCGCTACGAAACCGATCGAAGATGGTCAGACGGCAGCCATGGTTCTATCGATTATTCCACCTACATCTCACCATTTCTCCTTTCAAAGCGTGCAGAAAGAAATACTCAAATTCGTTGAACAATTAATGCACAAAGATCAATGGCCATACCATTGAAAAAGCCGAAAACTTTTACGATCGAGTGGATGGATGATTGATTCATCAATGAACAAAGAACTCGCATGCGAAATGAAACGTTGATTCGAATATTACTTTTTTTTTACTTAGTTGTTCATATTATAACCTCGTAGCTAGGTGGTAAATATAATTATTCAACAAATCTATAATATTACAATTTGTTGTTATTTCGTTATACTTAGCGGCATAATCGTTAGGTGGTAATTTTTCTTTTAATCTTTTCATAGGATTAATAGCGTTAGGAGAACTTTATTTCGCTCGAGTAAAAGCATATACTCCGGCTCTTTTTTTCTGCGTACGAATACATATGTGATTACGACGATAAGCGCGAAATTGATCATTTCGCTGGAAATCGCAAAGTTTGCCGAACGGATCAAACACTTTGACCCTTGTCGCTCAGTATAAATACAGCATTGTGCGCGCAGTAGTCAACTAGAAGTCTATTCGACATGGGCCAATTCACATTAGCAGCGGTCATCGCAACCATCGTTATCATGACGATGTCTACGAGCCGAGTGCTGTCGCAAAGAGCGGCGATAGCGTCGCTTCTCTATCTCAATAACAATATCTTTCCGAAGCAGTCCGATAATAGTGATCACATCGTCGTTCCCGGTGTTCACCAGCGATTTGACTCGCCAAACTACAGCTACGGTTGTCAAGATGGGTACTGCTGGGTCGACTGCAGAGCAACCCAATCCATGTCGTGGTGCTGGGCGACTCGCACCCACTCGCAAAGCTACAGCTACGTGGGCTGCGACAAGCACGAAGACTGCAGTGCCAGTTTCCGCTGCGCAACACCTTGTTTCCACTTTTTGTAACGAAGACATGATAACAATGATGAGCCATGCTATCGTTGAGTTATATCCAACATTTACAGAAAGAAAGATATAATAAATTTTCATAACATGAATATCCCGAGTTTTTATTACAACCTGATAATAATAAAGAAATGGTACAAACAAAATTTACCACATAAACTATATCAATTAGTTAATGTCATTGTGATAAGTAGAGAGTTTTATCGAATAAAATGCTAAATATTTTTCCTACATAACCTATATATATATATATATATATATATATATATATATATATATATATATATATATATATATATATATATATATATATATATATATATATATTGTGACGGGGATTATTTTTCCTTACCACGGAAACGAGAACTTAAACACGAGAGCTAGGTGCGAGAAACCGTCACCTTCGGCCGTCCACCCCGCGCACATGCATCCGCAATACCCGGGGCGCCAGAGAATTTTGTTTCACCGGATTTCTCAACCGGTATGCCCTGGGATCAGGGGGATCCGCCCTGACCCACCATCGGAGCTGGAGAACTCCGTGATTTTTGTTTCACCGGAATCATAACCGGTATGACCTGGGAGTCTGGAGACCTCCCTGATTTTTGGATCGCCGGAATCATAACCGGACTAACTGAATGCACTTGCACGGGAGGACGGTTGCGGTATAGCACGGCCGCTCAGGCTGTGGGTTGTGGTAGAGGGGTCGGGATTCACTGGGGAGTAGCGTGAGCGAGCGCGGGATCTGTCACTTTCGCGACACCGAAAACGTCACTAATAAAATAAAACAAGGGTTTTATTTTATAATGCGGGAGCCGGTGGATTATCCACCCGAGAACTTTTCACGTAAACGAAACGCAACGCGAACGCGAACTGAACGCGGAGACGTTACACGAACGGGAACGAGAGAGCACGACGACGTGCCTCTAACGCGAGAACGAGAGCGCGACGTCACGGGCGCGAGAGAGACACGACACGTCTCTCCATCGCGACGTCTGATCGACAACTCTCTCACGATATCTTCAAAATCGGGAGCGATCGCGATTTGGGAGACAACCGTCTCACGCGAAGATTCGGTAGCAACTCTGTACCTCGCGCGAACAAGGCCGTCGGGCGAGGGATTATGCGAGAACGAGACAGAGCGCGTTAACAGAAAAAATGTCCAAACGCTCGCGGCATCGGACCATGCGAAATCGCCGGTTCAAGCGAGAACTTTATGTCGTATAATATCGAGAGCTGAAATATTATTTCGGGAGCTGGAATATTCTGATAGAATATTCCTTTCGGAATCTATATTTTCTGCCCGAGTTACCCCGCAAACGGAACGGTAACAAATCGGGACCTTTTCTCATCGGTAACATGGAGGCTCTCGGAGATCGCATCCCCGGGCCACCGTGCGAAAGCGGGCAAAGCTTCTGTCCAGAAGCGCGGCGCGGAGGTCTCCAGCCTCCGCCCGTAACCCAAACGGCCCGCTCTCCAGCACGATGCACCACTACGGTGGGGCGCCGGCGTTTCAGCCGGGCGTGCACCGATTCGGGCGGGCATCGAGAGCATATCTTGATTATCGGTAGCATTTTTGTGACGTGGCTCAAAAAATAACGTCACAGTATATATATATATATATATATATATATATATATATATATATATATATATATATATATATATATATAATTCCTCTCTCTCCACCCTCTCTACCCTCACACCTCTTTGATATGTGTTTTGCAATAAAGACAGACCATTCAATTAAATAGAAAAGTGGTTGACTCTACGAAAATTCTATTCAATTTAAATTATTTAAAAATCAAATAGATCCATTTAGTGGATTCAACTAAATTTATTTTTGATCAGATGAAACCAAATCACAGATTTATTAGGATTAAATAAAATATTTTGTCATTCGACGATATTGAATATATTTTGATTTGAATAAATAAATATATTTGAAGTAAATAATTTCAATAACGGAATGCAATAGGAAATTTTTGATCCCACGAAAAATCTAGTTAATTCAAATAAACAAAAATCAAATAGACGCGGTTAGTTCATATCAATAGAATTTTTCTGTCAGTGTAGTATGACAAAATTAACGGCGATATGTAACTGATTTGTTGCTTTAAAATCAATCATAGCATTTATAAATAATTGGAATGTTCATGCTGGTAAATTGGGGTATTATGCTTTGCCAATATACAGTTTGCGCGGTATAGATTTTTTACCATTAGCCTATCGAGAATATAATGAGCTTCATTCGCCATTAATTGATTCCGATTAAAATATATAATTAATAAATAATTTAAATACATATGTGATAAAAATACAAAACCAGTAAATATTGTATTTTGATAATAGGAATGTAAATTTTGGAAATAATAATTTAGAAATAATGTTTTTTAATTTGGATTATAATGAAATGCCAGATAAAAAAAATCGCTATCTCTCACGTGTTCCTTTGTACGCCGATTCTTCCACCTCTTTTTATGCCCTCATATCGTGCGAAGTTTGGAAACGAAATTCTATGACAACAAATACATTAAAATGTTCTGATTACGACACTTTACTCTACAATTGGTCCAATAATTTCATACAAAAAAAACAATAAACCATTGCAAAATGTATACGGAGCATTAAATTATGTTTATAAAAATCATGATTATTCTTTAAATGATATTGTATTGATTAAAATTTTTAGTGATTTTCAAAAACAATTATATTTATTGAAAAACCATCATATAATTGATAATACACAGAGTTTTGTGCAATATGGCTCAGTGTTCAAATATAAAGATCCAAAGACAAATAATGATAATAATTATGAGGGTAACGAAAATTACAATATCAATGTGTAATTTAAGTATTAATTCAACTCGCAATGAAGCATTAACATTTATCATCAAGAATGCTAAAAACAATTGGATAAATATTTATGAAATAGGATCGTTTAATAAAAAAAAGATTATAAATTATTTGTCAATGGGCCAACAACAGCTTTAGGAGTAGATGTACTTAGGGCGGTTCGGAGCCACATTTGGGGGGGGGTCCAGGGGGGGGGGGGGTGCAGTGTGTGTGTGTGTGTGTGTGTGTGTGTGTGTGTGTGCGCGCGCGCGTGTGTGTGTGTGTGTGCGTGTGTGTGTGTGTGTGTGTGTGTTTGTGTGTTTGTGTGACGACAATATATGGGTAGAAAATTTTCGTTAATATGAAAACGCTAGGCGCCACATGAAGGGAGGCTTCAAAGCCCTCTAATTTATGGCAGGTAGATGCGGTGCCTTGGTTTCGTTTCCGAAATCCTTAAAACTAAATCCTTCCGAAATCCTTAATCCTTGAAAAGTCTCATCGAGGTCTCTATTTCGAAATATAACGTCAAGATGTTCACATGTATGTACGCAGTGCATCCAGCCAAGCAGGTGTTCTTCGAACGTGTTTGAACTTGTTTTTCATGATTGGAAAAGTGGGGGCGAAGTTTGAAAAATTAAGTGGGAGGGTTACGATGATTTATTGTTAATGACTTTGACTGCGGATGGACCACTTGAGCACAGCTGCACTCTTGAAAAAAAAAACGTCTCAATATATCTCGGCTGCATTCCGGAATATAACGTCAATATGTGCGCATCCGAAAACATATTTTTTTCTTTGATGGGGGAGCTAAATTGATCTGCTGTGCTCAAATGTTTGTGCCCCCTAATTTATGGCTTGTAGGTGCGGTGCCTTGGTTTCGTTTCCGAAATCCTTAAAACGTTTGCATGCCTGTCCACTCCTGTTACAAGTCTCGCCAACACTTTAGACAGGTTCTTTCGAAAAAAACTATCAACTTGAGGGATCAAAGGCGGTGACCGCGGATGGACCACTTGAGCTGCACTCTTGAAAAGTCTCATCGAGGGCTCCATTCCGAAATATAACGTCAAGGTGTTCACATGTATGTACGCAGTGCATCCAGCCAAGCAGTAGTTCTTCGAACGTGTTTGAACTTGTTTTTTATGATTGGAAAAGTGGGGGCGAAGTTTGAAAAATTGAGTGGGAGGGTTACGACGATCTATTGTCAATGGCTTTGACTGCGGATGGACCACTTGAGCACAGCTGCACTCTTGAAAAAAAACGCCTCAATATATCTCGGCTGCATTCCGGAATAAAACGTCAATATGTGCGCATTCGAAAAAATATTTTTTTTTTTATGCGGGAGCTATATGGATCTGCTGTGCTCAAATGTTTGTGCCCCCTAATTTATGGCATGTAGGTGAGGTGCCTTGGTTTCGTTTCCAAAACGAAGTCCCGTTACGAGTCTTGCCAACATTTTAGACAGGTCTCGACAAGTCAGGATTTCTAGGAAAAACTATAAACTTGAGGGATCAAAGGCGGTGACCGCGGATGGACCACTTGAACTGCACTCTTGAAAAGTCTCATCGAGGTCTCCATTCCGAAATATAACGTCACGATGTTTGCATGTGCGAGTATGTACGCATCCAGCCAAGCCTGGACTTGATACAAAACGAGCTCGAACAGGTCCTTCCTGGACTTGATACAAAACGAGCTCCAGGTCTTGCTCCTAAAATATTGGGGTAAATATGTTGGCTTATTGTGGGATGGTTTGCACAGAACATAATCGGAACAACAGTGAAGTGATATCATATCTACCATGCTTGGAGCATACGCCACAGATGAAAGATCACATCGAAAGTTCCATCGTCTCCAAGCGCGGAGACAAAATTGGGCACCATCGTTGAACGGCATTCGCATGGTTTTTTGTCTCAAAGTGCTGACTATGTGAAAATGTATATGGTTGATAGAATTGTAAATGATGGATGTTTTCGCCGTAGAATAAAGAATACAAATGACATATATTTTAATCGAAATGTGTTTTATTCATTCAAAAAAATCCCTCGCTCGCGCTTCGTATGCGCGCAATCAGCTTTTCACAGATTGTACATTCTCATGGGCGCAGTTCGTGTTCAAGGGATAATGGGGGCATTTGGAGTTTGTGATTTTCGGCAGCTTCTGCAGCGATGGACAGTCCAGAGTCTCCAAGTCAATGACGTTTGTCGCGGGATCCGTGAATCTTGATAGCCATGCGCATTTCTCAAATCCCTTCACATAGATCGTAGGAGCTCCATGCAAGAGTTCTCGAATTGTCTTTCTAGCTGCCTTGTATGGTACGCCGCTGTCATTCCAGCGTATTCCATGGAAATTGCGTTCCAGCCACTTGTTTGTCATTTTGTACTTGGCCGGTAAAGAGTCCCATGCAAATGGTGCGTCGAAGGCGAGCGTCAGTAGTTCAGCATACTTCTCGCGGAGTTTGACGATGGACATCTCCTTCAGGACAAATTCGGTGACGGGTCTCTTGAAACCCTGCACATCGACGATAAGCTCCATGCTGACTGAAGTGGACGCGAATCATCGGCATGATTTTATATCAATTTTTTAACTCCACCACTGATTGGATTGTACTCGACAATACGATCATCGAGGATCATGCAGTACGCTGAAGTTTGCGGTGGAATATTGTTTTTCAATTCAAAGTCAAGGCGCACGTCAACAGCGCCGGACTTGAGCGAATCGTTTTGTTTTGAGTAGTCATTGACAACGAGGGGGGCTTTTTCTAAAAATTCAATCCTGCTCAGCCATGGTTCGGCCTCTGTTATAACAGGTCGGTTGAAAGTTTGCATACATCTCGTAGAGTAGAGCATATTGATTTTGATCAATGTTCAAATTCAAATTTCCATATGGATAACATTGCGAGTTGAGATATAGTTTGACGTCTCTCAGGTTACAATGATCAAAGTGGCTCGCATTGTGTTGTTTCTGATTTTTCCGTTCCGTCTGCAGCGCGAGTATGACATATCGTCGCTTCTCCAGCTGATTCGAGGTTTTCACAGACCACACGTGCTTGGAGGTGACAGGCAGCAATGGATATTCGTACAGTTTCCATGTTCGGAAACTCATGGAGATTGGTGCGTCTTTGGCGAGAAACTTTAACAGTCGAATTTTTCGCTGATCCGAGACTGTCACATACGTCACGAGCCATTCTATTTTATGCAATACGAGTTTGTAGTCTTCGGGCGCTGTTTGTACAATGGCATTGTCGTCGGTCTTTGATCTCGTGGGAATCAACTCATGCTTGGTATTTACGACAATTTTCCGATAATCTTCAGCAAATCCGAAGAGCATGCTGAGTGGTATACAGCTATCAAAGGTCCCCGATACATCTACAATCTGCTTGGTCTCTTCGACATCGAGCCATCCAGTGTTCTCGAGCATAGAACTTTTGGCTGGTGAGAGAGATGAATATCCCTTAATTACACTCGTAATGCCGACATTTTTATTACGATCGATTTCTCTGGCATTCAACTCATATCGCACTTCCTCAAACAAATGACAAATGGCATTGTTGACGAGATTTGTAGCAGTGGTTGGCGCCCCGTCACGCTTGGGTAATTTCCCACATATGTGTAGGGAACTCTTGCTTGGCAGGATGGAGAGGTCTTGATGTTGGATGGCAATACAGACTTCATCGCTGTTATTGAAGGTTGAAGATGCATATGGCTGATGAGCGTGAATCTCACAATGGACGATGTATTCATCAAAGACCACGGGCGCCTGGATGTTTACGATTTCTTGTTCTATTTCACGCAACAGATGCACAGAGCACAGACTAAATAATTTTTGACATACTTTCGCCACGCACTTTGAGACCCAAATTCTTCAAGAGTAGACGTTTTGAGGTGTTAGCACTTTGGGCGCTGGTCGACGACTGATTGTTTTTATCCATAGCCGTTTATTGTTATTGGAAGATCTGTTGAAAACAATGCCCATCAGGACTTTGTATGCAGGCGTATGGTGATTACTTCACCGCGGAAATTTACCAAATCACCGTCTCGATCCACTATGCGAAGCTGTATCGTGTCAATTGTTCGGCTCGTGTTTGGCAGATAGATTACGTGGGAGGGAACTTCAATAATCTTATAGCTCGGTGGCACCGATGGAAAAAAATCGTGAATTGTGTGTACTTTTTGTCCGTTAATATAGGCACCAGCGGTTATGTTGCACTCAACGCGTAGGGCGTTCACTTTGAGAATGGCTACTGGAAGATCGGATTCGTGTCTTTTATTGGCTTCGAATTTGCGTGCGGTAAAGCCTAGTAGATGAGCAATAGAATCTTTTGGCTCAAAATTTGCATCACAATCACACTCGATCTCACTGCGTAGCGTGATATTGTTAGGCTTAATGCCGATGCTGATGTTTTTACGCGAGAGCTCCGCTTGTACAAACGTCTCAATATCCTCTATTTCATAACTGCCCGTAGGTATCGTCAACACCTCATCTCCCATGTAAAGTTTATCGTGGTCAACGTCGATATTGGAAATAGAATTGAAGGTCAACAATTCCACGAGGCCGAGAGTATAATTTTTGTGTGGCGAGAGTTCGATGGGGGGAAAGTATTGCGCCCCGAGTATGGACGATGAGCCAGATATGGTCAATGTTAAACTTTCATCCATGATGCTGGTAAATTGACTACTGAATTCCCCACGTCATTTCCCTCCTATATATATTGTATATTTGTCTTTGTGCTGCAGCTGCCGACAAAGAAACTTGAGACACAAATGTCCACATTCAAAATACCGACGCGGAAATATCTCATGAGCTCGGATGGTGGTGGAAGATTGCCCAAACTATCAAAGTACACGACTTTCCATCCCGTGTTTCTGTAAGCGACCCAATGCGCGCCAGGACCGACATTTTCATCCGAATTTACAATTGCTGCTTCACATTTGAGAGGTCCGCTCGCTGGCAATGTATCGCGCATGTAAACTCCACGAAAATGTGGAATTTTTAGGATTTTTGCATATTTGAGTAAATCGCGGTCGGTCAGGGGTCGGTGTGGTAGCGTTACTTCTAGTTTTTTGGCTTGATATGAAGGCCCAATCCCTGCTTATATTGTTTCAGATGTAGACCCCGACCTAATGCAATTGCTTCAATTGTTCGATTATGACGCTCACTTTCATCCAATTCACGCTTAGCTGCTTGAGCAGCATTTGCAGCTTTAACTATACTAGCCGCTCCACCCGACAAAGCACCCACAGCGCTAAGACCCGCAAAAATGGGCACGTGGAAAGGCAATAAACCACCAATTTTATGGGGTACAGGTAGAACCCGAGGTGTGCGCACTTTACCACCTTGCAACTTTACAGCTGCACGAGCACCCTTTAGAGCTGATTTGATAACCTTATGCGGATCATTACTTTGAATCATTGTCTTCTTTGCAGCGCCAATTATCTTTTTCAAACAAACGCCACCCTTGGGGGCCGTCATTCCCATGCCAAATTTTCTCTTTGTATGCATAATATTTGCCACACCCCAAGCACTGGCTTTTTCACCGATACTAGCGTCTCTCGCGGTTACACGTTGCCTAGCCTGTTCAGCCAACACTTTATCCGTCAAATGTCTCGCCTCAAGATTATCCGGATTTTTCGAATATGCAATATCGTGTTGTTTGCAAGCCGTATCCAATGGATTAATGCCCGGATCACCACGAGCAAGACGCTTGGCCAACTTTGTGCCTGGTCCACAATACTGATACCCGGGCAGATGTAGCTCAACGGGGAGTTTGTTGATTAGGCGATTGACCAAACCTTTACCACTCTTCCCATGCACAATCATGTCTAAAGACAATACGCGACTGACGGATAATCCCTATAAGAAGCCTATTTATATGATTTCGCCGTTAGTCGTGTCTGAGATGACGTCCAGGAAATAAACTATCGGAGGCGGACTTCCCGTGATAAATTTCGACGAGTTTGTCGAAGACCGTGGAGGGAAAAAGAAACAAAAACGCCATGGGAATTTATTGCCGGATAGCATACGTGCACTGTTTTGCGGTCCATCGAATTGTGGGAAAACCAACGCTTTGCTCACTCTCATCATCCATCCGAATGGTTTGAGATTTGAGAACATTTATTTGTAATCCAAATCGCTGAAGCAGCCAAAGTATAAGTTGCTCGAACAATTACTCGAACCTGTGAGTGGAGTTGAATATCATCCATTCGAGGGGCATGAACAAGTGATAGCACCAAGTGATGCACACTCCAATTCTAAATTCATCTTTGATGACATGGCATGCAAAAAATGAGATTGGTGACAGTTTTTATCTTTGTCAGACGTACAATCGTATCCCTAAACATCTCGTGAGAGATCATGCAAATTTCGTGGTGCTTTTCCAGCAGGATGATATGAATCTCAAACACGTGTACAATGACCATGTTAATACGGATGTAACTTATACGTGCTTTAAAAACATGTGCATGAAATGCTGGAATTCCGACAAATATGCATTTATCACAATTGACAAGGATAGCGATATTAACGGAGGTCGATATAGACAAGGTTTTGATTATTTTCTCACCACTGATAAATGACTCATCGCTGGTGGTTGGAGAGACAGTATTGTGCACGCCTCGATAGCGACAATATGAATAGCGAACACTTCTTGCGTGAGAAGGATGTATTGCGTGAAATGGCTAATGCGAGCGATGCAATCAGACGAAAGCATCGAATGATGAAAATTGGGAAAGATAGCGTTCAACAGAGAATGCAGGATGTCTTTAAGCCTATAGTGGGGCCATTGCAGAAATCGGTGTCGTATAAAAACGGTGAGGTGGTGAAGGAGGAAATTGACGATGAAAAAGTGGGTGATAATGATGAAGAAGAAAAAGAAGATGTGTTAAATGGTGTGAAACATAAAAATGCGGCACATGATTCCGTGAAGAGTAAAACACAAGATTCGTTTAAATTGATATATGAGGATGATGACTCGCAAAATGTCGATGAGCTGATCAGCGAATATCTCCTGCTATTACAAACAAATAGAACGGCAAGCTTGGATGTATTGTACAGTGTACGAAATCTCGCTAACAACAAATGAATGATTGGCAATTCTCCGACAATTTTCGACATTCGACATATTCGTGTGGGAGATGCGAGTTATGCGAAAACTGTTGGATCAACAGAGCTGTTGTTTAAAGAGTGCCCAATGTCGAAACTCTCACACCGGACGATTTGAAAAACTATGAAAAGATTGTAATCTTGACGAATACGCACAAAAAATTTTATAAGCCTAGTGAGGCCATACGACGTAACACCAGCCACAAATTTAACACATATATCGCAAATATAGTCGATCATCATGTGGGACAGGGTATGCCAAAGTATAAGCTAGCTAGAAAAAACACCCGATTGGACTATATTGATTGGGACAATCCAAACGAGCTAGTGGATCGTCTTCGCTTACTTCTGGCATCGCAAGCAGCCGGAAGTTCATCACAAGCGAATGAAATTATATCAATTATCGAGGAATTGCGTGAAGCAGAAATCATTTATTAACTCGACATCAGGGAATTTACCCATTCTCATCATGAGTGTCGATGTGTTTGGACATCATTCAAGTAGGAGTATACTCCACAGTAAGCAAGGCCCTCCAGGTCGACCAGGGATTGGCTTTAGAATTACCGCAGATGGTCATTATGACTTGGGGCAGAAACGATTGTGTAACATTGCAAATCCGGAAGGAGAAGATGACGCCATCACTCTAAGTACGTCACAAAAGAAATCCCGAACTATCATTAAGAGCATACGCAAAGAAATGAATGAGAGTAGTCAGTTGTTGGATAAGGGACTTGAAGCTACGATACGAGACATTGCGAGGACACTCGAGGCCGATGTCAAAACTCTACAAGATTTGGTGATTCGTAATTCAAACGTCATTGCTGAATTGGATGCACGACTGAGTGGACTGGAAAATGAACGAAAAAAGGGGCGCTCTCGTGCTGGAGCTACATAAGCCTGCTCGACGAAACTATCCGCGTCGACATGTGGACATTTGTGGCTTGAACGCGACCTGGCAAGCTGATCTCGTCGATATGTCATCATACGCCCGTCACAACTCCAAACATAAAATCTCCTCACCGTCATCGATACCTTCTCAAAATTCGCCTCAGCCGTGCCAATGCTGAGTAAGAGTGGTAAAAATGCAGCAGCAGCAATGAAGTCGATACTCGTTAAGGGACGCATACTGCAGAACTTACACGTTGATCGGGGACAAGAATTCTACAATTGTCACTTTATGGCCATCATAAAAAAGTACAATAGTCACATGTATTCAACATATAGCAACTTGAAGGCATCCATTTGCGAGCGTTTCAATCGCACATTGAAGAATAAGATGTGGATGCAATTGAGTCTTCGTGGTAATTATAAGTGGATCGATATTTTTGATAATCTAGTAGCCGAGTACAACGATTCTGTACACCGCACCATTAAGATGAAGCCGAGAAATGTCAACGCGGAAAATGAGAAGCAACTGCAGCAGATTTTCAATAAGCCACCAATAAAAAGACAACCGAAATTCGCCGTTGGTGATAAAGTGAGAATCAGCAAATTTAAGACTGTTTTCGAAAAGGGTTACACCCCAAACTGGACAACGGAAATATTTACAATATATCGTGTGAAAAAAAAACTCATCCCGTCACATACCACTTGAAGGACCATAAAGATGAACCGATAGCCGATGGTTTCTACGAACAAGAGCTTCTCAGTCTCAAGCACCCCGATATCTATCTCATTGAAGCGGTATTGAAGAAGTGGGGTAATCGAATGTTTGTAAAATGGCTAGGGTTCGACAAGAGCCACGATAGTTGGATAAGTAAATCCGATTTGTAGTCGATAATAAAGAAAATGGAAAAATATGTCTGTTTTATGACTCTTGACCTGCTGGCCGTCTCCGCATCCCTCCAAGGCCTCCGACCGACTCCACAGCAGGCTTGCCCCCCCCCCCCCCCCCGCCTTTTCGCCCTCGCCCTTTTTCGTGGAACGTGAGGAGATGTATAGAGTGAATAAACACATAGGATTATAAAAAGTCCGTTTCTTTATTTATGGAAAATAATAAATCCATTTTTGCACAATTAAATATATACAGTTAATCGTTGAGGATTCGGCTCCGGTCCGGCCAATGAGGTTTTCCAAGGTTAGCGATGGAAATAAGCGGTGTTTTTCTTTACGTTCCGGCCCTCTGGTTCCGGTCCTCTTCAGAAATTATATTTCCTGTATAAATATATACAACGAACATAATTTTAACATTTTTCTGTATAAACATATACAACAAACATAATTTTAACACCGAGTGAACAAAATATACACATAATTTTCACGAGCTTTATACATCAATATTCACAAAAATGTACACAATTTTACATCAAGGTTGTGGAAAAAAAAATTACAAAATTTTTCACGACGGTATTCTATAATGCCCCCATGGTAGGGTATCAGAGGTTCCAGGTATGATATACCGCTTATCGTCATGAGGACACAGAGCAATTTTCGTCTCGCGAATAGAGTAGACCTTATGCAACTTTGATCGAATGCACGTTTGACTACGCTCCATTTCAAAATTTTCTTTCAAGCATTGAGCATAATCGTCAAACGTGATTGTCCTAGCCACAACGCTACTCTTGACACCTTTAACTTTTTTCGTGTCCTTCTTATCCTCGACACGTGTTGCGTACATTTTCGATCGAAGTCCAACAAATTCCGTCATAATTGCTCCATTACATTCGTCCTTAATGAGACCGGGCACCTTCTTGTTGACGAGCGGTATACCATACCTATTGTCCGCCGAATAATCGCTTGCATCGAATTTTGAAATGTCGCGCTTCATGTCGACATATATATCATCGCTCTCAATGCCATATATGAGACTATCCGTATCGGTATACATGACTTTACATTTATCTCGATACAGAGGTACCATATACTCGTGATGAAATCCATACAAGCACATTTTGGATATGTCGAGTATGCACACACCCACATATATCGGCTTGTTGAATTTCACCTCGGGATTGCGCAATTCCACGGCAACGAGGTTTTCCAAAAAAACACTTCGGCTGTCGAAGTTTGGCTTCGCAATTATTGCCTCTGCGCCATATCTGCCCTCCCATTTTGTTAAAAACTTTACATCTACATGGTTGCGCACTTTCTCCATATTTTGGCCAAGGACCGCATTATTCATTAATTTGAATAAATTCATTTCGAAATCGTTTTTGGCAAGCGTTCGAAACTGGGTATTCAACTCAATAAACGAACGCAGCCATGGCGATTGTGTAAACTGTAGGACTCTATGGATTTTCGTGAGGCAAAGTCCATGGCGTAAGCACCGTTGCAAATTCCGGTAGTGTATGATGTAGCGCTTTTTATCGCGGACGGTTGCCAACAGCTTTTCCCCCTGCTTACCCGGTGGTTTTTCATATATTGGACAAAACGGCAGGTCTTTGTACGCATCATGTAGAGATTGGGGATATTCCAAGTCGACTTCAAGGATGTAGCATATAGGTGAGTCTAGCGCGATGCATGATGGATCAAAATAGGACACGTCGTTGACCCATCGAAAATCTGCATATGGCAAGGGTTGACACATTGCCCATCCATACAAATTGTTGACATCAAAATACATCAAGTATGATGATACTTTCGATGGATCAAACGAGGCCATGTACTTGTTATGAGCGTGTGCATATCGGTTCGAGCATTGACTCAGACCACCGCGTATACCCCGCTCAACGAATAAAACCATGTCGATGTCATTTACTAATTCAAACTTGACATTTGAGTGTTTTAACATTGCATCTCAGGTATATCCGGGCAATGTGTAGTAATACGCGGGATCTAGGCCATAGCTCTCAACGCATGTATTTCGAAAGTTTTCGAAAATGTCGGCTAATAACAAGACATCTGTCTTCAAGTACAAATCGCTATAGTCACCCAGCGTCCGAATGGAGAACCGATCCCAAACGTTCTCAACATGTGCGTACTCGCTCTCACATACTGTAGCATCTGTCAGGGAACTGTAAAATGCGTCACGTGGTGGTATGCAAGTGTCGTCTAGCTTGCTCACGTCATCAATATATTCATAAGGGAAGACCCCTTTTCGTGTCAGCCAATTGAAATCATCTGTCGAGAGAGTTGGGAATTGAGTGCGTAAAATTTTGAGTTTATCCTTGGTCTGTAATTTTAACATGCTTCGTGAAGGAGATGTATTTCTCCTTTGTGATTGCAAGCACATTGGTTGTTCCTTCGAACGCTGTGGCTACTTCCTTCATTATAAAATGTGCATCATAACCGGACAAATGGTGGAAAACTACTGAAATGAAAAATGACTGTTTGTAATTTCGGTTGCAGTTGGAATGGGCAGGGCCTCTATACCGCCCAGTCAGATGGCAATGATCTCGAACGCGTACATCTTCTTGCGCAAATGGTTTCTCACATATGTGACATTGTGTTGCTGCTCGAAAACTAGCCCACTCACTCGGTGTTAAATATACCATTGGTACATTATCACAGAAAATTTCTGTTATCCGCAGTGCTAGATTTTTTAGTTCTTCGACAAACCACGATACACAATCAGCACTGCGACGCGAGTGATATGAAGATAATGAATCGTCATACGAACAACACACATAGTATCTGATACTAAACACTTCATGGTGTTGATACATATCTTTCGCTAGGTTCTCCCCATCGGTCTTTGCCAACACACACTCCAAATCAGCATACACAATGAAGGGATGTCGCTCTGTCCGGCTAAAGTTGCTGAACTGGAGCCACTTATTGGTGTCATCTGGTAGTCGAATTGGACAGTCATTTATTGCTCCACAATCGACCTCATGTGATTGCAATTTTTCCTCTGATCCGAAGTAGTGCAAACACCTGCAAAAAAAAAGATTATTTTGTTTAATTCATCTAGTATATATAATCACCTATATATATATTATGGTAACTACATACCGATCATAGATATATTTTTTTATGCTCCTTTCTGGTCAGTTGTGCCCTCACGAGTCTCGACGGGTTCTTGATCCATACGAAGTGCCCCACATTGCTGTCCTCGATATCTTGCTTGTATGGCAGATCGATCTGCTTTTCCTTCTTATGTTGAGAGATTCGTATTGGAACAATGTCCTTTTTGGCGGTGGTGGTATACACGTTGATCGATGCATTGTTATGAAATTCAAATTTTTTAATTTGATGTATCGTCACCGGGAATTCAATATCCTTCAGATTCAGTACTGACGGATAATGAGGGTAAGAAGATGGACGGGCATTGTGTTGTTCAGCTGGGTAGAGAGCAGCGACAACTGCCCATGCGAAACATGCGTTATCGTCGGATTTGACATTAACCACAGCCTTCTTCAACATTATTTCCCGCGGCAATGATATAGAGCACCCTGCACGCATCGGATTATACTTATTCGCATTTATCGGAAGGTTAAGTATTTTCTGCAGAGCCCAGCCACTATGACGTTCTTGAAATTCATCGAGTAAGGTTAAAGTGGGCTCAATAACACGCTGTTCACACTACTCACTCAAATCGCTTGTGCTAAATAGTTCGCAGTTTCGCGTGTTGATACTATTATTCGCATGTTTGTCACCACTCGCGAATTCACCATTAAACACTGTATTGATTTTGATGTTTTTGTGCTTGCACATGATAGAGCACATTTTTCACATGAAGGATGTTTCAATCTTCCGCCAGATAAACTCCTGATCAACATGTCCTGCGCCCGTGTGTACGAAACGACTCCGCACACAATTCCTCAATCCTTCCAGACGCGCTATTTGGGCTATCAGCGAGTATTGATATCCAATTAGTAATCGCGGGCGCTTAATCGGGCTTTGCGTTTCCAGCCCTTCGGTGAACTCAACACATCGTTGCTCCCACATAGCGAAATCTTCGAACGAGCGTAAAAGCACGGCTTGGTCATGCAAGATTTGCGCCATGTTGATGAGTACGAAAAAACTTCCACGATGTTAACAGACTGACTGCTTCATGCAAAGTGCGGCCAGATTTGAGCGGAGCGGATCTTTAAAAAGGCCTTCGGCAAAAAAAAATCGGCCCTCTCTCTCGGGAAAACAGAGTTTTCCGTTAACGCGGCGGTGTAGATTGCTCGAGGAACGCTAGACAAACAGCAGGAAGTCGGGATGGATCGGGTCAAAAGATTTTATGGGTCCTGCAGCTCAAGTGGTTCATCCGCGGTCACCGCCTTTGATCCCTAAAGTTTATACTTTTTTCAAGAAATCCTGACTTGTCGAGACCTGTCTAAAGTGTTGGCGAGACTTGTGACAGGAGTGGACATGCATTCAAACATTTGAGCGGAGCAGATCCATATGGCTCCCCCTACAAAAAAAATGATATTTTTTCGGATGCGCACACACACACAATAGATATATAAAATTTGAATATTATTGATAAACTATTGTTTCATTGTGCTTTGATTAAAGTCATTATCCCCCCCCCCCCCCCAACACTCGTCAACGGCGGCTTCCTTCTCCCAGTAGTCACTCTTCGGACCACATAGCTACCCCTTCCACCGAGACCCCCCCTGTGACGTCACACGCGCCCGGCGACCCCCCCCCCCCTCCTCTGTAGCGCCCTCTGGACACCCCCCTGGATCTCCCCCCCCCCCCAAGTGGCTCAGAACCGCCCTAGTACATCTACTAATAGGCAATACAATTTTTTATACAGGGTGGACCATCTACCGTGATGACCCCCAATATCTCCGTTACCTTTAGAGTGATGAACAAAAATGTTAAGAGGTAATTTTATTGATTTCAAAAGGCTGATACAGTGGCCAAAAACTCATTTTCGTCAAGGTAATATTTTTGCGTTCTCAAGGTCATCAATCGTTTTTCAAATGGAAACATGTTTTTTTATCAAGACGTTGTGGCTGATATTCAGACGAATCCAATGACCTATGACATCATGACCGTGAAATGATTTTTCACCGGAATACACGTGTAAAAACAGGAAATCGTGATGCTATTGACAAAACGAATATTCGAATAATGTAATTGGATTTATTTTACAGAAATGGTTTTTTAAATGGGACATTTTTTATTATTAAGACGTTGTAGCTAATATTCAGACTAATCCAACGACCTATGATATCATTTCAAGGTCATGATATCATAGGTCAACGAATGTGAACATTTTTCGCTTCGAAAAAGGATCCTATTGTCTTTGATCATCGACATCTCGGCGGCCAACGGTCGCACAGGGACTTAAAGGCATCTTTGAAAACTTGAATAAATTGCCTACAAGAATCTTTTTTTTATTGATATTTGAAAAAAAAATGTCACCCTTAATATTAATTTGAAAAAAGCACAGAAAAATGTCTTTATGGGTTTTCAGTAAATCTACCACTATTTCACAAATATTGATGAAAAGACTAAAGTTGCCACGTTTTTTTTCAGCTCAATGTACGCCCAATAGGCTCGTAAATTTTTTAATTGATCCATCGCACCGGTCTTTCGGACCGATTGATCAAAGTTGTATAAAGCAATGAAAATAACAAGTGTATTGTTATTTTCATCATCAAAATGAAAAGACCAATTTTTTTCTACTTTTTTTCACCATTTTGCACTAATTACTTGTGAAATTAAATTTAACCGATAATATGTTTTAGCCCGTGGACCCTTGTAAAACAAAAAAAAAATTACAAATTTTTGGTCTCCCGCTATTTCTCATGATTACGTGATAACGGTAGCTCACAAAAGTGTTTGGCCAAAAGATCTCATAACTAGAAACTTGCAGCGTCAAGGTAGTTTTTTTTATTTCGATAAGACCATTTGTCACACAAATACAGCCCTTCAAATAACACTGAAAAATTGAAAAAATGTTCTGTCCATCTACCTTTTGCGGAGTGTAGAAAGGTAACAGCCTTTCGGTATTGAATGAGGCGGCGTTATTTGTCTCAACCGATTGTGGTCAAAATAATAGCATAGCGAGATAAGAAAGATCTGCGTAAGAACTAAAAACGAGTTGATTACTAAGTGTGGGCAAAGCTCAACCCAATGGCCGTTTTAACGGCTGCCTGAACCGGCAGCCGAAACGTTGAAAAGCAGTGTAGTGGATTTGAACTCGAGAAGGGATGTTTGTTTGTTTCATTGTTTTAATAAACACTTTAAAAATCAACAAGTTTGTAACGTTTTATGCTGGCATCAGGGTTGAGAAATTTGTAATGAAAAAGTAATGCATTATTCATTACTTTTCTGAAGGGTAATGAAAAAAATTTTCATTACCCATTACATTACATTCAGTAATGTAAAAAAGTTCAGTAATGTAAAACATTACATTCAGTAGTGTAAAAAAATTCCATTACTCATTACATTATATTTTGTAATGTGAAACATTTTTATTACAAAATGCAATGTAATGTGTAATGACAAAAAAATTTCATTACACAGTACATTGTAATGGGTAATGAGTAATGGAAATGTTTAAATTACAAAATTGAATGTAATGAGTAATAGAATTTTTTACATTGAAAAATATGAGGTGTACATTATAAATATATTCTAATATAAGTATAATATAATTGTAAATACATTATAAATATAAGTGAGTAGAGGAATTTGTTCACATTACTAATGTAATGTAAAAAATCTCCATCACTCATTACAAGGTAATATGGATTATTATTCCTTTCCCATCGGGTCAGATCGACGTAGTGCAAAAACCGCTGCCCCTAATGGTAAACGAATAATAATCCTCATTATACTTTAATGAGTAATGGAGATTTTTTACATTGGATTGCATTAGTAATCTAAACAAATTTCATTGCTCATTACCTTACATTTTGTAATGTAAAAAAAATCCATTACTCATTACATTACATTTTGTAATGTAAAATATTTCCATTACTCATTACATTGGACTTGGTCATGTGAAAAAATTCCATTACCCATTGCATTGGATTTTGTATTGTAAAAAGTTTCCGTTACCCATTACATTGTAATGGGTAATGAAAATATTTCACACTACAAAATGTAATGTAATGAGTAATCAAAATTTTTACATTGCAAGATTTTATGTAATGAGTCATGGAAATTTTTTACATTACTGAATAAAAAGTAATGAGTAATGAAAACGCTAATGCATTACAAAAATAAAATTGCAACTCTGGCTGTCATTATCGACGTGTGCTCTTGTCGGATTTTTCATTTAAATATTTCCTACTTTGCTAGCAGAAAAGATCGAATTCATAAACATGCACCCTGAAATCTTAAATGAATATAGTTTTCACAGATGAAGGGAAAACAGCCAAGGGGAGCCGAAAATAGGGCAAAGAACAAGGCAAGAGAAGAAGAGCAGAAGAAACAGGAAGGTGCGTTTCTAAAATTTCTGAAGCCTGCACAAGTATCCAGTCAATCTCAAGTCCCGAGTGCCTTTGTCAACCCCGAAGCTAAATGCGCTTCGCCCCCAGAGTTTGTTTGATGTAGCCAAGCGGTGACGGGAAACGAAGAAACTGGACAGTCAAAAGAAGGAAAACCAGATGACGAGCTCAATTTCAAACCTCGAGGAAACGATGAGTCCGAAGCAAAAGGATCCGACAGCCAGAACGTTGAAGCGGAAGTTCCTGAGATCTCGGAGGTTGTAGAGATTGTAGAACAACAGACGAGTATCTCTCCAGAACATGCCGCAAGAACTTATATGGAAGAAGCTGGACCGCCAGCCATTACACACCAACGAGAGAACGGGAACCGTTCTGGTCTAAACGATATTGGAGATTGGCCTGAAGTAATTACGGTAGATATTCGTCGCAGTTTGTCAGTCATTTCAGCATATGGACACCTAATTCAAGGAAGTCTTCAGACATCAAGCATCAGCAAAAGGAAAGGCTAGGAAGCTTACAAAAGGCTTGGTTCTTCCGGCGAATGCAAAACGGCGGGAAGGTACTGCCGAAATGGATGTGCCACTCGCCAAAAAAGGAGTCCTTATTCTGATTCCCCTGCATACTCTTCCCAGCAAGACCAGAAACTAGATCTGCATTCAAATCCAGCGAAGGCTTCAACGAGTGGTGGAAGTTATCACCGAAAATTGCCAATTATGAAACCAGCAGCGATTACATTCAATCGTCGCGTGCTTGGAGGGGGCTTGAAGTTCGTCTGCGAGTAAGGACCACTATTGATAGCAAGGTTCAAGATTTACTGAGACAAGAGCAAGAAAAGTGGCGAGACTACCTGAAGAGAATCTAGGACATTATTTGCTTTCTCTCAAAACAGAATCTGGCGTTCCGTGGGCATCGTGAAGGCGATGAAGATGAATTCGAAGGACAAAACCAGGGCAATTTCTTGGAGTTGAAATTATTATCGAAGTACGACCCAGTCTTGAAGGAACATATGCTTCGAACCAAGCTTGCTAGCCGGTCAACTACGTACATGTCACCACAAATACAAAATGAGTTCATCGTATTACTAGGAGATCACGTTAGAAAGCCAAATATTTCTCGATCATCTTCGACAGTACACCTGACATCTCAAGGCTGAATCACACTTCGCAAGTTTTACGGTACGTTGTCATGGACGGTGACACGGTACAAGTTCGGGACTCCTTCATCAGCTTTATCGACACAAAGGATAAGCACGCCGCTGAAATCGCTGCAATGATTTTGGGAAAGCTAAGTTCCGACGGTTTAGACGTAATGGACTGCAGAGGTCAAGGCTACGACAATGCTGCGGTCATGAAGGGTCAACACTCTGGTGTCCAATAAGCTCCATATTAATACACTAGGCGCAAAAATTTAAGGATACGAAAACATTTCTAAAGGACGTGTAAAGGATGCTATTCACTGCATTTTCTTTAGAAAATCTCGAATAATTTCTGAGTCGCCTAACGCACAAATCGTTTCTACGAACTTTGTTTTAAAAAAAGAGTTCTTTTTTAATTTGTCCAAAAATCTTGTCCTGATATTCAAAAAAATCTTTTTTTGCCATGCTTCGACGACATTTTTCCGAAACTGATGTTGCTCGTCTGGTCAAGTTGCGGCTATTATGGGAGTCAGCCAATCCGCTATTAGTCGTGCTTATACCCGATTTGATGAGACTGGAGGTTGCGAGCGACGTCCATGACAATGAAGAAGACGGAACACTACCAAGCGGGGTGACCGGGCTCTGGTTTAACAGGTTCGTCGAGAACCGACCTTGCATGTCCACTTAGCTCATCGAATTCGAAATCGTCGACAACAATCCCCTTGGCGACACGTTTCGGCGTCGACGGTTCGAAACTCTTTCCAAGAGCAAGGGCTACATGCTCGCCGCCCAAACCGTGTGCCTATGCTAACACCCAGGCATCGTAGAGCCCGATTAGCGTACGCGCACTATCATTACCATTGGGGTAGTACCCGCAACTTGACCAGACGAGCAACATCAGTTCCGGACAAATGTCGTCGCGGCATGACAAAAAAATATTTTTTTTTAATATCCGGAAAACATTTTGGATAAGTTAAAGAACTCTTTTTAAAAAATAAAGTTCGTAGAAACGATTTGTGCGTTCGAAAACTTAGTAATCATTCGAGATGTTCTGAAGAAAATGCAGTGAATAGCATCCTTTACACGTACGATCTTTGGCGAGTGCTTTGGCGCCTGCAGGATTGCGCGCGGGAAAACTTGCAGACTTCTTACATGCCCCCCAATCCTCTCCGACACCTTACACCCGCACTCTATTCCACGGGAAAGAACGTACGTGCGATTCGGCGGAGGGGGGGGGGGGGGGTACAACTTTTCGCAATTCATTTTTCAATTCACAATTGAAAATAAGGTGGAAACAACCAACAAGAAAACGAAAGATTTTTTCGACGATTGTGTAGCGTTGTGAATAATGTAAAAGCAAAATTTTACATTTTTTTTTTTCACAAAGAAACATTTTTTTGAATTTTTTTTCTAAATCTAACATTTTTTATGATTTATTTTTATTTTTTGCGAAAAAACATTCGCAATTTAAATAAATGAGTAAAAGATGCAAAACGTACATTTTAATTGACTTTTAGCAAAATTGACAATTTCAATCGTTTGGCTCACAATGAAGGAAAAATCGCAGCGGTTTGAATTCTCGAGGGCTTCTTTAGGATACTTTGAGCGTAGAAAAAAACCATAACTATCCTTAGTCTATCTGTTATCTGTTGAGTTATCTCACGTTTGGCAAAACTCCGCGAAAACGCAATTTTTTACCTTTTTGTAATCAAGGTTCTTGCATCGAAAAAAAATTGTTTATCAACAACAATAATTATACCTCATAGAGGATACTTCAGAATTTCCAAAACCCTCTTTTTATTTTCTGTACGATCATTAGTTCCCGAGTAATCAATTATCAAAGCCAAAAAGGTCTTTTTTGCTTTAAGGTATTCCTTTCGCGTAGGGCCGTATTTTGTAGGCGCATAAGCCCTTCTCAATCATTCCTAAATTACACTGGGTTTTAATAATAATGAGTTATAATGAATTATTTAACCTAACGATAACTTAGAAAAGAAAATTTCTCATGAACTGTGTACATTTAGATATTTTTACATTTTATCGTAAATTGGCTCAAATAACTATGTGGCAACGCCGCACCAGCGCCCCATCAACCGCCATTGTTACGCGATCCTTCGAGTTACAAATGTAAACAATCGCACACGTGAGAAGTGTTGACGGGAAACATGCAAGTGCAATTATCTAAAGTGTAATCATGACTGACAAAAGACATAAAGTGCGGAGTGATGTTGGCAAAAATAATGGGCAATTAGTGAAAACTATTAAAAAAGCAGCGCTTGGAAACAATTGTCAACGCTGTCAAAAAACGATTCAGCCAGGTTAGAGAAACGGAAATATGACTGGCTGTGTAATCAAAAGGACGTCAAGGCTATCAGTATTTCAACTATAATTGATGGTTTTTTAAGCCTCATATTCCGTCATCGACGGAAGTCAGCAACAGAAGTAGTAAGTCGGTTTTGGAGGGACGTCGACTTGTTGAGGTTAGGACGCTCGCAACTGAACTGTGGTGTGCAACTTGCAATACGCCTTTGCCACTGAGATATGTCAAGTCGGAACAACAATTTGGCCTTGCGAGCATCTTCACCGTTCAATCATGCGACGGAATTCACCTGGTCCATACTAACCATTATAGCCCTGATGCGCCGCGATTGTTCGGCGCTAACTGCAAAGTAGCCGTTGGTAAGAAAAATAAACAACGCTCTCGTAAAAAAGGAACCAAGATATATAAGAAATACATATATTTTTTTCTATTTCAGCTCTCTTTGATGCGGGTATTGGTGAAGCCCAAATAAATACAATTTTATCAGCCATCAATATCCCAACACTCTCAACAGCTATGTTGAAAAGGTATGAGCGTGTCGTAGGCCCAGCCATTAAGGCTGTCACACTCGAGAGTTGCGAAGAAAGTGTTCGCCAGGAGATTGCGTTAATAAAAGCTCAGAACTTAGCAGCAGAGTAACTTTTGAACATATTTTATTGTAATGATAATGGTTTTTTTTAAACCCTGAATTTGTAAGAGATTAACAATTAATTATTCATTGCATAACATTTTTTATACTACGGAATTGTTCTCTGAAAGTAATCACTCACATACAATCCAATTTTCTGTAAACAATTTCTATAGACGAAATTCTGCAAATGTTTTCATAAATCTTTCACGAGAAAATTTAAAAAATGAAAAGCAATAACTTTTTGCAAAACAATCATAATTGATATCAAATTTATAGATAAGTAATTTATATATTCATAGTATTAGCAGAATCACGATGTATTTTCAATTTGTATATTTTTAAATAAGAATAAAAAACCTCACGACAAAAAGTCTTACTTTTTTACCTTGCATTTCCTTATTACCTAATTTCCTGAAATACAATCCCTCCAAATACCGAACATTTTTATAACTGTTTTTCAAAAACTTAGTATCGTAGATGAACGAAACGCTATCGAAATATTCAACGTTACTTCTATCCGTAGTCAAACGGAGAATGAAAATGAGATGGTTCCGATGGGATCGAATAATAATCTTCTCGAGTATAGCAGTGCAAATGTCCATCCAGTAGTTGATCTGAAAGCCTCATTTGACGCTAGGTGGCAACCGAGAGGAACTGGCCACGCGTATAATAGTCTATCTGGTATGTATGATGACAAAATACTACTTGCGATATTTTTCGTGAACGGGCCTTCCTCGAGTATTTCTAATGTAACTCGTTTCCGGCGTAGGCCACAGTTCTTTGATTGACTTCAATACGAGAAAAATTTTATCGTACGCAACACGAAGTAAGCGGTGTTCGAGATGTGAACGTGGTCAAAAACCAGAGGAACAAGATTGCAGAAAAAAAATTTGGGATCCGCCAAGGCGATGGAGAGTGATATGGGAATCGAACTCGTCAATCGCAATACCATTCTTCGAGAGCAGAAAAGCAATATTTCTGTATTGATCGGCGATGACGACTGCAGCGCTATCTCTGCAGTACGCAGAGAATCGTCAACAGAAATTAAAAAATGGTCCGACTTGAACCACGCAAAAAAAGGATTGACAAGCGCGTTATATGCACAACGTACATCACCGAAGTTGATACAGTACTTTCGCAAATGCTTTTTTTCGCTTTAACACAAAATCGTAATAACGCACAAAAAGTAAAGGAAGCCTTATTAAATATCGCCCCTCACGTCTATGGAGAACACGGTGGATGCGGGGAATGGTGTCGACATCGGAACCCCGAAGAAAAAGTTCCTCATAGGAGATTGCCAAACGGAGAGCCCCTATCGGGTCTCGATCAACGAGTTTCGCTGACGCAGATTTTTTCACGATTTGCCAACAACGCTGATAAATTAGCGCCCTGTGCTTCCAGTGAAGCAAACGAATCTTTCAATAATATTGTCGCGAGCAAACATCCGAAAAACCGTCATTATGCTGCATCGGAATCGTTAGATTGGAGAGTGGCTACGGCTGTCTGCCAAAAAAAACCTCGGATTTGTATATATCTTGAAAGTCTATGAAAAAGCCTCACTTTCACCTGATCGGAAAACGAAAAAATGTCGTACGGCAAAAGACAGAATTCGAGAACGGAAACTGGAACAACTCAAGACGATCGAAATAAAGCGAAGGAGGCTTTTTGCAAAAAAAAGTCGATCCAGCAAAGCCGCTGCTACAAAAAATCGAGAAGGGTTGAATTGCGGGTTCAGTTCAATCTCGGAATTGCTAGGTAATTATCCAACCACCCACAGAATTATTTTATATATTTTTTTAAAGTTTATAATCAATGAAATCATTTGCTGAATATCTGTTTTTTCGTAGGTGAAACCGGTCCACAGATGGATGTTAGCAATTGCATTGTGGTACATTTTGATCTCGAAACCACTGGACTTTCTAAATCATCATAAATTGTCCAGGTGAGAAACAAAAGACTTCCCAGCTGAACTATAATTTAATTAACAGATTTTATAATTATTATTCAGATTGCTGCTTGCTGTGGTCAAAATATGTTCAATGCATATATTGTGCCATCGAAAGGTATGTCCCCTGGAGCATCGCTAGTAACTGGGTTACGGGTCACGAATGGAGAAATGTTTTTGCATGATAAACGTCTTGACAGTCTTCCACCTAGCATGGCTTTTGCAAAAATGGTTTTTATAATCACGCGATTTTTGTAATCTATAAAAATGTAAATGAATTTTGTAATCGCTCATTTTGAATAGGTTTGATGGGCCAGTGATAGTGCGACATCTGAAGCAATTTGGCCTGCTGGACGGATTTCAACAAGTCGTGAAGGGATTTTCCGATACCCTCGAAATATTTCGAGAAAAACTTCCGGATCGGAAAAAAGAGAAAAAGAAATTCAGCCAAGAAGCACTTGCTCTCGATTTTCTTGGTCAAAATTCCATCAACGGAGCGGACAATGCCGTTAGCGATATCTTATTATTACATAAGCTTCTGAATTTAATCGGCATTGAAATTAACACTACAAAAATCTATGCGAGAAGTGTTAACGACATACAGCGATCGGAGATGCTGTCAGCGAAATGCCTTATCAATAAAGCGTCTTTGGAATTGTTTGACGCTGTTTTATCAGGCATAAAAATGAAAATTGCCAAAGCCGGTATTGATGCAGAAATGTTAAAGAAAGCCTACGTGCAAGATGGTGACGAAGGTGTTCGGGTGTTGCTCGGAGAAAACGTGCAAGGCAAACCCCGGGTAACGAAAAATGTTAAAATTCTACGATGTATCACCGACCGGCTTGCCGTTTGGCAAAATAAATAATTTTAAAAAACACTGTGGCAGTATCATATTATAATAAATAAATTTTGAGATGAAAGCTATACATTTTTTAATCGGATTCGTTTGAAAAGAATCTATTTTAAAACCTATTGTACTATGACAGACAAGAATACGACACAACCTAAAATCTGTATGCAATAAATGTGCATACTTGCATCTTTTAAAGTTGCAATAAATGTGCATACGTGCATCTTTTAAAATGCACCATTACATTTTGTAGGATTATGTCATATATTTCCTCTATGTTTTATAAGAGAACCCAGAAAATACAATCGCAAACTTCGAAATATGTAAATGCTTTGTGTCAAACCGCTGCCGCGGTTCTTGATTTATATATACAAACACACACACAGATATATATGTGAATAGCTGATTCGGATCGAATACAGCCAGTTTACGGTGTTGCCAAACATAACCCCGGGAGAGTTGCAGTTACGAAAATTCTTTTGCTTGTGACATTTCTCCAAGTTTTATCATTAATATTTTGTTCAAACATTAGGTGACCCCCGGTTTTTATCGCCGTGACGGATTCTTTACAATTTTTTACATCCTTAGGTCAGTTTTTATCAGACATCTAGAGTTATTCAGTATATGAATTATTAGATACAAATGCGGCCGGCATGACATGTCCATAAAGCGCTGTACAAATTTAACAATGTTTAAAGTCGTATTTCCCGCTTAAATGTTCGGTAACATGGTTTGAAATTTTTCCAGTATAATGGGATGTGCGTTTACTTTATTGTAGACAAAAATCTGTTGATGCTAAAATATTCGGGTTCGTGAAGGGAATACCTTAAACGACGATAACTCAGTGAAAAATCATCCTACAAAGCTCATGAACCACTCAAATTAAAGAGGAAGAATCAAGCTAAACGAGCGGTAAGGTGACATTGCTGAAAAAAATTATTCAAGCCCATGGCCCTCTTGAAAGACGGGCAACAATTTTGAATTTGTTTTCCGTTGATCTCTTTAAGCTTGCCCAGAAACGGTCAAAGATCAAAATATTTGACTTCCAGATCTCAAAACTAGAGACTCCAAGCTTGAATTTTCTTCTTTTCTTATTGCTTTACGACCATTTTTCGCCAAGTTATAGACTTCTGAAACTCATCTAACAATTTAGAAATTTTTTCGTATGCTTTAATTTTTGCGCCTAGTGTATACAGGGTCATGATAAGTGGTAAATGAACCCCGAGTAAATCTGCCAAGGCGTTTTTTTCCATCAAATAGTTTTCAAATGATAGCGATTAGAATTTCGGCGTTCGACTGATTGTTGTAGGGCTTGAAGCCTGCCCTTAGCGACGATGCCACTCGAGCGCCGAGTCTGAGCGCGAGACGCGTAGCAGGCAGCGAGCAAGGTAGCTAGGCATCTGTCTCGCTGCACAGTAGGAGAAAAGCCCAAAAACCTGGCCAAAACCTCAAATGACCTTTGACGGGAATGAAAATTGGCTTACAGGGGTTTTCAAGGTCGCTGATTACGAATCTGAAAGCCAAATTATCGTAAACAAAATGGCCGATCCAATATGGCTGACATGAATGTTAAAAAGTTGCCAGATGTCGACAAAAATTGGTATTTACGGGTTTTCAAGGTCGCTGATTACGAATCCGCAAGCCAAATTATCGTAAAAAAATGGCCGATCCAATATGGCCGACATGAACGTTAAAAAGTTACCAGATGTTGACAAAAATTGGTATATACGAGTTTTCAAGGTCGCTGATTACCAATCCGATATCTATTGTTTATAACTTGCAACAAAGAGCTTACAGCAAATTGTTATAAACAAAATGGCCGAGTATCCTGCTAAATAGATAAATTAATATATTTAAAAAAATCATCATAATAAAATAAACGTGAACAGTGTATTCTACGCAATTATTATTTTTATTTCCAAAATACATACGGAACGTTTCAAAAATAGAAAATTTTATTCTTAATCAAAATCGTAATCGGAGTCGGAGTCGGAGTCAGAATCATTATCCGAGTTTGTATCTATTACAACTCCCGGCACGGCTTCAATCTCGGCGCAAAATTCGTCTGCTGCAGCAGTCACTTTAGGAGCGATCAACATCGCTACAGCTTCCGGCGACAAACTCTTCAGCTTCTTCTGTGGTAGTCTTCTGACACTTGAAATGTACGGATCAGAAGTAACTAAGAGCCGATGAAAAACATCTTCCATAGTTTTAACCCTGGAACTTTTTCGCGCAAAATCTTCTCGATATCGTTTGATGTCTTTGTTTCGAGCTTCCTGAGCATCTTCGGATAATTGGCCGATTGGTAATAGAGCATGAGTTATTATCACTGGACCATGAATTAATAGTTTGTGCACCGAAGTAGGCATGGAGTACCAAGGGTATAATGCAACGGTCTTTCTTGCCGTTTCAATAGCATACTGTTCAAATCTTTCACAGTTTATCTCGTGGCCACACGATATAACTTGTAGGATTACGTACAAGCGTTTAATAACTTCTTCGTTGACCCCCGTTATCGCAGCGGAAACCGTCGAATTTTCAAAGAATCGCCGAGCTGTGTTGCCATCATTGCTGCTGCCGTATCCAGGCTTTGGGCGATCCATATTTAGACCCAATTGCTTCTTGAATCCTTCTTGAATGGCCCTCTTGCGTTCCTGGGTAATTTTTTTTTCTTCGGCACTTCGAGCTTGCCATTTTTTAATGCCGAGTTTGTAAGACACATGTAAGCAATACTCGAAGCACCGTATCCACGCATGCAGCGTCGACAATCCGAACTTCAAATTTGTTTCATTGATTTCCCTTTGCAATACAGTGTCGATGGCATTAAAATCTTTGCTGGTTACTCCACACAAATAGCACCGTTGAGCAGATTTCGTCAATGATACAGCGTTGCAAACTTTACCATCTATCATGGTGAACAACAACTTGTACATTACGGAGATTTCTTTTCCATCTATTACACTTTCGAATGGACGAAGTGACTTTATTTGTTCTTCAACAATTTGGACTTCATTAAGTGTTGACTCTGTGTCTTCGCGTAGAAACAGTAGTCTAAGCGGTCTACAAAATCGTGGAGACGAGGGTCTGGGGTTCTTCCAAACAACTATTTCTTCCTTCGATTGTTGATCATAACACACGAGTTGTAATGGCACGACTGAAGTAAAGAATACATGCGCATCAGATTTGCTGTCATCACTGAACGTCTGCTTATATTCACTTTGCCCAGAACTTCCATCGCAACCCCACTTGCAAATCAAGTCCATTTTACGAACATTATCTGGAGTCAATCTTTGAATGAGTACATTTTGGACGAGTAAAATACGTTCAACTGTATGATCTAATAGTGCCTGTAGTTGGACTTCTGCACTACTCTCTGTAATCCTGATTGCATCACGTGGTGGATAACAACGCTTTTTTGCTTTCATCACTTTTTCGTAAGACGGATATAGCTTACAGTTATTTTCCTTCCCTAATCTTCTCATTCCCTGGTAAGTACTCTTGGAGAATTTATATTCAATCATAGCGGAAAGTGCAGCCTCTTCGGATAAAGTAATTTCATCCGTTGCTGAGTAAGCTTTACGATACTTGGAAGCTCTTAAAGGACTCGTCATTGTTACGTCCTTAATAACTTTTGCGGCGTCGGATTGTCCTGAAGAGCGAAGGCTCATCTGAGTAGCGTATGCTAACTCGACCGAGTTGAACGATGTACGAATATCTTGGGTCTTCCTTCGTTTAGATCTTTCACTGGACATTGTAAACTCAAGGGACGGGCGGCCGCCCGTATTACCCGGGCTTGTTACTACAGTGTCTGTAGGTGCGGCAAAACATACCTGCTTGCTAAGCCATTCACCGTTATTCTTGAAAAATACACAGGATTTTCTGTGAGCTTGTTGCCACCTCGTTCTCATTTGATTGAAGAGTATCGAAAAAGTCTGTTTCGAGTCCTCAGGCACTACAACTGTACGTCCGGTGTCCTTGGAAATTTTTTGTACCATAAATTCGATCAAGGAAGCGAATTTATCGGATAAATGCTCGCTGATTATCAGAAATACTTCTTTCCTTGTCAGCACCAATTCTTTGTAACCGGATCCTGTAATAAAGACATAAAATTGTAGAAAATTGGTGTTAAAGGAAAAGATAAAATTTTCAATTAATACAAAAACTTGAACAATGTACATTATTTTACCAAATAAATAACCGCAATAATTGAAATAATTTTAAGAAAATTAGACAGAAAATATTGACATGGATTTGGTTAAAAGAAAGCTTTGCTTACTATATAATATATATATATTCAAATATTTTATTCGAATGTTATAACATTTCATTCATATTTAAGAAATTTTTATGTGGTTGATTTTAATATGTATATATATATATATGCATACGTATATATCATAATTAAATCACAGAAAATTTATATATATATATATACACATACATATATATTAAAATAATTTATTTCAAGCGTATAACAGCCGTCTTGTCCGTTATGATGCTACTTCACCCATTCTCAGGTAGAGGCGCAGCGGCTGCTCAATAGTGCCGCGTGCACGCTCGGCTACTGCACGATGCGAAAAAAATCATAACGGACAAGACGCACGTTTTCCGCAGGTAACTCTTGTAAATTTCGAAAGCTTATACATTAAACTAAAGGCCGAGACTAGGAGTTTTGCAAAATGTGACAAAATATATAACTTTTCGGACCGTTGAAAATATAAGTTTTCAAAATTATTCAATTTTATTTATGCCGAAGGCTATACTACATTTCAATCATTTATACATAAACTTTCGATTCAACCGATGTAAAAACATGTTCTACATACCTCCAGAAGTCGTATCCATGTTGCAGAATTGAAATTAAACCCGTCACTTTAAAGTTATGGGTTTTTGAAGTCAGCGTTATTTTCGTCTGTTCAGCGCGTGACACGTACACTCTTCACGAACACTCACTGCCAACTGACGCTGCGGCGCAGGTATACACTTAAAGGGCTTTCCCTTCCACAATAGAATGCAGTTACTAGTCCTCTACCTGAATGACTACTCAACTGACCCTATTTCGAACATTTATTTTTTGGGGTTTTGGCCAGGTTTTTGGGCTTTTCTCCTACTGTGCGCTGGCCCGGCCAGTTTGACGTTTCTTGTATCGTCTGCCATTATTTTCTGTCATCTTGGGTACGCAAGTTCAGAGCGTGCGCGTTTGACGGGTAACGCGCGCTCTGAACTTGCAAGGCTTGAGGAACGCACCCTTTGGCAGACGACGGCGCGGATGATTTGACGTTTTGCCTATCATTCGCGAACGCTGCTTGTTAACCAATCGGGTTCGAATCCCGTGACAGGCCGACCGATGTGACATTCCCCGCTTCGTCTTCTGTCGCTCCATGAGTCCGGACCGAGGCGTGAAGGTTGCCAACATTCAGAAGACTTGTAATTCTACCCGCAAGCGGTGATGATAAGAAATAAGATTGTTCAATACATTCGTAATTTTTATTTTTCAGAGCAATAAGGCACAGAACGATCAATAATTTGGGGTTTTTCAATTTTGGAGGCAACGAGCGAATGGTTTTTTTTCATATTGCCGTTATCGTGAAGATTCGACGCGGACGTTTCCATATCGAATCACGAATAAATTATTGAATTTTCATTACGACTTTGATCAAATTTTTCATTCTTTGTTGTTGCGGCAGTGATAATAATTATCACGCCTGATGGTATTATTCAATGAGAGTTTCTGTTATGGTTGTTATCTCAAGAAATAAAAATTAACAGAGTCGGCAAGAACCCAATATGTCTGGAGTTTCAAGTACCAAGGGACAGCACGTTTTTTTTGTTTCCTTTTTTTACAAGCTTTTATTTAACTTGACTTTCTGTTGAATGCAAAATGGAAAATCGGCATTCCATCCACTTCTCAACTACTTCGAGCTCTGAAATTTTGCAAACATGCAACTGAGAAGTGAGACAAGCTTTCATTTGTAGTCGCATATGGGTGACTTGGTAAAAATAATATTGTCTACTTTTAAGCATATTAAGTAAAAGCTCGGTAAAAAAATTATTTTCTTACATACGAATGAGTTCTATTCATGTTACCGGTATTCTGAATATCGGAATTATCCAGCTGGCGAGTGCCTCAATTTTGCGAAAAAACGGATTTTCGCACTTATACAAATAACAAAGATTAAATGCAAGTAGCCACAGCTGGTTCATCTGACTGCGAGCTGTTACGTGGGCAAAAAAGCAAACAGTGCTCCGTATGATCCCTGGACCCTCTGTCGAACATTTCTGAAACCATTCGTCGATTTTTACATTTCCTTTTTGCTTAGTTCCGTTCAAAGCGAGAGGATACCTTTGAAATCGACGACTTGCATGATGGTTGTAGGCGTTGTAGGCTCGGACTATCCGCGCCCAGTGCTTAGGGAACAGATATGAAACCGATTCTCTCGGTCATTTTCCTAGCATCCATAGGACATACTCGAAACCGTCTCGTCGAGTTTGTCATTGATTTCATCTCGTTCCTGATCAGGAGAGTGGATCATGTCAGCAGAGGTTTAATCTGCGAATACGATAGCACCTTTGAGCACGCGTTAAAGATTAAATTAACGGCTCGGTTGGGATATTGATGTAGTTGTCGCCATAACCCGAAGTAAACGATGCCGAAGACGTGGATGGTCTGTCGCCGAAACGAAGCTCGGACGATTGCCACTCAGTTCCTAGCGAACAGAGATAAAATCGATTCTCCCAATCATTTTTCTAGTATCCATATCACATTCTCGAAACCAACCCGCCGAGTTTGTCGTTGATTTCATCTCGTTCTCGATCGGGAAAGTGGATCGTGTAAGCAGCGGTAAAAGCTGCGAACATAACGATTGCTCCTTTGAGCACGTGTTAAAGATTAAATCAACGGCTCGGTTTGTCGGTTTCGCCATAACCCCGTCATACTCATCATACCCTGCATCGATTTCATCTCTGGTTCAGTGAACGATGCTGAAGACGTGGATGGTCTATCGCCGAAACGAAGCCCGGACGACTGCCACTCACAAAGAAACGTTGCGAGGTCGATGTCTCCGATTTTGATGAAATTTGGCATGCTTGTGGAATGGGTAAAAATAGGCGACACGTATTTTTTTTATATCGGCGGAACCCGATTTTTAAGGGTTGAAAAGCGCCCTCGAAAATTGGGGTGTTTTTCGTTTTTCGTCGATGACGTTTTAACGGTACGAGATATGAAAAAACTTCAAATTGCAACAATGTTTATTTTTTCGTGTACTATACATTGGAGATGAGAACGATGCAGATAGCAACAAATTTCATATTGTTTATTGCAAAAATGAAATTTTTTCAACCGTATCTCCGAGAATTTTTAATCGATTGGGATGTAAATTTGCATACATGTAGAGAATGGAAAAGTGCGAATAGCGATTTTTTCTTTTTCCGATATCTCACAATTAAGGGATTGAAACTGCCCGTCGATTTTTTTGCCGAGAGCATCGTATAATCAGCTAGCCTTTTGGCATTACGGTCTAAATTCACGTCAATATATGTTCGTGTTATGACACAATTGCACATTTGTAACATTCCAGCCCCCCCCCCCAACGGTCCCCCTCTCGAAAGGCAAACGTTCAAAGTTCTTACCGTGCGGCATGGACGAAACGTTGTAGAAATAAATATGGGTTACAAAGAAAGTACAATCAGTCAAAATAGTCGATACACATTTTCTCGTTTTCGAAATAAAAATGAAGTTCGAAGGGAAAAATGTTGTATTCTTCGACTACTAGACGCTCATGATGATAATGATGAGTACAGCAACAATTGGCGTGTTGTTTATTGCAATAATTCGTGAATTACTTGTGAAAAATCACTCTTCAGTTTCCCGCTCATATGGGCAGAGGCAAGGCTCGCAATCACGGACTGACTTCGTGCTTCGGAAAGCCACTGGATTACAATTGTATATTTACGAAGAAATTCCACTCCGCTCACCGTATCGAAGGCATTATCTGCAGAGATTACAGCGTTTTTGGGTTGCCGCTGCAACTCATGAACAGAATGATGCAAACATTTTTATCAGCTTATAACGCAGCATAATTTAATCTTTATCTTTAACTTTAATTTCACAAACAGCAGAACCAATGAACGAAAGAAATAAATCTTCGTAAAGAGCGACTACGGTGCAAAGAGCGGCTCTCATGATAACCTTGAAATCGCCTTATTAAAGATTAATAGCAGTTCTGGTAATAGCGTGTGTCGACGTAATTTTTTCGTGTGTATTTATCAATTGGGTTTCAAGTCATATAAATTCACCAACGATCATTATTGCTACAGTTACGACGGACAAGCCAGCCATACATTTTGAGTTCGAAATACAAATAAAAATGTACGTTAATCCGGTGAATGTTATTCAACTTCTATCCATAGCGATAAGTGCTATGAATTTGCCTCGCACTCCAATCACCGAACAGGAAAAACAGTTCAGTAAGGATCTAGAAAACATGATCATTGAAGCGATGGATCAACCTATGAAAATGGAAGTCGAAACTGGTTCGGATTTTCTGTCACCAATTGAAATTCATGAAGCAGCCGCAATAGAAGATGTCAGTGAAGGAGATTGGCACGGACAACAATACCTAGATCCAAAAATTGATGAAAATGTATGTACCCAAGATATAGAAGAATTGAGTTACGAATACAAGACAAGAGCTGTAGATTACTGGAGATCCGGGGCAAATGGGAATAGAAAGTTATCATCTGTTCAAACGAAATTCAAAAAGGTGAAATCAGAGCCACAGTTGCGCCGGTGGGCCCATAGTATAAATAAGGGTGGCACCTACAAAGAAAAGGTAACAAAGATAGCTCACTACACGTTAAACAATTTTAATGATGCTTTGGACAAAAGGCTGCCCGTCCATGATATAGATCTTCGACGATGGGCCTTACTTGCACGAGAAATTGTAGAAATACCAGCCGTAAATTTCCAAGCATCCGCTTCTTGGCTAAGGACATTCAAACACCAACATGGAATTGTGTCACGGAAGATTACTAAATATGTAACAAAACAACAGTTATTAAACGCTAATAAACTTGAAAACAAAGCTAATGAATTTATAAAAATGGTGAAAGTCAACATAGCCAACGTTGGGGCTGAAAACACAGTTAATTCTGATCAGAGTGGATTCAATTTAGAGCTACATACAGGCCGCACATTAGCAAAAGAAGGGCAGAAATCCGTTCAGACAGTTGTGCAATCAAAAACATCAACAACACACAGTTATACTATACAGCCTTTGGTTTCTGCGAGTGGCAAGCTTTTGGCACCTATGTTGATCGTTTTGAACGAACCTACTGGCAAATTTGGTCCTCGGGTGGAACAAACTATGTTCAGAGCCGAAAATATATTTCTATTGGCTTCGAAATCTGGAAAATTGACGACTAATCATTTCAACGATGGTTCCAAGAAGTATATATTCCCAATACGGGTCCAAAATCGGTAATACTTCTGGATTCTTGGAGTGGTCAATGTCCAACTACATTTAAAGAAATGGATATGCAAGGGAAATATATTAAAGTTTTAACTATTCCAGCAGGTAAATATATTGCACCAGTTTCATTAGTTCTGTAGACAATTAGTTCATATGATAATTAGTAATTCCTGTAGGTACGATTGGAATGATTCAGCCCCTTCATGTTTATGGCTTCCGTGTATGGAAAAACTTCATCAAACACTTTTCTGACGCAGTAGTATTATACAACTACGACGTCAATCTGCATTTGAAAGACAATTGTGTGTAAGAGATTGTTAAATTACAATCTCTTACACACAACCAGTTTTCTTCTCCACGGTTTACAAACCTTTTTAAATATGCGTGGTACAAAAGCGGGTACGAAGAAGGAAGATCACCAAACTTCGAAAATTCGGTACAATTTTGTTTTTCACAAAATGTACCGACATGCGATATATGCGGCGAACCAGCTATTATCACTTGTGCGTGGTGTAAGAAATCTCTTTGTTTCAAACACTTTTATCATGACTATCATTATTGTAATAAGTATAATCCATAAAAACATAGAGTTGAAACGTTTCCTAAATGAGTAAGCGTGAGAACACTTTTCCGATTGTGTTGTAATCTTCAAAGGCAGTACGTGGCGGGGGAGAATTTCTTCGTAAATATACAATTGTAATCCAGTTGCTCCCCGAAGCACAAAGTCAGTCCGTGATAGCGATCCTTGCCTCTGCCCATATTAGTGGAAAACTGAAGAGTGATTTTTCACAAGTAATTCACGATGTATTTCAATACACAACACGCCATTTATTGCTGTACTCATCGATATCATCATGAACGTCTAGTAGTCGAAGAATACAACATTTTTTCCTTTCGAACTTTATTTCGGCCCGTTCACGAGCTATAGAAAGAACGAAGTTTTTAAGGGTGCGTTGCCCCCTTAAGAGTGTCGTTCCGCCAAAACGAGAAAATGTGTATCGACTATTTTGACTGATTGTACTTTCTTTGTAACCCATTTTTGTTTCTACAAATTTTCGTCCATGCCGCACGATAATAACTTTGAACGTTTGCCTTTGGAGAGGGGGACCGTTGGGGGGGGGGGGGGGGGCTGGAATGTTACAAATATGCAATTGCGTCATGACACGAACATGTATTGACGTGAATTTAGACCGAAATGCCAAAAGGCTAGCTGATTATACGATGCTCTCGGCAAAAAAAAATCGACGGGCAGTTTCAACCGCTTAATTGTGAGATATCGGAAAAAGAAAAAATTGCGTTTCCGCACTTTTCCATTCTCTACATGTATGCAAATTTAAATCCCAATCGATTACAAATTCTCGGAGATACGGTTGAAAAAATTGCATGTTTGCAATAAACAATACGAAAATTGTTGCTATCTGCATCGTTCTCATCTACAATGTATAGTACACGAAAAAATAAACATTGTTGCAACTTGAAGTTTTTTCATATCTCGTGCCGTTAAAACGTTATCGACGAAAAACGAAAAAAACCCCGATGTTCGAGGGTGCTTTTCAACCCTTAAAAATCGGGTTCCGCCGATATAAAAAAATAAGTGTCGCCTATTTTTACCCATTCTATAAGCATGCCAAATTTCATCGAAATCGGAGACATCGACCTCGCAACGTTTCCTTGTGAGAAACAAATGGAAAATCGAAGAGCCACTTCCGAAATATTGCTTTTGCGGCAGAACAGAAAGAGTTTCCTGCATCGAATTGTTACTGGCGATGAAAACTGGATATATTTCGAGAATGCCAAACGCAGAAAATCGTGGCTTTCACTTGGCCAAGCGTCAACATCGACGCCACGGCCAAATCGCTTCGGAAAAAAGACAATCCTCTGCGTTTGGTGGGACCAGAAAGGAATCGTATACTATGAGCTGCTGAAACCGGGTGAAACTGTCAATGGGCATCACTACCGACAACAACTAATCAATTTGAACCACGCATTGCTCGAAAAACGGCCAGAATGGGACACGAGACACGAACGTGTGATATTGCAGCACGACAACGCTCCGTGCCATCGCAGTTCCATCGTCCAGGACATCATAAAAACGCTGAAATGGGATCTGCTACCGGACCCGCCGTATTCGCCAGACCTGGCCCTTCACAAGGGGACAGTACGGCAGTCGGATTTTTGTAATTTTTCGTACTCATGGTACATGAAGTTCAGAGCTCGAATATTAATATCCCAAAGCAGTTCGACGCCATATTCAGAAATTTTCGAGAAAATTGACTTCGAAATTTTCGAGCGCACTCTTATCCCACAAAGATGCAACGATATTCGAACCGGGCTCGTGGCGTACCCGGTAGCGCTCGAGTCTAGTAATCGCGGGGTCGCTGGTTCGAGTTTCACTTCGATTTTTTTTTTTTTTTTTTCATTTTTTTTTAATTCGCATACCTCCGTCATTTAAATATCCCGATAAATTTTTGTTGTATATAATCACATATTATTATATATAATTAATATAATATATCTATATATGTTTATATATGGACAAAATCCATATATAGTTATTTATGTACAAAATTCATTATAGTTATACATAATTGTATATTTTCTCATATATGATCATATATTATTTATATATAACAATAGGTGATTGTTTATAAAAAAATAAATAAATAATCCCGGGATAAAAATCATAAAATCTATGCTAATTCACATATATGTAATTATAATTGTCAATGATAAATGCAAGTCTTATTTTTGATTATCTCTTGCTTGAAATTGCGAATAGGCGATGTAAAAATATCGAGTAATAATATTTACATAAACTCCCTTGTAGATTAATAGGAATATAAATAGAAGAATAAATGTTGAAATATGTGAATATAACGCTTGCTTTGGCAACCGTCGATATTGTGAATAACAGTTCTGCGTACATCGTTTGCCTTTGTCCTGATCAACTACCTGCGAAGCGGGCACAGCTGTTTGTGCACAAAAGATTTCTGGGAATTCCAGAACGGGTGGAAGGGATACGGCGTCTTCCGCAAGGAATGCCTGTTTGAAGTAGCATTCGACCGTTGGTTTTCGGAGCAGCAAGTACTGTTTTTCGGCGTGGTGCACGATTTTGTAGAATATTCGATAAAAAAAGATCAAAATGTCGGGCGTGGGAGACGACGAGGTGCCTGGGCCTTCGACGGCACAAGATGATATTGAATATTCTTTGTGCAGTGAAGTTTCAAAATTACGATTGAAGGATGCCCTCGTATATTACGAGCAAATTCTCACACAAAATAATCTTGTGGCACCAACACCATCGGAGGTAATTACCGAAGAGGGAATGTTACTAGCAGAAGACTTGTTCCATTATACAGTACAAACTTTACACGAAAAAAAGTTTGTAACGGATGAAGAACTAATTATGCTTGATGAATTGGACGAAGAACACACTTTTGACGAACCTGCATCTGACAACGAAGATTCTTCTGAAAATTATGAGCCAGAGGAGAAAAGGGCGAAATCGTACACGGACAATATTCCGCTGGATTATAAAAGGAAAGTTATCAATATAGTTCGAGCACATCCGACATGGAGCCTAAAAGTTCTGCAAAAAAACGGGTGCAGCCGCTTAAAGCGCATGGAGGAATTGCCAAAATGGGAAAAACATGTAAAAAGCGGAGGAACCATGACAGACAAATACGCGATCATCGATTCGTGGACTTACGATCGCTTTGAGGAAGCGCGACAGAACAACCAACAAGTTACAACCCGGAACTTGCAGCAGTGGGCTTTATCGGCTGCGAGTCAATTTGAAAATTTTGATTTCAAAGCTTCCGATCGGTGGGTTGTCAAATTTAAACGGAGACATCGAATTCGCCAAAGAAAATCACGAAGTTTGTAACGAAAAGAGAAACCGCAACGCGGGGTGAAATCCTGGCTGCTGCAGAAGATTTTCGTATCCAGGCTCGTGATGTCATACCAAACTTTGGTCCCGATTTCGTCATTAATACAGACCAAACAGGTATTCAAAATTTGTTCTCATTTTCCATAATAAATTAATGTAGACTTTCGTATATAGTATTTTCAATTTATTCCTTTTCTATTTTTTTCAGGATGCCAATACCAGTCGACGTTCGACAGAACTCTGGCGACCAAAGGATCAAAAGTAGTGCTGGTAAAGCGGCAGCATATGAATAAAGTCACCCATTCCTATACTGCGCAGTACTCTGTCACCCTATCAGGAAAATTGTTGCCCCTGGTGTTCGTATGCCTACAAGAAACAACACGTTCATTTGGTCCCAGAGTTCAAAAATCGGTCGACGAGTACCTAAAAAAAATACGGAAACGTCGTAGTCACGTCATCAAAATCGGGAAAATTGACTACAAAGTTATACAAAGATTTTTTAATCAACGTTTTGAAACCCTACGTAAAAAAAGAAAAGTTTTTCTTAATTATCGATTCCTGGGGAGGCCAAACCGATACCGTGATGTACACTGAGGTGTTTCGAAATGACAGGCGTCTGCCTACTTGCACGGTGCAGGTAATTCCACCAAAATGCACTCCATTAGTGCATCCTTGTGACGTGTATTTTTACCGCCAAGTAAAAAATTTCATAAAGCGTCTGCAGAACTGCGCCTATCTGATAGAACAAGGACGTGAAATTAATGATAGAGAAGATTGCATAAAAATTAATTCTATTGTTCATCATCAGTTGTCTTCTCCGGTCTTCAATATCATGATCAGATATGCGTGGTTTGCTTCGAAACTTTGCAATCAAAGAGAAATCTTCATGAACGTGAATGAAGTTTGTTTTCCGATCGATGTATTGAAAAAAAATTGCGAATGTAACAATGCAGCGTTTGTACGGTGTGCGAGATGCCGTGAAAATTACTGTTTTGCTTGTTTTTACGATGGTTATCACTCTGGCTCGTGTAACATTACACCCGATGTATAAAACAAACGAATACAGACCGAATAATAAAGTATTCAATTCCTTACCCGACGTTTTTCATTTCCATCCTAAAAATGTTGTTGGTTATAAATATTGATACTTGAAAATGTATGTTTATAATCAAGAGATAATTAAAAATATGACTTGCGTTTTTTCATTTAAAAAAAATGAAAAAAAAAAATCGAAGTGAGACTCGAACCAGCGACCCCGCGATTACTAGACTCGAGCGCTACCGGGTACGCCACGAGCCCGGTTCGAATATCGTTGCATCTTTGTGGGATAAGAGTGCGCTCGAAAACTTCAAAGTCAATTTGCTCGAAAATTTCTGAATATGGCGTCGAACTGCTTTGGGATATTAATATTCGAGCTCTGAACTTCGCGTACCATGAGTACGAAAAATTACAAAAATCCGACTGCCGTACTGTCCCCTTGTCAGACTCTTACTTGTTCCGGTCGATGGCGCATGGCTTGGGTGGGCTACACTTGGCCAATTACGATGCATTGCGAAATTGGTTGGACGAATGGTTTAAGTCCAAAGACGCGTCTTTTTATCATCGCGGTATTTATGTATTGCCAGAGAGATGACAAAAATGTGTAAATAGGGAGGGACAATACTTCGAATGGACCATTTTTTGTATATTTCTTGAAATTTTCGATTTTTTATTGGTAAAAAAAAACCCGGAAACTTAGTTGCGCACCTAGTATTCGAAATTTTATCCTTCGAGCGATGACGAAATCCAATAACTTTTACACGAAAGGATTATTTAATCGAGAGCTCATTTATTCGAGAACGTGCATTCAGGTTGTCCGCAGTTTGAGTCATAAAAATACAGATTCAAACAATCTAGAACATTCATATCTCCGAAATAGAAAGAAGTGAGTATCCAATATTGGTAATACCATCTATAGCAAAAAGCCATATATCGAGGATACAAACTTCGAATGTGTAGATATAGATAGGCAAACGAGCGATGGTCCAAAATAGCGAACACCGAAATAGCGAACATCAAAAAAGTGGACAACATGCTTCATAATTTTCTGCCGATTTTCGCTAACACGTACGAGATTCTTTTAAATTCCTTAAGGGGGTATATACATTTGCAACAATCAAAAAATCAATTTCTTTTCTTGAAGGGATAACATCACTCTAGGAATTTCGAAAAATCGTCTTCTTTTGGCTTCAAAAATACTTTGGGATCATAAAAACAATATGCAATTGGTCCTGCAGCGATTTTTTGTTTTCAAGGTTGGATAAGTGTGTATACGTAAGGCAGGTTTGCAGTCACAAGAGCCCAGCGCTTGAGATATCAGCGGGCGGGCTCTAAGTGTAGACGACGCGGGTTCGATCCCCGGTAGCAATGCCTTTCTTTATTAAACATATATGAATTAAATGTAATAAATAATGCCTGGACAGGCAAAAGTAGCTAAAGTGGGAAGAAGTTCGAAATTTTGTAAATATAAAATGAAGAAAAAAATAGATAGAAAATCAATTCACCGGGGATCGAACCCGGACCGCAAGCATCGTTAACCCTCCGTCTGTACACTGGGTCTTTGAAGGCACAAGCCAAATTTTCAAATCGCATATCTCTGGATTTTGGAAGGGGGGTCAGTCGGATCCCGTCCGTAAAAAATCTAGGTAGTGGGGGTAAGTCGTACGCACGGGGGCACCACGATCGATCATTTTGTGTCTGAACAGCAGAAAGTGGAAATCTCGAGCATGCCGTAGAAGACCCAGTGTACACACGGTGACAGTATTTCGTGTAAGTAAGTAAAATTAAATTGATGCTTTTTTTCGACTCTTATAATAATTTTAACCTTCCTGAAATTATATTTAACGCATGTATATGTATTAGACTAATTCAAAAGCGACAATTTTTTTTTCTGAATTCCCTATTTGAAATTAAGTAATTAATGTTAATACAATATGTCCTTACACAGACGGTAAGAAAATAATGTTTTGCTGTGCGCTGTGTGGTGTGCCCGTGTGCGAAGAACATCGCACTGTTTGTGTATTCAGTGCGTGAACACAAATTTCCCGCAATAATACTGCATCTTTTTTCATTGTATTCACTTAATACTTACATTTACTTCATTACTACGATTATGTAATAAAAAAACATTTGGATTTGTAATGAAAAAAAAACTAAAAATAAACCGAAAAATATAATTTTGTCTGATTTTTTCTATTAAAAAAAGCGACCTTTTCGGTAGTCGAAATAAATATACTTTTTGAAAGTAGCACATTCACTGTATTTTTTCCTAATAGTACATCTATTCAGCTATACAACCTCGAAAGAATTTTATTTTTACATGAACATTTGTTTTAGTTCTGATTTCTTTTATGAAAATCGATTTTTCCTCCATTTTTGGTTACATTTATTGTTGTAAAAAAATATTTACAATGAATGTGTTTATAAATGATTGGATCGTGGAAAGAAATGTAAAAATGATTCAGAATTTCTTCAGATTTTTTTGCCGTTTTTTTCGTAGAAAAAACATTATCAGAACTTTACGACCCAGTGTACAGACGGTGTCCCAAAATTTAAGTGTACAGACGGAGGGTTAATCCGTCATGCTGCCAACTCAGCCACGACGCTCATCGAGGATAAGGACACATTTATGATACACGCTTATCCATAATTATATTCCAAATGTCGCTCTTCGATGATTACATATGCAGCGCCTTCTGCTGCTGGTTGTTTTCACGCGCTTTAGAGTGCTTAGCAACAAAAAAACAAGCTTAGGCTGCTGCTTGGTCCTAGTAACCGTCAGCTAAGCTTATTATTCTTCATTGTTTTCTGGTGTGTTGGATCATTCACATCGTGTTACGAGTGCGCTATAAATCTCAGCGAAGATCATGGGAAAATCGAAGAAAAGGAAGCGTACGAGAGAAGAAGAACAGGAACATTGTCAACGGAAAATTAAGAAACTAATGAATAGATGGAAACGGGCTAAATTCATCGAAGATTCTTCACCAACCAATCCAAACAGTTATATGAGCAACGTATCACCGTCCGTAGAGGCGTCACCTGAATATAACGAAGATAAAGAGAGAGATATATATATATTCAGAGGCGATGACTTTGGCTAGACGCAAAGCAGATCGTACTCACCTTTCTGGTAGAACTTATCCACAAGGACAGTCATCCAGATCGGTCGAATATATTTCTTAGTTTTCTCTTTCTTCGAGGCGATGACTTTGACTCGAGGCAAAGCAGATCGCACTCACCTTTCTGGTAGAACTTATCCTCAAGGACAGTCATCCAGATTGGTTATATACACCTCCTCCCCCCTGTTTTTTCTCGCTTTAGATAAAGACACGGATCAGGAAAAAGAGACCCGAAGCGACGCCAATATCGATTTGATCACCCAGTTACCGATGGAATCGATAACCAATGACTGTGTCACGGTAAATGAGAGAGATCCTCCAGAAAGCTTGGAAGAGGATGTACTTCAAGCTTTGGGATTACCAGCCAAAAACAAAATCGAAAAAATTAAAATACAATGTGATCTGAAAGATCTACTAATCGAATGGTTAACGATAGATCATGAAAAGAATATCAAGGATATTCTCTTGCCCAAATATCCTCGCGAAATTGAGGATTGCTTCATCGAAGCCCCAAAGCTTAACCCTGAAATTAAAGCGTCTTCAGGAGTACAGACTGTCAAAAGAGATGAGCATTTTATTGCCAATCAGAACATTGCGGGCTCACTGATTGTGTCAATATCACTGATTCTTCAAACACTATTAATGAAGAATGATGACATTGACAAATACGAAATAATTGAAAAGTTGAGCGACTCTATAAAGATGGCAGCTCAACTCCATCGGAACTTCTCCACAGCGAGGAAAGCTTTTATTTCTCCTACAATCCAAGCAGAAATCAGGTCGGCGCTGGATGAATCAAAAACTGACACTTTCCTCTATGGCGAAAAATTGTCAGAAACTGTAAAATCGGTTAAGGCTATGGTCAAATTTGAAGAGGAATTAAAATCGAAACCACCACAGCCAAAGCCAGCGCCAAGAAAAACTTTAAACTGAAGAGCCCTACCTGTACGTCAAGGGAAGCAGCATCAAGGGGGGCGACAGGAGCTTCTCAAAAATGAATTTTCGAGCGAGATCGCAGAGCTCATCGACTAGAGGCCCGGGTCGGCACCAATCACGGACTCACATAAATCGCAAACCAACCTCTCACACAAGACAGTAGAGGTAAAGGCGGGAAACATAAAAAATTATTTGAAAACCTGGAAAGAGATCTCGACCGACCCATTCATAATACAATGTGTCAAAGGGTATAAAATACCAATCATGGGTCAGATAAGTCAACCTAAGTCACCTCGAGAACCAAAACGATCTATCAGGGAAATAGGCGAGATAAAACAGGCTATAAACAAGTCGATTAAGAAGGGGGCTGTTCGCCAATGTCAACCCAGCGAGGGACAGTTTCTCTCAACCTTTTTTCTCATACCAAAAACAGACGGTTCAAAAAGATTTATTCTAAATTTGAAAGGCCTTAATAAATTTATTTGCCAGGAGCACTTTAAGATGGAAGATATCAGGACCGCAACAAGACTTGTATCGGAGCAATTTTTTCTAGCGTCTATTGATTTAAAAGATGCCTATTTCCTTATTCCGATTCATCAATCTCATTGTAAATTTTTGCGATCCCAATTTTTGAACCAGACTTATAAATTCACTTGTCTTCCATTTGGATTATCGACTGCCCCTTATGTTTTCACCAAATTGATGAAACCTATAATGCATCGACTTCGATCTGAAGGATTAATTTCGTGCATTTATTTGGACGATATTCTCTGTGTAGGTGATAACTATACAACATGCCTCGAGAACATCACTCGAACAATAAGTCTCCTACAAAGTTTGGGATTTATTATTAATTTTGAAAAAAGTACCTTAATACCGGCGAAACGATGCAAATATTTGGGTTTCAACATTGATACGAAAAAATTCACGATTGAATTAACGGACGAGAAGAAGACGAAATTAAAATACTTGATTGATTCCTTTCTTAAAAAACAAAAATGTAAAATTAGGGAGTTCGCTCAGTTGATTGGCTCCTTAATTGCAGCCGGTCCAGGAGTATCATACAGTTTATTGTACTGTAGAGATTTAGAAAGAGCAAAGACGTTTGCATTAATCTTAAATGCTCATGATTATGATCGTATTATGCACATTCCCCATTATACACGGAAACATCTTCTTTGGTGGAGGAGTAGGCTAACGGACGCTTGCAACACTATAAAAAAAGCCCAGTACAGCGCTGTGATTTTTACGGATGCCTCACTTACCGGATGGGGAGCATCCTGCAAGGGAGTATCTTCGGGAGGCTTATGGTCATTTAACGAAAGAAAAGAATCTATAAACTACTTAGAATTATTAGCTATTCTCTTCGCTCTAAAAATGTTCACGGCCAATCTGACGAATTGCGAAGTCCTCTTACGAGTTGACAATACCACAGCCATTCATTATGTGAATAAGATGGGGGGAACACGGTTCCAGAAATTTAATAAATTATCAAAAGAAATTGGCAGTGGTGTGAAACACGAAATTTATGGATTGTTGCGACCTATATACCATCAAAGGAAAACATTGAAGCAGATCTCGAATCGAGAATTAATAACGTGGACACAGAGTGGGAATTGTCTTTTTCAGCCTTTCAAAAAATAGTAAAAAACTTCGGAATACCAGAAATAGACCTCTTTGCTTCCAGAATAAATACCAAATGCAAAAGATACTGCTCCTGGCATAGAGATCCTGATTCGTTCGCGGTAGATGCCCTTACTATATCGTGGAAACCCTGGTTCTTTTAAAGTTTTCCGCCTCTTTCTCTAATTTTGCACGTCCTTCAAAAAATCAGACGCGACTAGGCAGAGGGTATTTTAGTCGTGCCATGGTGGCCTACCCAACCATGGTATCCGATCTTCCATTCTATGGTAAGAGGAGATATCTTACAGTTCAGACCGTCATTGGATCTTTTGTGTTCTCCGTGTACATCAATACGCCATCCACTAGCTACCAAACTTACCCTGGTGGCAGCGCGTGTATCAGGGAAGGTTTCTTAAGACAAAATATCTCGGAGGAGGCTTCAAGGATTCTCCTAGCATCAATCGCCGAATCTACTTTAAAACAATATAATTCACACCTTAAGGAATGGTGGAAATTCTGTATGAATAAGTCCCTCGACGTATATGCTGCCTCAAACAGTGACATTTTGGATTTCCTCACAAAAAGGTTCCACGAGGGAGCTTCTTATAGTACACTCAATTGTGCAAGATCAGCAATCAATATTTTGTATAAGAAAGCGACCACCGAGGACTCACTCATTAGCCGGTTTTTGAAAGGGATATTCAAAATAAAACCGCCTAAACCAAAATATGACGAAACCTGGGATACGGAAAAGATTTTGAATTTTATCGAGAATTTGGAGGCGAATAATGATTTATCTTTGACATGTTTAACGGAAAAGTGCGTAGTATTACTTGCCTTATGCACTGGTCATAGAATACAGACTCTAGCAAGCCTAGACATAAGTAATATTTCGCGACAAGAATCAGAAATAAGAATAAAAGTTTCTGCTAAATTAAAGACCTCTCGCCCGGGTACGGTACAACCCTTGCTAACGTTACCTTTTTTGCCGGACCGACCAAAACTGTGCGTCGCCACAGCATTATTGAATTATTTAGACCGTACAAAAGAATTGAGAGGTGATGTATCAAGCTTATTTATTGCAACAAGGAGACCGTATAAAAAGGTCTCAGCTCAAACGATCAGCAGATGGATAAATCTTGTTTTGAAAAAGGCAGGAATCAACACTGATATTTTTTCGGCATATAGTATAAGACCTACATCTACCTCAGCAGCTCTGACTAAGGGAGTAGATCTCGAAACAATAAAACGTACAGCAGGATGGTATAACAGATCACTAATGTTTGCGAAATTCTACAATCGCCCCATTGTATCGGATAATAAGTTTTTTGCTGTTTCAATACTCACAAAGAAGTGATACAGTTCATAAGGGCCTGAGGCTACATGTTGTAAGACTGTGATATTTTAATAAATGTTTCGTTCTTACCCAAGAATTCGAATCATTTACTGTAAGCAACGAAAAATTGTAAACTCTAAACTGCTGCATATGTAATCATCGAAGAGCGACATTTGGAATATAATATAACGATCAAACGAACTTACCTTTACGTGAAGTTCGATCGTTATTATATGAAAATGTCGCTCGAGATGATTACCTCCCTCCCTGCCCAATAAATAACCCATACAATTTCTCAACAAACAACTCTTAAAAATGAAGAATAACAAGCTTAGCTGACGGTTACTAGGACCAAGCAGCAGCCTAAGCTTGTTTTTTTGTTGCTAAGCACTCTAAAGCGTGTAAAAACAACCAGCGGCAGAAGGCGCTGCATATGTAATCATCTCGAGCGACATTTTCATATAATAACGATCGAACTTCACGTAAAGGTAAGTTCGTTTGATCGTTATATGTTTAGTGTTGCTTATCCATAATGTTTAGTAACAGAAAACGCCGAAACGACCGCGGCAAAGGCTCAATATTTCTTTTTGAATCTTCCACGGTCGTTACGGCGTTCTACTTTTCAACGCGTTTCGTCGTTAATTTTTTTAACCCGCATTCTCAGCATAAACAAGCAACCGAGAGAAAACAATTATCTCGGTACATGTTTTTCTCGTTGAAATTCATTTAATGCATATTCCAATCCACCACGGCCACACATATATGTCGAGCTCGTTCAGACGGAAAACCTCGCTTCGTTCGCCTGTCGAGTAAGCACGATTGGCGAAGGGCGGAGACTCTTCCCCCACCGAGCTACCCATTCGTGTTCACGCCAGCCCCCTGATAGCCCTGTCGAATTAGTCCAAAAAACGGGCAAAGATTTACAAACATTTTTAGCAGCAATTTTCTTTCGGAATTCGTTGGGGGGGGGGGGGGGTCACTGGTAGTCTAAATTCAAAAAGTAGAGGTACCAGACTTTTCACTTCATCCGCCATCTTGATTTAAAGGGTTATTTTTTGTTTCTTGAATAACTCGTTCATTTTCAATTTTACACGCAAAATAGTTATTACAAAAGTTGTTTAAAATTAAATTTCCTACAATTTTGGTCCTCATCAATTTTTTCAAAGGATCGATTTTTTTTCGATTTATACCCGAAAAGAGGGGGGTGAATTTTTGTTATCGAATAACTCGTTTATTTTCAATTTTACACGAAAAATTGTAATGAACAAAGTTGTTTAAAATTAAATTTCCTACAATTTTGATTCTTAACAATTTTTGGTAGGATCTATATTCTTCGATTTATACCTGAGAAGAGCAGGGGGTGAACCTAAGTATTCTATTATCGCGTTTATTATTGATGTTGTATCATTATTTTTTCTGTCTGTTTTTTTTATGCTGATATTCGTTGTAAATTTGATGTGTTGAAAATTTTATTCGCTACAATTATGATTCCGATTTTTTCTAAAGTTTATGTTTTTGGGACGCACGTTCACGGTAAAGGAAAAGAGGGGTGTAAATAATCAGTTTATCGAACAGTATAATTTTTACAATCGAAAAAATGAATTTTATTTTCTTTTCAGTACACTTTCAAAAGTCTTTCGAAATTTCAATTACGTCTGTTTGGAACGTTTAGCCGATGGCTCAGCCAAGTTTTCGTCGTTTGATTCTTCCTCGTAATTGTCGACGAATTCGTCCGGAAGCTCAGGATCGGAGGTGACTTGTTCTGAGCGATTTTCGTCACTACCAAGGTCATCTTCATCCAGCAGCTCTCGAATTGAGACAACGTTTTCGCAGGTTTCTCCGTTGCAGTTGTGGCATAAGACGGAACATTTGAGTCCGGATTTGCGACAACCACACATTTTTCCGCACGTCGTTTTGCATTTACATGATATCGTCTTCAGCAAAAATTCTGGTGCTGGATCGGCCATTGTAGCGACAGGTTCGAGTCCACGATTAGTTTTTTTCCACCCCTCATTCCGTAGCGTTGACTTCATACTCCATCCACATTTGCACCTGCAGGTACGTCCTGTAGATATGTTGTTCTGCTGCTGCCGAGGTAGGTGGAAGCGTCGCAAAATTGAATTTGTTCCTCGTAACTGATTTTGTGAAGTTCTTGAATCTCAGGTCGTCGAGTGTTGTTACATTTTCATCGCCCCCAAACAATGCGATTAGGAAACATTCTCCAGCTTGAGCCAAGCAATGTTTGTGAATGTTTGCCTCGCGGAACAAGCTCAGAGCTGTGTTCAAATTGTTGTGTTTCTTGAGAGTCTCGATGAATTTCAATTTTCCTACGTTGAGTATTGAAGACGTAGTATCGCATCCGCTTCAGCAATCCTACTTCAGCAATTAGTGCAGTAGTTATGAATTGAAGAGAACCTAAATTATAGCAAATTCCAAACAACTTTGGGAATAACCATTTTTCGTGTCAAATGGACTTTTAACGAGTTATTCAATAAACGAAAATTCTCCCCCGCTCTTCTCAGGTATAAATCGAAGAATATAGATCCTACGAAAAATTGTTAACAATCAAAATTGTAGTACCTTTAATTTTAAACAACTTTGTTTATAACAATTTTTCTCGTAATATTGAAAAGAAACGTGATAATACAATGATAAGATTTTACCCCCACTCTTCTCAGGTATAAATCGGAAAATATTGATCTTACGAAAAAATTGATGAGAATCAAAATTGTAGAAAATTTAATTTTAAACAACTTTGTTTATTACAATTTTTCTTATATAAACTTAAATAAACGAGTTAATAAACTCTTAAATAAACGAGTTATTCGATAACAAAAAATTCACCCCCTCTTTTCGGGTATAAATCGAAAAAAATCGATCGTATGAAAAAATTGATAAGAACCAAAATTGTAGGAAATTTAATTTTAAACAACTTTTGTAATAACTATTTTGCGTGTAAAATTGAAAATGAACGAGTTATTCAAGAAACAAAAAATAACCCTTTAAATCAAGATGGCGGATGGCGTGAAAAGTCTGGTACCTCTACTTTTTTAATTTAAACTACCAGTGACCCCCCCCCCCCCAACGAATTCCGAAAGAAAATTGCTGCTAAAAATGTTTGTAAATCTAAAATACTAATTCGACTGGGCTATGACACTGGCCGCTGAAATCGGCTCGGGAAATGTAGCTCGGAATTATCGCCGAGTTTTGCCGCTTGTAGCGCTGGCAGGTACAACACTGTTGTAATGGGATCTGGGGAGGGGATGGGTTTGCCTGTGGGTGTAGGGAGTGTAGGCAACGAATTCAGGCGTACATAGAAGAACAGTTCCTATGGGCGGCTTGAAGACAAGTATTCTGCGACCCAAACTGCCGCGAGGCGGCGTGACGAGCGCACAGCTGTCGCGGCGGGGAGCGGAATGAGACACCTCTCTCTCTCTAACACATTGCAAAGCGAGAACAAGCTTCAGCTAAGAGCCTTGGTTCAAAACCAATTTGCATGCATTTTTTTCAGATAAATAATTTATAAACCTAGCTTTAAGTATTTTGGCGCAGTATAACGTTTATTAAGGCAATTAATTGAAAAAAAACAAAAACAAATTTAGGAAATACCGAGCGCTTTTTTTTGTGGCATGAGGAACATATGCTGGACGATTTCTTTTCTTTCTTTCTTCTTCTTTCCTGGAATCTCATTCTTATTGACATTTTCGTCCGATAAAATTAAATAAACTTGTCATGAACTAATAAATTAAATTAACGCAAGCATACAAATATTCAATCAACCCACTCTTCGTTAATTTTAGTTCACGTGTGCTCATTATATAAGAGAATTATTGGAGCCGAGGAAAAATTAGTTTCACAAATTGCCAATCTTCAGACAAAAATAGAAAAAACATGCGTGAGCTAAAATTATTGAATGGAAACCACGGGAAGGCGGCGGGTTTCTTCCATCAGGAGGGAGAGGATGTATTGGAGTAGGAGGGTCTCCATATATATCCAAACTTTGAAGTGGTAGTGCATGAGGCGTTCTATACCATTTCGATCGGTCAAAAAGTTGTCCACTCTCAAAAAAATTGAAATTTTGTCAAATTATTTAATTATATGAAAAAAAAAACAGTGTAAATTTTTTCAAAATATTTGGATCGCATTTTCTCGATTTTTTTTTTTTCAAAATTTTCAAAATACCGTTATATCTCGTGAGCATTTCATTTAACAAAAAAATGTTTAAGACAAAAAAGTTGCAATTTTACATGAACTTTGTGAAAAAAATTTGTTTTGAATTTTTGGAGTTTAAAAAAACGCCCATTTTCACCAAAATTATATAAAAATATTTTTTTTCGGTCGGTATGTCACTTGATTTTTCTCAAAAAATTCCAGAAAATAATCTGAAGTGTGTACAGTAACACCTATTTTTTTTCAGAGTGGCTCGATTCGTTGTTCCAAAGCTGTGCTTTGTTTTATTATTATGAGATATTTTTTTCTAGACAAATCAATTATCATTAAAAATTATTCTCTCCCAAATTTTTCTCACATTTTTCAGGTAATAAACATCCATAACAGTAATAATTTTTTTGAGCTTAATCATAATTATGGCTAACGTATACAAAGTTAACTTTTCCATACAAAGTAACGTTCGTCGTCCAACATGAGAATTGTGATACAAAGTAACGTCGTCGTGCAAAATGGAAAATGTGCTACAAAGTATCGTTGACCGCCCAATACAAACATTGCCATACAAAGTAATGTGGGCCGTCAAATGCCTCCTACATCCTTCAGTTTGTCAACATTCCCCCTCCATGCCAAAATACTATCGGAGTTCTCAGTGTGTTTTGATTTTTTTACACTAGGTTGCACGGTGTGAGCCAAGCAGAGAAGTCATATGCTTCCTTTGAATTTTCTTGGTGGTTTCTCGAGTGCCTTGTTACAAACTAATCCATGAGTAATTATTTTGATGATGGCATCAACGAATAATATGTCGACGCAATTTAATCGGTGCTGCGACCCACTGGGAAAGCCCCCCGAACACGTAAAAGAAAAATTTGGGAGAGAATAATTTATAATAATAATTGATTTGTCTAAAAAAAATATCTCATAATAATAAAATAAAGCACAGCTTTAGAACAACGAATCGAGCCAGTAAAAAAAATAGGTGTTACTGTACACACTTGAAAGTATTTTCTGGAATTTTTTGAGAAAAATTAAAAGTGACATACCGACCAAAAAAAAATATTTTTGTATAATTTTGGTGAAAATGGACATTTTTTAAACTTGAAAAATTCAAAACAATTTTTTTTTATAAAGTTCATGTAAAATTGCAACGTTTTTGTCTCAAACATTTTTCTGTTAAATCAAATGCTCACGAGATATAATGGTATTTTGAAATTTTTGAAATTTTGAAAAACTCGAGAAAATGCGATCCAAAATTTTGAAAAAATGTATACTGTTTTTTTTCATGTAATTAAATAATTCGACAAAATTTCAATTTTTTTGAGAGTGGACAACTTTTTGATCGTTCGAAATGGTATGGAACGCCTCACACACACACATATATATACTATATATTCGTTTCTAATATAAAAAATATATTAAAAAACGACTAGAATAATTGTTTTATGATCTCTTGTGCAAGGAAAAACCTTTATTAAAAAAAAAGCACCATACGTGATTCGATCCCAGAACTTTCGCATTGGCATCCGTTGACGCTGCTCTCATGGCTATACGAGCTTATACGAGAGTGTAAAAGATACAACTGTATAAAACCTGTGAGCGCGGGCTTGCTATTCAGTGCTTACTATTTGGGATTATTTTCGATTATACGAATAATTTTTAACACAAACAACTTATATACCACTTGTATAATTTAGCACAAAATTTTCGGTTACGAAATATAATTACCACCGTTCGCACGCATCGTTATCATCGAATATTGGTTATCCCTGCAATAACCAACATTCGTGAAATTAATAATTATTTACCTAATTATTTTAGATTAATTAATATTATAAAAGTATTTAGGCACAATTATGTTTTGGCTTCTTCGAGCTATTTGCTGTTTTTGATCCGAAAATTCACCGTACAGCATACAATGTTGCATTATTTCTCTAAACAAAAGAAAAAAAGTCACGTGTCATCGTGTTCTGGAATACGATGAAATGACAAATTGGAATTTTTGCGTTTCGAATTAAGGCATCCCCCGTAGGCACATAAAACGTTAGTTGGCATTTTCTACACTTATTTAATCCAGAAAGTTAAAGAGCCCGGGAACCTGTCACAATGAACTCGAACTCGGACGTTACTCGACGCAAGAGCGGAAAGGGGATCTTATGGAACTATGTGGTAGTGGAACAAAGAGAGAGCGCTAGCGAAACAACAAGGTGGAAGAGAGGACGAGCATGTCCCCAGCGAGAACGGCCGCACGTTTTCCCAGCGGCTATTATACCTATGAGAGAAAGCAGGACACAACGATGTCCCCAGCGAATAACATCTGTAAGAGTAAGCAGGACGCAGTTATGTTCCCAGCGTTTAAGCCTACGAGAGGAAGCGAGTGCGAGAGTGTAAACTGCCGTCAGCGCCGCCAATCGAGAACTAACCGTGGGGACATGTCCCCAATAAAGTCGGCATATAATTTCCTTAAGAATCAGCCTTCTATGTACGTCTGAATCCGTTGGTGTAGGGCAACACAAGAAATATGAATAATTTGCAATATTTGAAACCGTTGTAATGAGAATTTGCGTTGCCAAACAATTTCGTCTTTTCGTAAACCGCTCTTCCGGCTTTAACCAAATTGTCCGTTCTTCTTGTTGCCACTTTCCAAAATTTCTACTCTCGGCATTTCGGGGTAAGAGAAAAAAGTGACTTTCTCACGATTTGAGATGTAACCCGAAGTACACTTCGGTGCGATACACGTCGGCATGACGAATCTATGCAAATGTTCGGGTTCACCATACCTGAGGGAAATCTCAGGTAGTCACGTCAGTGCCAGCGCCACGTACAGGGCGCTAGCAGAATTAAGAAATGGCTACAAAACGCGAATCGTTTCGTCGTATGGGAAAAGCGGCCAATGTCAGGGGGCTGGTTCACGCTGACTGCGATGAGGACTTGAGCGGTGATCACGACTCGCGGGGTTACAAGGGAATCTGCAACCTCGACAGAGGCGATGAACACAAAATTATATTTCCGAACTCGCCGCCGCGATTTAGCACCATGTCCGAGGCACGCCGAAAACAGAGATTAGTAGGGAGATGTACAACGCTCCCCTTTTCGGCGTGCCTCGGAAATGGCGCTAAATTGCGGCGGCGAGTTCGGGAATATAATTTTGTGAGCATCGCCTCTATCGAGGTTGCAGATTCCCTTGTAGCCGCGCGAGTCGTGATCACCGCTGAAGTCGATTTTGCAGTCAGCGTGAACACAAATGGGTAGCTCGCCGGGGGGGGGGGGGATGTCTCTGCCCCTCGCTCACTCGACAAGCGAACGGAGCGAGGTTTTCCATCCGATCGAGCTCGACACATATGTGTGGCCGTACCGCGGATTGGAATATGCACTAAATGAATGGATGTATTTCCGAAAAGCGGAAACCGAACTTCGACCTGAAATTTGGCATACACCTTCCTTTCAATATTACAAGAAAAAGGGATTTTTGGCGACTCGTCATAGTTTTCGAGATATCGATGTTTGAAAGTAATTTTTTTCATCGCGCGCCTACCATATCTATAGCTGACGGGCTCAGCTATGGCCATACCTATATATCTTATCGCGCCTTCCGCTTTGCCCGGATCTTCGTCGAGTTTGTTTGGAGAACTCTCCCTCTCCAACGTTTCCACGACCGGCGCGCTTATGGTGTTAAACCTCGTATAGCGAATTCTCATTTTTACGGAAACGTTGTAATGGTTCCTGCGCTCGGGACTCTAACTTTCGCTTTATTGTATGGATGATACGTATTGAAAATTATGAAATAACCATAAAAAAACAATCATAGAAAAAATCGAAAAAATATTTTAAAAAAGGGAAAAAAAGATAATTTTTTTTAACGAAAAAAAAATAGAATAAAAAACCAAAAACAACAAACGAAAAATGAAGAAAAAAATGGAAGAGGTGCTCTGCGGCCACTGCAGTGATCTACGCATCCCACGATTCCACACACCCATCCGAGGTGCCCTGCGCCCACCTCAGTGTTCTACGCACCCCACGATTCAACATATCCAAGTTTGTTTGGATTTGTTTGGGTTCGTTTGGTGTTTGTTTGGGTTTGTTGGGCACCTCGCGTCTCCACGCACCCATGCGAGGTACCCTGTGCCCACCCTAGTGTTTTACGCAATCCACGATTCCACTCACCCATCCGAGGTGCCCTGCGCCCACCTCAGTGTTCTACGCACCCCACGATTCAACATATCCAAGTTTGTTTGGATTTGTTTGGGTTCGTTTGGTGTTTGTTTGGGTTTGTTGGGCACCTCGCGTCTCCACGCACCCATGCGAGGTACCCGGCGCCCACCCAAGTGTTCTACGCACCCCGCGATTCCACATATGCGAGTTTGGATTTATTTGGGTACCAATAAATTCTCCATCAAACGTGAAAACGAAAAATGATCATTACACCAAAAACGACAATGGGGCTAGATTTCGCGGTGGAGGGGGGGGGGGGGGGGGTACACGAAAATCCGCACAAAGCGGAGAGCGCGATAAGATATATAGGTATAGCCATAGCTAAGCCCGTCAGTTATAGATATAGCAGGCGCGCGATGAAAAAAATAACTTTGAAAAATCGATATCTCGAAAACTATGGCTTGTCGCCAAAAATCCTTTTAGGGGATATCTTATAACATTAAAAGGAAGGTATATGCCAAATTTCAGGTCGAAATTCGGTTTCCGCTTTCCGGAAGTTTATCCAAAAAATCAACGACGAAGCGCGTTGAAAAATAAAACGTCGAAACGTCCGTGGAAGGTTCAAAAAGAAATCCCGAGCCTTTTCCGCGGTCGTTTCGGCGTTTTTTTTTCAACAGTAAACATTATGGTTAACCGTGTATCACAAATGTTTCTTTATCCTCAATGAGCGTCGTGGCTGAGTTGGCAGCATGACGGAGGAGTCGCGCATCGCCGACGATCGTGGACGCACGTGTTCCATAGCGCAGTCAAGATTGTTGTTCTTATTGCTAATCCCAAGTAAATATTTCGTCTAGTGGTGCGCGACGCGGGTCCTACCGCTGTGCATAAGAGCGAATTGAACAGACTAAATAATCGACCAAGTAATCAAGAATATCAATAATTAGAGACCCCGGCATCCGCGAGCATGGAAGAGCGTCACCGCCAATGGTGGAAAGACAAGCGAAGCGCAATCGTTCGCGTTAAAAGGATGGGAGTTTCCCAGATGCTGAAAGCGCTAACCGTGCTAGCAAACAATCCAAAATGCCCAAGCTCACCTCTGATAACCTAGATAAACTTTATCTCCAGGCCCGAGCAGGGCAAAATATCGTGAATAAGCGGGCCCTTTACCCACCCCCTAACCTCAATTCGGTGAGAGAAGCCCGCGTGTCGCAGTCTAGTGCAGCAGGGCCATCTAGCGTTGACCCCCTGCAACCAAGCACCTCTGCCTTACCGGCAGACGGTTGGATAGTGCCGAAAAAAAACCAGTCGCGTCAAAGAGATGGCAGCACTGAGCAGGACCCAACAGTCGGTAAAGGAGAACCAGTATGAAGTTCTCTGCGAGACGAAGCAGATGGAGGAAGATTTGTCCAGGCCCCTAAGCCTTGGAATAAATCAGCACAAGAGACAGAGCCCGCCACCAATCCACACCCGTAGCACGAATATAAACGCGTTAGCGTCTCTCCTCACTACAGGCGGGATAGATAAAAAGTCATTCACAATCAGCCAATCTGACGCCCACAGCCATACCATATGGCCGAAGACAGACACGGCCGTCTCAGCGATCCCGACGAACCTAAACGCCGCAAAAATTCTCCTCTACACATACACGCCGAGCAGTGCTCGCCCCAAATCGTACCTCCTGAAAGGAATCAGAGGGGACTTCACCGACGACGACATCTTCGCAGAAATCAAGGAGCATGACCTTAAGGAGGTGGAGATACTAAAATTCTCCAGATTTTTCTTCGACTCCTCCAACAAACATCGTTACCACTACAGAGTCCAAATCTCTCACGCCAGTTTGGCAAGAGAGCTCATCAAAATCGCGAACCTGATGTATCAAAGCGTATGCTGGGAGAGACTCAAGAAACCCCACGTCTTCCAATGTAAGAATTGTCAACGTATTCGAGACGCGAGTCACAACTGCCGGCTGAAGTTTAGATGCGTCAAGTGTGCAGGAGAGCACGGTCCTAATAACTGTCCCATCACGTCGGTGGACGCCAAAGCGACCCTCAGGTGCGCCAACTGTAATTAAACCGGTCACCCGGCGTCGTACAAAGGGTGTCCGTACATTAAGTTCACACTGAACCTCAAGCGAGAACAGAAGGCCCCTATTGCAGAGCCAACAAGACCGAAAAATCCAGCGGATATCAGCAACTACCAGCGGACGCTTGTCGTACGCACAAGCCGCAATCGGACCGTCGAGGAACCAGCGCCAGCAACCCCCACCACAATATCGAGAGCAAGAAAGTAACCTCAATCGATACAACTGGTCGCAAGGCCTCCCTGCCCAGCATCCACACACCCCCACTCCCAGCACTCCGCCCGAGTGGGTGGGCGACTTAAAAAAGGAATTAGCAGCATTAATTGCCAGTCATCTCCATCTATCTCAGCCCAAGTAGCATCAAATACAGCGAAGATTGACTATCTCCTCTCGACGCTTCCTCGCGCGCTTCCCAGTCACATCGGAAATGGCGATGCGAAATAACACGAACTCCCAGCTCAAAATAGCAGCAATAAACGCAAACTCCTTAGTCGCCAACTACCGCAGGTCCGAGATCCTTGACCTTGCCACACACCACAACTTGGACATCGTCCTGATCTCCGAGACGAAACTTACTCCCAGACACAAAATGTTCTTCAGAAACGATTGCATTATCAGATCCGATCGCCCTAACTCCGCACAAGGTGGTGGCACAGCGATACTTGTAAAAAAAACCATCAAATTTGAAGTAATAGAGTTCCCCACTTCTAGTAAAACCAAATTCACGATTATAAAGCTCCAATCCTAAAAAATCTGCAACCTATACATTGTCAGTGCATATGGGACAAACGACAACAGGCAGTTATTCGTTCGTGAACTGGACGAGCTCTTCTCCAAGCTAAAACTCCACTTGAATAGCAGGCATTACATTATTGCAGGTGATTTGAACATTCGGCGGAAGGTATGGGGCGACCGTGCGAACAACCAGAGAGGCCAGTTCTTCGCCAGATGGGAAGATAGAGAATCTCTCCTCTACAAGATGGCGTGTTATACACCAAAAGATCCCACATACAAACCTGCAAATACGTACCTTGACGTGTGCCTGACGGATGTGCGCCTCGATATCGACTGCTCTCCAGATAACAAACTCGACAAGGCTCCGTACGACAGCGACCACGACGCCCTGCTGATAACTGTTGCGCTGACCGAGGACGAAGTCACCCTCTCGGATCCCGACTCCCAAACGTCCCGGCGTAACTTCAAGGCCACGGACTGGACTACGTTCTCGGAGACGCGCGCGTCAAAATTCAATGCGGATATCCCCTCGACTCGTAACCTGTTCATCGACGAGATAGAAGAGAAACTCCTGATGATAAGCTCAGCCATACACGAGACCGTACGCTGCACAGTACCGGTCCCTGAGGATGTCGACTCTACCCACAAGTATCTAACGCCAGCTATAAAAACGCTCATGAAGGACAAAGCATACTTGCCCTCGCCATTGCACAGCTTGCGCAAGTCTGACCCCACGATGCGAAGACCCAGAACCAGGTTCGTTGCGTCTCTTCTCAAAGAGCTCAAGCTCTGTCTGCAATACGAGTTCAGGAGGGCGACTGAAAAATGCTGGACCAAGGAGCTGAAAAAGATCAACCACAGGATTTCCGAGGACTTCTTCCCGAAGATCAATCGTCTGCTGAGATCCAAACAACCCCTGACGATCAACGAATTACGGATGAATCAAGACAGCCACGAGCTCCTGGTGCGCAGCAAATGCAACTTGGATAATATTCCGGTTGTTGAGAGCAACCTAATTTTCACGGAGGCAAGTGACAAGCTCAATATCCTGGGGACTTTCTACGAGACAATTAACGCTCCGAGATCCCTCAACTAACACGCCCGGCTCAAGCCGATAGTTGATGAGGCGGCCACGAGCATCAATGCTCGTGGCCGCCACGGCATCAGTTCCACGAGCATCAATGCTCGTGGAACTGGTCACAAACCGACAAGAGGGAAGGGCCTACGTGGATTTCACGGCTGAGCGCACAGCCCTGTACCCGCACTTCAACCTGAACCCGCCGGATGATCCGCATCCATTCTGCACAACGCACCAACTTGAGAGGATTCTCAGCAAGCTGCCAAACAAGACGTCGAGCGGACTCGACGATATCCCACCCATCGTTCTCAAGCATCTTCCGCCAAAAGTGATCAAGGCGTACACGATCCTCTTCTACAACACTCTCAACAATCAATACTTCCCAGCCAGCTGGAAATGTGCCAAACTTCTTCCGATTTTGAAGCCAGGGAAAAGCCCCACGGACCTCTCCAGCTATCGTCCGATAAGTCTGACCCCCAGCATCAGCAAGGTTTTCGAGGCCGTTCGCAACATGAAGATTGAAACGTTCTGCAGGACGCACGCGATTATTTCGAATAATCAATTCGGGTTTAAGGACCGCCACTCGACAACTCACACAATCCACAAGCTCCTGTAAGACCTCAACACCCAAGTGGGAAAGAACAACCTCGTACGCGCAGCGCTGCTGGACTTGGAAAAGGCGTTCGACACCGTATGGACGAACGGTCTTTTCTTCAAACTCAAACAAAAGAAGTTCCCGAGATGGCTTATCCTCATTATCTGGCACATGATTTTAAAAAAATCGTTCGAAACATGGAACAGGTCCACCCTGTCTTCAGAGGAGTTCAAAATCGAGGAGGGGTTGCAGCAGGGAACGGTAAACTCCCCGATTCTCTTCAACATTTTCACCAGTGATGCCCTGAACCTCTTTGGTCTCAACTAGTCGGAGAAAACGTCATCGATCGCTTTTGCGGATGACCTCATCATCTATGTTGTGGGGCGGAGGTCCACGGTGATAAGAGAGGAGCTTGAAGACCTGGTGGGAAAGGTCAACCAGCTGTACATGTCGTGGGACCTAAAGCTCAACCGGCTCAAGTGCGAGACCATCCTGTTCCGGAAGCCCTATCGTCATCTCTCCGCGACCACCGTCCCCGGTACCAACACCGAGGCCACCATTCCGCACAAAAAATCGGTGAAGTATCTGGCTGTTTGGTTGGACGATCTGCTGAGGAGCAAGAGCCACGTAAAGATCCAGCTAGATAAAGCGAAGGCGGCCTTTAAATCCAACAGGAAAATTTTCTACAATGCCCACATCACCAACAGAGCGAAGGTTATCATCTACATGCTCCTGATCAGGCCCATAATCACATATGCGGCACTAATCTGGTGAAACACGAGTGCCTCAGCGATGGAGCATGTCAGAGCCTTTGAAAGAAAATGCCTGCGCGCCTGCCTCAAGCTTTATCGATCCAGAGCGTCCAACTATATGCACGTCATCGGCAACAGGGTATTATACGAGGCCGCCAACATCCCACGAATTGACAACTTCAACATCACGCTCATCAGAGAATAATTCGGCAGCATCCAGAGCATCGATAACAATGTCATCAGTTCGGTGGCCAACGTCAACGTACCGAATATCGAAGGCCAAAAGCAGACGGGATACATATTCCCTCAATCCTTCATGGTTTGGGACAGCACTGGCCTCATCCAAGCTGAAGACAATACGCCTATCCTCTACCACTGGAAGCGCAACAAAGCAGACAAGCGTACCTCGCTTACGGCTGCTGATTATCCTGTAAATAGAGGCGGTTTCCGCTATTCAACGGCCATCCCGTCGAGAGACGCCCTCGGCTTCCATCGGCTGAACTTCCGGAGATATCGGTGACTCTCGCCAGACAGCGCGCACATGCGCAGCCTCCTGTTACGGAAACGGTAGCTTGCCAGAGCCAGGCTCCACAGGGCCCAAGCGCACTGACCTCGCAGAGTGCCATCGTGCCGTGACCGCGTCGCATTATGTGCGACACCCTGTACGTCATGTACGGGGTATCGCACATAATGCGACGCGGTCACGGCGGTTGGCTGTCTGGTTTGGCTAGACTTACGGACTAACTTACAACTAGAATAACAGAACAAGAAGGATATCTTTTTGTTTCGTTATTCTAGTTGTAAGTTAGTCCGTAAGTCTGGCCAAACCAGACAGAAGAAGGGTTTTTTCTTTTTCCAAACGTTAAGCCGTCACTTGGCTATATTTTTTCCCCTTCACTTGTGATTCACTTGGCTGTGTGTGAAGAGAGTTTCTGCCCGCTGGGCAGCTATTATATGTAAGCGAAAGAACCCAAATTTTGTATGAACCAAAGCGAGAAAATGGTAACGAGATCTCCAAGCATGGGGACATTGCGCCATTCCTGTTCTGATAGGCCTTTTTATGTTCTGTTGTTTCAGCCTCCAAAAATGTATATGGTTCGTTGTACTCTGAAATAAACATTCTTTATTTAAAAAAAGCAGCATGGCGGATTAACGATGCTTGCGGTGCGGGTTCGATCCCCGGTGAATCGATTTTTTATCAACTTTTTTTTGCTTCATTTTATATTTACAAAATGTCGAACTTTCTCTCGCCGTAGCTACTTTCGCCTGTTCAGGCATTATTTATTATATTTAATTCATATACGTTTAATATAAAAAAAGACATTACTACCGGGGATTGGACCCGTATCGTCAACACTTGAAGCCTACACGCTGATATCTTAACCGCGAGACTCTTGGACCGCAAACCTGCCTTACGTATACGCATTTATCAAATCCTTAAGGTAGTTCTGTAGTTTTGGTCAAATCTTAGGAATTGGCTGAAATCTAAGTATGGTGTAGATATGACCTTCATGGACTGATGCCCAGAAATTCCATTCGATTCACCGTTTAGTTCATGAGATAATTGCAATTGCATATGTGTATTTTTGTACGCGATCCCTATACCTAACACATAAACCGATAGCAGTTTGCTCGCATTTCTCGATATAGGTTCTGAACGGACCTTAGTATTTCAAAATAAAAACACACGTGTACGCAGTATTATTGTGGGATTGATTTTTTTTAAATGATTAACTTTGACCGTTTAGTTTCGGAGATATCGACTTATGAAAAGTGGTAATTTTATTCCACTCCGAACTCGGGCCCAACTATCTGTAACGGAATGGCAATAGTGTACGCTGCAGCTAGCTGATCGGCGCGTGGTCTGGGAACTTGAAGCGTCTTTTTTCCCCCCGAGTTCTAGTAATTCTAAGGGGGGTGTGAAATAAATTTATTTTGCAAACAAATTCAATTTGCTCAATTTTTGCATGTATTTATGCACGTATTTGTCTTTGGTACAGCGAATACAATTTAAACTGTCGTCAAGATGTTGTAAATCCACGATCCGACGTCCTTCGACGGAGAATTTTTGTTGCTGATCGTTGAGGTTATGGTTATTCTCATCGCGTTTAGCTGCATTTGCTTGACACATGGCTGCCACAGCTTTCAGTCTTTTAGCAAACGTCTTGTTTCTTGTAAACTTTCCTTTGTATCGCATTTGGGTTGACATTTTCACGCTTTTGTAATTTATATAAAATATTTCGCGAAAGACGGATCGTAGGAAGCTCAACGCCATGACTGCCGGAAAATCGCGCTGTTGCCACGATTACAGCGCCGCTCTCTATACGAGTATGATACCTATCTATGCATGAGGTGCGAATGTGTGGGACATATAGAGGGTCCAAAATTACAACCAACAGCATTGTATAGGCATTGGATGTTACTATACGCTTCGACCGAAACTTTTGGCTCATAAGTGTACCTACAGAACTACCTTTGAAAAAAATCGCTGCAGGACCTATTGCTTATTGTTTTTATGACCCCAAAGTATTTTTGAAGCCAAAAGAAAACGATTTTTCTACATTTCTAGAGTGGTGTTATCCCTTCAAGAAAAGATATTGATTTTTTTATTGTTGTAAATGTATATCCCCCCTCAAAGAGTTTAAAAGAATCTCGTACGTGTTAGCGAAAATCGGCAGAAAATTATGAAGCAACTCGTTCACTTCTTTGATGCTCGCTATTTCGGTGTTCGCTATTCTGGACCATCGCTCGATTGCCTATCTACGATCTACACATTCGAAGTTTGTATCCTCGATATATAGCTTTTTGCTATAGATGGTATTACCAATATTGGATACTCACTTCTTTCCATTTCGAAGATATGAATGTTCTAGATTGTTTGAATCAGTATTTGTATGACTCAAACTGCAGACAATCTAAATACACGTTCTCGAATAAATGAGCTCTCGAATAAATAATCCTTTGGTGTAATAGTTATTCGATTTCGTCATCGGTGGAAGTATAAAATTTTGAATAATTTACAGTTCGTTATTTTGAGTTCATAATTCTGTAATTTCGAAATCTTTGTAGTTCTATATTTGGCCTTTTAAAGTTTTGACGCCCACCCTAATGTGAAATGTGTTGAAAAAAAATTCCGAAACACACTGATCCTATGTGAAATGTGTTTTGAAAAAAATGCCGATCGAGAAAGACTCAATGTTCTCTTTGAGCCTTCCTCGACCGTTTCGGCACTTTTCTTCAACAATTTTTTTAATTAATTTTCTAAGAGGAAAAGTAAAAACTCATTTACGTATTGGGAGATACATTTATTTTTCATCATATTTTCCAATAGCGTTTGCACCAAAATTTTTAACGCCCGCTCGTTTTGAGCAACTTCACCATGCGTCCGGCGGGGCGAGTGACTGCGGTTCGGTCGCGTTGGCAATACCCGTGGCGTCCTTGCTGCGGCCGCTCCCCTCGCTCGTGCCGCTGTCCTGTCAATGTCCTTCTCGCGCCATTGGGTTCCCTCAGGCGCCTCTTGCCGCTGCGGCTGCTGCTGACGGCCACTCTTCTTTTCATTGCGGCGCCAAAATTTCGTCTTTGTGACTGTAAAAAATAAATAATAGAATATAAATAATTACCGGTGCAATGGTTTAGTGGCAAACACGCTAGCCACTAGACCATTGCAACGGTAATTATTTATATTTTATTTGCATATTTTATTCTTTATTTTTTACAGTTACAAAGAAGAAATTTTGGCGCTGCAATGAAAAGAAGAGTGGCCGTCAGCAGCAGCTGACGGTCACTCAGTGAAGATGGTGAAGTTGCTCAAAACGAGCGGGCGTTTAAAATTTTGGTGCAAACAGTATTGGAAAATATGATGAAAAAATAAACGTTTCTCCCAATACGTGAATGAGTTTTTACTTTGCCGCTTAGAAAATGAATTTAAAAAATTGTTGAAGAAAAGCGCTGAAACGATCGAGAAAGGCTCAAAGAAAACTTTGAGTCTTTTTCGATCGGCATTTTTTTCAAAACACATTTCACATTGGATAAGTGTGTTTCGGCATTTTTTTCAACACATTTCACATTGGGGTGGGGGTCAAAACTTTGAAAGGCCAAAAATAGAACGACGAAGATTTCGAAATGACAGAATTATAAACTCAAAATAACGCACTGTAAATTAATCGATATTTTATCCTTCGACCGATGACGAAATCGAATAACTATTACACCAAAGGATTATTTATTCGAGAGCGCATTTATTCGAGAACGTGGATTCAGATTGTCTGCAGTTTGAGTCATACAAATACTGATTCAAACAATCTACAACATTCATATCTCCGAAATAGAAAGAAGTGGGTATCTAATATTGGTAATAACATCTATAGCAAAACGCCATATATCGAGGATACAAACTTCGAATGTGTAGATCTTAGATAGGCAAACGAGCGATAGTCCAAAATAGCGAACACCGAAATAGCGAACATCAAAGAAGTGGATGAGTTGCTTCATAATTTTCTGCCGATTTTCGCTAACACGTACGATATTCTTTTAAACTCTTTACGGGGGGATGTGCATTTACAACGAAACCTACAGAGATGGGCGCGCGGTCGGTGTGCGGGCTCGGCGGTCACTGAAGTTAAGCAGCATTGGAGGCTGCCAATACTTGGAGCGGTGACCGCTTGCCCGTGCACTGGTTTGCGCGTCAACCTCTAAGTGGGAGGCAGTTTGCCTGAGTTTCTGATGGTAATACAACTGAAACGCAGCCAAATATAGCCGCCTATATCGGCCCAGGTTTTCCGCAGTTTTCCTGGGCCCTCGTCCAAATGCGATACAGTAGTGCATTAGGAAAGAGTGGCTGCGGTCAACACTCTGGGAGGGGGGGGGGGGGGGACTCTGGAAATAATGTAGGGAACTCTGGAAGGATTGTGAATGTCGGAAGGAATGGAAGGAATAAAGGAGGGGATGGTAAAAGGGGAAGGATCCCGTACCTCTCAAGAATAAATATGTAAAATAAAAAATAAAAAATGCATTTACAACGATCAAAAAATAAATTTCATTCCTTTAAGGGATAACAACACTCGAGAAATTCGGAAAAATTGTTTTCTTTTGACTTCAAAAATACTTTGGGTTCATAAAAACAATATGCAATTGGTCCTGCAGCGAATTTTTTTTAAGGTAGTTCTGTAGGTACACGTATGAGCCAAAAGTTTCGGTCGAAGCGTGTAATAACATTCAATGCCTATACGATGCTGTTGGTTGTACATTTTTGATAGAGGTTGTACCCTCTATATGACCCACACATTCGCACCTCATGCATAGATAGGTCGTGGCAACAGCGCGGTTTTCCTGCAGTCATAGCGTTGAGCTTCCTACGATCCGTCTTTCGCCAAATGGTTTATATAAATTTAAAAAGCGTGAAAATGTCAAGCCAAATGCGTTACAAAGGAAAGTTTACAAGAAAAAAGGCGCTTGCTAAAAGACTGAATCCTGTGGCAGACATGTGTCAAGAAAATGCAGCTAAACGCGATGAGAATAACCATCACCTCAACGATCAGCAACAAAAATTCGCTGTCGAAGGACGTCGGATCGTAGATTTACAACATCTTGACGACAGTTTAAATTGTATTCGCTATAACAAAAACAAATACATGCATAAATACATGCATATATTGAGCAAATTAAGTTCATTTCACATCCCTCTTAGAATTACTAGAACTCGGGGAAAAAATCACGCTTCGAGTTCCCAGACCACGCGCCGATCAGCTAGCTGCAGCGTACACTTTTGCCATTCCGTTACAGATGATTGGGCCCGAGTTCGGTGTGGAATAAAATTACCACTTTTCATAAGTCAATATCCAAAACTAAACGATCAAAGTTTGTCATGTCTTTAAAATCAATCCCACAATAGTACTGCGTAATGTGTGTGAAGTTAGCACCGCCATTTTGGAAAATCAAAAAAATAAAGATTGTGCTAGGTTGTGCTAGGAATGTGCTACGTTGTGCCGCAAGCCGTTTTTGAAAATTTCAAAAAATGACGGAAATATTCGAAAAAAACTTTTTTAAGGCCCAACACCGCCATTTTGTCGGAATGAAAAATAAAACGTTGTGCTAGATTGTGCTAGGTCTGTGCTATCTTGTGCCGCAAACCGCATTCCGATATCGTAATTAATGTCCAAAAAAATCGAATTTGAAAAAAGAATCGCAGCACCGCCATTTTGTCGGAATGAAAAATAAAAAGTTGTGCTAGATTGTGCTAGGCTTGCGCGAACTTGTGCCGCAAACCGCATGTCGATATCACAATTAGTTTCATAGAAAATCACCTTTGAAAAATTGGAAAAAAACGTTTATAAGGCCCAAAATCGCTATTTTGTCGGAACGAAAAAAAAAATAGTTGTGCTGGGTTGTGCTAGGCTTGTGCTGGCTTGTGCCGCAAACGGCATACCGATATCCCAATTAGTTTCTGAGAAAATCAAATTTCAAAAATTTCGTGCACCGCCATTTTTCGGAACGAAAAAAAAAAGTTGTGCTGGGTTGTGCTAGGCTTGTGCTGGCTTGTGCCGCAAACCGCATACCGATATCCCAATTAGTTTCTGAGGAAATCAAATTTCAAAAATTTGGAGGACCGCCATTTTTCGGAACGAAAAAAAAAAAGTTCTGCTGGGTTGTGCTAGGCTTGTGCTGGCTTGTGCCGCAAACCGCATACCGATATCCCAATTAGTTTCTGAGAAAATCAAATTTCAAAAATTTGGTGGACCGCCATTTTTCGGAACGAAAAAAAAAAAGTTGTGCTGGGTTGTGCCGCAAACCGCATACCGATATCTCAATTAGTTTCTGAGAAAATCAAATTTCATAAATTTGGAGAACCGCCATTTTTCGGAACGAAAAAAAAAAAGTTGTGCTGGGTTGTGCTAGGCTTGTGCTGGCTTGTGCCGCAAACCGCATACCGATATCCTAATTCGTTTCTGAGAAAATCAAATTTCAAAAATTTGGAGGACCTCCATTTTCGGAACGAAAAAAAAAAAAGTTGTGCTGGGTTGTGCTAGGCTTGTGCTGGCTTGTGCCGCAAACCGCATACTGATATCCCAATTAGTTTCTGAGAAAAACAAATTTCAAAAATTTGGAGGACCGCCATTTTTCGGAACGAAAAAAAAAAGTTGTGCTGGGTTGTGCTAGGCTTGAGCTGGCTTGTGCCGCAAACCGCATACCGATATCTCAATTAGTTTCTGAGAAAATCAAATTTCATAAATTTGGAGGACCGCCATTTTTCGGAACGAAAAAAAAAAAGTTGTGCTGGGTTGTGCTAGGCTTGTGCTGGCTTGTGCTGCAAACCGCATACCGATATCCCAATTCGTTTCTGAGAAAATCAAATTTCAAAAATTTGGAGGACCGCCATTTTTCGGAACGAAAAAAAAAATTGTGCTGGGTTGTGCTAGGCTTGTGCTGGCTTGTGCCGCAAACCGCATACCGATATCCGAATTAGTTTCTGAGAAAATCAAATTTCAAAAATTTGGAGGACCGCCATTTTTCGGAACGAAAAAAAAATAGTTGTGCTGGGTTGTGCTAGGCTTGTGCTGGCTTGTGCCGCAAACCGCATACCGATATCCCAATTAGTTTCTGAGAAAATCAAATTTCAAAAATTTCGTGGACCGCCATTTTTCGGAACGAAAAAAAAAGTTGTGCTGGGTTGTGCTAGGCTTGTGCTGGCTTGTGCCGCAAACCGCATACCGATATCCCAATTAGTTTCTGAGGAAATCAAATTTCAAAAATTTGGAGGACCGCCATTTTTCGGAACGAAAAAAAAAAGTTGTGCTGGGTTGTGCTAGGCTTGTGCTGGCTTGTGCCGCAAACCGCATACCGATATCCCAATTAGTTTCTGAGAAAATCAAATTTCAAAAATTTGGTAGACCGCCATTTTTCGGAACGAAAAAAAAAGTTGTGCTGGGTTGTGCTAGGCTTGTGCTGGCTTGTGCCGCAAACCGCATACCGATATCCCAATCAGTTTCTGAGAAATTCAAATTTCAAAAATTTGGTGGACCGCCATTTTTCGGAACGAAAAAAAAAAGTTGTGCTGGGTTGTGCTAGGCTTGTGCTGGCTTGTGCCGCAAACCGCATACCGATATCTCAATTAGTTTCTGAGAAAATCAAAGTTCATAAATTTGGAGGACCGCCATTTTTCGGAACGAAAAAAAAAAAGTTGTGCTGGGTTGTGCTAGGCTTGTGCTGGCTTGTGCCGCAAACCGCATACCGATATCCCAATTAGTTTCTGAGAAAATCAAATTTCAAAAATTTGGTGGACCGCCATTTTTCGGAACGAAAAAAAAAAGTTGTGCTGGGTTGTGCTAGGCTTGTGCTGGCTTGTGCCGCAAACCGCATACCAATATCTCAATTAGTTTCTGAGAAAATCAAATTTCATAAATTTGGAGGAACGCCATTTTTCGGAACGAAAAAAAAAAAGTTGTGCTGGGTTGTGCTAGGCTTGTGCTGGCTTGTGCCGCAAACCGCATACCGATATCCCAATTCGTTTCTGAGAAAATCAAATTTCAAAAATTTGGAGGACCTCCATTTTTTGGAACGAAAAAACAGTTGTGCTGGGTTGTGCTAGGCTTGTGCTGGCTTGTGCCGCAAACCGCATACCGATATCCCAATTAGTTTCTGAGAAAATCAAATTTCAAAAATTTGGAGGACCGCCATTTTTCGGAACGAAAAAAAAAAGTTGTGCTGGGTTGTGCTAGGCTTGTGCCGCATACCGCATCCCCATATCGGAATTAGTTTAGGAGAAAATCAAATTTCAAAAAATTGGAGTACCGCCATTTTTCGGAACGAAAAAAAAAAGTTGTCCTGGGTTGTGCTAGGCCTGTGCTGGCTTGTGCAACACAATACATCCCGATATCGCAATTAGTCTCGTAAAAAGTTCCTTTGGAAAAAAATCGCAGCACATTCATTTTGCTCAAATGAAAAAAACAAAACCATTCAACGCGATAGACGAACGTGCTATTCAAATTGTGATAGAAGGAAGTGCTATCCCGATCACTCAACGTCAAATATGTTTATTAATACACCACTGGTATTTCGGGCATCTCAGTATATAGCGCATTTCTTGTCTTACGTTTTATAATTTCGTAATGTGATATATCGCGAATAATAGAAAAATATTAATATATCCTTAAATAAACATATTATTTGAATTTTCATCATATTTATTTATATGGAATTTTTAGATCGTACACAATAAAATATGTGAAGACATCTTCAATGTACACGAGACGTATGAAAAGCGTTTTGCGCATTATGTTATGGGCATGACGAACATTTCGTGTGATACACGAGTGCGAGAGAGATAGTCGAAACGTTTTGAACCGCGATTTCTCAAGAATGAAACGTGTTCATCCTATATAACGACCAGGGGGCCCTCGGTGCCATCGTCTCGAATGCACACAACAGATTCTATTCATATTGGTTCAGCGTTTTGAGAGAACTTTTATTTTATTTTGAAGTCGATCGAGGCGTGTTCTTCCTGTCGTTAAACAATTTTTTGAAGGGTCAAAAGAGTGACCAAAACCGCGAGCTATCCTGCCGATCGCGGATCGTTTAGATCTTCGAAGATATCGAACCAGACATAGCGTTGGGAACGAAAAAGAGACAATCACAAGAATGAGCATTTCTACTCCGAAAACTTTCCTACAGCAAAACGCGTTTTGGTGAATCATTCTACTGCAAAAATTTTTTCTACTCCAAACCGCGTTTTTGTAATTTTTTATTCAATCGAAAATGAGGTTTGGTGAGACTTACTGCTCTGAGAATATTTTCAAATTCTAAAAAGGGTTTTGGTAACGCTTTTGACACTCTGAAAAATCGTTCATTGTGCATAAGGAATTTAATATCATTTGGGCAAATTGAAGATATTTTTGCGTATTTTTGTCACAAAATTCTGTAGCAGTAGATTCTAAACATTCTATTAAAAAATGTATTGATGATTTTTGTTTCTCCAACGATGGCTGTAAAGTTTCATTTTATCGAACTCAATCGCATCGAATAATTAAATAACCTCACAGAAAACGGGCTCTATATACTGACGTATTCTAAATACCAGTGTTGTAACAATGAAAATATGTTGAGTGATCGCCATAGGACGTATTTCAATCACAATACAAGATAGCATGTTCCTTAAACTCATTGTGAGACTTCACGCTCTCCTATCACAATTTGAGATGGCACGTTTTTTTATCACAATTTTGGATAGCAAGTTTTTCCATACTACCGGCGAATTGCCGTGCAAGCTTACGCTAGGCTTCGGCTAGCTGGTGTCGCAAACACTATTTCAATTCTACATTTAAATGCGTAGAAAGTCGCGATTTTAAGGAAATTACAACACCGTTATACTTCAAGAACAGCAGTTATCGTGCATGAGGAAAGCCAAAGAAAATCATAACATTGATGTATAGGGCATATGTATATAAAATTCGTACCTTAGTCATTGCAATATCGGTATAGCTGAAATCCTTAATACCACGATTATTCTTTACACACTACACAGAAGATCATGTAAAACCTGTTAGTCTCTTTTAATTACAAGGATTTCTAATGCAAGCCCGGAACAACGCCCCATATACTGTTGTTAGTGAGGTGGATGTGATCTATCCGGCGGTATTAGCCAGTACGAAACCGATTCGACTGCCCAGGACACGCCACGTGGAGGTTACCGCTTAACTCTTAGGAGAATCAGATGTGCCCCTTCTTTATTTTTTATATTTTTTTTGTTTTCATTTTTTGTTTTTCAAGTTTTTTTCCGGTTTTCATTTTTCAAGTTTTTTTCAGGTTTTCATTTTTCAAGTTTTTTTTTCAGGTTTTCATTTTTCCAGCTTTTTTTCCGCATGTCTCAGCATTTTCCGTGCCTTGTAATTTTGTTTCTTCTTTAAGATTTTTTTTGCTTTTTTATTCATTTTATTGTTATTTTATTTGCTTTCAACTTATATTCTAGTATATTTATTTAACACCTTAAATTACGAAATATAATTGAGTATTGAAACCTAGTTTGAATACCCTAACTGCTTCTTCTATCGAGCTTTTGTAGCGCGTTAGATTTCTGCGTATATGCACAAATGTGCCTGAACTCGAGTTTCTTCGCCGGCATATGACGGTTTTGCTTTGGGCTTAGTGTCATCGTACAGCAGCCAAGTAGATTCAGCTTTTATGTAGGCTGTGTAATGTCCTACGGCATTCAGGTTGTACGACCCTTCGTATGCCACAACTCCTGTCAGCTGATAGGTCTCGTGCCCCAGTATTGAAAGCTGATCCGGAAAGTTCTTTAATGGCTCTCGCATATCTCCACCGATGTCTGTTTCGATTAATAAATGCGGACCACACTGCACGTTCCTTGTCGGCAGCTGACCGCAACAAGTTCTCGTGTGAGAATCACCGAAGTTCAGTGCGTCCAAAAGTCCGCGCGCACCATTTTTTATCCACTTCTCAAAATGAACGGACATAATAACAGACCGTTTAACGCTCTCTTTTTTGCAAACGGTGCAGGATGTCTATTGAGGGCTTGTCTTCGATTATCAAAAAGATGGTCTGTGCGAAATTTTAGCTCGATCAAAACCCATCCGATTTTTAGCTCGGTCAAAAATCCATCCGAGTTTTAATTTTTTTTTCGTTCCATAAAATGGCGGTCCTCCAATTTTTTGAAATTTGATTTTCTGCTAAACTAATTGTGCTATGGGGATGCCGTTTGCGGCACAAGCCAGTACAAGCCTAGCACAACCCAGCACAACTTTTTTTTTCGTTCCGAAAAATGGCGGTCCTCCAAATTTTTGAAATTTGATTTTCTCAGAAACTAATTGGGATATCGGTATGCGGTTTCCGGCACAAGCCAGCACAAGCCTAGCACAATCCAGCACAACTTTTTTTTTTCGTTCCGAAAAATGGCGGTCCTCCAAATTTTTGAAATTTGATTTTCTAAGAAACTAATTGGGATATCGGGATGCGGTTTTCGGCACAAGCCAGCACACGGCTAGCACAACCCAGCACAACTTTTTTTTTCGTTCCAAAAAATGGCGGTCCTCCAAATTTTTGAAATTTTATTTTCTCAGAAACTAATTGGGATATCGGGATGCGGTTTTCGGCACAAGCCAGCACAAGCCTAGCACAACCCAGCACAACTTTTTTTTTTCGTTCCGAAAAATGGCGGTCCTCCAAATTTGTTAATTTGGATTTTCTCAGAAACTAATTGGGATATCGGGATGCGGTTTTCGGCACAAGCCAGCACAAGCCTAGCACAACCCAGCACAACTTTTTTTTTTTCGTTCCGAAAAATGGTTGTCCTCCAAATTTTTTAAATTTGATTTTCTCAGAAACTAATTGGGATATCGGGATGCGGTTTTCGGCACAAGCCAGCACAAGCCTAGCACAACCCAGCACAACTTTTTTTTTTTCGTTCCGAAAAATGGCGGTCCTCCAAATTTTTGAAATTAGATTTTCTCAGAAACTAATTGGGATATCGGGATGCGGTTTTCGGCACAAGCCAGCACAAGGCTAGCACAACGCAGCACAACTTTTTTTTTTCGTTCCGAAAAATGGCGGTCCTCCAAATTTTTGAAATTTGATTTTCTCAGAAACTAATTGGGATATCGGGATGCGGTTTTCGGTACAAGCCAGCACAAGCCTAGCACAACCCAGCACAACTTTTTTTTTCGTTCCGAAAAATGGCGGTCCTCCAAATTTTTGAAATTTGATTTTCTCAGAAACTAATTGGGATATCGGTATGCGGTTTGCGGCACAAGCCAGCACAAGCCTAGCACAACCCAGCCCAACTTTTTTTTTTGTTCCGAAAAATGGCCGTCCACCAAATTTTTGAAATTTGATTTTCTCAGAAACTAATTGGGATATCGGTATGCGGTTTGCGGCACAAGCCAGCACAAGCCTAGCACAACCCAGCACAACTTTTTTCTTTTCGTTCCGAAAAATGGCGGTCCTCCAAATTTTTGAAATTTGATTTTCTCAGAAACTAATTGGGATATCGGTATGCGGTTTGCGGCACAAGCCAGCACAAGCCTAGCACAACCCAGCACAACTTTTTTTTTTTCGTTCCGAAAAATGGCGGTCCTCCAAATTTTTGAAATTTGATTTTCTCAGAAACTAATTGGGATATCGGTATGCGGTTTGCGGCACAAGCCAGCACAAGCCTAGCACAACCCAGCACAACTTTTTTTTTTTCGTTCCGAAAAATGGCGGTCTACCAAATTTTTGAAACTAATTGGGATATCGGTATGCGGTTTTCGGCACAAGCCAGCACAAGCCTAGCACAACCCAGCACAACTATTTTTTTTTCGTTCCGACAAAATAGCGATTTTGGGCCTTATAAACGTTTTTTTCTAATTTTTCAAAGGTGATTTTCTATGAAACTAATTGTGATATCGACATGCGGTTTGCGGCACAAGTTCGCGCAAGCCTAGCACAATCTAGCACAACTTTTTATTTTTCGTTCCGACAAAATGGCGGTGCTGCGATTTTTTTTTCAAATTCGATTTTTTTGGACATTAATTACGATATCGGAATGCGGTTTGCGGCACAAGATAGCACAGACCTACCACAATCTAGCACAACGTTTTATTCTTCATTCTGACAAAATGGCGGTGTTGGGCCTTAAAAACGTTTTTTTCGAATATTTCCGTCTTTTTTTGAAATTTTCAAAAACGGCTTGCGGCACAACGTAGCACATTCCAAGCACAACCTAGCACAATCTTTATTTTTTTGATTTTCCAAAATGGCGGTGCTAACTTCACACACATTACTGCCTACACGTGTATTTTTATTTTGAAATCCTGAGATCCGTTTAGAACCTATATCGAGAAATGTGAGCAAACTGCTATCAGTTTACGTGTTAGGTATAGGGATCGCGTACAAAAATACCCATATTCGATTGCAATTATCTCATGAACTAAACGGTGAATGGAATTGAATTTTCGGGAATCAGTCCATGAAGGTCATATCTACACCATACTTAGATTTCAGCCAATTCCTAAGATTTGACCAAAACTACAGAACTACCTTAAAGATTGGATAAGTGTGTATCCAATATTGGATATGTAAGGCAGGTTTGCAGTCCCAGCGCCTCGCGGTTGAGATATCAGCGTGCGGGCTCGAGTGTAGACGACGCGGGTACGATCCCCGGTAGCAATGTCTTTTTTTTATACTAAACATATATGAATTAAATCTAATAAATAATGCCTGGATGGGCGAAAGTAGCTACAGCGAGAGGAAGTTCGACATTTTGTAAATATAAAATAACGAAAAAAAATTGATAAAAAATCGATTCACCGGGGATCAAACCCGGACCGCAAGCATGGTTAATCCGTCGTGCTACCAACTCAGCCACGACGCTCATTGAGGATAAAGAAACATTTATGATATACGGTTGTCCATAATGTTTACCGTTGAAAAAAAAAACGCCGAAACGACCGCGGAAATGGCTCGAGAGTTCTTTTTGAACCTTCCACGGTCGTTTCGGCGTTTTATTTTTCAACGCGTTTCGTCGTTGATTTTTTGAACCCGCATTCTCGGCATAAACAGGCAACCGAGAGAAAACAATGATCTTGATACATGTTTATCTGTTTGAAATTCATTTAATGCATATTCCAATCCGTAATACGGCCACACATACACTGCCGGCCAAAAGTATGGATACACCTAGAAAAATTTCGCGCCGCACTAAAAGTTTGATATCTCGGTGAAAAAAAAGATATTCGGATTTCCAAGGCGGCATTTTAAAAGGGACAAATGAAGCTTCACTTTGCGTTTGGAAAAAAAAATTTCGATTTTTTAGACCCGGGGCGCCATTTTGAAAATGGCCGTTTTTAGGCTGTTTAAAATCAATAAGCTATAGTTTAAGCAATAGCTATAGTTTCCTTTTTTAGAAAGTTTAGTACGATTTTTTTCACCGAGTTGTCGCATTTTTTTCTCTCAAAAAGACAATTTTTAAACAATGCTGCTGAAATGAAAAACTTTGAGGTCTAGAGAAAATTGCCAAAAGGAAAAAAAGTTGTGTTACATTGTATTGAATCGAGCAGAATTTTTTCAACATTTTCTGCTCCAACATTGAATAAAAAATAAATAAAAATTTCAATTTTTTTTTCTCAATTTTTAGCCGCACAAAACATCCACCTCTTACCTCTTACCTCATCTAAACACAAGGAGCGGAAATAAAGCTTCTTGTCTTTGTTTACATTTTACCTTTGTGGAGCGTAAAAAAGATTCTATTTCTCGCGAGTCGATATTCTATTTCTCTCGTGTTCCTTTTCATGCTCTCTGTTTCGCTCGTCGTTTTCGTTTACATTTTTTATTCTTTGAAATAATGTGACAAGTGTCGCGCTTACAAAGCCAGTTAGTTGTGCGAAAACTTCGAACGCGAGCACGTGTGGTCTACAATCGACAAGATTTACGCAAATTTTTTTCTTAACGGATCAAAATGGCACGGAAAAAAGAAATTCCACTGTATAAAAGAGGGGCTATTGTAGCGTTGCGCGATAAGGGATTGTCGTACAGAGAAATTACCAGACAAGCTCGCGTGTCTTTGAAAGGAGTGCAGACGACCATCGGGAGATTTAAGAAGTCCGAGACGTATTTCAATCGCAATCGTCCGGGTCGACCCAAAGTGACAACGTCCTCAGGCGATAAAAATAGAGTCGTTACCAGCAAAAAAAATCGTCGATTGACAGCAACGGAAATTTGTGCCAGATTTAACGAACAAAGGGAAACCGACAGTGAAACGTCGTCTTAACAGTGCTGGCCTCAGAGGCTGTGTCGCCGTGAGAAAAGCTTTGTTGCGTCCGGCCAACAAAAAAAAGCGATACGCATGGGCCCTGGAACACAAAAAGTGGACGATTAATCAGTGGGGAAATGTACTCTGGACGGACGAGTCAAAATTTTTAATCTTCGGTAGTCGTCGACGCATTTTTGTTCGACGAAATCCTTCGGAAAAAATGGTACCACCGTGTTTGATACCAACTGTCAAGCATGGCGGTGGCTCCGTTATGGTGTGGGGTTGCTTCTCCGATTATGGTGTCGGAGACTTTGTGAAAATTGACGGCACAATGAGAAAAGAAGAATATAAAGAAATTCTCATTAATCATGCGATTCCATCGGGGCTAAGAACGACCGGGCGTGGTTATACCATGCAACAAGACAATGATCCGAAACACAGTTCCCGTCTCTGTCGAGAATATTTGGAGAACGAGACAAAGAAAAAAAAATCGTGAATATGGTGTGGCCGCCACAATCACCCGACCTAAACCCCATCGAACTTCTCTGGGAAGAACTCGAAAGATACGAATGACCTGCCCTACATCGGCCGAAGATCTGTGGCAGAAACTGTAAGCTGCGTGGAGATCCCTCAGCTCAGCTCAGCTGGATTCATTAATCGATCGGATGCCACGAATCGTTGATGAAGTGCTAAAAGCCAGAGGTGGGTTTTTCGACTAAAAGGGCGTTTAGTTTAGGTAAGAGGTAAGAGGTGGACGTTTTGTGCGCCTAAAAATTGAGAAGAAAAAATTTAATTGTTTTTTATTCAATGCTGGAGCAAAAAAATTTGAAAAAAAAATTTTGAAAAAATTCTGCTCGATTCAATACGATGTAACGCAACTTTTTTTCCTTTTGGCAATTTTCTCTAAACCTTAAAGTTTCTCATTTCAGCAGCATCTTTTCAAAATTGTCTTTTTGAAAAAAAAATGCGATAACTCGGTAAAAAAAATCGTACGAAACTTTCTAAAAAAGTAAACTATAGCTATTGCTCTATCTTTTAAGGTTCTTTGAAAAAAAAATGCAAAAAAATGTCCTGAAGACGTGCAGCCGATTTTAAGCAGCCAAAAAAAAAAGCCAAAAAAACGGCAATTTTCAAAATGGCGCCCCGTGTCTAAAAAATATCGAATTTTTTTTTCCAACACGCAAAGTGAAGCTTCATTTTCCGTTTTAAAATGCCGCCTTGGAAATCCGGGTATCTTTTTTTTCACAAAGATATCAAACTTTTAGTGCGGCGCGTAATTTTTCTACGTGTATCCATACTTTTGGCCGGTAGAGTATATGTCGAGCGCTCGATCGGACGGAAAATCTCGCTCTGTTCGCCTGTCGAGTAAGCACGATTTGCGAAGGGTGGAGACTTTTCCTCCACCGAGCTACCCATTCGTATTGACGCTGCCTGCGATACCGACTTTAGCTGTGACCACGACTCGCGCAGCTACAAGGGAATCTGCAACTTTGACAGAGGCGATTATCACAAAATTATATTCCCAAACTGGCCGCCGCGATTTAGCGCCATTTCCGAGGCACGCCGAAAAGGGGAGCGTTGTACATCTCCCTACTAATCTCTGCCGAAAAGGGGAGCGTTGTACACATGGGTTGTACATCTCCCTACTAATCTCTGGATATTATGTGCCGATCAAGGAGACTAGCGAGAAGGAGTCGACACTCCCTACTCAAAGTTTTCTTTCAATCGGTCGCAGAGGTGTAGTGCTCAGTTCCGCCGCAGGCGTCGCTAGTATTCTTGGGAACCGATAATATATAGTAATACAAAACGGCATGAGGTGAAACTGACCGTGTTATGGCGGCAAAATTGTTTGCGCCTGCCAAACACAAATATATCCGTCCTGTACACCAGCACAGCAGCTATTGAACTATGCGTATAATAATGGAGATGACTCTTCGCGATTCAATGGAATAAAGGGAAAAAGTAAACACTCTAGGTAGGAATTATGAAACAAATTTCAACTATTGATGTCAGTAAATAAAAAAATGTATTCTTTCATGTTATTTTTGTTCGAGTTCTTTTGAGATTGGACGAGTTCTTTGATTGGTTGAAACTGCTTCAATTCGCTCGTACAACCAGATACCTATACGAATGTAAAAGAAAACAAATTAAAACTACCGAGGCCCGAACTCAGGACCTTCAATACAGTAATCTAGCGTTCTACCAACTTCGCCACATAATCATTTGGCAAAAAAAAAAATCTTCTCATATTTAAGTGATTGCCGCGCTTGGGGTTCAATTAGGCTTGACGGCTTGTTCAGTTGGTTCATCGCTTAATTTAATTCATATGTAGCTTCATTTTTAAACGTAACTAGCAAATCACGAGTTTTCATGGGTATACATATAATAAGCACGTGTTGAAAAGACAACCCTATCATGTAGAGCCAACATTCCCGCATTCGCCCGGTCGCATGTACATGTTTTTATTATTATTATTTATTATTATTATTATTATTGTACAGAAAAACAGAGTAACGCGCATCCGAATAATAAATACATTACGAGATACATTACGGTTGGTTTATCGCTTTATTCGCGTTTCATTATAATTAGCTATATTTTTAACACATAACAGGCAAATCATAAGTTTCCATAATAAAATAACTCGTGTTGTACTTATGTAATTATTATATCTGATGTGCTTATTACATAATAAGCCCGTGTAAATAAAACAACACGAGTTGTTTCATTAATATGTGCTTTATTAATATTACTTATATTTTATTTATTATATATATGTACACAATATTTCCAGGTAGCAAAATGTTATCCATATGACATCCGAAAGATATGCGAAACGGATACGGATAACTTTTTGGCTGTCCAAAAAGACGCCGTTTTGTATCACAAAACGTATCACTTAAGTCCGCTTGGCAGATAACTTATTCGTGTCCGATAGTTAACTATCCGGCAACTTTTAATGGTTAACAAAGTGTCAACAAAAGGTCAACTCTTATCGGTTGTCGGTAAGTTAGCGTAGTCACCAAATCGACATATCCGAAAGATATCCTTCCAAAGGCACGAAAATGCCAAGATACCACTGCCATCTGAAAGTCGTCCGATAGGCATCCGAATAAGGTTGACAAAACGACATCTAAACGGCATCGAAGAGTACTATCGAAAGGATATCTATTTATTGGCCATACATGGATATTATATATACACACATATCCTATCCATTTCTTTATAAAAATTCAACTTATTAATAGTCTACAATATTTTATTTAGCTCAATATTACCGATTTTCAATTGTTATATGATAAGCACAGATAATAACAATTTTTGTTACTTTCAATATGAATGATCATATATATATGCTCGTTCGTGTTGCAATAAAAAACTTTCATCAACTATGCTTACCATACAATAATTAGAAATAGGTTATATTAAGCTATATTAAATATTCTAGACTGTTAATAAGTTAATTTTTATAATAAAGAAATTGATGAGATATTTTTGTACCGGTTTCGAAATGGGCTTGGTATATATAAATAAAACATCAACTCATTCATTATAAATGAAATATAACTGAATGTTAAAATGCTTTAAAAAATTGTGGTGCAGTCGTTATTGGACTTTGCTGTTGCGATCACGCCTTTTGGTGGTCGCAATGTATGCCGCTTTTATGCGGTCCCCCCCACGGTGAAGCCAGTCGGCAATGCGAGCTTCGATCTCCTTCAACTTTGCGTCAGTAAAAGCGCTTCTTGCATCCGAAAAAGAAAGTTAACAAATATTATCAATAATATATTATTAAACGTGTGACGGCGACTGTACAGCGAACTACTTCACAAAATATCGAAAAGAACCGATCGGTCTGATAGCGAACATCAACAGGAGTAGCAATACAAGCCCTTGGTGGTGATCGGCGAGGTTCAGTAGGATTAGGCACAGCAGCATTCGGATTTACATTTACACGATATACTGAATTCGTGTCACTTTCTAACGCAATAGATACTCTCCGCTTTTGCTGTCTTTTTGACAGTTCGAGAAACGGCTTCAGCGGTGGACCCATAATTTTTATATAGATAAACTATCTTCCAAGCTTTTGTAATATATTTGAATGCATAGAAATATAAAGTAGAAAAAAATATGCTTACTTAAATTTTCAAGTCCTCCGCCAAAAACAACGTCTCCTCCAAACGATCCCTTGGATATCTGAAAAACGAACATACGCTATTAGAAAAGAATGGAAGTAAATACAGGGTGCGCCAGAGAAACTTACTTATTTGAAAGGTCAATAAAAACAAAAGTACTTCAATTATTGTTTAAAATTTTTTTTTATTTGAGAAGACAATATCCCAATTTTTTTTTCATGCAGTCTTGAAAATGACATCGGATAAATGGCGACCCCCATTGCGCATACACTGATGAAGTCGATTTTTGAAATTCGTATCCACTCTTTGCAGCATATCAATCGGTATGTTGGCAATGGCGTCGCGAATGTTGTTCTTGAGGTGTGCTATGGTCCGTGATCGATCGACATAAACCAGAGATTTCAAATAACCCCATAAAAAGAAATCGCATGGAGTCAAATCTGGAGAGCGTGCCGGCCATTGGAGATCGCCTCTGAGAGAGATGAGGCGGTCGGGGAAATGTTGTCGCAACAAATTCATTGCGTCTCGTGCTGTGTGTGCTGTGGCTCCATCTTGCTGAAACCACACGTTCCTAACGTTCATTTCTTCGAGTCTTGGAAGAAAAAATTCCTCGATCATGTTCCTGTAACGAGCTCCATTCACGGTAACTGCGCGTTCGTTTTCTTCAAAAAAATAAGGACCAATTATTCCCATTACCGACATCGCACCCCAGACAGTAACTCGCTCACAATTAAGTGGCTTCTGGTGAAGCTTACGTGGATTTACACCACACCAATAACGCATGTTTTGCTTGTTGACGCAGCCGGAAATGTGGAAGTGAGCCTCGTCACTGAAAAAAACGACCGCGTCTTCAGGCAGGTTGTCAACCAGCATTTCACATGCATTTTGACGGGCAACAAAATCGCGTTCAGTTAATTCTTGCACAACAGCCAATTTATAGGGATGAAATTGAAGGTCTTCATGGAGAATTCGTCGAACAGTGGTGTCAGAAATTCCCATAGCAGCTGCGTGTTTGCGAGCCGAACGCTGGGGAGAACGCACAACTGACTGCCTCACTCTTTCGACATTTTCCGGAGTTCTGATGGTCCGTTGAAGTCCATTTCTGGGTTTAGCGACGCTTCCACACTCCCGAAATGAGTTAACCCACGACAGAATCGAATTACGGCCAGGAACGAGTCTGTGAGGAGGAATTTCAAAGCGAGCGCGGAAGGCACGTTGCGTAGCAACAAGTGAGCGACCGTTAGAAAAGAAGCTCTCGACTGCGAAGGCCCGTTGCTCTCTAGACCAGAGCATGATGGCAACTGACTGGAGGGAGAAGCAAACTTGGGAACTTCCCCCTCCAGATGCGCGCCCTCTCGCCCCTCTACCCGCCCAACTCACCGCGCGGGAATTTTTTCAAATAAGTAAGTTTCTCTGGCGCACCCTGTATATATATATATATATATATATATATATATATATATATATATATATATATATATATATATATATATATATACCAAACACATATATTTGGAAAGCAGCTATTTTTCAACGACTCTGCAATGCGAATCGACAAACCTGAATTAGGATCGTATGAGGCTTTGTACGGCACATGCATCTTAGTAAAATTAGTGACACAGAGGAGGTTAGGTTTGACGAGTGCTTCGATATGTGCCTCAACGAATTTGCATAGAAATAGAACAAAATGCATACAAATGCAAACTATAAACGAGAATATTGCAGTTACTCGAACTTTGAAGTCGATACTCGAAGTATACGTATTTCAAACGATCCCTTGGATAACCTAAAAAGCAGACGTACGCTTTTAGAATAAAAACACTTCATTAAATATATGTATGTACTCACAGAGGCAAAAAGAATAATAAGATAAAAGGCACTCACATATATAATATTTCAATTGCTGTGTCTATTCGATTAATTATTGTTACGCGGAATTTTTCCCGGTGAAATGAAACGACCCTTTACATTCGCACTATGACAAATGTGATCCGTTGGATGTCATCTTTAGGACAACATTTGGATAACTTTGTACTATTTCCCGCCAATACCAAATTTCTTTTAAGACAGCATATTACCAATATCTAATAGATGTCATGAAAAAGTCGTCTTTTGTAATTCGTCTTTATCATATCCTTTGGACAACGTTGAACTAGATACAATAGATAACAATAAATAGATAACTTTTTGATAGATTAAAAAGGCATCAATTGGATAATATTTTGGGATGCCTTTTAGACATCCGTTTTCATCGCCGAAAGATATCATAAAAAAGGTAACTTTACGGCAGCATTATACGGGATGTCATTTGAAAGATGTCGAATAGTTATCTTACGGTCATGTCTTAAAGGTAACCTGACAACGGTAACTTATCGACGTCAATTGGACATTCATGCTGCTTGGGTTATTATATATTATAATGGAAGGAATCCGAACGATAATACACCCACTTGGGTGTATTATCGTTCGGGTGTGCGAGAGGGAACGCACCATGACTGTTCCAAGTGAGTACGAGAGAGAAACACGATCACCCCAGTTTTGTGATTAGTTGTTGAGGCGGAGCTCGGACTTTATGCAGTTTTGTATTACTATGTATTATTGTTTCCCAAGAACACTAGCGACGCCTGCGGCGGAACTGAGCACTACACCTCTGCGCCCGCTTGAAAGAACTTTGTACATACACGCTAGGATAGGGAGTTTGGACTCCAGGAAGACTAGAGGTAAGGTCACGGTCTTACATATAGGTCTGGAAACGAAGCCAGATTTCAATGGAGTCGTGAGGCAGCGTTACGAGCTTCACTTTTCATTCCGCTCGCCGCCACCGCCGTCGCTACTATTGGCGAGTACCTCCCACCCACGGTCTTTTGTGATCTCTCCCTTCGCCCCTTGCCTTGTCTTAGACCGTGCCCCGTGCAATTTATTACTCCATTTTTTATTACAACGTTCTCGATAACCTCTGTTCGCGTCAACGAGCATTTGTAGTTTGAAAAATATTCATAAAGCTGGCGAAGGTGGACCGTTGTTTCAGGGCTTTCTAAACTGACGAACCAATAAAGGTATTTGTATATTCAACATTCCATGTGTTGCGTATTTTTTTACTTTCGTCATCGAAAGAAACTTGGAATAAAATTCGAATGAAAATCCATTTCACTCGAAAAAGGTAAGTATTTTTATTTATTTTTAAAATTTTTATATTGGTCTTCGTCCAGCCATACAGGATCTTCCCCTTCTTACAAGCCCCACTTCTATTCTCTTCCACAATCCCCCGTCCTTATTCCACAATTCTTTCTCATCTACCTCTATTCCCCCTTCGCCCCACATGAAAAAGGTATTGTGCATTTCGGATCATCGAGAAGAGGGAGAGAGACGGACGGAAGCTTTTCTGTCCTTGTCGCACACGTACACGCCGATAGCAATGCCACGTAGTGGCGAAAATTGGAAACAAACGTGGGTTCGTTAACAGTTCCTACCCCCACCACGGTCGTTTCCAGACCTGTATGTAAGACTGTGGGTAAGGAGTCCGAACGCCTGTGGCGAGCCCGATCCAAAAGCGTCCGTGAAACTGTGGATTTTAGAGTTAGTGTTTTCACGGTGTGCGTCGCTAGTGCATGACCGCACCGAAGTGAACTAAGCGACAAGAACACAACCGACGTCATGTGTCATTGATGATTCCCGCTCGTCGTTCGTGTTGGCATAAACCGTGTTCGGGCTAACCAATTTTGCAAATTGTGTTAGATGTAAAAAAAAAGAATTGTGTCTCGGTATAAAATATATTTAGTGATCTGCGGCAAAAATCGTAGGTAAGAAAAATGGTACTTACATTCATAAAAAGAATGGTTTCGTTTTATCGTATCATTATCGTACCGAGTGAAATAACAATCATCACAAACGCGAGATATGGAGCAAGTGTCCCGTCGATGAGACAAAATGTTTATTTTTGAGGCGTGAAATTGGGAAGTGAGTGGGTGAAATATCTATTCGCTATTTTCATAGAAAGTCAAATTAAATAAAAGCTTGTACTATTGTTTGAATGGCTGCTTTCAGTGCCCGAACGCGAGACAAACTTGGAGTGCAGCGATCGATCGAGAACTGACGTTAAGGCTGGGAATAGACGTCCGATTTTTTCTTTCCGACAATCCGATCCGACTGTCGGAAGGCGCTCGTGCCATACATCTGTTTGAGCATGCAATACACATTCGATCCGACTATCAGATCGGACGTGCATTGCATGCTCACTCAAATGTATGGCACGAGTGCCTTCCGACTGTCGGATCGGATTGTCGGAAAGAAAAAATCGGACGTCTATTCCCAGCCTAAAATGAACACTCTCCATCAAGTTCGGGACACAGAGTTTCGGACATATAAAATTCGCAGTACGTGGGATGCCCAGTACACAACGAAGAGCTCACAAAGAGAGTGATAAACTATTATCTCGTCATGGGAGGACATTTTCTAGGGCGATCGGTTAACGAAAATAATCACGCAAGGAAAATTAAAACGAAAGACAATGGGAAAAAAATTAAAACTGTAAGATCGATTTATCTGTACAGCGTGTCATAATGTGCAAATATGATGTGTGATAATTTGTAAATCTTTTGTTTAAATTCAAAATTCTTATGAATTTCCTTGTGTCTATGATTTTACTGCTTCCACAACGAAAAAAAAACATTGACTTAATATCTGTATTTCGTTATTATTATTTATCTGTACAGCGTATCATAATGTGTAAATATGAGATGTGATAATTTGTAAAACTTTTGTCTGGATTAAAATTTCTCATGAATTTTCTTGTGTCTATAAATAAATTTTGTTCGTGACGGTTTCCGCAAGGAAAAAAAACTGACTTCATTTCTGTATTTCGTAATTATTCTTTATCTGTACAGCGTGTCATAATGCGTAAATATGGTAATAATCTGTAAAATTTTTAGCTGGATGCAAATTTCTTATGAATTTCGTTGGGTCTATAAATAAATTTTGTTTGTTACTGCTTCCGCAACAAAAAAGCATTGACACAATTTCTGTTTTCCGGTATTCGCCAAAACAATCTATATATAAGAATTCTGTCCATCTAACATAGAAATTGCCTTCACCAACTGGTTGTACAATTAATTTGATGAAATGATCGCTCCATATGAAGTAGCAAAGGGTGCTTTCTGCATATCGTACGGCACTGGTTTGTTGCTAACTTTACTTCGGTACGGTAGGAGAAAAGCGCCGCCCTTCTCGTCCTCGCTTTTGCGGACGTTTCGACGACACGGCCTTCGTACTCCTTACCTCTAGTCTTCCCGTTGGACTCCTTGTGCCGATTTTACTGGGGAAATATCCCCCAAGGTTAGTTCTCAATTAGCGCCGCTGACGGCAATTTTCATTCTCGCTCTCGCTTCCGCTCGTAGGCTTAAACGCTGGGGACATAACGGCGTCCTGCTTACTCTTATAGATGTTATGCGTTGAGGAAATCGCTCTCGCTGGGAAACGCTCGCTCTCTCTTACACCTTCCCGTTTAGCTAGTGCTCTCTCATTGTTCCACTACCACACCATAAGACCCCTCTTTTCGCACTTGCGTCGAGTATACGCTGAGTTCGAGTTCGTTGTGTCAGGCTGCTGGGCTCTTTAACTTTTCTATTTTTAAATAAGTTTTGAAAATGCCAACTAATGATTTATGTGTCTACGGGGAGCGCCATATCACAAAGTGGAAAAATCCTAATTCGTCATTTCATCGTTTTCCAGAACATGATGACACGTAAGTATTTTTTCGCTGTTAGGAGAAATAATGAAACATTGTATGATGTACGGTGAATTCTCAGATCACAAATGGCAAAATCGCTTGAAGAAGCTAAAAAACAATATTATGCGCAAATTCTTTTAAAATTTAATGCAATCTAAAATATTTAGGTGAATAATTATTAATTCCACGATCGTTGATTATTGCAGGGTTAACCAATATTCCATGATAACAACAAGTGCGAACGGTTGTAATTATATTTCGTGCCCAAAATATTTTTGCAGAATTATTTAGTGATTTTTTTTGATTGATTGAGTGATTGATTTTTTTTAAATGACATACTGTCCGTTTAGTTTCGGAGATATCGAATTTTTGTGGCTGATCGTTGAGGTTATGGTTATTCTCATCGCGTTTAGCCGCATTTGCTTGACACATGGCCCACAGCTTTCAGTCTTTTAGCAAGTGCCTTTTTTCTTGTAAACTTTCCTTTGTATCGCATTTGGGTTGACATTTTCACGCTTTTTTTTATTTATATAAAATATTTCACGAAAGACGGATCGTAGGAAGCTCAACGCTATGACTGCAGGAAAATCGCGCTGTTGCCACGATTACAGCGCCGCTCTCTGTACGAGTATGAGACCTATCTATGCATAAGGTGCGAATGTGTGGGACATATAGAGGGTAGAAGCTCTGTCAAAAATTCACAACCAACAGCATCGTATAGGCTTTGGATATTACTATACACTTCGACCGAAACTTTTGACTCATACGTGTACCTACAGAACTACCTTAAATGAAAATATTCTTAAAAAGTAAGCCCTGAATAGAAGCCCGCTTACATGTCGTATACAGTTGTATCGTTACCACTCTCACATTAGCTCACATAGCCATAAGAGTAGCGTCAACGGATGAAACTCCGAAGGGCGAGGGACCAAGTCTCTAGAATATGCTTTTTTTACAGGTGATTCGTTGTACAATTCTTGATCATTCTTGATCATAAATAAATTATTTTCGTCGTTTTTTTAATATATATTTTCATATAAGAAACGCAACACACACACACACACACACACACATACATACTCGTATGTATGTATGTATATATATATATATATAACTACCGCTCAAAAGTTTGAATACACCAGACGATGTTTCTTCCCGCGCTTAAAGCTAGATAGTTCCGTCAAAAAAAAAAAAACGACAGCCAAATTTAATAAACGGCGTTTTGAAGGGAACATATCCAGCTTTGTTTCACTTTTTTGAAATATTTTTTATGAATTTTTTTTCCACTTGGCACGGCCTTTTATAAAGGACGGTTTCTCGGCTATTTTTCGACCTTCGAAAATTGCGCGCATAAATTACGGAATTTTTTAAAATCATTTTTATCCATGATAAACGTAGAATGGGTAGAAAAAGCTTCATTTTGTGTTTTTCAAAAAGTTTCGTACGATTTTATCCCCGCAAAGTAGTTTCATTTTTTGCTAAAAAAGACAAATTTAGAAAATGTAACGTAACTCAAGAACTGTAGGGTTTGAGAGGAAATGTCAAAAATATAGCAAGTTGAGTAAGCTTATACTAGATCGGTTGGAATTTTTTCAGAATGTTCCTGAGATATTTTTACGTACGCCAATCAATTGCTCGGACGATTCTACGAGTTTTAGCAACAAAAAAAAACTGGAAAAGAATAAAAAATAAATTCTGAAAAATTTCATACGACTTTAAAACCGAAAATTAAAACAGCTTCTCCTCATGGTATTTTATCGTAAACACCATACTTTTCGAGTTAAAGAATTCTATGAATTAAAGTTTTGAGCAACAATAGCAAAAAAAAATCTCAAAGGAAAATTCTGAAAAGATTCCAAGCGTGTTTTCGCTCCGCAATGTGTTAGAGAGAGGTGGGTGTCTCATTCCGCCCCCCCCCCCCCCCTGCCATGACAGCTGTTCACTCGTCCCGCCGCTACGTAGCAATTAGGGTGGCAGAGTATTTGTCTTCATGCGGTTCATAAGAACTGTTATTCTATGTACGTCTGAATTCGTTGGTATTGCGTTCCCATCCGTTTCTCTAGGCTGAGGAGGTGGGCTGGGAAAAGCCGACGGAAAAGCCGCACGAATACTCTCCGGAATCGGCTAAAGAACAAATATGTACCAAATGTACATTAATAAAGGCGCTCTTGCTTGCACAGTGATTAGGGCGCGAAAGTTTGATGACAATTGTTATCAAACGTGCTGGTGGCGTATATTTTCTTTTTTTACTCTGAATGAGTCTAATGTCTTTAAGTATGAAAAAGAGATTTATATAGGTATAATCGACCTCAACAAAACTCATTTCGGGGATTGTAATATACATGGAAAGAAAATACTTCTGCGTGCCCGTACATGATCAAATTTGATCATTATTAATGAGTATTACAGTTTTAGAAGTAACAGCGAAAAATACAAAAAGTTATGCGCTTCTTTTGCTAAGCATCGCTCGGTCTTCCAGATACTGTAAACAGTAAAAGTCAGTGATAGCCAGCGAAAAAATGGAAGAAGTTTTATGTCGATCTATTCTGAGGTATTTTCTATTTACGACAAAATATACGAGGGTCAGTTTCAAAGTTTTTCCTACACTGTGAAAAATAGAAAAACAGGATACGAAATTTGAATAAATGTATATATACCGGGTGTCCTATTTTAATCTTGCACATGATTTATCTCGAAAAATATTGCTCCGATTAAGTATTGAGTATAGGGAAACTTCAGAAAACATTCAAAATGGCGACGTTAGAATGTAAGTGTTAAAAAAAATGGAAACATGATTTTCACCAAAAAATTTGTCAGGCTAAAACTAACTTTCGTAGGATTTTTTTTATAACGTCCATCGCTTTTATTTTAAAATACGATTTTTTACTATTTTACCGCTTGGATGGCGAATGTACCACGAGGAGGTAAAGTCTTTAACATCCCAAGTGTGTGAGTGGGTGTGAGTTTGTTTGAGTTAGGTTATCAAACAAATCCGAACAAACTCCCATATGAATTCCCCCCCTGCCGAATTAGAGAGCTGAGTAAAAAGATTTTTGAGTATATTTATATCTACCCCTGGTCGTCCGTTGAAAAATTGTGTACGAACGGCAGATCCGGCAGCCTCGTAGCAGAGCTTAGCTACCTTGTACGCGATCTGATCGAAAAAAAGAACAACATCGTTAATAACTCGGTTATGCTTATCCATCTTACACGAATCCTCGGCATTATCTTATATCTTATATCTTTATATATATATATATATATATATATATATATAAAGATTGAAATATGTTATTTCAATCTAACACGAATCTTATCGTGTTGACGTGGGCATTGTCGGAATGCCATGAAACTGATTTTTTTCCAAATGTTCCCATATTTTGGTAAATTTAAGCTACGAAAATCACTCAAAAGTTTTTTTTGGTATCCGCCTTTTTCAGATTTACAACATAAATTTATACAAAAGTTTTTGGATAATTATGAAAAGTAAGAAATAAAGGAAAAAAATTCAAATCATTATAACGCTGCTCCGCTATCGAATCATAACTCCACCGAGCTTTGAGCTATGCCGTGCAAAAAATTTAATAAAAATATAAAATGATGAAAACCCACTAATGGATGAACCCGTCTGATTGGCGATCCGAATTATTAATGGCTTAGCAATTTCAAAAATTCTTTTTTTTATTTACCTCTTGGTTGCACAAGATGGGCAACCGTACACCTCGAAGACGACGAAATTCGTGATCATATACTGTGATCGGCGGTTGAATACTTGCTTCGGCTATGAGTGCTCTTAGATCGGCCTGCAACTTTGTCTCGACTCCAGAAATGGTTTTCTGTGTGCCACAAATTTGTTAAACAGGGCGTATTTAGCATGTATCATGTTAGATTTATGTATTTCATTCTTTATTTATTCATTCATTCGTGTATTTGATTGAGTGCAAGATGAACAGCTAACAAATCGTCTATCCGTTTCCTCCATTACGACTTATGCTTCCAAAAAAAGGAAAGCATCGCCATATTCCCCAACAAAACGTTAGAGAATGACACTTTCTTTTCGTCTAGAATGTCCATCTCATTGGAGGAAACAGGGGAACGTTATTTTCGACGAGCGAGTCATATTTCATTGCCTTGCGAAGTTCATTGTTGCCTTACGATTACTTGAGTTGATTGATTTGCAACGTTTCCGAGTACGTAGATGTCCGATATTTTGTTGATGCTCCGGACACAATCTGCAGCGGTGGCGGTAATTTTGTGTTCTTCCCAGCCGTGACCGACCTGGAAAATGTTAAGGGTCAATTAACAAATGCAAGTGATCGCAAGTCAATAAATCCTGTGGTAAAAAATAGAGATCACATCAATAACTCAAACGCGATCGTGATAAACCGATCGACAAGTTTTTATGCGATCCAAATCGAAGTAAACATATAGAAAAGCTGTTTTCTTTTAGAAAAGTTGACAGAATTTTTTTATCTCAAGTCCAATCATTCAGGCATGTTATAACAACTAATGAAGAGAGATAACGAATTCGTTTAGATTGTTTGCAGCCAACAACCCGAAGAAAAACAAATTAAAATTCATCACGCCCTTTCGTATCATTTAAAGTTATAGCGTATTCAAGTGATTGGAATTTGTAAAAAAAAATTCGATCATTTTTCAGAAGAACCGCTTAGCTGAATATCGAACCAAATAGAACATTTTGTGCAACTAAAGATCGATAACATATGTTTTATCGGGGCTTGGAAAAATGTATTCCCAATGCTTCCAACTCGCGCCTTTTCTGCCTACCCATTTGAAGTGTACAAAACGGTTGGCAAATTTAGGTATTTTTTGGAAGCGTCACATTGCCACCCTTTTTTATATATTCATAAGTATCAGCTTGGAATTTGTATGTGTTAATATTCCACCTATACAGGGTGTTTGGCGCATGGATCGACACATTTGTTTGGGGTTGGGGGGGGGGGGGGGGGTTAATTTGCTAATGTTTTCACCCTTACACCCTATGTCCAAAGTGCCCTAAATGTTTTTTTTAATTACCCAAAAGTTCGTCTTTAAATCGTCATAACATTTTTGTTTGTGGTTGTAAAAGCACGAAATAACTTTTGTTGTATTCTGCAATGTATGTTTATTATAAATAAATCATTATTTAATATAATTGGTTTCAAGAAGGTGACACTTGAGCGTCCAGTCTTAAAAATGTGTACAAGTATGAAAAATGTTAACCTCTATATTCATTATAAAAAAACTTATTCTCATTATTTTTACCGCATAATGAATTATTTCTATGACATGTAGCATACCGTTGGGAAGGGTATACAAACTAGAGAACTTTTTAAAACAAAGCTAAGTTCAAAATAACTTTGTTTTTTTAAATGAATTTATAAGTTGCCATTTTTCATTCATTTGCGCATTTTTAAGACTATGGTAGCTCATGAGTAATTTTCTTGAAACTAATTTTATCAAATAATGACTTATTTACAGTAAACATACATTGCAGAATACAACAAAAGTTATTTCGTGCTATTACAACCACAAACAAAAAAGTTATAACGATTTAAAGGCGACAGAAAAAAAAACGAAAAAAATCATATCTTAATTCCCGCGACACTTAGCACACGGGGTCTAAGGGTGACAAAAGTAACAAATGACCCCCCCCCCCCCCCCCCCCATTACCCAAAGAATTGTGTCGGTCCATGTGCCAAACACCCAGTATAAAAGCGTATACTTACCGATACGAACGCGGCGCACAGCAAAATTATGAGTTTCGACATCGTGTTCCACTTTCGACAATTCGTTTCGAACTCCGGTAGCTAATGAATTTCCTAATTTATATATCGTCAGCAACAGGTAGTTCATTAGGATACAAAGTCACCACACGTGTTTTTGAAACATTGCGCAAGTGTACATATATATTCCATGTGGGTATATATAAAAACAATCTACTACGAATACGTACGTGCGGGAATACGGTTTTTACATGTCATACTATTACGCCGTTTGCCTAATTTAAGGTAGCCTAAAGGTAAACAATGTTTCAAACAGTTATTTTAGTCTTTGCTCTTCACCACGAAAAATAAAATAAAAAAGCAGTCTTGAAACGAAAGAACGCGAAGACTTTCTTGTCAACCTAATAACATTGACGTCTACAGTAAATATTAGCTGACACAATTCGATGGGGGATACGGCACGTTTTTTTTTGGTTTTGTTATTAATACTGTAAGAAAACCACCTAGATAATGCTGTATAGATCAAATAAACGCAAACGGCGTTCCTAAACTGAAACAATAATGACTTGGCCTGACTGAATCCGTCTAACGTCTATGCGAATAACGAATTATTTATTGAATAAATGTAATATTTAGTTATTTGAAGAGGACTTTCGATCTAGCGCGTGAAAAAGGTGAATTTCGACAATTATTGGATAGATCTCCAGTTAGAAAGAATGAAAATCCCGTTCGGTGGCCTTAATTCAAAATATCTTTAAGGCAGAACACCACTGTGACCACCTGTTTTTTTGCCATTTTTCAAGAATTTTTTTTGTGGGAAAAAAAGACATTTTCGAAATTTTTTTCTGTTTTGTTCGTTGTTTATTGAAGATACATAAATTTTTTTTTTTTTTTTTTTTCACGCCCCATGGTGACGCTGGGGAAGCTCCCGCGTCAGGTACTGTTGCCTCTGCAGTGGTTCGCGGCACGCAGCAGAACTCTCTTCAAAGTCGATCTGAAAAAAAATACCGAGTGTTTTCGTTAATAATATGATATTTTGAAGAGAAGTACATAAGGATTCGAAAAAATATTGATTTTTAAAAAATAGGCATGCTTTTGAAATTAAAGGACGATTTTCGAGCAAAATTTCTCGTCGAAAATAGGCTATAACTTTTTGTATTATTGAGATATCGAAAAAATCCTATGTACTTCTTTAGATAATCTAGTTTTATTGATGCAGTCCAAATTTGAAGTCGATCGGATAAAAATTGCTCGAGTTCTGCTGCGTGCCGCACTCAAAAAAGTGGTTTTGAGAAAAACGCGTTCAAAGTTTTAGGTGTGTTAATTTATGCGATAAATGGGGAAAAAAATGTTTAACTTTAATCAGCGATGCCGGCACCATATAGCTGGCCTTCAAGAAGCAAATCATTGTCCCTAGCATCTTTTCTCGAACTTGTGGAGGCTCTTCTTGCCTCTTTTGCAGCGTCTGTGAGCGAGCGCTCCGCCAGCTCGATGCGCGCTGCGTCGGTTTCAACGCAAAAATTGAAACAATTTGGGCCGATAGTTATCCCCAACGTCTCCAAAACTTTCATGAGGCTTCTCAGGCCATCATTGAATAATAATACCGCGATATCAGCTGCAATATCGACGATTTTTTGCTCCCGGACTGACACTTGGGCGCTATTGCCCAAACTGATTTGTTGTAGCTTTCGTTGTTGTTTTGCGTGAAGCCGCCCAAACAACGCTGCAGCAAATCGTCTCTGCTCAAATTTTCGAAGACTGGCGTAATTGCCGACAATACTTCCTCAGGAAGAGGCGGCTTATGGCGATATTCAGAAATATTACCGCTTGCGACCGCTCGCTGCCACGAACACCACGACTCGGCCCCCTCTGGACAATCGTCATGTTGTGGCTCACTATCTGTGGATATTTTATGTTTGATAGTTGCCCAAATTGGCTTCCTCATTTTTTTGGTAAACTTTTTTCAGTAAACTTTATATCGCGATCACACACTTTGCACTTCACTAACGTCGATATAATGTTCAATGCATTGACGAGGTGTACTATACGATAACCGAAATCGTTAGTAACACCGACCTCTAAATCGTCCGACGATTTTAACTTTTTTGCCGACGTGCTCACATACTCTGCAGAACTATTTTCGGAGCTATAACGGTTCGGAGGTTTTCGATTCAAAATTTTCGTTCGACTCCTCGTCACATAGCTCCGTTTTGTTCCCTTTTTCCCCGCGCACACTTTCGGATTATCCATTTCGATGTGCAAAGAATAATTCTGAGCGTTCGATATTTATAAACGAAACGATTCGGAGAGTTTAGACACGAGTAGCGTCGCTTCTATTCGCAAACTGACGCTACGACAATATCCCTATACCTGCCTTGACATTTTTTCAATTATCGCCACCTATGGCTTTTTTTCGAAACTATATTTATAACAATAGCCGATTTTTGTGAAGGGAGACAAAAGAATACCTGGGAAAGACCCGCAGGACCTGCGAAAGGCCCGGTATACCTGCCGACCCTGAGGCGCGCAACTGCGCGGGACCCCGAGCGTCACGGAGCGCTGCACCGCTTCACAAAATATTCAATATCTCCGAAAATAATTATTTTTTCGACCTGGGTCCAACGGCATCTTAATCTTAAATGTATTTTAGATTTTTCTAGATGGTTTTCAAAAAATCGATTTTTTGAAGCCGTCACAGTGGTGTTGTCCCTTAAGTAACTTTACAAATGTTTACACAAGATGTTATAACGACATAACGACGCTGAAGCTGGATAAAGCGAGGAACTGTATCTTTAATGTGTCCTCTTAAGAAAGTATTATTGTCTAGAGCGCTGTTTTGGAGGTGATTTTTAAGATGAAATAATTGTTAAACTGTTCCAGTTTTCTTTCTAACATTTTTGACACATGTTACTTTACATCAGTGCACGGAAAACGCCCCCGATTGGCGACCAGTATTGTGGACGTTGTATGAATGTGAAAAAAAAAACAAACAAATTTTTCATCTGTATGAAAAATCGCACTTTTTTCGATTTCCCTACGTACTTCGAAGGGCAAATCTTATATAGAACTCAAATTATTGTGAATTTTCGTTCGAGGTAAAAAATTGGGGGAGGACTTTTGCTAGCTGCAGGACACTATCAGACAAAGGTGACTCGCTTCAACCAGCTCTAACGCCGCGATTTTGTTACATCTTGTGAAACATTTGTATAGATACCTGAAGATAAAAAAGGCCACAAGACGGAACTTTCATTCTATCAACTAGGTATCCATAAAAACATGTCGAAATTCACTTTTTTGCCGGTTCAGACTGGTAGTCCGAAGACTGGTAGTCGGGTCCTTAAGAATTATTTATTCCATCGAATTGAGGAATACTCGAAAATATTGGGATATTAAATAAGTTCTAGGTATTTTTTGCGGTAAAAATCATGCTTTATTAAAAAAAAATCCTAATATTTTCAGACGTTTCGAAACTGTTGTGTGATCTACTCCTGATGATTCCGCAAGTTCAGCTAGCGTCCGACATGAATCTTCACGAAGTAATGCCTCCAATTCAACACGTCAATATCATTATTTTCGCAGTGTCTAAACCAAGCTCTGCATGTTGATGTCGACCGAGCATGGTCGCTCTGTCGGCTGAGCATGGTCGACAGACACATCATTATAACCGTGACAATTCGTCTCGATTATCTGTAAACCCAGTTGAGATAACAATTGCTCGGTAACATTGTTTCAGTAAAGTAGCGGTAATAGGCCAGTTCTAACCCAGAGATCTCAGGGGGGAGCGGGGCGGGGGTCCAGCGCGGGGAAACCAAGTGCGGGGGTACGGCGGAGGGTGAGGGAAGCGGTCGACGGGCGCGTGTGACGTCACAGAGGCGCCTTGCGGTCCGCGGAGCGACTGGCGGGAGGGGGAAGCCGCCGTCGACGAGTGTTATGTGTGCGTGTGTGTGCGTGTGCGTGCGTGCGTGCATGCGCGCGTGTGTGTGTGGGGGTATGTTTAGGCGGTGGCAAGGGGGGAGGGGGTGAAAAGAATGCTTTGAATTAAATGACAATAAAACAAAAGTTTATTAATAATTAAATTAAACAATGACCTTACATAATATATACTAAACATGAAATATTTGGTATGTTTGTGTGTAGGTTGCCTGTTTACTTCGTTTTTTAAAATTATTTTATTTTCAGAATCCGCAGCGGAACAGTTATTATGGAACATAACAAATCATGCATGTTATTAATCTATCAAACATAATCATTCTTTAAATCATACTAAAAATAATACCAACCATCGACCCAGTATAAGTTCAGGTGGGGCATGTGTCGCACATGGAAATTTGGTGTGTCGGCCCGCCGCAGTTGGTGAAAAATATTCCCCCGATATTGATGAATCGTTCGCTGAAGTGGCCACATTTTTGGATAAGTCTATCAACCGTGTCCCGAATATCGACGTAGCACGACACACAAAATGTTGCCCGATCATTTTCGGTGAAATGTTCATAGTTTATACAACACATGACTTCCCGGTTTGACCGATTTATTTGGTGCTGGTCCACTATGACTTCACGTAAATAATGGAAGCCCTCATCTGCGGCATTGCCCAATCGAAGTTCCACTGACTCGGTATTACTTGATATCTTTTCCATCTTTCGTTTATTTCCGCCAATTTCATGTCGTCATGTGCAGGCACTTCAATTTCACCGTACTCATCATTGTCATCATCGGCAATATCAATAACTTCTTCTTCGTCTACCCAAAATGCACTTCATTGTCATTAGCGATATTCACTACCACCTCCATGCCATCAGCGACGAAATCGATCAATTCAATTTATATCGACTTTTTTTTCACTTGTTTTTCGTTTTCAGACTCTTTCACAATGACACCTCGAAGGTTGGAGACTGGAATGACGAAAACTGCTGTTCCGATCCTTCTTCAAATTTAGATGTTTGGATCCTCATAGGGTTATAGTAAGGTGGGGGGATGGTCAACAGGATGCGTTAATAGTTTTCAACATTAGTCGGGACTTGTGGAAAAAAAAAACCTTCCAAGATGTTGCATCCTGGCCAGGGATAAACGAAACGGTTTTTCTAAACTATCTCTGTGGGGTAGGCATCCGATGTCCAGAAAAGTGTGCACTCGTGGAGGTGAAAGCTGGCCAGGCTCGCCAAGCATTGACTTTCACGATCTCCACAGAACAGCGTCTAGGTCATGGAGACTGAACTACCGAGATCTGGTTTGCATCCCAGAATGATAACATATATATATATATTGCCACGTGTTCCAGTATGTATGAAGTCCAGCCTGTCACGAATCATAGGACTCTTCGCGGAGCAACATCAAACCTATTCAAGTGACACTTGAGGCTATACAATTCTTACCAAATCAGTCACATTCTTAAGGCATTTTTTTTCCTCGTTGATGTTCGAAGCCACCCTTTTTATTACATTTCGCTCAAGTAATGACTCGGATATCCAAAACACATTTACGAAAACGAAGTATTTATTACAAAAACGATAAACTTTAGGGATCTATGGCCGGAGCACTTCTTAGGCTTCGACCGCTGATCCCGCTGCATACACCATTGAAGCACAGACGCACTCGCGGTCTGGGATACTCACAAGATACTTTTTTTTACTCCCATTGAACCCCGACCGGCTCATTCTGCGTCTGTATTTATTTTTCATGCTCTCCGCGATAATAGATATCAACGTGATATTAAAAAACTCTGGTGGAGGTGATTCTATTACATTTTCCGAGCTAGAAGGGGACGACAAAAATATTTTCTAATGGGAGACCATTTTTAATCATCGACAGCGCTCAAAAGTGGCCACTTCTGTACGAAGCAGTGAGTTCACATAATCTCTCTGGGAAGACTTTTCAACTTGTTAATATGGAGAACAACAATGAACCATCAGAAGAAATCTTGCACAACCAAGCCACGGTCTTAAGTTCGATCGACGACTTTGCCGTGTGGGAGCAACAGATCGTTGAGTTCGTCGAAGTACTGGAAACGTATATCCGAATAAAGCGCCAACGATTATTAACTAAACATCAATAGTCATTGATAGGCCAAAAACCGCATCTGGAGGATTGAAGTATTCCATGTACAGTCATTTTATAAGCATAGGTGCAGGACACAGCGGTGATGGGTTAATGTGGCGAGAAATCGACTTGAACGCATAATGGTCTATACTTTAACCCCTGCTCGATGAATTTCAACAACGTGGAAGTGGTTGAGCTTCACGAAAAATACGTAATCTTACAATAAATGTAAATAAGTATAAATCAATGAGCGTTGAATGTTATATCTCCTTGCCACAGGAAATAATGATTATGAGGGCTGCGATTGATGTGCAATCAAGAGATAATACACGTTTCGCATGGGTGACAGTCGCAGCTTTATACCCAGCTGAACGAAACAGTGACCACGCATCTTCTTACATGCATTATTCAACGGTATTGAATCTATCGAATATTGAATTCCACCTGACTATAGGTCAAATAAAAAAAAATCGTCCTTCAAAACAAGTTATCCATTAATGTGTAAACCACCAAAGAAGACATTGCTCCGATACGCGTGGCTCAACATAAAATAAAGAAAAGCATATCAATTTGCTATACATACAAGATACCGAGGATAATAATGTATGACATTTTACATAGATCAATAACCTGTCAACCCTCGTGAGCGCAGAACTAAACAGAGGCAGCCATTAAAAAATATATATGCCATCAGTGTGTGAAGTTATTATAATTACTATATCGTTATATGTGCTAGACGAATTAAGAAACAATCCATTATTTCACAGGTGTTTGCATTACGTTAGATCAGAGGATAAACTGCAATCACATGAGGTCGATTGTGGAGCAATAAAGCACTGCACCATCCGACTATCGAATGATACCAATAAGTGGCACTGGATATGCCTAATTGGAATGTTTTTTTTTCTAATGATAGAGAGTAGATGAGAGTGTGCAAAAAACTGATGAGAAGAACGTAGCAGAGGATGTGCGTCAATATCGAAAAGTATTTAGTATTGATTACCACATGTGTTTTTCATATGGCGAATCGCTATCATAGTATCGATCAACATCACAGCGCTGATTCCATATCATGGTTTGTGGCAGAACTGGAAAAACTAGTGCTATGCATGAAATACATTTTCTACGAAAATTAATTATTGCCATGAGTTAATTCTAATACGTTCACGCTATGGCAATAATTGTGTATTCAGTCATCATCAACCAATCGAGGTAGAAGTTGAATTACTCAAGATACAACGGCGTATGCCCCACATAACATTAGATAAGATCAATAAATTATCATTACTTCGAACATTGGAAAGTGGGCGATACTTGAATATGAGTTTTCGCTCTTGGGATCTATACGACTGTCCACCGCTTCAAAGCACAACGAAACGAATTCATGGACCGTAAAAGCTGCCTCCCAACTAGAGAAACCAAAATATGTAATTGGTGCGGCGCAGACTGGTAAAAAAGATGTTCTATGGCAAAGGTCATTATATTATTCATCGACTGCAGACTCACAAGTGCTAAACTTTATCTCAATTCAGCATTCTTTTCTCAAGATGACTCGAATTTGGACATCAAAAAAGTTTCGGCATTTTGTTCAATATGTCCTCTCAATTTTGTAAATACCATTATGACTGCAAGGGTGATCGTTCTTTATTAACCATCGCCAAGTCGTAATGTAGCGGCCCTCTCACGGTTAATGATTGATCACATCAGAACGAGCATCAGAACGATCGCATCAGAAGATCGCATCAGAACGCATACATGCTACCGTAGATGTGTGAATAGAGTTCGAATGCAAAGAAGATTCACCACCGAATTACAACTGCATAGTGTTTTAATCTTGCATGATCGCGTTGTTGAATATTGTCTATTGACCGACATTATCCGTAAAATTGTATAGCTCGGAAAAATTCCGAGAGATACGAATCATCATGGTTGATTCGCAATCATCATGGTCTAAAGTGGGCATATGGAAACTGTCCATATGGCATGGCTGAAGGTTTAATAACAGCTGCAGTTGAAGGTTCAACGAAAGACGATATGTGTCCTATCGTATATGTTAAGGGTAATGAAAAACAAGAATGGCTAGCTGATATACTAAATATAAAAAATGAGCTATTTATTGAGTCGTTGAATATAGACTTTAACGATATGGATGTCTCAAGTAAATTAGATGGACGTCGTACTCTACGATGTGAAAAGCATAAAAACAATTGTGTCTTACAAAATGTTTTTCTAATCTTTAATTGGTGGCTGAATCATAAAGATTCATGCAAATAGCAGAAATGTAACATTATGTACTTTGTATTCTCCTCGCCCCGTACTTAGTTATGTCAGCATCATTTGATATCGGATGCTGCAACTAAATACAATATTACTCTCGAATGTGAAACTCAATTTTTTTAAATGGAATGTGATGGAAAATAAATTAATATAATCGCCCAATGATGATCGACGACCTTCATCGGTATACGTTCGATAAATGTTCATGAGCCGTTTGTTGGAAGTTTGCGAGGCATTCGAAGATTTTCGACAGTCGTTCGTGAAACTTTCCAGAGACTTCCGAAGACATTCGAAAGACGTTCGAAGACATTCAAGAGACGTTCAAAAACATTCATAACACGTCGAAGACATGCATGAAGGGTTCAAAGAGTTTTAAGAGACTGTCTACGACGTTCATGGAACGTTCGAAGATGTTCGTGAGACGTTCAAGAGACTTTCGAAAACGTTTGAAGACATTCATGAGAGGTTCGAAGACGCTCAAAAGATCTGTGACGATATTCATAATACATTTGAGGACATTCTTGAGGGGTTCCAAGACGCTTAAGACGGAATGACACCTCATCGCGGTCGGTACAAATGTAGATTGTCGGTACAAATGTAGATTGGCTTATGATAAGCCAATCTACATTTTTTTTCTTCAATTCAGAAAATTTGAGGGGCAGACAGCTGTTCGTCTATCTATTTCACGTGGTTTGGCAAAGTTTCGACGAGATCTGAAGAGCCGTTTCAGAGATTTTTGGGTATCTATAATTGTTCTACCATACCGACCGCGATGAGGTGTCATTCCGTCTTAAGAGAGCCTTTCAAAGATATTCACGAGGGGTTTGTCCGAAGACATAAATATAAGACGTTTGAAGACATTCAAGAGACGTTCGAAAACGTTCATAAGACGTTTGAAGACATGCATGAGGGGTTTAAAGAGTTTCAAGAGACTTTCTACAGCGTTCATGAGACGTTTGAAGATGTTCGTGAGACATTCAAGAGACTTTCGAAAACGTTCATAAGAAGTTTGACGACATTCATGAGAGGTGCGAAGACCTTCAGAGACTTTCGAAGACATTTAAGAGATCTTTAACGATATTCCTAATACGTTCGAAGACATTCATGAAGGGTTCGACGACGCTTAAGAGACTTTCAAAGACATTTGCGAGAGGCTTGAAGTCGTCCAAGAGGCTTACGAAGACGTTCAGAGATCTTCGACGACATACACAATACGATTTTTGACGACATCCATAAACCGAAGACTTTCATGACGTTTGAGTTTTCCTGAAATTGTATGGGATTGTTTGGGCTTTTCACAGTTTTGCTGGAATTATTTGAGTTTGTTTGGGTGAAAATCCCAAACAAACCCAAACAATTCCAGCAAAACTCAAACGTCATGAAAGTCTTCGGTTTAAGGATGTCGTCGAAGATCGTATTGTGTATGTCGTCGAAGATCTCTGAACGTCTTCGTAAGCCTCTTGGACGTCTTCAAACCTCTCACAAATGTTTTTGAAAGTCTCTTAAGCATCGTCGAACCCCTCATGATTGTCTTCAATCGTATTATGAATGACGTCGAAAGTATCTAGAACGTATTCGAAAGTTTCTTGAACGTCTTCAAACCCTTCGTGAATGTCTTTGAAAGTCTCTAGAAGGTCGTCGAACCCCTCATCGATGTCTTCAAACGTATTATGAATACTGTTAAAGATCTCTTGAATGTCGTCGAAAGTCTCTGAACGTCTTCGCACCTCTCGTAAATGTCTTTGAAAGTCGCTTAAGCGTCATCGAACCCCTCATAAATGTCTTTAAACGTATCATAAATATCGTCAAAAGTCTCTTAAACGTCTTCGAACCCATCGTGAATGTCTCTAAATGTCTCTCAAGCGTCTTCGAACCCTTCATGAATGTCTTCAAACGTATTATGAATGTCGTCGAACGTTTCTTGAACGTCTTCAAACCCCTAGTGAATGTCTTTGAAAGTCTCTCAAGCGTCTTCGTACCCCTCATAAATGGCTTCAAAGGTATTATGAAATGTCGTCGATAGTCTCTTGAACGAACTCTAAAGTTTCTTGAACATCTTCAAACCTCTCGTGAATGTCTTTGAAAGTCTCTAAAACGTCGTTGAACCCCTCATCGACGTCTTCAAACGTATGATGAATATCCTCTAAGATCTCTTGAATGTCTTCGAAAGTCTTTGAACGTCTTCGCACCTCTCGTAAATGTCTTTGAAAGTTGCTTAAGCGTCATCGAACCCCTCATAAGGTCTTTAAACGTATCATAAATATCATCAAAAGTCTCTTAAACGTCTTTGAACCCCTCGTGAATGTCTTTGAAAGTCTCTCAAGCGTCTTCGAACCCTTCATGAATGTCTCCGAACGTATTAGGAACATCGTCAAAGATCTCTTGAATGTCTTCGAAAGTCTCTGAAGGTCTTCGCACCTCTCATGAATGTCGTCAAACTTCTTATAAACGTTTTCGAAAGTCTCTTGAATGTCTCACGAACATCTTTAAACGTCTCATGAACGCTGTAGAAAGTCACAAACAAACTCTTCAAACCCCTCATGCATGTCTTCAAACGTCTTATGAATGTTTTTGAACGTCTCTTGAATTTTTTCAAATGTTGTATTTATGTCTTCGGACAAACCCCTCGTGAATGTCTTTGAAAGTCTCTCTTAAGCGTCTTGGAACCCCTCAAGCATGTTCTCAAATGTATTATGAATATCGTCACAGATCTTTTGAGCGTCTTCGAACCTCTCATGAATGTCTTCAAACGTTTTCGAAAGTCTCTTGAACGTCTCACGAACATCTTCGAACGTTCCATGAACGTCGTAGACAGTCTCTTAAAACTCTTTGAACCCTTCATGCATGTCTTCGACGTGTTATGAATGTTTTCGAACGTCTCTTGAATGTCTTCGAACGTCTTTCGAATGTCTTCGGAAGTCTCTGGAAAGTTTCACGAACGACTGTCGAAAATCTTCGAATGCCTCGCAAACTTCCAATAAACGGCTTATGAACATTTATCGAACGTATACCGATGAAGGTCGTCGATCATCATTGGGCGATTATATTAATTTATTTTCCATCAAATTCCATTTAAAAAAATTGAGTTTCACATTCGAGAGTAATATTGTATTTAGTTGCAGCATCCGATTTCAGATTATGCTGACATAACTAAGTACGGGGTGAGGAGAATAAAAAGTACATAATGTTACATTTCTTTTATTTGCATGAATCTTTATGATTCAGCCACCAATTAAAGATTAGAAAAACATTTTGTAAGATACAATTGTTTTCGTGCTTTTCACATCGTAGAGTACGACGTCCATCTAATTTACTTGAGAAATCCATATCGTTAAAGTCTATATTCAACGACTCAATAAATAGCTCATTTTTTATATTTAGTATATCAGCTAGCCATTCGTGTTTTTCATTGCCTAAGGGTAATGAAAAACATATCCGATAGGACACATATCGTCTTTCGTTTAACCTTCAACTGGAACTGTTATTAAACCTTCAGCGATGCCATATGCCCACTTTAGACCATGATGATTGCGAATCAACCGTGATGATTCGTATCTCTCGGAATTTTGCTAATCTATACAATTTTACGGATAATGTCGGTCAATAGACAATATTCAACAACGCGATCATGCAAGATTAAAACACTATGCAGTTGTATTCGGTGGTGAATCTTCTTTGCATTCGAACTCTATTCACACATCTACGGTAACATGTATGCGTTCTGATGCGATCGTTCTGATGCTCGTTCTGATGCGATCAATCATTAACCGTGAGAGGGCCGTTACATTACGACCTGGCGATGGGTAATAAAGAACGATCACCATTGCAGTCATAATGGTATTTACAAAATCGAGAGTACATATTGAACAAAATGGCGAAACTTTTTTGATGTCCAAATTCGAGTCATCTTGAGAAAAGAATGCTGAATTGAGATAAAGTTTAGCACTTGTGAGTTTGCAGTCGATGAATAATATAATGACCTTTGCCATAGAATATCTTTTTTACCAGTCTGCGCCGCACCAATTACATATTTTGGTTTCTCTAGTTGGGAGGCAGCTTTTACGGTCCATGAATTCGTTTCGTTGTGCTTTGAAGCGGTGGACAGTCGTATAGATCCCAAGAGCGAAAACTCATATTCAAGTATCGCCCACTTTCCAATGTTCGAAGTAATGATAATTTATTGATCTCATCTAATATTAGGTGGGGCATACGCCGTTGTATCTTGAGTAATTCAACTTCTACCTCGATTGGTTGATGATGAGTGAATACACAATTATTGCCATAGCGTGAACGTATTAGAATTAACTCATGGCAATAATTAATTTTCGTAGAAAATGTATTTCATGCATAGCACTAGTTTTTCCAGGTCTGCCACAAATCATGATATGGAATCAGCGCTGTGATGTTGATCGATACTATGATAGCGATTCGTCATATGAAAAACACATGTGGTAATCAATACTCAATACTTTTCGATATTGACAGACATCCTTTGCTACGTTCTTCTCATCAGTTTTTTGGACACTCTCATCTACTCTCTATCATTAGCAAAAAAAAACATTCCAATTAGGCATATCCAGTGAGTGGATGCCTAATTGCATCCACTTTTTTTACCACGCTTTCCGATTGGAGTTGATGATTTTGAGCCACTTATTGGTATCATTCGATAGTCGGATGGTGCAGTGCTTTATTGCTCTACAATCGACCTCATGTGATTGCAGTTTATCCTCTGATCTAACGTCATGCAAACACCTGTGAAATAATGGATTGTTTCTTAATTCGTCGAGCACATATAACGATATAGTAATTATAATAACTTCACACACTGATGGCATATATATTTTTTAATGGCTGCCTCTGTTTAATTCTGCGCTCACGAGGGTTGACAGGTTATTGATCTATGTAAAATGTCATACATTATTATCCTCGGTATCTTGTATGTGTAGCAAATTGATATGCTTTTCTTTATTTTATGTTGAGCCACGCGTATCGGAGCAATGTCTTCTTTGGTGGTTTACACATTGATGGATAACTTGTTTTGAAGGACAATTTTTTTTTTTTAATTTGACTTATAGTCAGTTGGAATCCAATATTCGATAGATTCAATACCGTTGAATAATGCATGTAAGAAGATGCGTGGTCACTGTTTCGTTCAGCTGGGTATGAAGCTGCGACTGTCACCCATGCGAAACGTGTATTATCTCTTGATTGCACATTAATCGCAGCCCTCATAATCATTATTTCATGTGGCAAGGAGATATAACATTCAACGCTTATTGATTTATACTTATTTACATTTATTGTAAGATTACGTATTTTTCGTAAAGCTCAACCACTTCCACGTTGTTGAAATTCATCGAGCAGGGGTTGAAGTATAGACCATTATGCGTTCAAGTCGATTTCTCGCCACATTAACCCATCACCGCTGTGTCCTGCACCTATGCATATAAAATGACTGTACACGGAATACTTCAATCCTCCAGATGCGGTTTTTGGCCTATCAATGACTATTGATGTTTAGTTAATAATCGTTGGCGCTTTATTCGGCTATGCCTTTTCAGTACTTCGATGAATTCAACGATCTGTTGCTCCCACACGGCAAAGTCGTCGACCGAACTTAAGACCGTGGCTTGGTTGTGCAAGATTTCTTCTGATGGTTCATTGTTGTTCTCCATATTAACGAGTTGAAAAGTCTTCCCAGAGAGATTATGTTAACTCACTGCTTCGTACAGAAGTGGCCACTTTTGAGCGCTGTCGATGATTAAAAATGGTCTCCCATCAGAAAATATTTTTGTCGTCCCCTTCTAGCTCGGAAAATGTAATAGAATCACCTCCACCAGAGTTTTTTTAATATCACGTTGATATCTATTATCGCGGAGAGCATAAAAAATAAATACAGACACAGAATGAGCCGGTCGGGGTTCAATGGGAGCAAAAAAAAGTATCTTGTGAGTATCCCAGACCGCGAGTGCGTCTGTGCTTCAATGGTGTATGCAGCGGGATCAGCGGTCGAAGCCTAAAAAGCGCTCCGGCCATAGATCCCTAAAGTTGATCGTTTTTGTAATAAATACTTCGTTTTCGTAAATGTGTTGTGGATATCCGAGTCATTACTTGAGCGAAATGTAATAAAAAAAATGTTCCCTATGCTCAGAGGGTGGCTTCGAACATCAACGAAGAAAAAAATTGCCTTAAGAATGTGACTGATTTGGTAAGAACTGTATAGCCTCAAGTGTCACTTGAATAGGTTTGATGTTGCTCCGCGAAGAGCCCTATGATTCGTGACAGGCTGGACTTCATACATACTGGAACACGTGGCAATATATATATATATGTTATCATTCTGGGATGCAAACCAGATCTCGGTAGTTCAGTCTCCATGACCTAGACGCTGTTCTGTGGAGATCGTGAAAGTCAATGCTTGGCGAGCCTGGCCAGCTTTCACCTCCACGAGTGCACACTTTTCTGGACATCAGATGCCTACCCCACAGAGATAGTCAAGAAAAACCGTTTCGTTTATCCCTGGCCAGGATGCAACATCTTGGAAGGTTTTTTTTTCTACAAGTCCCGACTAATGTTGAAAACTATTAATGCATCCTGTTGACCATCCCCCCACCTTACTATAACCCTATGAGGATCCAAACATCTAAATTTGAAGAAGGATCGGAACAGCAGTTTTCGTCATTCCAGTCTCCAACCTCCGAGGTGTCATTGTGAAAGAGTCTGAAAACGAAAAACAAGTGAAAAAAAGTCGATATAAATTGAATTGATCGATTTCGTCGATGATGGCATGGAGGTGGTAGTGAATATCGCTGATGACAATGAAGTGCATTTTGGGTAGACGAAGAAGTTATTGATATTGCCGATGATGACAATGATGAGTACGGTGAAATTGAAGTGCCTGCCCATGACGACATGAAATTAGCGGAAATAAACGAAAGATGGAAAGACGGAAAAGATGGAAAGTGATACCGAGTCAGTGGAACTTCGATTGGGCAATGCCGCAGATGAGGGCTTCCATTATTTGCGTGAAGTCCTAGTGGACCAGCACCAAATAAATCGGTCGAACCGGGAAGTCATGTGTTGTATAAGCTATGAATATTTCACCGAAAATGATCGGACAACATTTTGTGTGTCGTGCTACTTCGATATTCGCGACACGGTTGATAGACTTATCCAAAAATGTGGCCACTTCAGCGAACGATTAATCAATATCGGGGGAATATTTTTCACCAACTGCGGCGGGCCGACACACCAAATTTCCATGTGCGACACATGCCCCACCTGAATTTATACTGGGTCGATGGTTAGTATTATCTTTAGTATGATTTAAAGAATGATTCTGTTTGATAGATTAATAACATGCATGATTTGTTATGTTCCATAATAACTGTTCCGCTGCGGATTCTGAAAATAAAATAATTTAAAAAAACGAAGAAAACAGGCAATATACACACAAACACACCAAACATGATTAGTATATACTATGTAAGGTCGGTGTTTAATTTAATTATTAATATACTTTTGTTTTATTGTCATTTAATTCAAAGCATTCTTTTGACCCCCTCCCCCCTTGCCACTGCCTAAACATACCCACACACACACACACGCGCGCATGCATGCACGCACGCACACGCACACACAACACTCGTCGACGGCGGCTTCCCCCTCTCGCCAGTCGCTCCACGGACCACATGGCCCCTCTGTGACGTCACACGCGCCCGGCGACCCCTCCCCCCACCCTCGGCCGTACCCGCGCAATTGGCTTCCCCGCGCTGGACCCCCGCCCCGCTCCCCCCTGAGATCACTGGGTTAGAACCGGCCTATTACCACTACTCAGTAATATGATCCGAGATAAGATAAGAGAATAATAAGTAGAGTTACGCTTGCACACCATATCGTGCTAAAAATTGGCGCATAAATAGAAGACTATACCGGATAGTCCTCCGTTTAAGATTCTCCTGCAAAAGACGTGGGTGGGAAATTAGGGTTTTCAAAAACTAGAGAAAGAAACAAGTTGCGTCTTTGCAGAAGTTTGATTTATTGCTTCGGGACGATGATCGATAAATGTCTCAAAAACTATCGAAAGGAAGAATCAATTGGTTATTATTTCAGTCAACGTATTAAATGAATGGGGCAATAAAGTATTTTGGTTACGTATTTTGGCCGGTACGGATGCATGCCGCTCCTTCACAAATCACCATACTCTTCAGGCGTCTTCTAAATTTATGTCTGCGACCGTGCTTCATGGTATATCCAATATTCTTTAATTGATACGGGTCTGCGAGAAAATCGTAAGCTTCCACATAATTCTGAAACAATCAAACGCTCAGCTTTATTAATCTAGTGTGTCTGGTTAAAAAAATAGTTCTTTTTGCTTCACACTCTTATAGTTTGGGGTTTAAAAAGGTTTTAAGTGTAATTTGTGAAAATAGCCGAGCTACGAAGGTTTTTGTTAACCCTTTGAACGTGTACTTTTTTCTCCTCAAAACAACATTTTTCAAATCGCGCGTCTATCTTTCTCAGAACCTAATGGGCCGACCGACTTGCAATTTTGGACACATGAAAAGTAAATGTCGGGCTATCGCTCGGCCCTCCATTTTTTTAAATTGATTCATAATTACTTTTTTCCGAGTAAGTAAAAATCCGAGTATTCTTTTTCAAACGCCGCCATTTCCAAAAAAAAATCTGATTTTTTTTTTATTAGAGCGCCGACCGATCACACAAACTTTTTTCGTAAACAATAGAATTTAAAAAAAAGCGTTTATTTCAGAAGACAACGACCACCGAAATTTCGCGGCCGACCTGCGCAACATGATATCTTATGTACAATATCGAATAAAATGCTTTGAAAAAATGTAAGATGTTACTTTGAACATATATAAATATCACAGTGAAATACTAACACTGTACATTTATCCGTTTCTCCAAATTTAACTCCCAAAAAATTACCTTGAAAACATTACACTATTTTTCATAGTCGGCATAATATCATTAATAATATCACAGCGGCATAATATCATTTTTTGTGCAGTTTGGCAAGCATTCAAAGTGAAAACTCATTTGTCGACAAAAAAAAAGGACAATCATTTATTAATAACCAATGTTATAATGAACTCATGGAAAATCCCGTACGTATTTCTCTCCAGAATGTTATTTTAAAGATCAGCCACTGCCACCGCCACTTTTTTCCGCGTGTTCTAGATGGTTCAAAGCATCTCTTGAGCCAATTAAAAAAAACATATGATTGAAAATTCTGCAGTGGTGTTACCCCTTAAGACTAAAAGACCCGGACGAATAAACTGAGAGTTTATATTACGAACATTCAGTTTGTCATCGAAAGGTTCAAAGACTCACCTCATTATCTTCAAAAGTACAAAATATATTGTTATTCTTCGTAGAAACTCTGCGTATGCAAGCGTACGTGTTATTCCTAACGTCTTCGCACTTGCAGGCCATATCTTTGCTGCAATACTGCGAACGTAAGAGGAAGAAGCACATAAACAAAAAAAATGTTTAATTTGTTTTCACGGGTGTCTGTATCCTCGCGGTAAAATTTCGGTCTATGAGATCGGACGGCTGGATGTTAAGGGGGAAAAAAGAAACAAAGCATACCGATAAATTCATGTCCTCGTCGGACGGACATCCTGTTTTCGGTTGTGTCTTTGATCCCTCGCCCCGGTACTCTACCAAAACTGTACGATCGAGTGATAAATTCGGCTTCAAAATTGACGCCCCGTCCGAAGGATGTTCCAAACCGGCAATTCCCAAAATTGTAGCAAACAAATCCACGCTGCTCACCGGCGCGATGACGCTCCTCGCCGAAATTCCGGGACCGCGAATTAGAAGTGGCACTTTTATGTCCGTTTCGTAGGGCTGACGCTTGTCCAACGGCATAGCGAATTGTCCTTGCAAAAAAGAGTACGCTTTGGAGAGCAGGCCGCGGCTGAGGATGCATAGGTGATACAATTCCGGGAGAAAGTAGTCAAAGATTGAAATTCTCAAATATTTCTCCTAGATTTAAAATAAAAACTGTCCCAAGCGGCATAATATGTAAACCTAATATGTAATATGTAAGCCTAATTTTCAGATAAAGGTATTTTTTTGTATTGTTCCACCGGTTATTATTAACACTCTACTACATTAGGACGAAACTCTTTAGTCGCGTGAACTTTTAAGGCGGGATATACATTTACAACGATATAAAAATCGGTTTCTTGTCTTCCTCTTTAAACGATAGAAATATATATGTAGAATAGCGAAAGTATCAATCAAAGAAGTTTCTAAGCGGAATGCGAAAAACGTCAAACGTTACAGCCCGTTAACGCTGTGCCTCACTGTTCGGATTCGGAGTGGGTGTTAATTTCAAACGCATCTATTTCAAAACTGCATTTTCGAAATTGGAGTGCAGGATTACTTAAAAACTATTAAACTTATTGAGTTGAAACTTGGTAGAAATATTGATAATATAACTACCTTCTACTTGACGAGAATTGTTTTTGAAAAATTAAAAAGGAAACTACTTTTTTAATCCAAATTTTACAGAAATTTTGCGTGAAATGTTGATTTTTTTTGTTGTAAATGCATTCTCTTTAATTTGCATTTCTATTACTGTCAAATAGAAACTATACATGGTCTAACTGAAAAACATTCTGAATTTTTTTGCAAATGAAAATCTACGGGTGGCGATTCTGCACGTCGATTCGCATCTCCCGCGGCAACCTTGCGTTACCACAGCGTTACGTCACAGCTCCGCTATTTAGATGATAAATGAATTTAAAAAAAAATATTTTGTACACTTAAATATACTATTGATACCTATAGATGGATGAATGAAGAATAATTATTTCTTAGTTTAAAAAATGCACTAAAATTGCTCAATTTTTTCCCATCTAAATGTATATCTTACCTTAAATCTGACTAAATGTATATCATTCAAACTTTAAAGTTTCGTTCATGCATAAATTACCGACACAAGCAAGTCCCATAAGAACGCATACAGAAACACTGGAAATTTGACATGCAATCTCACAAACGAAATAATAATTCATCCAACTTTCATCGCTATGGTAGACGGTGAAATTTCTGTATGACTCCTGACTATTCTCAATTGGGTTGAACGAAGAACAAGTATCGGTCGATTCCGAAAACATGAAAAAATGTTACGCACCCCAAACACTCGCTATGTAAATATTCTGTCGTTCGTTTTCTGGAGGCACAAAAACGCATGCTCATCAAAATATTCTAGTAGTACAGCTTAAGGGGCTACATTTACTTAGAGGGATAAAAAAATTGCATTTTCCAAAAATATTTTTATCCGATAGTTTCACCTTCTAGCTATATTTCCTAAAAAATTGAATTCGAATATTCCTAAAATTGAATGAGCTACAGCTCAAACTTTAGATGCGTTTTTGTCGAAACACTGTTTTCCAAGCCGGTGGACATGATATCTCGAGAACCACTTGATGGATTATTTCCAAATTTACAGGAGATACGATAAGAAACATTTAAAGATCGCTGATGATCCCACTTTTTCAAAATCGATCTTCATTTTTTAATAGTTACGTAAAAAGTACGACGTTTTTAATAGATTTTGTATGCTCGATTTTCAATTCGTCACCATTTTGTGAAAAAGAATCATTTAAAAGATCGACGACTTGTATTTATCGTTAACTTGAATAACCCGTTTGGTTTTTAGATTTCAGATGGACCGTTTGTACTGGAATGTCCATCGCCAAAAGTCGAGAAAAAATTTCACCATTTGCTGGCAGCCATGTTTTTGTTGTTTTCCCGTAACTTTGGTGATTTTTTCAAAAGGCTCTCTATATATGTACCTTTGTGTTGAAAGAAAATGCGTTTGTTTTCACGAACCGTTTCTAGAAAAAAAAATGTTCGGGCCTCTAGGTGGATGTAGCCCGTTAGCGTTCTAGTGATGAGGGTTCAAAGTACGCGCGGGACGTGAGAGTTACCGATATGATAGCCATTATCCGACGTGAAGATGATATAAGTATTTTTCAAAAGATCGTTCTTCAACAACGTAGCGTGCACTGTGGAGACTAATTCGTCGACTGCTGCTAAGGTTTCCCATCTACGTCGATACGCGTCGTCCAGAATTGCGACTGTGCTTTTGGGCAGGGGGAATGGTCCTCTTCTCACCAACCAATGTTTATCCTGTTGAACGTTGAAAAAGTACGAACATCAAATGCGCACGATACGTCGAAGGACAAAGCTTCATTTGTGCAATCGGATTCAAGTTACCCTTACATCAAAACAGCCAGAATGAGCCTGTTTAATCGGATTTTTTTTCTACAATCGCAAACATTTAAATACCGGAAAAAAGATTCGTTTCACACGCATATTTTCACTGTACAAATTGTTTTTTTTTTATGATGTATTATAAAATATGATGTATTAAGTATTACTTTCGCGGCGGGCCGTATTTTGTAGGGCTATAAGCAGACCCCTTTTGAATCATCGGTAAATTACAGTGGCGCTTTATAAAAAAATAAGTTACAATCAATTATTATACGCAACGATAAACTGGGAAAAAAGTCGCGCAAATTTAGTGGATTTAGACATTTGTACATTTTCTGTGAAAAGTTGCGGCTACGAAAATTTGTCTGCCAGTCACATTTTTCCAAGTTTTGTCATTAATATTTTTTTTATACATTCAGTGAGCCCCCGTTTCATTGTCGTTACGGAATCTTTCGAATTTTCACACGCGGAGAGCAGTTTATATCAGACGTCTGCTAAAGTTATTTAGTGTATGAATAATTAGGTAGAAATGTGGCCAGCATGTCATCTGCATAAACTACCGTATAAATTAGACGATTTATACGGTAGTATGTTTCGTTTTATACGGTAGAAGTCATTTTTTGTCAAGAGTTCGGTAACTTCGCCTGAAATTTTACCAGTATACTGGGATGTATTTTTACTTAATTCTAGACGAAAATGAGTTAATTAATATTCAGGTTCGTGAAAGGAATACTTCAAGGGGCTATGCCAGTGTTACACTTCAAAAAATCAATTTTTTTTGCGTTTTTCGACAGTTTATACTTTCAAGAATATCATTATCATTTATATTATTTATATCAATATCATTTTATCTTGCAAAAATCGATAGTTAAATCTTCAAACGCGTTTTTTTCGAAATTTGATTTTTCAAATTTGCTGAAATTGTAACTCAAAGGTCAACTATCCGATTGACTTGAAATTTGAACTGAGTCCTCTTGAATATATTTTCTCCACAATGACGTAGGATATTTTTGATTAGATGAAAATTGACGATTTGGCATTGAAATAAAACGACCATTTTATATGCAAGAAAACAGACTTTTTTTCATAACTACGCCATTTTGTTAGATTTTGATATTTTTCGAAAATCCTACGTCATTGTACAGGAAATACCTTTCAGTTTAACGACATTTTTTCCTTTTTCGGTTTCAGCTACTCAATAGGCCGGAATCATGTCAGCAGTGGAGGAATTTTTTTTTGGCGCCTCCGAAGGTAGCGCATAAGTCGCTTAGATCTCAATATTTTTCTATGAATAAATTATGTAATATAGGTCAAATATAGCCAAATATACTCTTTATTTTCCAAAACATTTAATGTAGTACTTTTCTTCCAAAAAATTCCCGAAAATCACCCAGATTTTCAGCGTTCACACTGGTATAGCCCCTTAAGCTTTTGTCATTGGAAATAGGCGTGTTTACAGCGGTGCAGGAAATACATGAGTATACTAGTGACATCGTACCTGCGCGAGGCGTTTTCCGATCGCGAAAATTAAAAAAAATTATTCGAATATGTGAGAATAGTTATCGCGGGTAATACAAACAAGTAAAAAAAACTAATATGGTATTTTTTTTTGCAATTTTGACTATAGATAGAGTTACAAAAAAGACCCTTTCGGCGCATATGTTTGCTTTTCAAAACAAGATCGGCTGGCAGTAAATGTATATCCGTGCTACACGGGATGACGACTACGATTAAGGGATCATCACAGTGTAAAATTATCAAAAAAATCGATTTTTTTTGGACTATCCGATAGTATAGATGGGTGACCAACCTAATTTCCTTTTTTTTCTAATGAAAGCAAACTTGCTTGTTTGCTTTAATTAGGAAAAAAGAAAGGAAATTAGGCTGGAAAAAAGGTTGGTCACCCATGGTATAGACGGTTATAAACATGATGTTCAATTTTTGGGGGGAAATCCGAATTATTCCGGTTGCTTCAGCCGTTCTTAGAAAAAAGGCTTTCGACCAGCTGCGTGAAACCTGGCGCTGACTGACGCATTTTTCTTGAAATGTCGTGTTTCAAAAAGGCGTACATACTCAAAGGAAGAGTTTTCAAGCTATCCGTCTCATCTTGACAAAACTTTCTCCACGCCATTCTTTATCTTGCTATGGAAGCTTTTTTTTATCTTCATATTTTTTTGAACGAAAAGCTGTCGAAAAAATAGGCCACATACGAGACTTTTTTTCAAACCGCCGTCATTTTGTCAATTTTGACTTTAAAAAAACCTCCATAGCAAGATAACAGCTTTCATACTGATTAATAACCTTTTTACGAATTTTGTTCCGGATAAGATTTACGGCTACAACCATGTACACTGTAAGGACTCCTTTTTTTCGAAGACATTTTCAACCGTTAAGTAAAATGTAAGAATCAATGAAAATAAATATTAAAAAATGTTTTTTATGAGTGCTTTGATTTGACATGAAAAAACCACACTGATTAGCGTTTTGTAACCATCGAAAAAAAATCGCGAAAATCAGCTATTTTTCGACCCGTTACACCGTGATGGTCCCTTAAGACGAAACTGAAGATAGGATTTGTAAATCGGTGAATAATTACAGCAATTATTGTGTCAATAATTTCCAGAAAAATCGGTCAGAAAAAAACGCGTCTAAATTTTGTTTTTTCCCGAGATTTCGCATTGATAATGTGGACTTGACACTGCTTGCCCGTAGAATATAAACTATCCGAATGTTACTCAATGGAAACTACAAAAAAATTTGATGAAGGTACTCATACTCGAACTATTTCAAAGGAGCATTGACTTCGAATGTAAATATTGATGATGGTTAACGAAAACGAGTTTCGACACAAATTTCAGTAATGTGAATTTTTTAACCTTTTTTGCATCACCGATATTGAAGCTCGGTGTTCTTTTGGCTGCTTTACCCTTGTACTTGTCGTTATGCCTACTTGCCGGGGTGAAGGGACTGTGCGGCGCGGGAGGAGCCAAAACCATCAAAAACGGTTTTTCGCTGTTTTTCTGGCGGTTGATAAAAGGAACCGCCAAACGTCCCTGAAAGCGTTAATACGTGTAAGTACAGTTGCTTGTTCACCGGTACAGGAATCAGCTAAATAACAATTCTTACAATCACGTCTGTGAGATAGTCGGATTCAGGATTGTTTCCATACTTTCTTTCCATTCCATTTATGGACAAAGAGTAACTGTAGTACTTCGAATTTCCTACCAATGCCGCCCAGGCATCCCAACCAGATGGAATGTGGCTCACACCGCCAGCTGCCCTCGATCCGTACTTTTGCATCAAAAACATAATAACGCACTCAGGTTCTATTTCGCCCCGGATGAGAGCTTGTAAAAACAGCAATTAACAAGTAACGCACAAACCATTGTTGACAAAAATGACTATTGAAGGTGGAATTCTATTTTTGAATAAATATGTAGGACTATGTCATAATATCCAGTTCCCAATTGTTAATGCAGCATAAAAAAAAAGCTTTTTTCATTACCGTTTTTCAAAATGTTTCACACCTCACGTAGCATTCAATGGTTCCAGAAAGACCCTTAGTGTTCAAGTCGATCCACTTTTAATTTTTCTTTTATGTACATCCTGCCCCACGTGTGGATTAATGGGTTAGGCTACTGGGAAAATGGTGAACACACGTTCGACGCTTAGGGCATCTCAAAATGAAGAGAAAGGTCCAACATATGGTGCAGGAATCACCGATTGAGGGTGAACTAAGGATTACAATGATAGAACTGCTAGTAAAACTTAAAACGCGATTTTCTCGAAACTATGTTTTTTTAAACGATGTACACGATTTCTCGACATCTAATAAACGTATTGACTTGAAATTTGGTACACTTATTTAGTATGACAGTAGTTTAGTCTTGACCAACGTCTTTCTTCTTAACTTTTTTTGTTCATTGGTTATTGACAATGTCTTTTTTCGTCGATAAATCAAAACAAGAGGATCAATTTTTTGTTGTTGATGGTCGAGTCACAATAACCAAAAAAACTTGGTCACGTCTTAGCCAATATTATCTATTTCAAGAAAAAACGTTTTTTAAATTTCGGGGCAGAGTGGCCAAAATCAAGTAGACCGGTGGGCCCCTCAAGTTAAAAGGTCCTCTAGAAGATCGTTCATAACGTCTTTAAGGGGAGGGTAGGGGTTTCAGCGTGAAAAAAAACCACTTTTTTGCGATTTTTCTTCATCCATGTGGATAGAGTAAATTTATTAAAAGCGTTTGTACATTGTTAAGTGTCATTTCAAGAACATTCCGCGAAAGTGTACGCGAAAATATCCACAAACAAGCCGGTGCCGCGTTTTTCTCGAAACCACTTTTTCACTGCCATTTGAAAACTATATGACCGATTTATTTCAAACTTGGTACACACTTTCTACATATAAAATACCTCCCCCCAACGATTAGTTTGAGATTTTTTTTACATTTAGGGGGTTTTCCACCCCCAAAATGGCGGAATTTTTCGTGAAAAATAGCACTTTTCACTTTACATGATCACCAAGAATTTAGAAATGAAAAAAAAAAATTGTCAAAGACCGTTAGGGGGAGGGTTTGATGATACTTTGACTAAATGTTAATGGTACTTGATTGCAGATAATTTCTAGCTGAGATACAGTGAACACCACAAATCGTGTTTTTCCAAACGCGTTCTTGGAAAAGCTTTGTCACCGGCTTGTTTGTAGATATTTTCGCGTACAAATTTCACGGAATGTTCTTGAAATGACACTTAACAATGTACAAAAGGTTTCAACAAATTTACTCTATCCATATAGATGAAAAATATTCGCAAAAAGGTGTTTTTTTCACGCTGAAACACCTACCCTCCCCTTAATTATTAATATTGTTTATAACATTTTGTGAACAACTTTGATATTGTATGATCTTACTTATTATTTCGAAGTTAATTTTTTTAAATAACTGTAACTTTTGAGTCTTCACAGTAGCCAAGGGATTACCCTTAAAGAAAAAGTTACCCTTAAACATTAGGATCCAGATTTCTCTTTCTCCTTTGCGAGGTAACAGCCCTTCTATTTCCTCAGAAGATACTCACTTCGTTCAAATACTTCCCAGCGTAGAAAGTGGCATAATTCATCTCTTTCTTCAAGATTGAAGCGAAAGTGTTCGGTTCAAAATTAGTTTGCCACTCGGTACTGCTGCAACCACCCTCTATGGAATTATTGACAGTCCTGTGGTTGTGTTGGTATTTCCCAGTCAGAATGGTTGCTCTGTTCGGGCAGCAGATTGGCGAGGCTACGAACTAAAACGTACAAATCTTAAAATCAAAAGCTCGATCGTCCGAAGAAAATTTTCATCAGTTGCAGCCTCTTACACTGTTTGTATACGTTGCTCCTGTATTGCCGATGAGTTTTTGCGTAATTGGTAATGCGGTCTGTACATAAAATTTACAATGCAAATAAAATACTTATGTAGCAAAAATCGTGACGTTAAGGGTTTATACCAGTGTGAATGTCGAAAACTAAGTGATTTTGCACGATTTTTTTTGCGTGGAAGAACAGGATAATAATATACAAGGATGTTATTAGACATATCTTGAAGTGAACAAAAAAAAATTTATACAAATGGTGACACTGGAGCCATTCTCGCTAGGCATGTTCAATTTGAAACGCTCTGCAGTACGCTGTGCAAAAAAATTGGATAGAATGGAACGTAGGGGATTTTTAAATTATGAATTTTTGTGTAATCGTGAAGCTACTAAAGTAGAAAACTCAATTCTCGATGGAAAAAAGGACAATCTTTTGTTAATAACTACTGTTATAATTAACTAATGGGACATTCCGTACTTATTTGTCTTTGGATTGTTATTTTGAAGACGTGCTCAAAATTTGAAAATTTGCCATTTTGAAAAATTGTGTTCCGAGGAAAACGGTCGTCTTGCCTTATTCTAGATGCTTGAAAGCATCTCTCAAGGCAATTTAAAAAACAATAATTTTTTTGAAAATTCTCCAGTCGTGTTACCCCTTAAAGTCGCATATGCGCTGTTTGTCAAATTTATAAATTAACGCTTGCTCACGTACAACATACCATTCCATCTAATTCCGAATCCAAATCGTCGGCAATAATGAGTACAATGTTGTAAGACGCGAAGGCTTGATGCGAAAAAATAAAGAGTAATAAAAACCGTAAGCACTGCATGTTGACTCGATATGCGTACTTCACCTTCTCGAAACACTCTGCGTGATCAGATTTCTCTCGAAGGAACCAACTGCCCTGTTTATTTATACAGCTTTGAGGTCAAAGGTCTAAGAGGGATCCGCAATAAATTACTGCTCATTAAAAATCATGAACGATTCGAACGAAACGAGGATTTTCCCTTTTCAATAGTCTCCTCGTAAACAAAAAACATTTCGGCTCGGCAAATCGGCTATATCCACGGAAGTTGCGGACGGCCAACCTTCGTGTTTTCTAGTTTATTATGATTTTCAACGCTGACAGCACTGGCGAGTAAATGACTGGAAAAAAATTCCCCAAATAACCTCTTCGGGCTGACCAGGCCTGCACTTTACGTGTCGCTCACATGTTTCGGTTGTACGATTAGAATATTTTTTCTATTTATTGAAAATATTTATTGACCAAAACGTAAAAAATGATCGTTTATACTAACGATAACAATCCAAACGGTCTGAAGCTGATCATCGCGGCTAAATTGGCGAATGAGACGGTTAACGTCAAGGTTGTTTCGCCGAACGGTAAGATCTGTAACCTAACTACCATAATTTCGTCATGTATCCCTTCAATGGCCTAATCAAATATGAAAGGCTTACTGGTTAGCACGCTCAATTCTATCATCTAATACACAATTCTATTAACTAAAAATACGGTTTGCAATAACCGAGATTTTCGGTCTTTCGAATAAAAAGGAACATATTGTTGACACACTCTCGTTTCAGTTTGAATCTGTCATTCTTGTCTCGTGCTCGTTGATTGTAGCGATTCGAGCTGTCTCGATGTATAAAATTAGATAATTTGATCCAATTGAATATAATGTATAATACTTTTCTATTGCTCATATCTGTAACTATATTTACTTTGGTTTTTTCGTGTTCTAAAACACTCTAATTTTTAGTTTTTATCATTCCTATTATCGTATTTGAGTATAATAAAATTCACAACAATGTCTTATTCTTTAAGCCTGCTGTCTGTAACTGTTAATTGTTTAAAGTATATCGTATGACTAGAACAATGACAAAGTTTGCACCGTTGGAACGCAAAGAGAATGAAATTTTTTTAATTTCCCACATTTCCTTTGGCCCATTTGAGCGGCAAAAATCACGCAAACATTTTTTGGCATTCTTATTTAACCATCTACAACAAATTTGCAAAATAGGCTTTTGGATAGTAATGAGAATGAGAAATGGAAAGAATTTTGGATGCATTATAACAATAATGACAAAGGGAGCCGGGTTGAAATTCATAACTTTGATTGATCAGAACGCTCAAAACTCCGAAAGAATTGTACCCAAAAGACTAAAACTCCGAAAACATGAACACCGTCAAAAAAGTTTGGCTATGGAATTTTAAAAAGTTTCAAAAGTTTCAATAAAATGACAAATGACTTAAAAAAAAAATTTATTGAGGAATGATTTTACGTCAATTTTGAAATTTATCTACATAACGTTATACGTTCGACATCGTTTACAGTCAACTGTGTAGACTTTCGCTAGGATGATCTTTACGGAACTTGTAATTTAGAAACATTTAAATTAGGGATCTTAACCTGTCGGAGCATTCAAAGTTCGCAATTTCAACCCAGCCCCTGACAATGTTTGCATCAATGGAGCGCAATGAAAAGAACTTCGGTTCATTACCCAACTTTTCTTTGGCAGATTTGAGCTAGAAAAATCACACATACATTTTTTACGTTTCTTATTCAACGACCTACAACAAATTTGCAAAATATGATTTTGGATAATAATGAAAGTCAGAAATTTTAAAGTATTTTGGTTGCGCTCCAATGATTTAACGTCGCCAAAGCAAGTCCATTGATCCATATAGAATAATAATTACTATAATACTTAAAAATAATAAACGAGAATGATTACGATATCAATACAATAAAATATAGCGATACTAGAATATAAAAAAATTAACAGATTTGAAGATTAAATAATGTCTGTGAAATGAAATAATGCCGCGAAATAGAGCCTTTAATTTACTATTTGCAGAGGCTGCAGTGAAGCGCTTGCCTGTCTTGGAACTTCCATGTGGCACAAGCTTGTTCAGCTGGAGTGCTGTACTACAGTATCTCATCCCTCTGGATGAAAAATTTGACATCGTCGTCAATAAATGGCTAGAATGGGATGCCAGTCAATTGCAGGTATAAATAATCGTTACATGAGAAATTTTGTTTCACACTGTCCCATTAATGGACCTTAAACAGTCACTAGATGAAAAAATATGACCATTTTAATTTAAAATTGCAGCATTTGCTCATTGATAGATAGTCAAATAATTGTTGTCTTTCAAATGGAGCGACCGTTGCTAAATAAAATCGATTATTGGACATACTGAAAATTTTTGTGAAAGATACAATTGTTGGTTTTTGTGCAGTACTTACTTTTTAATTTTAGAAGAGTGAGAGAAAACGTGAGAAAGTGAGAGAAAAGTGAGAGTACAGTGGAATTAATATTTACGACCACCACTTTTTCTGAAATTTAAATCTATAATTCTTTACTCAAAAGATCATAAATCTCCCTGTCCCTAAGAACACATGACATTTCAAAAAGTTGACTGGAAAGATGCATTTTCATGGAAATTCGCAAGAATTTATAGGAGACAATATTATTAGATTAATCGATCAGTGTAAGGTTTGTTAATTATCTGATTCAATCATGGGGTAATTTTTTCAAAGCCGGCACTCGCTTCGTACGGCAGCTCCGGTATGCTGGACACGTCGCACAAGCCACGTATATGGTCCCTGTTAAAGGAACTGAACGCAGCTTTGAAAGATAAAAAGTACTTAATTGCGGTATGTCTATTCTCATACTAGAAAGTTTTGGATAAATTTTTATACTAGAAAGTTGAATTAATCACGAATAAATTTCTCTGCGCAGGATATAAATGATCTGACATTAGTGGATTTGTCGATATGGTCGACTCTCTGGTGTACCATAGCTTTAAGTGCTATAAGTCAAGAGATAAGTAAGGAGTTTCCGAACGTTGTTCAATGGTTGAACGACATAGAAGGTTTACAAGTTGTACAGGTAACAACCACACATATCCTTATAGTTACACGACGAATTCAAACAGGCAATAGTTCTCGGTATTAGTTTCAATGTTCTGTCTCGAGCTTTTACGGGTGCTGAAGATCTCATCCTTTCCACTTTAACTCCACCTATGTATCGCATTTGCACAAAGGCTCATTCAGTACGTGCTGAATTCACAAATTCACTAAGACTGCCTTCTGTTCGGTGGTCAGCGTGCAAGCCACCTCACGACTAAGTGCTTGCCTATGCGCGTATTGAATCAGGCCCACACAGCATGACAGCTCGCGGGAATTGCACACTGATCCTGTGGCCACACGTGTCGATAGTCGACTGTTATAAGTCATATTCTTAGCTATCAATGTTAATACCGTGGATATAGGTAATGTTACGATTGTCGACTGCCCATAATTTTTTTATGAACCCAATGGCGTTAATTCAACAGGATTCATTGGCCGATTTTAAAATAGATCGAGGTCTCAAGGCCATTACCAGTATACAAGCGGTGTCTTGGTTTCCCCTGAACTCCTACACAGGCGGAGGATTAAAGCAATCAGTATCTATGGATGTAAGTAGCTTCAGTTTAAGACATATTCAATTTCCTCTAAAATCAAAGCTCCAAACTATTTTCATACCGCTAGCTAATACATTTAGTTTCAACGATTTATATGCTTTTCTCAATTAGAAAAAATGTTTGCCTTTTGCATGTGCTATGGAGAGTTAAAATGTAAGATTAGAGAATGAAAACTTTTGGGAGAGCAAACAGCGTGGTAAAAATCATATTATGGAAATAGTACAGTTTAAACAATAATTTAACCAATGCGAATTTCAATCATTTGAATTATAAAGAGTCTTTATAATATAAACATTTAAGGGGTTAGGCTAATGTGACGAACCGAAAATAGGGTTATTGAAAATATTCATTTTGAAGAAATTGTATGACTGAAAAATCGTTTGGACATTTATTTGTATGTACATTGACAAAATTGGGTACGAAATTTCATTTAAAAAATATTAATACTTAAAGAAGTTATAAACAATCTCGTGAAGGACCTTTTAACGTGAGGGGCTCAACGGGGTACTTGATTTTGGTCACCTGTATCGCGTATCAATGATTTAAAAAATTCGATTTTTTTCTCGATTTTTTTCGAGGTAAAATAACCATTAGTGTAAGTAACTAATGAAAAGAAATGTTAAGAAGCGAAACGTCGGTCAAGACTAAACTGCTATTACACTAAATACCAAATTACAAGTAAATCCGTTCATTAGATATCAGGATATTAATTAATACGATTACGTCAGGATTTTTTTAAACTTAGTTTCAAGAAAAAAAGTTTTATTAAAGCTTTGACAGTTTTACTAGCAGTTATATGGGTGTAATCATAAGTTTATCTTCAATTTGCGATTTCTGCACCATATGTTGAACCTTCTTCCACTTCAATTGAAGTAGCCACAAGCGACTATCGATTTTTGTTATTTTCACAGTAGCCTGATCCCTTAAAGAATAAAACTCAATAAAAAATGTTTAATCGTTTTGATGATGAAGCTTTTGAAATATTTCAAAGAATAACATTTTATTGGAATTTTCTAATAATTTTGAAAATACTGCGGTTTTAAAATGATTCAACGAGCCCTGGATAAAGTGATAATTTCTCTACCACCAATATCAGAAACCGACACGACCGTTAAAGAACACCTATTTAGGAAACACAATTTTGCAAATTTCCGTTTGCCTGTAAGTGTCAAAAAACAAAATGCCAGGAAACCAAGCTCTGTTGTCGCTTCAAAGTATATTATAACGAATTTCCACAGCAGTCGAGTCCAGTAAAGGAAAAGGAATGCGAGGCAGTGAGCCAAGAAGAAATCGAGAATGCAAAGAAAAATTGGTCCATAGTGTCGGAAGCGGTCGTAAAAGAACCTTCATACCCCGTGTACGGTGAAAAAGAATCTCTTCACGAATACAAATATAATCCGATAACTATCAACATCTAGGTTCGAACTGACACATCGTCTTCTGCACAGGCTACCTAAACAGGGGGAGAAAAATATTCTCATCACTTCTGCCCTGCCGTACGTCAACAACGTTCCTCATCTGGGGAACATCATCGGCTGCGTATTGTCTGCAGACATTTTTGCTAGGTACGCATGTTTTTGTGCTTCAGGCTCTATGAAAAGTAAAAAAAAACAGAAATGCGAATAATTTAGAAACGTGGGCTTTTTTTAGGTATTGCCGGCAGAGAAATTACAACACGCTCTACATAAGGTATGTCTCGAATACGTTGAAATTTAAACGCTCGCTTGGTATCTGAAAATGTTGAAATTTTTGCTAAGGGAGCTACTACGGTGACATCCCATAAATCAGTGGAAATATTAGAAATTACTCGCAAGAGAGCAAGCATGCGATTTTCCTTAGCTTTAGCTTTTCATTCGTTTGCGTAATAACAAACGTATCTGTAAAATTGAATAATAAGAAAAGTTATTTAGGATGTAAAACAAAGAAGTCGGTTCTTTACTTTATTTAATGGTATCAGTTACTGCGTGAGGGACGATTTTTCGATGCCATTATTTGTTAACGAAATATTAACAATAGTATTGCCAATTCTTTGGAAAAAATCGTCAAAGAAATTCAAGATTTTTCTTTTAACTAGCCGAACGCGATTTTCAAAAAGGTTCTTTCAGACAATAATGTGGTACAATTAATGATTTCCGTTATTTTGGTTCGCACAAACGGAGTTGGCGGAATTAGGTATAATGGCACTAAAGTAAAGAAGGGCTTTTTCACACGATGTTAAATAGCTTTGCTAATACGTCACATATATTTTTTTATACAGATTTGTTTATTCAGACGCATATTGATAGTATGCAAAAATAACTCAATAGCATGAATGTTTTTCGCCTAATTAAATTTCGCACACCTTTAAAGTCTCAAATATATTACAGTGGTACCGATGAATACGGAACTGCCACGGAGGCGAAGGCTCTCGAGGAAAAGACAACACCTCAAGACATCTGTGACAAATTCTTCAGCATCCACAATGATATCTATCGTTGGTTCGGCATAGGATTCGATTACTTCGGTCGTACCACAACAATGGAGCAAACTGAGTATGTCCATCCTTGCGATCTTTTTGCATGCTTTAAAAATCATTTTTACTTATTGATCGTTGTGTTGAAACATTTCACATGATTAAGGGAGATTTTTTTCCTCGCCTCGATTAATGGAGGTTTTTTTCCTCGCCTCAATTAATGGGGGTTTTTTCCCTCTTATTTATTACCTTATTTTCCTATTATTACTTTTGGCTGTTATATGGTATTTTAAAAAATGTATCCTCAAAAATGGCGGAGGTATGGCACGGTCTTCTAAACGGGTTGCGGCGGATGTTGTCAGACGGCGTGACATGTAGCGTCGGTGGGATTAATCTGAAAAAAAAAACCAACGAAGATTTATGTTTTATCAACACTCATATGCAGAATATGAACCAAGAAAAAGTGAGAAATGATGGAAATCTATGAAATGGTACGCTTTGAAACAAAAAGAGTGAATTGTCCGAAAAAATTGCTACATTTTTCAATAAAAAATACTGTTTTTTGTACATTTTCAAAATCATTTAGGATCATGTTTTAGACAATAAGATTAGAAAGATTAATAGCAAATTTCATCCGAATCGGTCGATTAGTTTTTTAGCTATACGTGACGGCTGTTTTGAAAATCCAGTTTAGAAGACCGTGCTATACCTGCGCTATTTTCAAAGACTAATACAAATTAAAAAATCATTTAACAGCAAAAGTAGTAACAAAACATACCCTACGTCTAAAAAATGACTTCAGCCAAAATCGTCATCGATTTTTGCTGTTTTTGGACCCCTCCCCTTGAAATCATCATATTATCCTTGCAATCGTCATGATCCAATTATCGTTACCGTCATCCAACGACCAGACCAGAAAATATGGGGGGGGGGGGGGGGGCTATTTTAAAATGACGTAATTTATGGACCCTTAGCCTCAAAAATGGTCAAAAAATATTTTCTTTGAAGAAACATAAAAATACGAAAAATAATTTCACGCCTAAAACGGTATCTCCTCCCTTAATAAAGTCTGAGTCAACAAAAACTATTCGTTGCCTGACAAGTTTTTAATTTTCTGAGAGACTACGAATGAAAAAACCGTGACAATTTTTTTGAAACTAAAGAACCAGTGCTTCTATAGATTTTTCAAAAAGAACAGTCTAGCGGCACAAACAAGATTGTCTCACGCCAAATTCGCTACGGTTCCGTATAAAATTTCGGCATAGTAAAAGAGATCGGAAATAATAATACTTCGCGGAAAACTAACGATCGTACTGTTCACATGTAAATATTTTTCCCGACACGGTTCCGTCGTACTTTACCGATACACGATTTTTGACGCAGGATAGTGCAAGCTTTCTTTCTGCGGATCAAGTCCGAAGGCTACATTCTAACGGAAACGGTCGATCAGCTACTGTGCGAGACGTGCGAACGATTTTTGGCCGATAGATTCGTCGAAGGGACTTGTCCACGGTGTAAATACGAGGACGCAAGGGGAGATCAGTGCGACGGATGTGGTCATCTGGTTAACGCTACCGAATTGATTACGCCTCGATGTAAAGTTTGCAATAACAAACCTGTGCTCAAAGCATCGACACAATTTTTCCTTGATTTGCCCAAGGTACGGGACGCAAAAAGAATCTAAAATTAATCGCCATTTTCGATTTAGATATAATATGAAGAAAAAAAAAGCACGTTTTCGTTACAGTTGGAACCAAAGCTACGCGAATGGGCATCGGAAGTGAACAAGGGTTGGTCGCCGGTCGCGAGAGCAGTGTCGAAACCCTGGCTACGCGACGGACTCAAGCCACGTTGTATTACTCGAGATCTGAAATGGGGCATTCCCGTTCCTCTCGACGGCTATCGTGACAAAGTTTTCTACGTCTGGTTCGACGCACCTCTCGGTTATCTCAGTATCACGAAACGTTACACCAAGGATTATGAATTGTGGTGGAAACCAAAGGGAGCAAACGTCAGCTTGTATCAATTTATGGCGAAAGACAACGTACCTTTCCACGCCGTGATGTTTCCGGCCTCGTTGATGGCCGCCGATCAGGGTCATATCCTAGTCAAGCACATAATGGCTATTGGTAAATAAAAACAGTCGCACTTTTACCTTTGTAACGATTAGACGTACTTCGTACGGAAAATAACTATTGAAAAATCGTACCAACTCATAATTTCGAAGAAGATTCAAAATTGTGAGTTGCTACTTTGCTCGCATTAAGTTTCCCGCCAAAAGATTCTTTCAATCAGAATTTCAGTACACGCCGAATTGACGAAAATCTTTTACAAAATCGGACGTATTGAAATTGTGAACTTTGATTTCGAGTAATAAAGTTGGTAAGTAAAATTGGCAAAGAAAAATGAAATTTCGGAAGAGTCTCTTTTCCACATCGTTGATCTCTACAACGCTGCAAGTCCGTTTTTCAACCTTACAATGACTTTATCTCTCATCTGTATAAACTCGGAAATCCACTAACTGTAAAAGAGTCTTAAGTTTGCAATATTGAACCTCTACAACGATCTAGCCTTAAAATTATCCCTACAGCGTATTTATTCGGATTTGCATCAACTACACCATACAGGTTTATAACATTGCTTTAATTCTAAAATGTATCAACTCTACAAGAACTTCGTGTACTTAACGTTCAACTGGGCAATATTCTTGTTAGCTTTTCAATAGCTGATATATCGGTAACACGCGTTTGACCCGACGACAAAATATCCTCGACAAAATATCCGACGACACAATATCCGCAGGACAAAATATCTTCATGACAAAATATCCGCAAGACAAAATATTTGCCGATATTATATACAGTTTAAAGTGTACAGTCATGCTGTTGAAATTTATTCCATGTCAAGTGTAGTCATGCCGTTAAAATTTATTCCATCACAAAGAGGAGGAAAATCATTAATATGTGACGGATATGTTTGGGTTTGTTTGTTTATTTTGGTTTGTTTGTTTGGGTTCAATGAAGAAATTCGTATTATGCCCCCACCCAACTATATCACACACCCCACAAAGGTGTTTTCTCGTCCTCGTCCTCGTCTCGTGTCTCGTCCACCCCCATGTGGTGGACGAGATTTAGGATTTTGTCTCGCGAATGTTTAGTCATGAGGATATTTTGTTTTTCGCATATTTTGTCGCGGATATTTTGCCGCCGGATCAGGTGTCACGCAGCCGATATATCAGGTGTATTCTTCATTGAAGAAGAAAGAAGAGATATATATAAGAATATAAATATACATCGAAGAAGATATTTTACATTCTCATAAGCTTTATGAGCCAAATTCGTGAATTTTATACCAAAATGAGTAAGAATACCTTTGTTAGCGATTCTAAATATTTTTTCATACATTTTTCCACGAATGTTTTGATTTTACCCCGATTTTCAAGTTAAAACCCCTTTTTCACCCCTTAGGAAGGGTCACAAGTCAAGGATAATGCTATAAATCGGGTGAGCGGGCGATTTTACCTATATGGTGACATTATTTCTGCTGTAGACTGCAAAAAAGAATATTTTTTCTCTCAAGCGTTCCAACATAGTCGCTTGGGCGTTAATCGGCTAATATATCTCTTCTTCAATTGATGCACCCGATATATCAGTTATTGTAGTGTTAACACGAATATTGCCCAGTTGAAGGTTGATTACTCAAAGTTCTTGTAGAGTTGATACATTATCGAATTAATGCATATTGCAAATCCGTCATTGTGTAGTTTATACAAATCCGAATAAATACGTTGTAGGAATAATCATAAAGCTGAATCGTTGTAGAGGGTCAATATTGCAAACTTGAGACTCTTGTACACTTACTAGATTTCTGAGTTTATACAGATGAGAGATAAAGTCATTGTAAAGTTGAAAAACGGACTTTCAACGTTGTAGAGATAATGTTTTTGAATAAATATTGAATAAATAACGTTGTAGAATAAATGTCTGATGTCTTAGAGAGAAACATCTCTAGACAACAAACCCTTCCGAAATTTCTAGTATACATTTGAATTTATCTAAACGAAGGGTGAACGAAAACTTCCTGTCGAATTTAGAGCCCCGAGAAAATGGCCAAATACCGATCTTTTTTTTCTGGGAGTCGGTTGGTGAAAAGTAACGCTTTTTTTTCTAACAGAAAGGTACATATTTTGAGAACCTAGGAAAAAAATACAGTAAAACCACAAAAACATGGTCGCCAGCAGATGATGAAATTTGTTTCGCGACGTTTCGCGGTGGACCCTCTTCACCTTAAACGATCCGTCTGATATCTAAAATTCAAATGGGTTATTTCAAGTTCACAATAAATACGTGTCGTTAACGATCGTCGTTTTTTTAATCATTTTTTTTAACAACGTGGCGCCGTATCAAAACTCTAGCATATAAAATATACGAAAAAAGTCGAAATTTATATGTAACTATTAAAAAATGAAGATCGATTTATAAAAAGTTAAATATCGCCCGTTGAGATAATCCTATCGCCAGGCTTAAATCCATAGGATTTTAACTTGTTTTGAGCTTCACTAAATATATTATTAATCGTCTCTGTAAAATTTCAAGGTCGGTTATCGACTTAATTACAGAGAAAAAAATATTCAAAATAGCGTATTTTTGCAAAGGAATTCCGAGACGACGTACAAAAACCCAATTTTCAGGCGCTAGAAAAGTGTATACGATAGTGGGAATCCGTCAGATTTTCAAAAATAATCAGATTTATATACTTTACACTTGTAGTAATCCAATGCTCTTAGATAAAGTTACGCTTTAGGACCTAATTTTCATGTAATATCAAGTTTAATTCGAACTTCTGATATTGGATTTATGACCACTTGCTATGATGAAGGGACGTGACAGCAAGGCATTATCCGACTGTAGTCCTAACCTCATCTCACTCATTCGAATTTACAAACATATTTGATTTTTAACCGACATATTTCCCCGACACAAATTTCCCACGCTTTTTTCCAGTTGTGGCCCGAATTTAAGGGGAGATATACACCTAGGAGCCGGAAAAAAGGTCATTTTTGTGAATTTTTTCAAGGAAAACTATTTGAAATTTCGGATTGGGGTTTTAATTATGTAAAAGTATATACATTCAAAAATATGTTTAATTTTCTTTATTTAGAAATATCAAAAATATACAAGGATATTGTATGATCCTTGGAGCGTCGTAAAAAAATCTGCGTATACGGTACCCACTGGCGTTTCTTCAAAAATCATCTGAAAAAAAAACCAAAAAGATTATTAAATTATATACTTTAATCTAGTACTTGTCACATCCGATTTTGAAAATATCGATTTATGAGAAAATGGCGGACGTTTGAACATAAATAGTGATTTTTGGGCCAAAAATTAGTTATTATTTTATCTATAAAACAAAAATCAAGAAACGGAAACAACATCCTATGACAACTACTAGATAATGGTATATAGAATAACCACAAAAAACCTCAAGGCAATTGGTTCCTTGGTTTTCGAGAAATTTTGGGTACCGATTTGAAAAACGTGGTTTTGAGAAGAACGCGTTTGAAAATTTGGGAATGAATAAAGCATGAAATTTGTCAACTTACATGGAATCATCGATGCCAGGCTCATAGTGTAGGTCTTCTACGGTCGACGGAATGTTCATAGCTTCTATGTTAATCCTCGACCTCGAACGTCTAGGTGTATATCTCCCCTTAATGCTTTATATTTCCCGCACCTGACATTGTTTTGACAGATCGAAGTTGGAAAGCATGGACGTTAAACTCGCCTGGTTGAGTAAAAAGAGACGGAGATAGAACCAATGTTGCCAAATATCAAACCTAGAAATACTGCGCGAATCGTTGGAATAACTATTTTTTCATTTTTCTAATTAAACGTGAATATTCATCAAACAGTTTACACATGGACATTTTAGATGGACATAAGATGGACATAAGATTTTAGTAATTACAAATTATTTTTTTTGCATATGTTAAAAATATAAATTGTACAAGTCTCAAGTATGATCAGTGGTATGACTAGTGTGAAGCGATAGGATTACTTTAACTTCCTGAGTGTGCTGTTACATTCTATCTGCGCCGTTGTCATTGGACGTCAGCGATACTGCGGAAGGGCAAACGTCATATATAACATACCTTTTACACAGAAAAATGATACCTGACCGCAGGAAAATATTTCCCTTCCGGTAACGCGTCACTTGATTTTTTTTGCAGAATACCTGAACTATGAGGATACGAAATTCTCGAAATCTCGTGGTATCGGTGTATTTGGTACAGACGCTCGGGAGACTGGTATACCTGCAGATGTCTGGAGATTTTACCTAGCATACATAAGACCTGAGAGCCAGGACTCGAATTTCAATTGGGTCGATCTCGCGACCAAGAACAACAGCGAATTGCTCAACAACTTTGGCAACTTCGTCAACAGGTTAGAAGATTTTTTTCCAACACCTAACTGCCTACACGTTGATCAGGGTTTCGTAGCTACTAGAAACGTTTATAATTTCGTCATCTTCGTCCGTCACAGCTTTATAGCTTCTATCGTTTACCGTCCATCGTGCTAAAATTTGGCAGGCCGAGGTTTGCAATAGACGCGATGTCATGTGCGGCGATTCATTTGTAACCAAATTTCTCTATTGTTTCTCTACCTTTACATGAAAAAGTCGTTAAACGATAAAAGGTATCGTTGGATACGGTATTTAAAATTCCACTGGACGCTATCTAAAACATCGTTTTCGGCCGCCCCAGTCGCGCGCTAGGAGTCTCTAAAGTCATAGCGAAGTTCTCGCCCTTCGACCCGCGTTCGTCGTTGATTTCAAAATTTGATATAGTTCGTGATAATAGCACTTAGTAAGCACTTTCAAGTAAAATAATAACGGTTACTGTAAAATAGATAGTTTGAGGGAAAAATGAGAAAAACGGTTATTATTTTGACCGGATTCTATCGACTATATTTTCGACAATGGACGAAATTTTCTTCCGCATGACACATGACAAAATATAGGAACAGCTAAAGATTGAGCGTTGAACTTTCAATGTATTCTTTACGCGGATCCATGCTATACAGCAAAAGATTTTCTATGCGATCACACTCGTATACTATAAAGTATTCTCCTGAATGACGATAGTGTTAAACTACACACGTTTAATCTTAAGGTATTCCTTTCACGAACCCGAATATTTAACAATTAACTGATTTTTGCGTATAATCAAGTAGAATATACATTCTAATATACTGGAAAATCTTCAAGCCAAGTTACTGACCTTTTTGAGAAAGATTACGATTCTAAAAATCGTTTGATTCATACGGCACTTTATGGAGAAGACACGCTGGCCACATTTCGATCCAATAATTTATACACTAAATGACTCTAGATATCTGATATAAACTGCTCAACGCGTGTGAAAAATTCAACATTCCGTAACGACAATAAAAAAGGGAGTCGCCAAATGTTGAAAAAAAATATTGATAAAACTCGAAAAAATATGACTAGCGGAAGAATAGGGTATATGACTGTTGTACGGAAATCTTAAATGGTTAATTATTTTATATTATGCTCACAATATTTTTTATCTTCGAGAACGTCAGTATTTACGATATAAATCGGCAATAAAATTTAAATATTCCACCAGACCGCCAAAGCGTTCCCATTGTCAGATATGTAGTCACGTGACGTCTGTGATGTCACATGCCAGTAGACAAGGTAAAATACCTATATCGCTGCTGAGTTGTCGCACAGCAAACCATCCTCTCCATTCTTATTTAAAAGTTGATAATATGGTAACTATCGCTACAAATAACTATGAATGAACAGAAAAAGCAAAGAAATAAACTAGAAAATCGCTCATTAATCGTTACAGGACTCATAATGTCAATCTGTTTACTAGCATATGACGTCACTAGAGATCCAACGAATTCCGGAGCGTTTTCGTCTACGTGAGCAGACGTTTAAATTTATCTATTTCAAAAATAGAAATAAACGAAAATAATGCACATTTTTCGATAAAATGATAGAAAATGCCTTTTAAACACAATACTCTTTTAGGATGACCAGAGAATGAACCATATTTTTAATATAGTCAAATATCCTATTTGCGTGGTCGCGACTTTAAAGAAAAAATGTGAAAATGTCTAAATCTACTAAATGTGTGCGAAATTTTGGATTCCAGCTTATTGTTAGGTATAATAATTGATTTTGATTTATTTTCATTAAGCGCCACTATAATTTACCAATGATTCACAAGGGCCCTGCCTATGACCCCACAAAATCCGGCCGTTCGCGAAAGGAATACCTTAATTAAAAATTAATCCTTCCCGTGATTGTACTACGAAAACGAAACGGTCAATAATTTTGTTTTTCCTACGTCATCTGGATAGTCCTTTGCTGTCCGGTATTTTTTTCTTTTATGAAAAGCTCTACGAAATTTCGCGGACAGACGTTACGAGTTTTCACACGAACTATAAATATAAATAAATTCTCTCAAAAAAGGCATTCGCCGGGAGTTACCCTGTGGTCGGACAGAAATATGACCGCTTTTTTCCAATTTTGCGCCTGTTTCACATCATTTCTCCAAAGCACTTTCATTTCGTACTCATTCTATTCAGACAGATTTTTAATTGTACTTCTGAATAAATATATCGATCGTAACATTACGTCCTCGAGATTTTTTACGGGAATTACTCCGTTATTTGTTACAAATATTATTTTGCGTTTCAACAAACGACCCTGATTTTTCTAATCTTCGGTATTCAAATGTCGGCTATTAAACACAGAGCGTTGATGTTCGCGGAGAAAAACTACGACAGCAAAGTGCCGCCGATGATACCTCGAGAAGAAGATCTCGCGTTGTTGGCTCTGGTACAGCGCGAATTGACGCTCTACATAGCTGCACTGGAGCAAGCCAAGCTCAGGGACGGTCTGAAGCACGTGCTGTCAATTTCGAATCACGGTAATAAGTACATGCAATCGCAGCAGCCATGGGTCAAGATCAAAGGTAGTGACGAAGACAAGTAAGTATGACTCATTGAAAGGCCATATATTTTCGGAATTTACTCGATGCTTGATCCATTTCACTGACAATTTCGTTATTTTCTCTCTTTCAGGCAAGCTGGTGGAACCGTTATCGGCATTTGCGTGAATATCGCTTGCCTCTTGTCTTCACTTCTTGGTCCATTTATGCCCAATACTTCGCGTCAATTGCGAACGCAATTGGGTCTTGATGCGACGAAGTACGGCTACGTACCCGACGTCCTTTCCGTCACTCTACCGGCTGGTCATAAGCTCGGCAAATCGTCACCGTTGTTCACGAAAATCGAGGACAGCCAGGTCGAAAGTCTGCGATCGAGGTACGCCGGAAAGCAAGACTCCAACGGCAATGGGAAGAAAGCGGATGCCGTCAATATTCCCGGAGACGTTCGCGCTCTCGAAGATGCTGTTGCGAAGCAGGTTAGTGAGGCAGTTCTATTTTGTATACTTTCCACGCGCAATCTTTCTGTTTGGGCGACGTAACAATGACACGGGATGGTGCCTTTTTTCTACTTTGCACTTGTTGAACAATCACGTTCGAAGCTGAATATATTTTTGCTTCTAGAAAACAATACGAATTAGGTTACAAAATTTTTTAATTGTCAAGACCATGTGCTGTTTTTATAACAAAAGTATTAACATTTTTTTTAAACACTAACAAATATATAGCACCTTGAAACTTCGATTTCATTTGCTAAGTTACCCGAGCGTGCTGTGGCGTCACAATGTTATAGTCGGTATACAAACTACTCGTGTAGTACGAGTATTGGGTTAAAAACCAAAAGGGGTCGATTGATTTTTCTGGAATGGTGCTTTTATAATAAAAAAGAACAACGGCAAAGTGGTTTTCTTTTTAATGGTTCTAAAGATTCATGGTTTTTGGTACTACAAAAATTCACATCGTAGGCGCTGACGCGACGAAACGCCACGCGATTAGCACTGACGCGAAATGCCACGCGCTTGGCGTTCGCGTTTGCGACATCACGATGTTACGACCGGTATACGAACTACGCGGGTCGACGAGTATTCTGTCAAAAATGACAACGATAAAGTCGTACAGGATTTTTTTCGTACCTCTATGGGTGCAACTTTTCAAAAGTTTTTGAGATGTTTTCGTATTGTGTATCTCGTAATCTCACCAGGTGTCAAATTTATTTACACTCTCGCGTAAGCTATATAACCTATAATTCTGTAGCTTATAGCATCGTACCGTTACAAGCGCGAGCGCCAATCGCGTGGCGTTTCGCGTCAGTGGCGACGATTTGAATTTTTGTGTTACCAACAAACCATGAATAATTATCTTTAGAACTATTAAAAAAGAAAACCCCTTTGTCATTCTGCTTTTTATTATAAAAGCACAATTCCCGAAAAGTGAATCGACCCCTTTTGGTTTTTACCAACCCAATACTCGTACTACACGAATAGTTCGTATACAGACTAAAACATTGTGACGTCACAGCCCGCTCGGATAACTTCGGATACGTTTTTCGGCGCGTTTTCGCCTTGCCGAATAAAATCGAAGTTTCAAGGTGATATATCTTTGTTAATTGTTGAAAAGAATTTAAAAAATGATTAATTTAATAACCTAATTGATTGTCTAATATTACTTCCCATGCCTTTGCGGATTTTTACGATCTTCTACCTAGCACTTACACGTTTATTCCTAAATCATAAATGAAAATAATTACAGCATAGAAATCATGAAAATTAAAACCCCCTTTGAATCGCAACCCTTTCACCGTTTTCCGTAAAATTGAATCTAATATTATCTTGTGTTATACTCGACTCCCGTATAAAAAAATGATTAAGATGTCTAAATAATTCTGAAAGTTCCGACGCTGTCAAATATTTTGTTTGAAAATTAAATCTCCCTTAAAATCTGAGCCGTCTCGCCAATTTCAACAAAACTCATTTAGAATATATCTTCTATGACGTATTGGTGTTCACTAATTCCGCCCGCTCTCTCAAAAAGCGTCGAAGTACACAGACACAGAGAATTTTTTCCTCCAAATGTTATTTTTCCGAGTTTTGAGATTTACATTGAAATTTCGAACAAAAAATCACGCCAATAAAGCTTCCTTGTAAATTAACGTACTTTAGAGCGGTCCTTCAAATTCCGTCTACTAACAATTTATACCTCTCCGAAGAAGTTTTCATCAAACGTCGTTTTCAGGCCCAGGTGGTGAGAGATCTCAAAGCGACGAAAGATAAGAGCCTGTGGCAGCCGCAGGTACAAATTCTCCTACAACTGAAGAAACAATTGGCCGATCTACAGGCTTCCTCGGGTGAATCCCAGACTTCACCGAGCAAGCAAAAAATACCGAGTAAGGAAAAACCGCTGGAAAACGAAAGAGAGTCATTGCCGAACGGCAACGCAACGGCAGTGAATACGGCCGAGCTCGAGGCTGCAATAGCGAAACAGGGACTCGTCGTGCGTGACTTGAAGTCGAAGGAGCCGAAAAGCGTGTGGCAACCGCAGGTCGAAGTTCTTCTCAAACTGAAGAAACAGTTGAGCGATCTCGTAGGTGGACCGTCCAGCACGGACCAAAAGAAATCAAAGAAGAAGAAGTAAATTTGCCCGTCAGTTATTTCGACGCCGTAATCATTTGCGATAAAATAAAGACACGCTATGTTTTTTTTTCTTTTATTTATTTTTATTTCTCTCTCCGATCCACGTAAACTGATACACTTTCCTAACATTCTACGAGGTACGGACTCAGTCTCGAACAAGCTATAACGAGTCCACACTGCCAAGTAGTGATTTACGTTTCATTTTTTATGACCCTTTTGAAGTTTGCGTTGATGGAACGCAACGATACTTCTTTTTTCCTCCTTTATTTCTTTATTTTCATTATTAATAAATATTATTTATTGCCAATTTGTGTTGTTGATTTTTAGTGATGATCCTGAAAAACGGCGGAGTAATTTTTGTAGCCGAAATTCGACAAAAAATACTATGACAACCAAAAAAAAAAAATTTTCGTTGCGTTCCATCGATGCAAAGTTCAACGGAATTTTTTTATGGATATGAATGCGCGCCTGTAACGTCTCGTTTCTTGGCGAGGCTTTTCTTATTTATAGAGGATGAAGTATGTTGAATGGGATTCAAGTATTATCATAAAAAAGCAATATATAGGTGCATATATATATATATATATATATATATATATATATATATATATATATATATATATATATATATATATATATATATATATATATATATATATAGTGAGAGAGAAAGAGAGAGAGAGAGAGAGAGAGAGAGAGAGTTTTCGTCGCATAAATAAAAGTAACTGGCAAATGACTAGTACAAACTGTTGTTTTTGTCTCTGTAGATTGTTCGATCTTATACCGTGTCGTTGCGAATTTTCGCAATATTCGGGTTACAACGAGGTATTTTATGGCACTGCGAACGGCGGAGCTTCGTTGGTCGACAGAAAGAATTTTCCACGCAATCTGAAAAATATTTCGAATTTTTGTGCGAGAAACGTCAAAACAAATTTTCGTTTACATTTGAGTCATGATACCGCCGCTAAAAGAATCGATTTAAACAATGTTTCCAGCATGTGTGTGTCTATATCTATATATTTCTTTCTAATGTACGTTCGCATGGGCCTTGTAGCTTTTGTCGCCTTCACTGTGACTCCACACCTGTTACTACACTATTGATAGTTCCTCAGGGACCCCCGGTCTTTCCTAACTCACTACGGTATCGCATTTGCACGAAGGCAAAGAGAAACAGTGGACGACCTGTGCCAATACAGGTAGCCTTATTTTACTTCGGTTGCGTTATAACCGAAACAAACTCGTCACAAGGAGACGGCACGACCGTGGGGTCGGGGATTTGGCCGATTTTTTTTGTGGTGAAAGAGGACCCCTAGCACCTCACGTGGTTGAAGTAGTAGGACGCACTACTCGAAAAATTCTGAGAAAAATCGATTCGAAGTTTCTTAGGCACCTTATGAGTTTAAAATGTCAGGTACTTGTCGAGCCACCGTCTAGTCTAGAGGGTTAGGGCCCGATCTTTTGCGCCGGAGATCTCGCGTTCGATTCCTCCTTCGCATCTTATTTTTATTTTTTTTTGTTATCCCAACAATTATTCAAAACGTTTCTCATCCGTACATTATTTAAAAAAAATTATTTCCATTATTTTTTTCAAATTATTTTCTTTTTTTTTCCAATAAAACAATTTATAACGGTGGGTTTTTTATTTTTCATTGTAAAGTATATGAGGAGGAACATTGGATTTTTAATGAGAATAACAAAGTCGATTAGGAAAAATTCAATTTTTATTTATATAATAATTATATACAAAAGCCGCAGTGGTAATTATCGTAGAAAAAAACAAAGCAATAACTTTTGCGACATCTTGCACAACATATAAAAGCGGTTTTTTACAATCGCAGGGAGTTTGCAATACATCCGTACAAAAAAATGTCCGATTGACATTGATGAAAATGTTTCTAGTAAGTGATAATTTTGAGGCAGAGCAGGCGTATTGAATCATGCCTCGGAATATTGGTGACGATAATTGATGGTGAATTATTAAATGGATTTTTATACAATCTTCCCGGGAATTAATTTCACGATTCTGCTTGTATAAAAATCCGATTGTATAAAAATCCATTCAATAATTCACCATCAATTATCGTCACCAATATTCCGAGACACGATTCAATACGCGTGGTTTGCTTCAAAATTATCAGTTACTAGAAACATTTTCATGAATGTTAATGGGACATGTTTTTGTACGGATGTATTGCAAACTCCCTGCGATTGTAAAAAATCCGCTTTTATATGTTGCGCAAGATGTCGTAAAAATTATTGCTTTGTTTGTTTCTACGATAATTACCACTGCGGTTTTTGTATATAATTATTATATGAATAAAAATTGAATTTTTCCGGATCGATTTTGTTATTCTTATTAAAAACCCAATGTTGCTCTTCATATACTTTACAATGAAAAATAAAAAACTCACCGTTATGAATTGTTTTATTGAAAAAAAAGAAAATAATTTTAAAAAAATGAAAATAATAAAAAAATAATGTTAATAAATTTAACAAAATAATGTAGGGATGGGAAACGTTTTGAATAATTGTTGGGATAAAAAAAAATATCCGAAGCAGGAATCGAACGCGAGACCTTCGGCGCAAAAGACCGAGCCCTAACCGTCTAGACTAGACGGCGGCTCGACAAGTGCCTGACATTTTAAACTCATAAGGCGCCTAAGAAATTTCAAATCGATTTTTCTCGGAATTTTCCGAGTAATGCGTCTTACTACTTTAAGGTAGTACCTCCACAGAAGAGTTGAATTAAGAAATGGTTGAAATTTGACATATACGTTATTTAATACATTATCCAAACATCTGTGCAATTTGAATAAGTTTGACCACCCCAAACCTGAGATAGTTACACTTAAAGTTGGCTTGGTTTACACGTAACAAATGCGTTATGATGGGCAAACAGAGCATCATTGATTCTACCGTCAAAACTAAAATTAAGAAATTGATAAAAAAACGAGGATAAGCTAGAGTAAGATATCACGAATAATGTGAAAAAAAATGAGAATGATTCACCATCTAGTTTCCAAGATATAACCATGAGAAGCCCTCACAATTTTGGTGCAAAGCCTGGCAAAGCCTGGAAAAAAAACAATTGGGGCAAAGCCTGGACAGTTCCGGCAAAAAGTTTACTGGCAATGGTAGATCAAAAACACGATATAAAATATATTTTACGGCAATAAATTATATCGATCGTATTATCTACTAGTACCGAGTCAATATTGCGTAGTTTTTAATTTTATTTATTACTAATTGAACCAATTATCAATCTTTAAAACATGAACATAGTATGTAAACTTTTGGTTGAGATTTTCGCAGAGGAACTACCTTAACCACGTGAGGTGCTAGGGGTCCTCTTTCACCACAAAAACATTCGGCCAAATCCCCGACCCCACGGTCGTGGCGTCTCCTTGTCAGCAAAACTTTGGCTCTCGCTCAGTAAGAGCCACGTGAGCCAGTGCGCGACTAAGCGGTCACCCAACGTGGCTTGACGTGAGAGGTCGCCACAACAGCACACCGATCGCGCGTCCGATACTGGCGACCGGCTATGTTTGAATATTATAACCTGAATTGAGCTATCGAGCATAAACTTTGTAGAATATGAATTTCGTTATAGCTCGGAGATACTTTTTTAATTTTGTTTTTGCGACAAATCTTGTATAGCTCCAAATTTCGAAAAGGCCGAGCGGACTACATTTTTTGCTACAATTATGGAGAAATTGGCGTGATTAAGATTGAATCGAATAAAGCAGGGTGTGCATCATAACTTGAAATTTGACGTCCTCAAGTTTCGGTTTGGCACTGACAAACCCAGTTAAAGGGCATGTACAAGATTAACATAACCTCACAAATGTTCGAAACCTGTTTTTCCGTAGATGGTTACGTTTCTTGTGAAAACAAAAGCATCTGGGTCTGTAGAATTCAGATATGCAGAGCCTGACGATTTTAATGTGCCCTAAATATTATTCATCGTTGAAAAATCTCGGTTTAAAAATTTCAACTATCTCTCTCACACTCATATGTCACGTGTTACATCTTCTACTTCGTCTTAAGGGGTTAGGCTACTGTAAAAATAACGAACGTCCGTTCGTCGCTTGAGGCAACTCAGATTGAAGAGGAAGGTCCCACATATAGTGCAGGAATCGCAGATTAAAGGTAAACGTATTATTACAACCATAGAACTGCTAGTTTTTATTTCTAAACGCGTTTTTTATCGAAACTATGTTTTTCCAAACGGTGTACATGATGTCTCGACATCTAATCAACGGATTGACTTGCAACTTCGTAAACTTATTCAGTGTAATAGTGGTTTAGTCTTGACCGACGTTTTTTCTCAATATTTTTTTTCAGTAGTGATTAACAATAATGTTTTCCCTCCAAAAAACGAAGCAAAAAATTACGAAAATGTTATTTTCATGTTTGAAACACGTTAACGATAGAAAGCTTGGTCAAGTCTTAGCCAATATTATCTCTTAAAAAATTGTTTTTTGTTTTGTTTCAGATCAACCGGGTGGCCAAAATGAAGTACACGGTCGAGCCCATCACGAGATTGTTTCTAACTTCTTTAATTATTCATATTTTTTGACGAAATTTCGTACACAACTTCGTTAATGTACACGCAAATAAACGTCGAAACGATTTTTTAATCATCTTACTTATTCCTTCAGTTTTTTTTTTAATAACCCTGATTTTTTGGTCGTCACAGTAGCCTAACGCCTTAACTGGAGGAATGTAGAAATATCCTGCTTCTAAAATGTTTCTCCTTTTATCACTCGAAATATTGTCGTCTTCGACAATTGTGACGCTACTAATCCAAAATGTAAGATTATCAATAATGTTTCAATATCTTACGACGTCGAAGCGTATTCGCCCATTAAGACCACTGGATTTTCGTCACACTCTCCTTCCTTGTACTTCTCCCAATCGCCACAACTTCTGGACTTGAAACCGGCGGTGCTGCCTATGCTCTCCGTCATCAATTGGTGTGATCTCGAGTGGCTGCAATAAGCTGAAAGAAATACGTGAAGAATCGTACGCAGGGGTTTATAGGATTTTCAAATCGAGAAAAAAATGTCGAAAAAACCGAATGGGAGTGAAGTTTGTTTGGACACAAGCGTTATCGGCGTCTGCGAGAGAAACTATCAGAACAAAAACCTTATAAATCTTTCTATATCTTAAACTATAGGAATAACAAAGCAAAAATTGAAATATGTGAAATAGCATAACGAAAAATTGAAGAGTACAACACGCTCAACGGCTCGATCATTTTACAATAAGACTTCGGGTACAAAACCTGCGGTATCTCTTCACATACGGAAACAATTTCGAATAGTGCAAAAATATTTTTTTTGTTATCGAGAATTATCCTTCGTTTCAGGCAGCAAGGCTAATTTTTTAACTATATCCAGGATATATTGCAAACAATTTTAATAACCTACGATTATTAATTACTTCTTGGATTATCCTTCAGATACACATTTCCACGTTCCATAGAACAGAATACATTTTTTTCAGGGGTTCGTCTACTGTGAAAATTCAAAAAAATCGTTCGTTACTTAAGGCAACTCAAACTGAAGAGGAAGGTCGAACATATGGTGCAAGAATCTTATAATTACAACATTAGAAGGTCCAACATATAGGGCAATAAACATAATTCCAACGTTAGAACTGCTAGTAAAACTTTAAATACGTTTTTCGCGAAGTATGTTTTTCAAAACGGTGTACACGATTTCGCGACATTTAACCCCGGGGTTTTCGAGGTGGCTGATTACGAATCTGCTCTCAATATGTATAAATTCAAAATGGCGGACAAAATGCAATAATTAGTTTGAATCGGATGACATTCCGTACTCAGGGGTGTACGTGGTCGCTGATTACGTTTCTGACGTCAGAATTAATCGAGTTAAATTTTTCGAAAAACCATGGTGGACTTAAATGCAAAAAAAATAAACAAAAATATCATTAAAAAAACAATAACTATTATAAAAAAAAAAACAAAAAAATTATTCAAAAAAACGATTTTTTTTTTTTAAGTCCTACGAAGCAGCCTCCTCGTGGCACACCCTGGGGATGTGGATCTAAGTTCACCAGCTAATGCACAGGGCAATTTATACTAATATTTATACTAAATACTAAATACAAATGTGAAGAACGAAGGTTTCATTCCGATTATTTTACGTTTTGAATTCGCGTGCGCGATATATGATCAAATATTTTGAATTTCTGTAGTTTGAGGGCAGATTCGTAATCAGCGACTTCGAAAACCCCCAAGTACCAAGTTTCATACGATTGAGATTAATTTTTGCATTTTGGCCCACCATATTGAATTTCTGCATTTTGATGTCAGATTCGTAATCAGCGACCTCGAAAACCCTCGGGTACCAATTTTCGTGGAAATCAATTGACCCAATCACGAAATAATCTATGTGTGCCACACGGCGCCAATGCTGCTTCGGGCACGGAAAAAATGTGCGCCATATGGCGTCAATGCCGCTTAAGCGGCTATATCGGTGTGACAATTTCAAAAAATCGATTTTTTTGTGCCTTTTTCTACAGTTTATACTTTCGAGAATATCATTAACATTTATATCAATATCATTTTATCTTGCAAAAATCGATAGTTAAATCTTTTAACGCGTTTTTGTTGAAATGAGATTTTTCAAATTTGCTGACATTGTAACTCAACGAGCAATTATTCGATTGACTCGAAATTTGAACTGAGTACTCTTGAATATATTTACTCTACAATGACGTAGGATATTTTTGATTGGATGAAAATTGACGATTTGACATTGGAAAAAACGACCTTTTTATAGGCATGAAAACAGACTTTTTTCATAACTACGCCATTTCGTTAGATTTTGATATTTTTCAAAAAGCTACGTCATTGTACAGAAAATACCTTCCAGTTTAACGACATTTTTTCCTTTTTCGGTGTAGCTGCTCAACCGGCCGGAATCATGTCAGCAGTGGAGGAACTTTTTTTTGGCGCCGCCGAGGGCAACGCATAAGTCGCGTGGATCTCAATATTTTTCTATGAAAAAATTATGTAATATAGGTCAAATATAGCCAAATATATTGTCAATTTTCCGAAACATTTAATTGAATACTTTTCTTCCAAAAAATTCCCGAACATCACCCAAATTTTCAGTGTTCACACTGGTATAGCCCCTTAAAGGGTTAATAAATGGATTGACTCGAAATTTGGTACAGTTATTCAGACTTGACCGACGTTTTTCGTCTTAACATTTTTTTCATTAGTTATTAACAATAATAATCGTATTTTTCATCCAAAAAGCGGAAAAATAATTTAAACATTTTTTTTCATGATTGAAACACGGTAACAAAAAAAGCTCGGTCCAGTCTTAGCCAATGTCATCTATTTTGAGAAAGAAATGGTTTTTTTTTGTTTCGTATCAACCGAGGAACCAAAATGAAGTACACTCTTAATTCCCGTTCAAAGGTCTTTCACGAGATTGTTTATAACCTCTTTGATTATTAATATTTTTATATGAAATTTGCCACGCAACTTCGTCAATGTAGATACAAATAAATGTTCAAACGATTTTAAAACCAACTTACTTGTTCCTTAAAAATGTATTCTTTTAAACAACCCTGATTTTCGTAGCGTCACAGTAGCTTAACTTCGTAAGTGTTCTTATAATATTGCGCCTTTGACGCCTTTGGCGAAATGGTGTATCCCATATCGGTAATATTCGATCCTCCTACAGTTCTAAATTGTCGACGATGTACGATCCATTTGAAATTTTCACTAAATCACTTGAGGATAAAATGGATTTGCGTAAGAATTTCTCTTCTTACTTTGTAATGCTAGAAATCTGTTGTAATATGAATTGGAAATTATTATTTTTTTACTCGTTGTTAGCCGGAACGAACAGCCGGGTTGAGGAAATTTTCCATTGTTGGGGTAAAAATCGGCATGCCCGAGGGGAGTGAGGAATCCAAAAGCCGGTCCGCTCGTATGGATAACATCAACGAACTGCGCGTCCGTGGAATCGAGACGATAATCAGGATCAACGATGCCGGAGTTCGACTCGAAAAGCGGCCTCGCAGGATCCAGAGCTGGGCGGGTAAGAATTTTGTAAAAATGTTTGACTCTGCTGATTATTTTTTGCATCACATCAACGCTAATTATATATACATATATATATATAAATACGAGAAAAAAAGCGTGATTATAATATTGTAGAACTTACGTAAAGGCGTTACATCTGAGTAGGAAAAAAGTGTCGACGATTTCTTTATTGGCGTTAATGATGTATACACATCACAAGAATGATATACAAAAGAGGGTATACGCCCAAAAATGTTTAAACAAATTTTAGATCTTATTTTCCGAAGCTCCTCTGCATGCTCCGAGAGGCACAAAACAGCCTAGATGGTGAAAGTAGCTATTTGGAATCGTTTAATCGAGTGGTTTACAACAAATATACAACAAACTAACAACGAAAGACCTACTATCAAAATGCCTCGGTGTGTACACGTAGAACTCAAATGAGAGCTTCTTCGTTTCCGTCGTGTGGACGATAGCTCCTACATCAGTTTTAAAACTTTAAGGGGGCGAGACCTTTAGGCGAGAATTTTGTTGTTGTTGATTTTCATGATTTATTTTAAAACGAAAGATTACTTCACCGTTTTTGAAATCTAGGATATGTTTTATTACTTCTTTTGGTTGTTACATGGTATTTTTTTTTATTAATCTTCAAAAATGGCGGCGGTATGGCATGGTCTTCTAAACTGCATGTTCAAAACTGGCGTGACGTATAGCTAAAAAACTAATCGAATTATGATGAAATTTGGTATAAATCTTTCTAACCTTACCGTCTAAAACATGACTAAATGTTTTTTTTTAATAAAGAAGCATTTTTTTTGCAAAATGTATCCATTTTTTCGGAGAATTCTATGTTTTTGTTTCAAAGCGTACCATTTCATGGATTTTCAACATTTCTCACTTTTTCTTGCTCCATATTCTGCGTATGAGTTCAAATTTTAAGCAGACATTGTTCATATCATTATGCATGTTTGAGTGAAATTTCAGAACAGTCGATTATTTAGATTGGGAGATGATGGGTTTTAAAATGGCAAGTTTTAACACTGCAGGGTCTGCATTGGCCGAAAGTCAGGTCACATAATTCGTCGTGCCATTCTATTGAGTTTATAAATTTTGAAAAAAAATTATGTTTATACAGCAAACTAGTTAGGGAACGAGTGAAAAAAGTTTGGATTGCTTTTACTATTCAGTTTTGCTAAATACGTTCAGTAAAGACAGAATGATTCGTCGTAAAAAATATTTGTCCCCCATAATAAGAAGACATATGGCAGCACCAACAGTATTGGTCAATATTTCGAGAAAAGAATAATTATCGTGTTCCTAAAGTTAAAAACTTTTATCATAAAACATATTTGTATTATGAAAAACAATATTCTATAGTGTTTATGTTGCCTTCATTAACAAATAAAAGTGTTGGTTCATTCATAACTAATTGAAAACTTTGGTCGATAAAAAATAACTCCCAAATAAAAATTTGTGCTGCTGTATTATTTTAAATATGCTGCGCAAACTCACGTCATTGGATACGTGGAACGATGCGGTGTTGCCATATGTTTTATGGCATACGTATATGTTCTTATTATAGGGTCAAAATACTTTTTACGGAAAATCATTCGGTCTAAATTTCAATGTAGACCCTGCAGTATTGAAAGTTGCATTTTAAATACCGTTTATTTCCCAATCTAAATAGTCGACTGTTCTGAAATTTGACTCACAAGGGGACCTTATAGGCTGTCACGCACGGATTTTAATAAGTCTCAGATATGTTGTAGAGGGACCTACCCTGAGTACCTGAATAAAGGAATTTTGTACAACGCTCTTTAGTTTTCGAGAAAAAACGTTCGAAAATTTAGCTCGTAGCTACCATACCGGTACGGTTGCACCTTTGTCGAACCAGCGGGCGTGGCCCAGTGGGCAAGGTTCCCGGCTCTGATGCTCGAGGTCCAGGGTTCGAATCCCGTGATGGCGTTTTTTTTTCACAAAATATAAATAAATTCGATGGATGATGCAAAACCGTCTAATTATTTATTTAAAAAAAAATGTTTTTATTCATTTTTTAAATATTTTACTTTCCATTTTTTAAAAATGATTTATTATTATTTTATTTTTCACGCAGAAAAAAAAGAGGAAGAAATTATAACATCTTTCACAAGAAAATGCAGTTTATTGTTTTTCATTACAATATACAGGTTTTTCTTACTCGCTATCACTGTGGTCGCTTGTTACATCAGAACAATATTGCGGGTAGTATTTGTCGTAAAAGCAAGCAAAACACAAGACCAAAGAGCGACGCGTACATGGTATAAAAGCTATGGCCTTGCAGGCGCACGGAGTTTTGAGCAGCGTTATTGGAAAGCATACTTGATTGACATTTAAAAACAGCGGTCTTTCCTCAATTAACTTCGATGCAAACCACGCATAATTAATCATCGCCGCAAAAGCGGGTGGGCTTAATTGATAAAGAATCAAAGAATGAATTTGTATGGAATCTTCCCTTGGCGCAATTCCTCTGCTATTTTTTAACAAATCGGGAGCATTTTGTATTTGTTTTGTGAAAATGTTCACTAGCCGGTGAAAATATACATCGCAGGGTTGGCAAATCGGCGTGCACTTGGGCGGTATAACTTTAATACTGCATGTACATGCCTTCTTCTCGTCTACAAAGATGTGATCGTAAAGCGTTTGATCAGCGCCGATGATTAAATATGCGAGCGTCAGAGCCGGGAACCTTGCCCACTGGGCGACGCCCGCTCGTTCGACAAAGGTGCAACCGTACCAGTATGGCAGCTACTAGTAGCTACGAGCTAAACTTTCGAACGTTTTTTCTCGAAAACTAAAGAGCGTTGTATAAAATCCCTTTATCAGATACTCAGGGTCGGTCCCTCTACAACATATCTGAGACTTATCAAAATCCGTGAGTGACAGCCTGTAAGGTCCCCTTGTCAAACATGCATAATGATATGAACAATGTCTGTTTAAAATTTGAACCAAATCTATAGAAATCAAGAGCGCGCACTCGGACTACCTTAATGGAAGAAAAATCTTCGTGGGTTTCTTTCAGATTAAGGGATAACACCACTCTAGGATTTCGGAAAAATCGTTTTTTTTTTGCTTAAAAAATACTCTCGGGTCTTAAAAACAATATGGTCCTGTAGCGATTTTTTTTAAAGGTTCAATTATCGATTTTGCCGCAGCGTTTCGGCCTTCTTTCAGGCGCCTCGAACAAGTTTAAGGGGTGAGATGCAGTCAGAATTTTCAAAAAACCGAAATTTTCGTATCGAAGACAACAAATTAATATTTTGGAAGCCCCCTCATCGGCAGGAGCCCTATTGTATGGGCCAGGAATTGATGATTCGATGTAAGTAATTTTTTAATTAGTATTTCTATACATAAATCAAGTGTCAAATTGGAAAACTCTTTCGGCAATTTTCAAAAATTTATCACTCAAAAACTCAATGAACTTTAGCAAAATTTTATAAAAAATATTTTCGTTTTAAAATTGCCCAAAATGTTTAAAAGAAAAAAATTGATCCCGAAAAACTTTAATTTTTTGGAAAATTGGCTATAAACAATTGAATGCTCGACTTTTCGGCACAAAATTGTGATATTCGGATTCAGCGCATCAAAATACTTAAAAAAAGTTTAGCTTCATCCATCGAGCTCAAAATTTTACGAACACATAATACCGTATCCACATCGAAAAACTTTAAACGCGTTTTTCTCGAAACTATGTTTTTCAAGTCGGTGACCACTATAATTGAAAAACCACTCGATGGATTTTGATGAAATTTGGTGTGCTTATTGATAGCATTAAAAAATAGTCCTTAATCGAACGATTTTCATTTTTGTTGAAAATTTATATTTTTTTTAACAATAAACAAACGATTATTTGGTCGAAAATCGAAAGTTATAGGTCGAAAGCCGCCATTTTGTTAATTAAAAAAAGCTTTAAGGACTAGATTTATTATTAAACTCATGATTTTTTTTTGGTTTTTTGATTTCTGATGATCCAGTGAAATTTTATGATGGTCACCGCAAAGCACTACATGCCGAAGGGGGTCCGAAAACGATATTTTTTATTAATAATCAATATTTTTCTTTGAAAATTTGTACAAGTCAAGTTGAAATATAACATAAAAAGTCTGTGTAACCACTTTTGTAAAACAAACTTAATTACTATAAATTTTTCTCATTGAAAATGCTCGTTTTTTCACGCCTCTAACTGCATCTCACCCCTTAAACGCGTTTTTCTCGAAACCACTTTTTTCAAACTGGGCGGACAGATTACTCGAACACTTTTGCATGGATCGATTGGAAATTTTTATAGTAGCTTTACAATTACATTCTCTATGCGAGTATGTAGCCGTTTTTTCAAATTAAATGTGAACATTAATGTAATTTTTTTGTTAAATGTTAAATGTTTTTTTATAAACAATTTGCTGCTTATTATTCGGGAAAAATTGATTTATTTCTTTCAAAGTGAGCCATTTTTTCAAAATTTTATTTAAAAAAATCGCTACGTAGTCCCATAGCTGGTAATATATAGATTATCATTTTTTTTAGTTTTTGTTCCAGGTCTTATACTTTACGAGAAAATCGTCCTCCCGTGAAGCTAATTGTAAAAAAACACGTTTTTCAAGATGGGCTCTGTCGCCGCCATTTTGTATGAGAATTATAATAAAAAAAATGTGTTATACTTTAATATGTGTTAAATAAATCCTTTCAAAAGAAATCCTATTACTTTTTTTCATACTCGCAAAATAAATTGTCAAAGTTAGGCCTTATTTTTTGCCGCTAGAGTGGTGTTATCCCTCAATACCGCCGACGCTACGTGTCGCGCCGTCTGACAACACCCGTTGCAACCCGTTTTGAAGACCGTGCGATACCGCCGCCAAATTCAAAGATTAATAATTTAAAAATACCATGTAACAGCCAAAAGTAGTGATGAAACATACCCTAAAAATGGCGAAGGGAGTTCCCTTTTAAAAAGAAATCGTGAAAATCAGCGGTTTTGTGCTCGCCTCAAGATATTTCTCCCCTTAAACGCGTTTTCCTCGGAACCACGTTTTTATCCAAACGATTCGAAATTTTAAAGGTTCTTACATAGACTTTCTGAAGAAGTACTCATGATTTTTACGTTTCATCAACATTTTTCGTTTTTATAAACAAATTAAGGCCGATGCTGTAGCGAAAAAATAAATTATTCGCAATTATGCCATTTGGCGAAAAAAACTATTTTTTAATAACCGTATGCACTTCTATAGCAAAACTGATGTAAAGGACGGCATTTTTTTTCAGGTGCTTATCCATAAAAGTTTTGCATCCTACCGAAGAGCACTTAAAATGCTCTTAGTGTAGCTACGACTGAGCCGCCGTATTTATTTAGTTTTATCAAAATAACTTTTTTGCGTCTCCTAACATATGTAGAATAAAGCCTCCAAACCTCATTTTGATTGCTTTTTTAGTATTCTCTAAAAAAAATCCCAAAAAGGTCTAATTTTTTGGTGAGCTACGTAGATGTAACGCCTTAGCTAAGCCATTTATGAGTACGAGTTGTTATCTTTAAATTAGATAGGTTTTAGCTTCGAGAAAATCCGTTTAAAGGAATGAATAACAATGTTGATTTACCGACAGTAGTGCGGACGCGCGATCGGTGTGCGGCTTCGGCCTTCTCCCATGTCAAGCAGCATTGGCCGGGGCCAATACTTGGATGGGTGACCGCTTAGCCACGCACTGGCCTGCGCGCCGACTACTGAGCGGGACGTAGTTTTACTGAGTTTCCGATGGCGAGCACAACTGAAAAGCAGTAAAACAAAGTCGTCTGTATCGGCATAGGTATTCCACAGTTTCCCTGTGCCCTCGTGCGACTACAATATGCATTAGGAAAAAGTGGCTGTGGGCGACACCCCAGGGGATCTCTGAGAAACTGGACATAGTGAAATGTGGGGAAAAGTAAGATGGAATGGTAAAAGCCCGAAAGGACATACGAAAGCCCATTGGAAGTTAAAAAAAGAATGTTATTGATTTCTATGAGCCAGGAATCGACTAATAAAAAAATAAACACATGTTTGAATCACTTTAATATATTAACGGGATTTATCTACCTAGGTGAGTAAAGAAACTGTAGTTTCCAAAAATATTTGTATTTATATGAAAATTAAATTGATATATTACTAGAATTGCATGCGCTACAGCTTCTAACAGTCAGCCGGGCGTTAAAAGCGTTTTTCTCGAAACACTGATTTCAAAGACGGTGACCATGATATCTCGAGAACCACTTGATGGATTGTTTTCAAATTCACAGAAGATACGACGAGAATCATTTAAAGGTGGTTGACGACCTCACTTTTTAAAATTCGATCTTCATTTTCCAATAGTTACGTAAGAATGACGGCTTTTTCCATAGATTTTGTATGCTCGAGATTCAATTCGTCGGCATGTTGTTCAAAAAAAGACTTAAAAAATCCACGATCGTCAACGACCCGTATTCATTGTTAACTTGAATAACCCGTTTAGTTTTTAGATTTCGGATAAATCGTATAAGCTGGAGAGTGTCCACCGTCGAACGTCGCGAAAAAATGTCATCATCTGCCAGTGGCTATTTTTTTTTTGCTGTTTTTCTGTATATATTGGTGATTTTTTTATAGGCTCTCAATACGGGGGGGGGGGGGGGGGGGGGCATCAAAACGTTTTGAGACCAATTCTGTAACACGCCAACAGAGCTAGTCTCGAAAATTTTCATAGGCCCATGTAGATGGACGTTTGTGTTAAGAGATCATCACAGTGGAAAATTTTCAAGAAATTGATGTTTTTACATTATCCAATAGTATAGAGGGTTATAAACAGGGACCTGGCATTGCCGATTGGTCGTAAGTAGACCATTTATATGAAAACTCCGCACTCGAAACTTTAAACGCGTTTTTTCTCGAAATGTCGTTTTTCAAAACGGTGTACACTCTTAAAGGAAGAGTTTTCAAGCTATCCGTCTCAAATTTTGACACCACATTCTTCACGCAATTCTTTATTTTGCTATGGAAGCTTTTTTTAAATCTTCATATTTTTTTAACGAAAAACTCGAAAAAATAGGCTAAATTCGATTCCTTTTTTTTAACCGCCGATTAAAAAAAAACCTCCATGGCAAGATAGCGGCTTTCATCCTGATTGATCATCTTTTTACAAGTTTTGTTTCAGATAATATTTACCGGCACATATGTGTACATCGTAAGGGCTCCTTTTTTCCGAAGATATTTTTAACCGTTAAAAAATGTTAAAAGTAAATAAACGTTTTAAAATTTATTTTCTGTTCATCATGAGTGCTTTTATTTGACATAAAAAAATCAGACTGATTAGGGTATTTTAACCCGTTACACTGTAATGATCCCTTTCAAAAATGCGTTTCGTTTGCACCAACCGATTCCCAGAAAAAGCTGGAATTTGGGATAATTTTTTTGGGCCTCTAGGTAGATGTAGCCCTAGGTAGGTGTAACCCTTACAGCGCACATGAGGTGAATCACACCCCACCGAATTTTCAGCTTACAGTATTTTTTGTGCCTCTCGCCCGCTTCGCGGCATTAGTAATTTATTTTGCACAATTGAATGGTTCTGCCTTGAATTTCAAGTCTTCAGCAACAAATGGAGTATCTATACTTTTCCTAATAGAGTGCATAATTCAGACGTTATATGAATCACACCTCGTATGCACTTCTTATCTCAGGATCAACGTGTGGACTTTAAGGGTTATTTTCTTACGATTTTGACTTTATATAACAAACTTTGGCAATAACGGGACCAAACGTAACATTTTTCACACCATCAGACTTCGTTCACAGAGCATCAAGCCGTATTTCGTAGTAAAAAAAAATGCATTCCTACCACTGGACTGAACAGATTTACGGGTTCAAGTATTTATTTTCAGAACGAAGTAAATAATACCTGTAATTCTGCCAATTCGACCATCGAGACAAGCTCCTGCGAAGCCGCCAACGTGGGAACCGAGACTGTGTCCGCAAATATGTACATCCTTGTATTCAAGATTGGATTCCCGGTTCAAGAAAACCAAAAAATCACCGAGATACTCTCCGACCCGTCTCGTGTTGTTGGCCGCTATGGGATATTCGTCGGCTGCCAAGGGACCCCAACCGACCACGATAATGTTCACATCCTCGTGTAATAAATAGGCTGTATGAAATGAATTCAAAAGTGGTATATAGTTTTCTCACATATTACAATTCTCAAAAGTATCCCAGCATCATTTTGGCCGAGCAGAATAATGTAAAAAACGTCTGAACATTCGAAACTTTTTAGCATAAAAAGCTCAGTTTTTTTTTCATAGTACGCAGCCTGGCGCTGATTGTCTTTAAAGCGGTATTGTTGTCCGAAAATTGGAGAAAGCCGTTTTTTTTTAATTTAATTATTCTACAGACCTTTTTGAATACGTCTGTGAAAACCGTTTAAGCGGGAGATACCTTTAGGCGAGGAAAAAATTTGCTGATTTTTATGATTTTTTTAAGACGAAATAATTCTTCACCATTTTTGAGACTTAGGGTATGTTTTATTACTACTTTTGGCTGTTACATGGTATTTTTGTGTTATGTTTGAAAATGGCGGAGATATGGCACGGCCTTCTAAACTGCATTTTCAAAACTGGCGTGAGGTATAGCTAGAAAACTAATCGACCGATTCTGATGAAATTTGCTCAAAATCTTTCGAACTGTATTATCTAACACATGACCCTAAAGGTTGTGAAAATAAAAAAAGCATTTTTAATTGCAAAGCGTACTATTTCATCGATTTTCAACCTTTTTCACTTTTTCTTGGTTTATATTCTGCGTGTAAGTGTTAATGGAAGACAAATATTTGATAGTTTTTTTTTAGATTAATCCCGCCGACGTGACGCTACGTGTCACGCCGTCTGACAACATCCGCCGCAATCCGTTTAGAAGACCGTGCCATACCTTCATCATTTTGAAAGATTAAAAATAAAAAATACGATCCAACGACCAAAAGTAGTAATGAAACATAGCCTAAGTATAAAAATGGTGAATAAATCTTTCCTTTTGAAAAAAAATTATGGAAATCGGCAATTCGTCCCTCGTCTAAAGGTATCTGCCGCCTTAAAGATGGTTTTCTCGAAACTATGCTTTTAAAATCGACAACTACGATATGTTGATAACTGATTGGCAAATCGAGCTCAGGTTTGGCATACACCTTCAGTAGACTGCTTTTGATCGTTGGTAGCAGCATCGAGTCGAAATTATTTTTCATTTTTACATATAACTCATAGAATGGTCAAAAAATGCGGAAAACTGATAACCAAAGTTTAACATGGCACCATTGGGTACATTTTTTTCTGATTCCGGTACCGGATTTCACAACACTTGTACAGATTAAGAATATGTTTGGTTTGCTTTTCAGATTCATACAACGTCCACAACAGTGGTCGGCGATTGGGGGCGTTTTCCGCGCACCGTTGTGACCAAATGTACAAAAGTACATGATAATACCTTTTTTCATTTACATTGGGAGTACAAATAAGTCTCCACCGTTTGACAAAAGATGGCCCCACCAGGAGGTTATGGTTGAAATTGTCAGATGTAAAACGTCACATCGCTAGGTTGGGCATCTAGCAAGGCCATGACCTTAAAATATTAGCGAGTTTGTATCAGCATCACATGATTTTTTCGTGCGAAAATGTCGAATGTTGAGCCGAATAAGCGTCAATTGCGGGAATTCTTGCGATTGGCACGAATCTCCCTCCAATAATGCTTCCAATTCCGCGTCTTCGTTTCAGCCTTCCGCTACGTTCTTTGTCTTCGACGCCAAACTCACAGTTCTTCAACTTTTGAAACCACTCACAACTTCTTTCACTTAAAGCAGCCTCACCGTATGCTTCTACAAGCAATCGATGCGCCTCAGCTGCAGATTTATTCAAATTATAGAAGTAAAGAAGAGTTATAAAGTTCCCGCAAACGACGCTTATTCGCCTAAAGACTCGACATTTTCGCACGAAAAAAATTATGTGATACTGATACAAAATCGCTAATATTTCAAGGTTATGGTCTTGCCAGATGTCCAACCTTACGGTATAACGTTTTACATCTGACAATTTTAACCATAACCTCCTGGTGGGGCCATCTTTCCTCAAACGTACATACTCTTGAAGGATCAATAAACACGTGTACAAAAATTAGGAAGAAAGCTCGAACAGTTTAACGGTTACTAAAATCACTTCTAAGATAGCGCTCTCGACAACAATACTGCCTTAAGGATTCACAGAACATCCGGTCCCATGCAGAAGCGGTCGACTTTTTTAAACTTTCAAACATATGTCCTAGATGTCGAGTAAAATCAATCAGGCATCAAATGAGGATCAATCCTTAAATTCCTAGTTGAAGATATTTTTATATGATAAATATATGCCGCGACTCATCAAAGACGCAATTATCAGGCGCTTACATCTTTACAACGCTGCCGTACATTTTGAGAAGGATGTATGTACGAGAAACTACACAGAATATCAGTACGTCACAATTTGTTACATCACAATCATTGGCGTAGCCAACATTTTTCTTCTAAGGGAGCCTAGAGAAGGGGGCAGCGTGGCTGACAAAAACGCGGTTTCGTTAACAACTATGTACTTTTTAACTAAAATGTACACAATAGTTAATAACCACGTAATGCACGAAATATGAAGCATTAATCACACCATCATGTTAACATCTATATAATAAAAATGATCAACTAAACTTTAATCATTATTTAATCTAGTTAGCAGTCTTTGAACTTTACTTTCAGTATGTACTCAATTGAATAAGACTTAGTTTTCTTTTTTCAAATTTTTTAATTTTTTAACAAATTTAATATCTATGTTCAGCAGTGAACATGAAAGAATCGTTCCTGAAGTATTGTTCTTCTAAGCGACGTTTTTTGGCCTCATAGCAGAAAAACTCCTTTCACAGCCGGCGGATCTATTGCTGCATGCTTGGCAAATTTGATATAATTTAGGACTGTTATCCTTGTTAGGATGCTTTCTTAAATATCCAGTATTTATTTCATCATTTTTCAATGAAAACATGTTTTCCATGACCGTTGCTTCAGCTTCTAAGGCTGACGTATCAATTATTAAGATTTTTTCTAATTATTGATGAAATACTCTGCGTTTTTCATATTCAATTAAAAAATGCGCTATCTGCATGAGCTAACGGTAGCTTCTCAAATGGACGTTTTAGATTTACAATGCTATTGTCTATTACTTGGTAGTATATGTTGATCTTCCAGTATTCTTCTGGCTGTGTATCGGCCGGCAAATCTAATGTATTGTTTTTGCCCACAGTTAACGTAATGATGAAATTTAAATATCTATTTCATTAACGCAATGGAATGGTTACGAAATTACGACGAAGAAAATAGTTCAAGTTTTATTAAATTATTTCTTTATGTTTGCTTGGGTCGAACAAATAAAATTAATCGATTATTTGAATTAAATTATTTTTAATCGATTTTTTCTCCGGGGAACACTGCAATTTCTGGGGGGCTGTGCCCACTCTTGCCCCATCCTGGTTACGCCAATAATTACAGTGATGTAGTAAATGATTGCAAAATTTTCGAAAAGCGTATTTCACATATAAATTTCTCGCGTAAAGACTGAAGACTGCTATACCATTTTTTTTCAGTATGCTCTTTTCTTATCATATCTGAGCAAAACAGACGTCTCATAAGAACGTAGGCAAAAAGACTGCGAATTGAAGGTTTTATCATTTTTCAACGGGTTAGTGGATAGATCGAATGGAATAATGCACTCAATTTCTAGGACTATGATGTCATTTCTGTAGAACCTTCATACATCGTTAAGCTTTGATCAGGCAAACGTCTGTGCACGCGACCTCTGCTACGATAATTTTTTATTGCACGCGAAAAAAGAGAATAAAAACGGCTTTTTGGCATTCGAAAGTAAGAGAGGTCAAACATTTGTCACTTCATCTTGTACACGTTGAAAACCGTGCCCGTCACCCGGAGAACACTGCGACACTCATGTAACGATCAATTAACTCCCGCTTATCAAGTTGAGCTTTGAACTTGGCAGCGACGCGATTCCGTGTTTACCGAAACCTCGCCGGTCCGATTATGATTTTTTCCCCTTTTTTACTCCGACACGTACACATGCGAAGATGCCACGGATTAAAGTGGCATATCGGAGCGTGCACGAACCTCGGGAGGCGAATTATGAATTTCAGTTCATTAAATAGTAATAAGCAACAATCGTATTGACATACGATTATTACGTATCTCTCTTTTCGCCTTTTCGCAAAATTGGTCCGATCACGGACCAATTTTGCGAAGACGTGATACAAAAAGAGAGAAAGGAGTTTTATGTGCGGTCAAGTACGTCAGATGTATACCGTCTATCAGATCGCGAACCCAGACCTCGTTTCCAGTATCGCTGAACCCATGAACGATGAATTTTGTCGGTCTTGATTCGTTGAAGTGTGATGTGTACAGCACCTCGGTATTGTTCAAAATTAGTTGCTCCTCTCCAAACGGGTTTTCTCTGCAATTGATTTTTCGTTATGACACTACATCAGGCAAGTGGAGTAGCCGAAGACTCCACTATTAATTTTTATAATTACAATAATCTTTTTCTACTTAAAATCGCAAGTTTCACTCATCAACAATGCATTTGAAATGTGTAACCTCATAATGCTTGTTGGAGCATGCATGGATGAACATGATTATCCCTGTTATCACCTATATTTGTTTTTTAGCACAAATATTTTATTAACGGCTTACACCTAGATGAAATTTTTGAAAATACCGATTCTTGGTTCGCGAAGAATTCTCAAAATCTAACATTTCAAAAATATTCTCGAAAATTTTCTAGTCGGTCCGTTCAAAATTAATGGACTTATGGGTGTTTATAGGCAGGTTCAGCAAAACGGCAAACTTTGAAAGCGTTTTCCACAAAATGACTTCCAAAATCGGCGACTACGATGTCTCAAAAATCATTGCACCGATAAACGTCAAATTTTACAACCTTCTTTTGCGTATTAAAAAGCAGTGCTCGAACGAGGACATTTTTTTCTCGATGCATAGTTTTTTTCTTATCAACGAAAAAAGGAACGTTTTTTTTCACCGAAAATCGATACTTTCACTTTGGCCTGCGGCCATTTTTCCAAAAATCAATACTTCATTAAATCCATAGTCCAAGCACTAGATGATTTTATGCAAAAAATTAAATGCGTTTGATTTTTTAATTTTCGGTGAATTGTTTCGAAGCAGTAGTGGTCACCGCGCAAAACGTATTTCAAGCAGTGGTCTGCACAGACCATTGTACCTACCACATTTATAAATATTTTTTCAATACAAACATTTGTAAAAGATACTTAAAAACATACTTTTTAATTCAACAAAAAAAATTGAAACCCTGCTCATGTTTTCCCAGAAAAAAAATCAAAATAATTCGCCTTTATCTGGCCACGAACTAGGTGTAACCCGTTAATAAATTGAGGTCCCATGCGCTTAGCGGCCGTAGAAAAGTTGACGCGCCTAACGAATTATTGATTACTCTTCGGGGCGGAGACACAAAATTCAAAAAAGCAAAGAGGGAGAAAATCTCAGAGAAAAAATAGACTCAATTTCTGAAAGATTGTAAAGGTTCGATCAATCGTTGATATTTTTTGCAATATTTGGAATATCGTAGATCTAAAGGTTTCCGTCCACGTCCAAATTCAATCTTCGTGTAAATGTTTCTATCGCGTGAATCAAAACAACCACAGACAGTTTTATAAAGATCTACAAACGTCGAGATGACGAACATATTGATTTGGAAAAATAAATGCAGGAAAAGTTCGGGATTTACGTATCTGCAACATTTCGCAAAAATTGCATTCGTCCGAATAACCGCTACGGAAACGATGACATTTCTGCTTCCGGATCATCATCACTGTTGACGTAAAAATTTGATGATGGGACAGTATATTGCGGCGCTCGTGCAGTTCGATCCAAAGATTATGATTCCTGCCTATGTATATGGGTACGCTGACGCGCGATGGCGCCTTGTATAATAATCTATTATTTCTTTTTCTTCTTATGTATATAATCGCGTTTTTCTGTTATCGTTCATTGAGTAAAGAGAGGCATGCCTGTGATATTCACGCGTCGTTTAGTCAAGTGTCAGCGCTCAAAATAGAATATATTATATACGCTGCGATACCGCGTTTTCAAGAAAACTTTATTAAATTTTCGACGCATTTAAACAGTTCCCACTACTTATCTGCATTATTGTTCGCAAACCAATGATCACTCGAAGCTATGTGAAGGGACAGTTTTTCTTTCAAAAAGATCACGCGGAACAGATTTGTATTATATATATTATTCGATTTTCAGTTAAAAACTTATTGAGCTTCCTGTTTTTGCACAGACGTACGCACATACGGTTTTCTCTATCTACAAAAGAAATCGCTAAAATGTATGATTCCCATAAATTGTTTTTCTTCTGTTAAACCTAAGGTGTGGGAAATACCAGAAACATTTTAATTGAGGATTTCTATAGTTTATTTGCAGAAAAAAACCAAGAAATCACTCTATAATTTTCCCCCCTCTTTCTATTTTACTTTAGTCCGTTGAGTTTGTATGCTTCGGTGGAGAACCAACTTTTAAATCTTCTTTTTAACGTAAAAATTTGTGATCACATACCTTGTGTACAAATTAAATGTAGCCGGTTCTCTGGCGATTTTAACTGTCTGCCTCGTCGCGGTTTCCACGTCGTTCAGAAGTGTGTTCTGAGGATACGCGTTAACTAAAAAAATATGTTTTTGAGTATAATGTCCCTTCCGTTACAGAACTGTTATGATAACATCTCATTATCTCGTCTCGTTTTAAAGAAACCCGAAATCACGATCGATTTTATATAATCAAGCGAGCGTTATAAAATATCGACCTAATAATCGCAATTTTCGGTAATGGAATATCAACAATAATAAATGGTTACTCCGATACTAGAACGAAAAGAAGTATAGATATTGCGATCGAAAAAAGCGATAGTAGTATTCGTTAACAATAAAATAACAAAATACTATGCGAGATTATACGGAATTAGACAAATTCATTTCGATGCAAACACCAGGAATTCTTTTCTCTATAAGCATTGTTAACACTTGGTATAATTTTTCTCTTTTAGCTCAATTTTTTATTTTGTGATTCAAAATTGCACTCGTTTCTTCAAGCTTACTTTGGCAAAAAAAACGTTTGATCGCATTTTTGTGTTATCCCTTTTACTATTTTTTTCTTTACCCGTGATCGAAGACAAGCGAAATGCTCCGAAGAGTAGAACGCAAAGTTCCATTTGTAACATGTCTTACTTCTCGCGGGTTCGCACTGTAACAGTTCACAATTGCAACTGGGATTACGAACGCTGCAGCCCCTCGGCTTAGCGGTCAAGCGTTATTCATCCAGAAATTTCTCGTCTTTGGAGTGCGATAAGGCAGCAGGACAGCCGCCAACGGAGAGCTAATGAATTGGCGACAGTAAGACTCTCTCGCTCTTTCTTTCTTTCTCTCTTTTTTTGTCATTTCTCTCGCTCACGAGTTCGCTCTTTTTTTTCCTCTTGGAATTTTTTTCTCTTTTACTGGCCAACTGATGTCCCTTCAGAGATGTTCATGCGATTGTTGACGTGCCGCTTTTTTTCTTCTATGAAAAAACTCGTCTGCCAGACAGCACTGGGACTAATAAATCTAACTTCTAAGGAAAGCCGAACTGCGGGCTTTTCGAAATAAAAAGGCTTCGTCTGACTTTCAACCGGAATGATAATTTCTTGAGACTTGAATGAGAATGATGAAAAGAGCAGCGTAAAGAATAATAATTAAAGGGCACGGATTTGAGAATACGACAAAGCCTCGAGGTACCAAATAGAAGCAATGAAATCCGGGTTACATAAAAAAAATACTTTCGAAGGAATAAATAAGATGATCGAAAACTCGTTCGGAAATTTATTTGTATGTACATTAACAAAATTGTGAGCCAAATTAAAAAAAAAATACAGTACTTACAAACAATTTCGTGAAGGATCTTTGAACGTGAGGGGCTCAACGGTATCTTGATTTTGGCCACCCAATTGATCCGTAGAAAAAAAACATTTTTTTTCTTAAAATAGATAATACTAGCTTTCACCCGCGGCTTCGCCAGCGTTAAAATTTGGCTACTACGATTTTTGTTTTGAAAATACGTTAAGTGCATTGATTTATTGCTTTTAATAAAGGTGGACAATACAACCGAACCAAAAACACCAAAATTAAAACATGCGTATGCGGCAGAGAGCGCAAAACAATTATTAAGACATTTAGACAAACCAAACTTTATCAAATCTTTACGAATATGATAACAGTCATCGTAACAAACACACACATACACGGACATGCACACACACACGCAACACGCACACATACACCATTGATTTTGGTCAAAGTTCCATATTATCAAAACACATAGGTAGTTTTGAAATAGAAATGAAGAGTTCATTGAAATGACAGTTTCAATAACATTTCATTGAAATGAAATGAAATTTTTACATATAGGATGAAATCTGACGTTGAAAGAAAGCTGGTATCTATATTGCTATTATTGTAACCCATCCCCGTATACGATGTAGGATTTGTCTTTCTCTGCGAAAACATGCATGTTTCTGGCGCTGGAAACACGTGCGAAAAACATGGGTTGGCTAAGTGCAAACTCGCCCTCAACCCGCATATCTCAATTTTGTATGTTCCGTCATTGGTCGCGAGACCTCACGCAGAAATGTAGAGCACACCATAGAATAGAGAGTAGAGTAGAGTATGCCATGAAGAGAGTAGTGCAGAGTATGCCATGAAATAACAGCTATGAATGGATCCTTATAGCTACTATTTGACGTTCTAAATTCCAAACTTTCCAAACCAAAAATTGACAATATCATTTCTTCGATTCTATTCAGAAATCAGAATAATATTAACTATTTTCTATTGTGTTTAACTAGTACGCTATAAGAATTTCAATTTTACCATTACATTAGATTTGAATATAATATTATAATTAGAGAGTTATTAGATATTAGAATGAAAAGTATCCTATGCGTTAATCCAGGTCGTAAGGAAAGAATTCGAGAAAAAATAACATTGTTGTTAATAATTAAATCTCCGAGGTCAAAATGCCCCCAAGTGTAACTTTAAGCCCAAATTACTAAATATTATACGTTGTTGGCGGCCAAGGCTGGCCTGCCTTCTAACGGTGCTTTGGGTACCTTTTGTAAGTACAGACTAGGGACGCACGTGGAGCTATGTTTTCCTTAACCTATTTCCCACTATAGAGCCATTTTTTCCTTAAACTACCATATATCAAAAGCATCACCCTGAAATTTTATGAAAAAATTGATAGTTGCAAAAGTTATGAGATTTTTAGGAAAATGGGCTTTGCTTACGCATTGACCACTTGCTGGTTTTTCTGCCATTTTAAAATTCAATTAAAATATAAAACCGTAAATGCTACATTCTAGAATGTTCAAACTAATATCCTGAATGTTGATGAGTCATACGGAACGATGCGGCCAACGCAATCGTTTGAAACATGGCTGGGGTCATTGCGACTCTCTGTGACCAGCGTGTTATAGCCAGAACGTGTAACCGCGAAGGGCTAATGGAAAAAAATGTTAAGAAGAAAAACATGCGTCAAGATTAAACTACTATTACACTGAACAGGTGTACCAAATTTCTAGTCAATCAAAAGTCACCGATTTGAAGAATACAGATTCGAGGAAAACGCGTCTAAAGTTTTACCAGCAGTTCTATCTTTGTAATCGTAAGTTTACCTTTAATCTGCGATTCCTGCAACACATGTAGAAATTTCCTCTTCAATTTGATTTGTCTCAAGTGACGAACGAGTGTTCGTCATTTTCACAGTAGAGTAACCCCTTAATTATAAAATAATTCTTGGAAAAATATAGCATTGTTTTTTGGCCTTGAATGTTTCTTTCCGCTTTGTTTGTAGAGGGTGTATTTAGAAAAAATAAATAAATAAACTGCTCTTCGTAAATTTTTCGATATATATTTTTTTATTAAAAAAACGCGAATGAATGTTATTTTCGCGAATCGTAAATTATCTAGAGAGGACGTCAATTCAATACGTGGATTGGTAAAGAGAAAAAGAATTGCAACCTTTTTTATAAAGAGCCAATAGTTATTATTATACAATAATGCAACGATATATTTGTGAACGGTAAGAAAATCAACTGTTTCATTCGAATTGCGCAGTGACAACCTTGTACTTTTTACGAAATTCTATAGAATTCAAATGTCGCTAGAACTGGTAGAAAAAACGTGAAATATTTCATGAGAAAAAGGGAAAAACGTGGTTGATGATGTATGATTTCCCACAAGTGTCTGGGTTGGCAAATCCACAGCCCTGGTGGCCTGACCCGACGAGGGCAACCGACAGTCACAATAATACTCGTATTGCGAAGTTGATCGGTTGTGATCATGGAACTCGTGGCAGACGAGTTTAATATGGTAATTTTCGAATGCTCATCGATTGTCATTCAACATTTTCTGATTTTTCAACTATTTTATAGCATTGCGGAAGAAAAAAGGATGGTAATGATTAAACCGAAGGTTTTTAAACTCAGGGGGACTGTTTTCTCTCAGAAATGACATTTCAAGTTTTGTGCATCTTATGGTTAGGGTGAGAACCGTACGGAATCGTCGAAACAAAAGCATATTTCGATCTTGGTTACGACACTAAGATTTCAAACCATCCTCGTATTTTTTTGCCAGTACAGCCTGGTGGTTGTCTTCGAGTATTTTCCTTCAACGTATTTTCCTTCAACGTATTTTCCCATCTGTACCGGCATTGTAAAAAAAATCTACATAACTGAATTCAATTGGATACTATTATCAGATATGTGGTCATTACTCGTAATCCTATTCAATCGAAGAACTGAAGCTTATATACACTAGGCCAAATAATTAAAGGATATTGAAAAAGTCCGCCAATTTTAGGGTCATTTTCAAATAGCTGTAACTCCTCGAAAAATTGTCGTACAGCAAAATAAAAAAGCAAATTGAAGGTGTGAATCTCTAGTTTTGAGATCTTGAGCTCAAAAATTTTTCGCATTAGCCAATTTTTAGTAGACATCAAAAAACCAAAGTAAAATATTTTTTCAACATTTCTGCTCATCTTTCACAGTCTGCACGGACTTTCATAAATTTTTTTGAATGATCGGATTAAAAGGATCGTTTAGCTGGATTCTTCCCCTTTAATTTGAGCGGTGGGAGAGCTGTGTACGATTTTTCTCGCTGAGTTATCGATGTTCAAAGCAAAAATGACACTTTTGACTTTGATGACTGATTACTCGGAGACACAGTCGCACAGAAAAAGTGTACGGGCGCACAGAAAAAAACCAGAGGATTTTGGAAACTTTGAAGTATTCTCTATAAGTTGCTTTTATCATTTTTTTATCAAGATTTTTTTATGCGGGAAAATGGATTTTAAAAAACGTGAAAAATGGCATATTTACGAACATTCTTTTAACTAAAGATTATTTTTCCAATATCAAATAGATAAAAAAAAATCGGTTTTTTTATGACCTCAAAGTATCCTAAAATTTTTTTTTTTCAATGGGTTCCGAATGATCGAAATTGTGGTTTTGCCAAAAATCGATTAAAGTCTAAATCTACCACCTTTTATTCGTCTTTTGAGAATAACAATTTTTTTTGGCACTGATCCGAATTTCCGGTGCTAAAAAATGTTGATTGTTGAACAACGGGAACAAATTTTTGTTTAATGAAAAAAAAAAATTAAATTTTTTTTTAACAAAAAAATTCATTAAAAAAAATCGAAAAAAATTGTTAGTTTTTTTTTATAGCGCTGACCGTTTTTCATGATACGCCGAGCGATTGGAGTTGTTGGAATTCACAGTTCTTTGAATGTGTGCGTGTGTACAATTTACATCCCTACAATACGATACGACACCCTACGCACACGTCCCACGATCATTAAATCAAGATTTTTTTTATAAACATTTTATTCACCACCGGCATTAGCGTAACCTAAAGCGTACCACGTAGAGGTTGCTCGGTTGGATTTACGCTTCTTTGTGTATGTGTTCCACACGCACACATTCAAAGAACTGTGAATTCCAACAACTCCAATCGCTCGTCGTATCATGGAAAAACGTTCAGCACTATAAAAAAAAATCTAACAATTTTTTTCGATTTTTTTTAATGAATTTTTTTTCTTAAAAAAAAATTTAATTTTTTTGTTTCATTAAACAAACATTTGTTCCCGTCGTTCAACAATCAACATTTTTCAGCACCGGAAATTCGGATCAGTGCCAAAAAAAATTGTTATTCTCAAAAGACGAATAAAAGGTGGTAGATTTAGCCTTTAATCGATTTTTGGCAAAAACCACAATTTCGATCATTCGGAACACATTGAAAAAAAAATCGCAGGGGTTTAAACTTTTGAGGGCTTTTTTAGGATACTTTGAGGTCATAAAAAACCAAAAATTTTTTAAATCTATTTGATATTGGAAAAATAATCCTTAGTTAAAAGAATATTCGTAAATATGCCATTTTTCATGTTTTTTACAATCCATTTTCCCGCATAAAAAGAAATCTTGATAAAAAAAATGATAAAAGCATCTTATAGAGAATACTTCAAAATTTCCAAAACCCTCTGGTTTTTTTCTGTGCGACCATTAGTCTCCGAGTAATCAGTCATCAAAGTCAAAAGTGTTATTTTTGCTTTGAACATCGATAACTCAGCGAGAAAAAATCGAACAGAGCTCTCCCACCGCTCAAATTAAAGGGAAAGAATCCAGCTAGACGATCCTTTTGATCCGATCATTCAAAAAAATTTATGAAAGTCCGTGCAGACTGTGAAAGATGAGCAAAAATTATGAATTTTTTTTTACTTTGGTTTTTTGATGGCTACTAAAAATTGGCTGATGTGAAAAATTTTGAGCTCAAGATCTCAAAACTAGAGATTCACACCTTCAATTTGCTTTTTTTGCTGTACGACCATTTTTCGAAGAGTTACAGCTATTTGAAAATGACCCTAAAATTGGCGGACTTTTTCAATATCCTTCAATTCTTTGGCCAAGTGTATTTGTCAATTTTTATCTTAAAAACCGGCTTAAGATGTTCGACGAAATCATATTAATCTACCGTTTTCAGATGCGAGGAAACAGTTCTGTAAGATTTTTTTAACACTTATTTGGGGGGCTAAATAAATAGATTTATTTCGAAGAACTGAAAATCTGATATTTCTACATAGAAAAAACAATGCTGGACCTGTATGTTTGTTTGTTTGTAATTCGAGAAGTACTAAATTGATTTCGATGAATCTTTCACATAAACACAGCTTAAAGTCTGAAATGGGATTTAGGCTAATGCGCATTACGCTACGTAGTTAATTACAATCACAATAAACCAAAATAACAAAGATTAAATTACAAAACAAATGAGCGCAAACGAATGAATAAATGAACAAAAGGACGAACTAGGTAGACCGGGCCGGTTCTGTATCAACGACAAACAACTACAATTAGCGACACAGGGGGGGGGGGGGGAGCAGAGGCGGTCTGGCGCGCGCGACTGTTCTAGAACCTTCTCGAAGCGATGACGTTATCATTTTCACTCGCATATGTGTGTGTGCGTGTGTTCCGGATTCCCGGAAATTATGACGTCATCCGGTGTGCCCGGAACCCAACTTGTATCTCAGTATGCACAAATTATGTAGAGAAGCGCCCGACTTGTGTCTCCATATGCACAGGAAGGTTTTGAAGCGATGGCGCCATCGTTTCCACTCGCACGCGCGCGCATGTGTGTTCTCCAAATTTAAGGAAATGATGATGTCCTAATCGATGTTCTAGAACGTTCGATGATTACGTAATCGGGTGTTCTTGGTGATACAAGACGGGATATCAAGTGCGGCGATCATTCGAAGTCCGTACATGTTGGTAGCTTTCTTGAGCTCAGTAATTCAGTACATTTTCGCCGGTAGAAACTCCGTAAACTCCTTTGTCGGGAACAGGACATTACCCATATGACTAACTTTATTAAACTCCGAAACACCATAATGTTGTTGTTTTTGTTGTTTGATATTCAGTTGAGATCGCCTTTTCAATAGACTACCAATGTTACTTTTCCAAGTCATCTGATGGAACATCGCAAAAGCCCGCCCTTTATAAAAGCCCATAACTAACTCCCACTCGAAACGAAGTCAGCTTTGAAGGTGTCATCACTTTCGATGGGTATCCCGGTTGCCATTTTCTGGATGACGTCATCCATAGCTTCGTAGTTAATTACAATCACAATAAACCAAAATAACAAAGATTAAATTACAAAACAAATGAGCGCAAACGAATGAATAAATGAACAAAAGGACGAACTAGGTAGACCGGGCCGGTTCTGTATCAACGACAAACAACTACAATTAGCGACACAGGGGGGGGGGGGGGAGCAGAGGCGGTCTGGCGCGCGCGACTGTTCTAGAACCTTCTCGAAGCGATGACGTTATCATTTTCACTCGCATATGTGTGTGTGCGTGTGTTCCGGATTCCCGGAAATTATGACGTCATCCGGTGTGCCCGGAACCCAACTTGTATCTCAGTATGCACAAATTATGTAGAGAAGCGCCCGACTTGTGTCTCCATATGCACAGGAAGGTTTTGAAGCGATGGCGCCATCGTTTCCACTCGCACGCGCGCGCATGTGTGTTCTCCAAATTTAAGGAAATGATGATGTCCTAATCGATGTTCTAGAACGTTCGATGATTACGTAATCGGGTGTTCTTGGTGATACAAGACGGGATATCAAGTGCGGCGATCATTCGAAGTCCGTACATGTTGGTAGCTTTCTTGAGCTCAGTAATTCAGTACATTTTCGCCGGTAGAAACTCCGTAAACTCCTTTGTCGGGAACAGGACATTACCCATATGACTAACTTTATTAAACTCCGAAACACCATAATGTTGTTGTTTTTGTTGTTTGATATTCAGTTGAGATCGCCTTTTCAATAGACTACCAATGTTACTTTTCCAAGTCATCTGATGGAACATCGCAAAAGCCCGCCCTTTATAAAAGCCCATAACTAACTCCCACTCGAAACGAAGTCAGCTTTGAAGGTGTCATCACTTTCGATGGGTATCCCGGTTGCCATTTTCTGGATGACGTCATCCATAGCTTCCAAGAACATCCGATGACGTAACCATCGAACGTTCGATGTTTCCGATGACGTCATGATGTTCGATGTTTCCGATGACGTAACATCGAACATTCGATGTTTCCGATGACGTCATCATTTCCAAGGACACCTGATGACGTCATCGCTTCGAAAACGTCCTCGAACTTTTGCGCGCATGCGCAGAAGCCCGACTTGTATCCATACAGGCATGGTAGAGAAGAACCGGGCTTGTATCCCTATAAATGCAGGCAGGGTAGGGAAGAGCCCGACTTGTATCTCCAGGAACACCTGATGACGAAACCATCGAACGTTCTAGAACATTCGATTATGACGTCATCATTTCTAAGACCACCCGATCACATCATAATTTTCGGGAACACTCGATGACGTCATTTCTGGGAACACGGACGCGTGGGCGCTGTGTGACATCATCGCTTTTAGAACTTTCTAGAACAGTGTTCTTCAACGTGTGGGTTGCGGCCCTCACGGGGGTCGCAAGTCATGCTCGGGGGCCGCGGTTGCAAGCAAAGTAAAAGTCAAAAGCAAGGTTTGTAGGTTCTACACTACAATAAAAAATACAACTATTTAAGTGAGAAGGCTGTGCCTGTTTATTTTTTAATAAGTTGTCGAATCGTCGTTCAATTTTTGAGACGCAAATAACCAAATAATATTCTAATTGGAGCCTATTTCTCTTCTTAGTTTTTTTGTTCACCATTGAAGAGAACGTTATAGTCCAGTAAAAGAGAAGAAAACCCAGCACTTTTAGCGTAGAATTAGAATTGTTGTCTGGAGCTGGAGGATTGCATACTGAAAGTAACCCCAATTGAATTTTGTCCCTCAATTTGCCCCAGCCCTAAGGAATAGAGGTTGAAATCTTAAAAATCGCCGTATCTCGATAATGAGTAGCCCGATAAAAAAATGTTTTAAACAAAAGTCGTTTGGAATAACAAAATACGTATAAAGTTATCTGATGATCAATGCCCTATCTTTGAAAATAGCAGCACAAAAATACGAGAGCACCACTGATCGAGACAAGGACGCAGCGATATGTCTACTCCGCTCGCACACGCATTAACCCCGAATCTTCTAATCGCTTTTGAAAGGGATTTGGAAGTTCCATTTATATTTCACTGTATTCTCCATCAAGAAGCATTGTGTTGCAAGGTTTTATCGTGGAAAAAAATGGATACCGTTGTATCTACTATTAATTTCATTTAAAAAAAACGGGCCTACTCACCGCCAGTTCCAAACGTTTGTGGAAGATGTGGGAGCTGTAAACGGTGACGTAATTTATTATTGTGAAGTAAGATGGCTAAGCCGAGGGGCAGTGTTTCAACGATTTTTTTATTTAAGGAAAAGAATTTGTAACTTTATGGAAATGAAAGGAAAGGTAATACACGAAATTTCCAACTACCCGTGGGCTGTAGATTTTGTTTTTTTTTTACTGATTTGACTGCCGAACTCAATCTGCTTTATACACGCTTACAAGGAACAAACAAATTGATATGCAATATGTATTCAGATTTCAAACAATGTGAAATGAAACTGACATTATCTATCAAGCATATTCATGTAAGAAAACTCGATCATTTTCCAAATTGCACAAAAACAGTAGAAGAAGCTGGGGTAAATTTTGTTTGGCAAAACACTGAATTGAAAAGTGCCTTAATTCAACTTCAAACTAAGTTTGAAAACCGGTTTGCAGATTTCACAAAGATCTCACGTAAAATGGAGATTTTCGAAAACCCCTTCGCAGTGGATATCGATAATGTACCAAGCGATTTGCAAATCAACATGGATAGACTTTCAAAGTGATACCACACATAAAACGGCTTATGTGAGCACGCAGGGCATGGCAAATCGGTATAAATGTCCGGTCTGCCAGGAAGGGCATCGAACATATCAATGTCCAAGGCTCCGTGACGTACCAGTTCAAGCGAGAATAAACAAGGTTAAGCGACTAAACGTATGCCTGAACTGCCTCGGCAGGGGACATGCGGCCAAGGTTTGTAAAGCCGGGACATGCAGGCATTGTGACAAAAAGCACAATTCTTTCTTGCATCTCGAAACTCGGATGGAAGTTCCGAGTGCGCCGAGATGGCGCATCGGCTAAGGCGGGTGACTCCCAGTCAAACGCGGGTGAAACTTCGAGTAACGAGGATAGAGCCTCATGTCGAAGAGACGAATCGAAATCGGTTCAATCCATCTTAACGTGCAGCTCTGCAAAACTAACGCAGGTGTTGCTCTCAACAGCTGTCGTCCATATTGAGAACTCCGTCGGGAACAAAATCGAATAACGAGCGCTGTTAGACAGCGGCTCACAATCGAATTTCATATCTCAATAATTGTGCGATAAACTCAAATTGCCTAAACGGAAAGTTCACCAATCAGTCGGAGCGATAGCTCAATCGATAACGCAGATCTCGTTCGCAGCAAGCACAACCGTAATCTCGAAATTCAACGCCTTTTCGGCCACGTTGTCTTTCTCAGTTCTCGATGAAATCACCGACAGAATTCCCCCGACGCCATTCGATACGCGATTCATGAAGATCCCGAACTATGTAACCCTAAACGACGTGTGTTACCACGTTCCTCAATTAATCGATCTCTTGTTAGGTGCTGGAATTTTCTGAAACCTCATTCGCGCGGCACAAATACGAGGCAGTCCAAATCAACCTGTGCTGCAAAAAACGAAGTTGGGTTGGATAGTCGGTGGTCCGTACATGACGGAGACACGTTCCTCCACGAATCGTTAATTCTGTGGGTTCTCCAACGCTACTCAGCTGCACGAGCAGCTACAACGCTTTTGGCGGATCGAGAACGGTCAAGCATCGGAATCCTTGTCGCAAGAAGAATCAGAGTGCAAAAAACACTTTCAAGATATGCACAAGAGGTTGTCGTCGGGAAGGTTCGAGGTTCGGCTACCCTACCGTCACGATTCTGACCAACTAGGCGAGTTTTACGATAATGCGCTCAAACGCTTACGCTCGGTCGAGCGCAAACTCGAAAAACATTCGATTATGAAGGATCGAAACATTGCATTTATGACGGAGTACGAAGCTTTGTAGCACATGACCAAAATGGAAGAAAACGATTCGGCCATAAAAAATTACCTGCCGCACCATGCGATAACGAACGAAGAAAAAACGACGACGTTTTCGTCAACATGCGTACGTCCTAACCGCAGACATAACGAAGATGTACAGGCAAATCTCAGTGAACCCTGAAGATCGTGATCTCCAAAGAGTGCTGTGGAGAATGAACCCTCGTTCGGTTCCCTCTAAATATCGTTTGAAGCAACGAGGTGCCTGGCACAATTGGCGATTGAAAACAGCGAAACCTTTCCCGAGGTCAGCAGAACCATCAAACTAGATTTTTACATGGATGACCTGATCACAGGAGAAGCATCAGTCGAAGAGCTCCGAGAATGCAAGCTTAAAATCACGCAAATTTTGAAATCGGCGCAACTTCCCTCGCAAAAATGGAATTCCAACTCACAAGCCGTACTGGACGAGAAAGAGAACAGCAGCACACCGACTCCCCGCGCGATGGGTGAAGAAACAAAAATACTAGGCTTACGCTGGCATCCAGAGTACGATGAGCTACGTTTCAGGATAGCGCAAATAAATCGAGACGAACGACCAACCAAACGGGTGATCTTGTCTTCCGCAGTACAACTGTTTCATTCTCTCGGTCTTATAGGGCCGGTAATCATTAAGGTGAGACTTCTCCAACAGCTGTGGCGATTGCAGCTAAGATAGGACGAAGGACTCCCAATGGAGCTTCATACCCAATGGATGAAGTACAAAAATAATCTGACCGAAATCAACGATATTAAAATAACTCGGAAATCTGTTTGCAATGACCCAATCTGTATCGAAATACACGGATTCTGCGACGCATCAACGTTAGCGTGCGGAGCCTGCCTCTACCTGAGATTAACAAATGCATCAGGTGAAACCACGGTGCATCTATTGTGCGCTAAATCACGCGTCGCACCAATAAAACCTGTCACTTTGCCCTGGCTGAAACTGTGCGGCGCCTTGTTACGTGCGCAATTGTTCAAGAAAATGAGGAACGCGCGGAACATCTTGGTCCGATTCGAGCGTGACACTCGCCTGGATTCAAGGCGAACCCCATCGGTGGAACGAGTTTGTCCGCAATCGAGTGACCGAGATCCAGGACTCGACGGATAGACTGGAATGGAGGCACGTGAGATCAGAACACAATCCGGCAGATCTCATTTCTCGCGGACTCGAACCGAACCAGCTAATTAATGCAAGGATCTGGTGGCGTGGCCCTAGTTGGCTGAAGAACGACGAGATCACTTGGCCGATATCCGCATGCCCGCCGGTTCGCGAAATCCCGGAATCAAAACCTTCAGTACTAGCATTTCCGAGCGTCAAAATCAGGTAAAAATGGTTCACGAAATATTCGTCGTTGTTAAGGCTAAAGCGCGTTATGGCTTACGTAGTTCGCTTCGCCCAAAACACCAAGGTCCCGCAATAGAATCGTAAGACCGGTCCTTTCTTGACAGTGAAAGGACCGGTCTTACGATTCTATTGCGGGACCTTGGTGTTTTGGGTTGGAAGGGGCTATGATCATCATTGTAAAATTAGCGCAGAAGCACTCGTTCGCTCAAGAGTTGACTGATCTCAAATCCAAAGAGGACGTTGACCGGAAGAGCCGTGTCGTGAAGCTCCACCCATTCGTCGATGAAGACGGCGTCCTGCGAGTTGGAGGGCGTCTTAGACACGCTCCGCTACCCGTAAAAACGCCATTTCCTATCAGCGAAGCACCCGTTAGCTACATTAATAATAGCGCAATTCCATCGTAGGGCCGTCATCACGTTAGCTACATTAATAATAGCGCAATTCCATCGTAGGGCAATCACACGCAGGGCCGGCTGCCCTATTAGCGGCGATCCGCCTAGAATACTGGATCTTATCTGCCAGGAATGCGATTCGTTCCATTTTGCGAAAATGTGTAACGTGTTTTAAAAGGCGACCAGTTAGTCCAATGCAGCTAATGGGAACTCTACCTCCAGAGCGCGTCACGCCCAGTAGGCCCTTTCATGCACTGGAGTCGATTACGCAGGTCCATACACGATCAAGATATCGCGCAACAAGACAGCGACGGCTTATCTATGTTTATTTGTATGCATGGCGACCAAGGCTGTCCATCTCGAAATCGTCTCCGACATGACGACTTACGCTTCATACCCCGCCGAGGTAGACCCAATACTATTTTCTCTGACAACGGCACAAACTTCGTAGGAGCTAACAATCTCATGAAAAACTTTACTCCCGTCCCCACTGATCAGTCGCACCAAGAAGACGTGGTAAAATTCACCGCCCAGCAGTCAATCGACTGGAAATTCATTCCCACTCAATCTCCTCATGTAGGAGGATTGTGGAAATCCGCGGTAAAATCGGCAAAAACGCATGCTAAGGCCGTGATCGAAGAAACTAGTATTTCGTTCGAAGAATTAGCTACCGTTTTCTGTCAAATTGACGCGTGTCTAAATTCGAGGCCTTTAGTTCCTTTATCGACTGATCCAAGTGAGCTCGAGGTGCTAACACCAGGACATTTCTTAATCGGTTCGGCCCTGACGGCGTTGCCTGAACCCGATGTTCCAAACGTTGCATCGAGCTGCTTGAACCGGTACGAACTAATCGCCAAAATACGCCAAGATTTTTGGCATCGATGGTCTCGCGGTGGAGATCAAAGTATTCAAATGAGGGTGTCAAAATTGGTGCCATGATATTCGGATTAGCGATATCACCCTTCCGCTCCAATGGCGCCTGGGGAGAATTGTGGACGTGCATCCTGGAAGGGATGGATTGGTTCGAACAGTGACAATTCAAACGCAAACTGGACGAATTCAACGCTCTTTTCCCAAGATTTGCGTTTTACCGATTGATTAGCGTAAGGTTCAGTCATGTAATTATAGGAGTTAATGCGTTTTTTATTTGATCATTGTCTCATTGAAAGCCTAGGTCTTTCAAGCCCGCCGGTGTACGCGCCGATACATGTGATGTGTTCAGGTTATTGCGATAAGAAAGACAGATCGTCGCTAGGGTCAGTTGACAAAAGAAGATGTTGATAGAAAAATAAAGGAACCAGAGATTACCAGAGACCCGAGGAGCTATGACATCGCCCCCCGCATTTATTCAATAAATAATTAAAGAAAGAAGGCACACAGTGGTCAAGTTACTACTTTTCCCAACTGAACAAGTTGTGTGTACATTTTTAGTATTCATAAATGACATTTTCAGTTCGTTATGTCTAATAAGCGCTATATATCAAAAACGAATAAAAACTTCAAACAAAAGATCAAATTAAGTAATAAAGAAAAAATTACATGTAATGAGGCATATTTCGTCTGCAAATCTGCAGATCTATATTCCTACAAAAAATAAAACTGCAAGCGGTGCTTTGTCGGTAATTTGTTAGTGTCTAGAAAATTTGGATACAGATTATTTTTGATAACTTAATTCATTATAAGTAAAGAGTGGGGTGGGATGATTAAGAGCGGGATTTTTGTGGGTAAGAATCCCACATAGTGACGTAGTGCGGAACCTCCACAGTATATTTTGTAAGATGTGTCAAAAACTCACAAAAATGAATTGAGCTTTCAACGCGGGCAAAACTGAGGAAGTATCACAACAAGTTAGTTGATAAGTCTCCGAATCGTCCTGCACGATTAATCTTGAGGACTTTTACATGGGTATAATAATATTTGGAAATAAAACGGCATAATATGACACTTTTGATGCCCTCATTTCTTATGCTTCTTCTTACAAAACGCCGTTCAGTTTTATAGGTACCAATTATTCCTGAAATAATCTACAAATGTTGTATTTTTGCAATATTTGTAGAAACAACCACAAAGGTTTACTTTCAATCGTTGGTCCATCTTCTCTTCACCGGTACGTTGAACGCTTGGCGTTCGAAGGTTTTACAACTTGGTTGAATGCATTTTGTATAATATAATTTCGATCAGAAATATCGCAAGAGCCATCGCAATGCCGATTATCATTAGAATGAGAGCCGGCGCGATTTCAAAGAATGCTATACTCTGCGAGGATCTGGCGACAGGCGAACAGTATGGTTTCTTGGGCTTCCAGCGTTGTACAGTACGGCTTTGTAATCCCATATTCAATGTTTTTATGAGTCTATTGATAAAAAAAAATTGAGCAGTTACTTTGGGTATATATCTCTTACAATCGTTTATCGTCGTGCAGATGACTTGTGGCAAAGATATTAAATGTCTATTAACTACATCGTAATTTTACTATGCAGTCGTGTGTTAGAACGGAAGTGATTTTGTTCGAGGCGTTTGCAGGAATTGGAACCAGTGCAGTAACAAGTCTGGGGTAAAAGTAAAAGGGATAGGATCGAGAAAGGTTATAGGGACAGGGTTGTTACGCCTTATAATCTCAGGTCCCTGACTTTTCCAGGTTTTCCATACAGGTTTTGCGAAAATTCCAGTTTTTGTAAATGATCCAGATTAGGGTCAAATAAAGAACACTTTGTTTTCATCAAATATGAATATGAACACACATACACACACACACACACACACGCACACACACACACACACACACACACACACACACACACACCCACACACATCTGAAAAGATTTTACAAATATCAAACACATTTTAAAACATGACAGTCAAATTTTCAAAGACGATATCTACATTTGTATTAAATGTATCTTGACTTGATAAATCAAACTGCTGCATATACAGAGTTAAATATAATAAGAAATTTCGGAGTAATCGAAATTCTTCGAGGTCAGAAGTCGTGTAGTCTGTCTCTCTACCTTTCATGAACCGCACCTAAACAAAGGTCGCGAGGTCGATCTCTTCGATTGCGATGAAATTTGGTATGCTTGTAGAGTGGGTAAAAATAGGCGACACGTATTTTTTTTATATCTGCGGAACCCGATATTTAAGGGATGAAACGCACCTTCGAAAATAGGGGTGTTTTTCCTTTTTTGTCGATCTTCACTTGAAGCTGGTAACCAGCCAAACAGACATTTTGTTTCGTGTCCCTGCCTCCGGAGGGGTGTGTTCGGCATTGCTCTTAAAGTGCTGCTGTAACACGTCTTGTAGGGGGGGGGGGGGGTTAATGATAAATAGGGAAAGGATGGGATTGATCTATCGGAAGAGGCACTTCATACAATTATGATCGAACTTCACTTACAGGTAAGTTCGTTTGATCATGTAATTGTATTTCGCGCCTCTTCCTCAAGATCAACTCGTAGATGTTTAAAGTTAGTTGCGGCAGATTATGATAATTTGTCATTACAAAAAAGTAGTTTATTGTCCTTATTTTCTAGTGTTATAGTTCTCTTTGAAACGATATGTTGGCCATTTTTTTTTGTAATCGTTTCAAGTGGGTTGAATTGCCAATCAATCTATGATCTTAGGGCGCCAGTCCACTTCGAGCCACGGAAAAAGGCTATTTTCGTTATTTTTTTGAGGATTTCATAAAAGATATCAATATAAAAGTTGTTGGGCTTGATAAATGAAGTCTTGGAGACATTAAAGAAAAAAATTAATTCATTTTTATTCATTTTTAAGTACAATAACTATAGTTTAACCTAACGCCTCAAAAATAGGTGGGCTAGGTAGCGCCATCACAACCCGGCAACGGCTCATCTTTAACAAAAAAATCAAAGTCCATTAGATTCAGTATGACACCAGCTACAAAATGACCCGCGGATATAAAGTTTTATCAAAAATTAAAAAATGGCAGATGAAAAACGAAGAAAGCTAAAAAAAAAGCGTTTTTTCGCAGTTTTTCGCAAAAAAAAGTTTGCAATATGTGGTTTAAATTTCAAGAGAATCGGTTTATTAGTTTTAGAGATACGATGGAGCTGGATTTTGAAAACGTTGTTTTGAGAAAAACGCGTTTGAAGTTTATACTATGAAAAACTCTTACCTAAACTCAATCGGCAATTCCTGCACCGTACAAAATCCTTTCTGATTGCCCATCATCGCGATCAGCGCGTCATCGCGATTGTCGGCGGATCCGATGGCGATCGGGCCGAGTTTGACGCCCATTATTTCCATTATTTTAAGCACTGGACGAAGTCCTTCGTCCAGTCTTAAAAAAAAATCTTTCGAGCAGTTCTGTTTTGGTGAGACCCTCGTAAATAGTTTTTCAAACTTCCTGTACTTCCTCAGAAAGAGCAGGAGGATATTTGTAATGTTGCTGAAGTGCCTGAGCTTTGAGGTATTTGCACCATTCTATCGAACAGTTGTGATATTGCTGCTTGACATCGGTCGAAATTTTGTGGTAATACCCTGCCCATATTTCTTTGCGCATACCTTTAATAGAATTCAAATTCCTTCGAATAGCTAAGCCGCAATTTTCAGACAACTGTTTCATCAACTTGATCGTCAAAGTTTGTGTTTTTGCTTTTGGCACTTTTTTTACGGTAGCCGTCTTTTTCTTCACAAGTACAGTTTTTTTGGTGTAACGTTTTTCGATGCGATATTTTCCTCTTCTGCTTCCTTTAGAGCCTTTTATCTTCTGGATCAAATATTTTCTTGCTTCATTTGCACGTTTGAAAACGCGTTTGGCCACATGTAAAACACACTCCAATTTTTTGACAACGAACTCTTCACCATAGGGAAAACAATTAAGCAGCATTCTGAAAGTCTTTGAGTCGCCATCACCGATGTAGAATCCATGTCGCACAGCAAAACATTTCTACTATGCCATCTACCTCCATTTTGCCAGCACTTCCTGAGTGATTTGCCGTACAATGAGGTTTATTCTTCTCAGACCAGGTGATAAAGTCTAATGTGTTTTCTTTACCTTTTCATTTTTCACATCCTTTACAGAGACTCGATCGTATTTCAACGTCAGCGATTTTTCCAGTAAATCTAAGAATAAGTGAAACTATACCATTTCGAGAAGAGAAGCTTCTTTTATTCCAAGATCCGTCACCAGAAACTGTCAAAACGTCCTCGGCAAGTCCTTTTTCCTTTTGCACGTTTTTTTTTCTTCTTTAACAGCTTTGCGCGTCACTAAATCGAAAACAGTTTTTACTGCTATGGCAATGCCGTCAACGATTTGATAGTAAACATTCTTGTGTAATCCGTAGCCTAAGTCCATTAGACCACAAAGTAAGTTGATTTCAGCTAATCCAATGCCCATTAAACGCATGACAAACGCGAGGCGACGATTCACTTCGTAACCACTTCTGACCATCTGGCCCGAGTTAATGTACTTTTCGCCACACGCACAACTCAACAGACACTTTAAAACCCAAGCCTCGCTCTCCATATTTAGAAAATGAAATTTCTCCATTGAGAACTTTACACTTCAAGTAGTTTGACAACGTTGAAAACACGAGAAGAAAGCTCATGATACTGTAACCGGCAGCTGGATCCGTGTGTACGTCGAAACTCTGATCCTTCGAAGTTGCCAGTTTTTCAGCTGATTTGCGTGCAGTGCAGCTGGAGTTTTATCCGAGTGTTGATTCCCTGAAAACTTCCGCTTCCTGGTTCTCCCTGGATGAGCTTCGTTCTTTTTACCCATGATGCACAACCCGATGTTACTCCTACGCAGTCTAAGCGAATACTGATGTTGAAATAACGGTAGAGGTGTTTCAATGTTCGTTTTTACTCCTAAAACTTACTTATAACTGCGGTTATATTTCAAAAAGGACTAAAATATAGCTGGATTATACGGTTTATAATGAGAAGCAGCTGTTTAATGAACAATAGCGGGGAAAGAGGATTAAAAGGCCGATGGGTCGACCGAGCGCGCTATACGCTCAGGTGGACGAAATTAGATCCTGACGTTCAAATTTTAAAAAAACTTGGAGAGCTCGGATTTTCATAAAATATGGACACAATATTTCTGACTGTATGTACTTTCGAAATCAGTAAAAAAAAATCGGAATTTCAAGTCCACTTTGCGGCATTTTGAGTAGTTGCGATATCGACATCCATTTTCCTTGCTGCCGACGTGGACGCATGGCGTGTGATGTGAGCCGTGAAAATATTCGTATTTACGTCGCTTTGATTAAGTTTATTTTTTACCCAACCGCTGAGCGTTTGATTAGAAACTTTAAGATGTGGTCTCTTGAAAGATATGAACATTGAATGATGATCAATACCTTCGGTTCTTCTCATATAATATAGCAGTGTTGATGCTACGCACAAGGTGTCATTACTTTCGAAGAATGGTACGATAAGATTGGGCTGTAGTCGCCCCGGTCCGGAAGTCTTTATTCTTTGTGGAATCTTTATCTCTAGTCGATTATTGCGTCTTGTAACGTCTCTAATATCAATGAGAGAGAGTGTTTGTATCCTCTGTCCTGTCACTAGAGCTAAGAAAGAAACCAGTTTCATTGTTGAATTTTCAAAACCAGTATCATTATTAGGCCGTTTAGAAATGTGCTCCAGAACTATTTTCGGTTATCCCACGTCATGTCGTACTTAGTAGCCTCGCCGGACGTGGTTTGGAGAAGCCCTTCTAACAGTTACGCAGCTTTTAGGTGTTCGTCTAATTGCTCCCCGAGCTCAATGGCTACTATTTCGCGCAAGGTATTTCGTGGTTAAGGATGTATATTTTGTATAATGAGACTCCTAATCACGTTTTCTTCGTGCACTATGTCGGATAAGATTGGACATGCATCGCTGAGATGTTCCACTCATGCAAGTGTGTCCTTCGCATCGGTCTGTAAACTTTGTGTCATGACCTTCGCTATTGCAACAAGAAAGGTACAGTTTTGTCTCTGAGTGATAACGATGCGCTCGTTCGCTTAAGTACACTCTTGCAAGCATGCTTTGAACCCGAGATTCAAAGCTGGAAGCTCAATTCATTTGGAATTTAGGAGCGGGTTGTACTTTTTGGTTAGGTCAATACTAACCTCTTTCGGAAGGCCCGCCAGAATTATTTCATTCGCCCACGCAGCCAGATCTTTGTAAATGGGTTCAGCGACAACCTTTTCCTGAGTTAATATTTTTCCCAGACCCACACAATACTTCGATATCAAGCTCTGTGTCTTGAGGAGTCCATTCTGTCGACCTACCATCAACCAATTGCGTATGATGATCTGCTGAGGCGGCTGTATCGATTTTTTCGGTCTGATCCTGTGTCTCCGCAATGACTCTTGTTATTGAGGTGTCATCTATATCTACATAAGATCCATCGAATTTTTCTTCATCGATTTCGTGCTTTCAGCAGTCCATCCGCCCGTGTTAAAGCGACGAATGTCAGGAATCTCGTCTCGAAGCTTCCGAGACACCACTTATTGGCAAAAAGTCTCTTTTGGGAATTTGTGATAATCGGGCATCTTTTTACATAGCCGACCGTGGGGGGTTGGACCCATTCAGGTCTAAAGTCTTGCAATCTTTTGACTATGACGTTATTCCGGGTGCCACTTGCTCCGGTCACAAGTGCCAAGACTAAGATTTTTTATCGGGATTGCCGGAGAAGCAAGAAATTTCTCCATGTGTCAGTTGGACCGACACGCTGGCCCAGCGAGTTAGACTCCTCATTCCTGCCGTGTTTTATCGATATCTGAAACACAGGGACAAGAAATTCGTTTTATTTACTTACCGTGGTTTATTTATTTTTTCGATTTATTCTTTTTCTTGCGTCGTTTGCGTAATTTCTTTTTGTAACGCTCGAGTCGTTGCTGTATCCTATTGTTCTTGTCCTTACTGTCGTCCGTTGAATCTGACGAGTTTTCACACTTCTCTTTTCTTGAATTCATTACCTTGACACTTTTCTGGAACACGTCTGTAGTTCCCGGCACAGAAAAGAAGAATGACTAACACCGCGCGCGAGGCAGGGAGATGAAACAAAATATTTGTTTAGCTGGTTACCAGCTTTAAAAAACTGGCGATACCTGTATAGAGTAGAGGGACTACGAGTTGATCTTGAGGAACAGGCGCGAAATACAATTAACATATCTATTAACGCAGTTTTATACACAAACAATGCTTTATTTTTGTAAAAAGAAAGGGTAGAATCTTTTCGTTGTACTTATAACATTCTTCTTCTATAGACGTGTAATTGACATCATTTGTCAAAAGCATGTCGATTTCTGACAAAATGAACGTTCCTATTTAAAATATTTAGAATGTAAATGACCGGTGAATAGACGTAAGTGCGGCTTCACTTAGAATCGAACCGCAAATTTGATTGCGTATTTATTATTATTATCAATCGTCATACCTAGTCCTGTTATGAGTACGCATCACCCTTTGTGACGATTTTTTTATGATCATTTAGGCATGTCTATGCAACAATAAATGTTCCTTTGTATGTTTTGGTTCATATTCATTTTGTTCAAGCAACTTTGAGTTCTTTCAGTCAAAAAACAATCCCAAACGAATCCAATTAAACTAAAAAATCTCATAATTGTGTTTTTTCAACACTTTTGTAATTTTTTCATTTTGCTTTATATTCATTTTCGTTAAGAGCTTTTCTTTGGTCAGAAAGAATATCGACCAAACCCAATGAAAAAGAAATCGATGAAAAATTGAATAAACAATAATCAATGAATATTGACTTATTTATGGTTATTACTTATTAATGTTATTACTAATTGGTTATAATAACAATACATCATCGGCTCAATGAGTTTTATTAATTTACATGTTTATATATGTATTTTTTTTAACTTGGTAAAAAGGGGGAAAAAACCTTTAAAGACCATGGACGTCACCACTGCGCCAGGGGTTAGGAGTTGCCTCTTAAAACGCGGAGCAGCGTCGTCACCCGTGTGCCAAACTCTCATCTCGCATCATAGGGTCGAAGGGGGTCATCCCTCTCGGCCAGGGTTTTCACGAGATGCATACCGGCTAAAACCCCTCTCCCCTGGCAAAAAAATCGAAATTTCTTGGTCAGGACGAGGGAACCACTTCTATCTCATGACCTGCCATGGGCTGCGTTAGCATTACTTCCGGCCGGACATCCTGTCCATGTCCTCCTGACTGATCGTATCATCTCGTCGTGGTCTTGGCTACTGAGTGCCGGCTCTTCTCATCGCTCAGTCACCCAAGCATCCGTCTGCATTCTTTCTCCTAAGGACAGTCTCTACGAAGGTAGGCACGAGGGCCCACCGTTCGCTGTCCTGGGTCATCATGCCAACGATGTTGTCTAACGTGATTTGTCCAACTGTCGCCGCTAGTGCGCGTCTCGTCTCGGTCCATCGGTCACATGTAAAGAGTGTGTGTTCCGCGTCGTCTGGGTCGTGTCCGCAGTATTTGCAGTCTGCAGTCTGTACCCTTGTACCTTGTACAGTCCATGTTGTGTAGGTATCGTCTAAAGTATCCATGTCCCTTCAGGAACTGCGTGAGATAAAAATCTACCTCCCCGCAGCTCCTTCCGATCCACGGTTTCCGTTCCGGTATCAGTCGTTTTGCCCACGTTCCAGACGTCTCGTTTGTCCATTTGATCTGCCATTGTCGTATCGTCGTCTCCCGTTCCCTTCTTGCCGCATCTGTCCGTCCCGTCTCTGTACTCTGAAAGTAGATTCTCCTTCGCTCAAAAGATAGAAGATCCACCGGGATCACGCCTGCTACGACCTGAACTGCCCCTGTCGAGACAGTTCTGTAGGCGCACGCGATCCTGAGCGCACCTTGTCTCTGTACCATCGTCATTGCGTGTCTGTATTTAGCTACGTGGAGTACTTCCCCCCATATCCCGGCGCTGTCTAGGAGGATCGAGTGGGTCGTCGACATGAGTAGGCGACGTTTACTCGGTCTCAGTCCTATAGTATTTGCCATCGGGCGGCTGAGAGATTTTACTCTCTCCGCCGCCCTCGGCTGTCCGTCTTATGTAGGGCCAGAAAGTCATCTTCGTATCCAGAGTGACCCCCGGATACTTGATTTCGTTTCTGGTCTCCATCATCTCTGTCCCGACATTCATGGATATTATCATCGGTATTCTCTTTCTCGTCAGTAGCATAAGTTCGTTCTTGGCTGTGGCCAGTCGGAGTCCGTCTTCCGTCATCCATCCGTCAACCCGCTTCATTACTTGGTTAAGTCGTAGCTGGGCCAGAGACGGATCGCGTTCGATGATCAAAGCTGCTACGTCAAAGCCACAGCAAACTGTCGTATACTCCATCCCAAAAAGTCCGGTCCGAGAATTGATCCCCGAGCGACCCCCACCGTGATCATCCTGGTTTCTCGTCCGTCCGTCGTTTCGTACGTAATACGTCTGTTTCGTAAGTAGTCGTTCAGCACTCGGAGTAGGTACGTCGGGACCCCGAAAACGCCTCTCAGAGCTTCCAGGATATCCGCCCACCTCGCCGAGTTGAAGGCATTCTGTACGTCCAATGTCGCCAGTAGCTCCATCGGGCGAGCCCCATGGCAGTAGTGTTGAGTCCGTTGGAAGGTCGTCACGGCGTCTTCGATTGCTCTAATTGTCGATCGTCCCTTCCTGAAGCCGTATTGTCTGTCCGATAATCCTCCAGCGGCTGCGATTGCGTCTGTGAGTCTGGGTCTTATCAGTTGTTCGTACAGTTTTCCTGTTGTGTAGAGTAAGCTCAGCGGGCGGTAGGCCGACGGCGAGTGTGGGCCCCCCTTGCCATTGGCAACGAGCACCAGTCTCGCCACCTCCCACCCCTCACTGAATGTGCTTGTCGTCAAGCATGTGTTGTACATGTCCAAGAGGACTCGCGGCCTCAGGTTACCCATCAGCCACAGAATCTCCCCTGGAATGCCGTTCGGTCCCGGGGCCTCGTCAGGTTCCCAGGTTAGTCGTCATCTTCCGTCCTCGTTCTCGTCTCGTGAGTTGAAAAAAGTCCGTCGATGATCTTCCGTGTCGTTGGAGGGTCCATCGCGCCGGTCGGCATCCGAGCCCCGAGTCTACCGGTTACTAGCTTGTCGCCGGTGGCTCACGGGTCCCGATCCACCTCGTTGCACAGTTGCCTCCAAAGCTTCAGTTTTGTGTCCTTGATCGTCGTCGTCAGCTTTTCCGTGCCACCCTGTAAGCTGTTCTATGCGTCTCTGCTTCGCCCCCACCCCCCTTGCCCGAGTGAGTTTCCTCCTACAGGCGACGCAGGCCCTCCGCAGTTCTGCGATTTCGTCCGTCCACCGGTATTGTTGTTGTCGGTTTCGTTCGTAGCGTTTTTGTGGTATCGTGTCCTTGCAGAGCCGCTGGACGAGTTTCGTCGTCTCGTCGATCAGTCGTTCGGCGCTTTGCCGTCCAGTCAGTCCGTCGGGAACGTTACCCTTTGGTACGTTCCCGACGTTGTGGTACCCACAACATCAGCTGCCATCAGGTCTTCGGAGAATCTGTCACTGTCGAGTCTTTTGAGGTTCCACCGTGGCGGCGGTGTACTCCGTCGAGGTCGAGTTGTCGTGTCGCCTCCCATGTACTCCCATGTAAAGGCTATGTACTAGTGGTCGCTGGCATTGTAGCCCTCGACCACCCGCCAGCACCTTATGTGTGAGAGTGTTTCGTCTGTCGTCAGCGTCACGTCGGGAATGGAGTCCCCAAAGCCCGGTCTTCTATACGTTAGCGTGTTTCCCGTATTGGTCACTGCCAGGTCCAGCCTCGCGGCCATCTCCAGCAGGAGCCGTCTCCGTTTGTTCGTCGTGGTCATTCCCCACTCGATCGCTCTGGCGTTAAAGTCGCCTGAGACGACTACGGGCCCTTGTATAATCCGTAGCTCATCCTCGAGGGAAGGCACCCTCTCCCCGAACTCTCCGACGATGCAGTTTGGCGTAAGGTACACGCTGAAATACGTCAAAGCGCCTACCGTTGCCCAGACGAAGTCGTCTGCCACCCGGCGAGAAGATATCCGGGAAGCGGCATCTCCCCTGACTCAGATGGCGGCGGTGTCCCCGGTGTTGAAGAGCCACGTCGGCGTTGTCTCGTCGCGATCTTGTTCGGATAGTACCCGTTTCGTGGCGTCAAGTTCGTCAGCTATTTGCGGTAACAGTAGCTGTGCCGTCTGACTTCGGTTCAGGTTTCCCTGGAGGACCTTCGTCATGTCTTGGTCTTGTTCCTGCTCTCTTCCAGTGCGGCCCTGAAGATAGCGCACGAACCGGTGCCCGGCCAATGCGCCACCTCCAGTTTTTTGGCCTCGGTGCACAGGAAGCAGGCTGGTCGGTTTTGGCACGTCTTGCCGACGTGGCCCCCGCCCCGCACTTCCAGCAGTAATCCGTCCTGTCCGGTCCTTTGCAGTTTCGTCTCGTGTGTCCGTAGCCAAGGCACCGGTAGCACCTCGGTAGTGTCGACCTGAGTCGGATGCGGCAATTGACCCACCCGATCTTAAGTCGCTGTCGTTCCAGTAAGTGCATGGCTCTCTGCGATTCTAGCTCGCACACCGCCATGCACTGTCCGGATCTGTTGGGGCCGAAGATGTGCACCTTCAGGTCCCCTTCCTGTCCCGTCCCTTGGTTGATCATCGCCGCGATCTCCTTGGGAGTCGTGACGTAGTCCAGGTCTATGATCTCCAGCGATGTACTGGAAATCATGGCCTGGATGCGCCCCTCCTGACCGATTGCGCTCTGGAGTGAGCGCTGGAAGTTCTGGCTCCCCTCTCGTCCCGACTGCAGCTTAAAGAACAGTTCTCCGTACTTTGTCTTGAGGTAGCCCCCCACCGTCACGTTGTCCGTCGCGGGATCTACCTTCGTCTTGACCTGTCGCAGTAAGTCTGCGTAGGTCATGCCGTGTTGTGGTTTGACAAGGATGGCCGCCCGCCGAGGCATGGGGCACGGTCTGTCCTCCCTGTCCACTTCATTGTCCCCGTTCGTCTGCTTCTTCTGTTCTGTTTTTTCTTCCGGTTCTTTTTGCTCGTTTGTAATTGCCAGCACCCCTTCTGGTGGTTGCGTGTCGTCAGTCGTCGGCATTTCGCCGGCTGTTGGTTTCGGCGTTGGGTCCGGTTTCGTCTTTTCGTCCTGTCTGGCTGTCCTTACTTTCCTGAGCCTTTCACATTTACCAAGGGCGATCTCAGCAACCTCCGTGATGATTTTAATACCGTCTTTTGTATCGTTGTTCACGTTTTTATGTACGCTTGTCTTTTCCTGCATGATTCTGACTCGCTTGAGGATTATCCGCAGATGGTCCTTAAGATCGTCGATCATTTGTATTTCTAGACAGATTGTTGTCACGTTTGTCAGAAAGTTACCGCCTGTTGCGCTCTAAAAGCTTGCAAGGCTCGCATTGCTGGAAACGCTACTGCGTCTCGTCCGGCTCGTGTGAACCTCCAGCAAATGCCTGTCTCTGTCAGTCTTGTCTTCGTCTCTCTTTTGTCCCATTCGTTCGTCCGTTGATTCTCCTGTCTGCGTCTTTGTCTTTGTCGTTGTTGTTGTCAGGGTTAGGGGCCCCATTTCTCTTTATGTGTTAGTCGTGTTTCCTTTTTATTGTGCTGCCATTGTTCCAGTGTCTCCCTTACTCCTTCTTGTTTATGTATGTGAGAGTGCTTTGGGATAAAGATACCGTAGACCGTCCCCGCCGACATATCCCCGCCACCGGCCGTCCCAGAGAGGACACCAGTGCCCTCATTGAACCCCCCCCCCCCCACCCCTACTGCTGCAGGGCCCGTTCCGGGCGCCACCCCGCACTATGACAGTATGGGGATTTTACACGGGCCAGGTCCATCCGGCTAAGAGGACCCGGGCCCCTGTACTATCCAGCGGCCCAGGAGCATCGAGCCTGGTTTATACTTGCCGTACCCTCTGGCTGTCCGCGCTGAGGCCGCCTGCCGCGGAGGACGGCAGGGGAGTCCCAGTGCCGTCCCCCGGTGTTAAGTGTGCGTGCTAGTGAGTGTCCGCCTTTGTGACGTGTACCGGTTCATTTACTCGCATTCATCCAGTATCCATACATTACGTTTTGGCGCGGCTGTTTTGGCACGAGACGTTTTGGCGCGGGGATGTTTCGACGCGGGGACGCTTTTGCAGGAACGTACTGGCGCACAAGCAAATCCGAATGAAGTCGAATAAACCATAACAACACACAATACACACACACACGCACGCACGCACGCACGCACGCACGCACGCACACACACACACACACACACACACACACGCACGCACACACACACACACACACACACACACACACACGATTTGTACTTATACAGGGAAGCAACGTAATATAATTTTATAAAAAGGAAACCCCAACCAGCCCGAACAAAAAAAACAACGAAGCCAAACAAAAAATGATTTTTTAAATGTATTTTTTTTATTTGACTGATATACTCAAACAAACCCAAGCATACAAACCCAAACAAACAAACCCAAGCAAACCCAAACAACAAACCCCAACAAGCCCGACAAAAAAAAAGAAAACCAACAAAAAAAAGATTTTGTTCATGATTTTTTTTATTTGGGTGATATTTTTATACAATTTGTATTAATTAAAAGGAGTATTCATCCTTTTTTCAAATGTGTTCCTCAAATAGCTCAATACTTAGGCCTATGACATATGGTTTATTATCGACACACGATTTGTGGTGCTAAACCTACTTGTGCTGGCGCCGGAAAACCTTGACATCAAAACGTCCCCGCGCCAAAACATACTTGCGCAAAAACGTCCTTGCGCCTAGACGTCCTCGCGCCAGAACGGCAGCGCCAAAACGACCCTGCGCCAAAATGTCCCGGCGCCCAAATGTCTCGTGCTAAAACGGTCGCGCCAAAACGTACTGCTCCCTACAGGTGGTGCTCAAAACTTGAACCCTCCGACATTCATACCCACAGTCACTCCCATTCGCTTTTCGGGGGAGCCCGTTTATAGGAACCTCGAGCATTCGCTTTTCGGTGGACCCCGTTTATAGGGAACCCCGATCATTCGCTTTCTCAGGATGACCCGTTCATATCGTCCCTGATCATTCGCATCACCGGTATGACCCTCGGACGTGTTTGTGTATTTATGCGTGTTCTCGACGTGTCGGGTGGTTTGCCCTGCACACCGGTGGCTATTGCGAGAGCGCTGACCGCACTCGGGCGGTGGGCTCGCCAAGATCCCTACACCACAATATTATCCTTATTATTATTAAGTTTATTAAAAACCAAACGGTAAATTCAGTCAACGATTGTTCAAGATTCCAGATTTGTTCATTTTTCCTCGGCATACGCGAAAATGTAGCAAGAGATGCGGCAGCGGCTTGACGGCAAGTATTGAAAAAAAAATCGCAGAAAATTCTGTGAGTGCCTGACTTACCGTATAATTACCGGCTGCTCGGGTGTTTTTATTTTTAATTTTCTTCAACCAATAGACAAAAAATCACACCTCACTGTATCTTCACGTCCTGATTCACATATGCCAGATCATATTTCATGATATCGCAGCAATGATGCGATACAACAAAAGGGGACAGGAACGGTGATCGCCAGGACAAAGACTGAGAATGAGAGAGTTGGCCGGCGTTCGGCTACAGCGGGTACTCGATTCCCTCGGGTACCCAATGTTCGGGTCGGGTCGAGTACCCGACGGGTTACGTTTGTTCATAACTTACAACTATCAGGTACCCGAATTTGGTCATCGGGTACTCTCCAATTTCGGGTATTCGTAAACTTTGGGTATTCGTAAACGACTCGGAGATCCGTATCTAATATTTATATTTTTTATTTGTCTAGGTGTATCGATCGAATAATGAGAGCAAACGAAGACTCGAAGAAGGCGATAAAACGAATAAATGATGATACTGTAAAAATCTTCGTAAATTGTAAATGCTGTAAAAGATACTGGAAAAACCTGTAAGTAAATACAGTATTATCATTTATTTGTTTTATAAAATGAATAAAAAACGAAAATTCGTTTTCGTTTTCTCCCATTATTCGATCGATACACCTAGATAAATAATGAATATATAAATATAAATTGTAGACAGCGCCACGAAAACACACTAAAACGCAGGAATTAGACTCCAGCTTTATGTTCCATACCCTTCGCCGATAGGTTGGAGATCATAAGAAATAAAAATAATTGATTTATTAATTTTAAATAAAAATGATTAGATACATTCTTTTAAAATATGATATATGAAATGTATATAGAATATAAAATTATTAAATGAATTACTTTCATTTTTTATCATCTCTAACGTGTCGGCGAAGGGTGGAGAACATAAACCTGATGTCTATTTCGCCCGTTTCAGCACGTTTTCGTAGCGCTATCTACTATGAAACGAAATTTGAAATTTTGTTCCGCAACGCGGCTTATCGAGTACCCGATGTGAGACGAATAAATCGCTAGGCGACTGTTCCCCGAGTATACTCGGGTGTCGTCGGGTACTCAATAAAGTACGAGTATTGCAGTCTGGTCATGGGTACTCGAAAAACTCAGGTACTCGATAAAATTCGAGTATCCCCGTCTGATCACGGGTACTCGAAAAATTCAGGTACTCGATCCGAATCATAGTCTAATTACCCGACCCGACCAATTCTGCTACCCGCACCATGCTACCTACAATGTGTGTAGCATGGACAAGGTTATTAGCGTGCATCGAAACACTAGCATGTTTTCAACATGCTAGTATTTGTAAACTTTACAAACTATACGAGAAAAATTATATACATAGAAATAGCAATGAATAATTTTTGTGCAAACAAAAATCTAACATTTTTAACCGACTTGAAAAACGGAGGAAATTCTGAATTCGATCCTTCTATTGAAAGATTATGTTGAACTGGAGAACATAATCTTTTTTAAGATAACATATATGGAAATGTTAAACATTAAAATAATTTTTCTTTTAACTGAAATTCGAAAAATAATTTAGGTAAGGTTTCGAACCTCCGTCCTCTCCCGATCAAGCTGAAATTCAGCACAGATCTCCCTTCGAATATTTTAAGAGCACCCCTAAAGGGATTTTTGGCGGCGCGCAATAGTTTTCGAAATGTTGAATTTTAAAGTTAATTAGTTTACTCCGCGCTGACTATATCTATATCGGCTACGTCTCCGTACTGTCTGTACCTCTATATGTTATTGCGCTCTTCGCTTTGTCCGGATATTTGCCTAGCATACGCGAATGCTCTCTCCCGGCATACGCTATGAGGCACGGTCTTATATACAGGTCTGGAAGGTTCCACGATATGGTAGGCACGGTTATCCAATTCACCAGTACGGGTATACAGTGGGACGAAACCCCGAAATCGCGGCCATACATCGAAAAAGGGAAAATTGAATTCGGGAAATTTTTACCAGTGGGTTGGGTACAGAAATGATTGGTGCATTAAAAACTGGAAGGGTAAGGTCGTCCCTTGTATACCTTGCTCGCTCCGTTAGTTCAAAGTTAGCCTCCGTGCTCAGTGCACGCGTGTCGCGCGAGAATACTGAGCAAAAACACCAATCTTCAAAATTCCATATCCCAATAGCGAATCAACCGATTTTAATTCTTTAAAATGGATTCGACTCCTGGAGGTATGTATTTAGAAAATATTCCTGTATTAGTTAAATTGAAAAGTCGTGTTTATCTGCCTAAAATACGGCCGTGTTCGGTACCCTCGCGAAAACGTTATGATTTTCGAGACTTCTACTTTCAAATAAACAAAAAGTATATTATCGTCCACTATCGGCCAACTATCTGAGTTGGGGGCTTTAGGTGAGTCTATCAGCTACCGGAAACACCCCCAAAGTGCCAGCGGGATCCTGCGAGAAAATGTAGTTTTAGCTGTTTGAACATAGCTTGAGCGGGTACGAAGCGCGCTACCCCGCGCGGGCAGATGTTCAGTACGTACAGCAGGAAACTAATACCGGTTTTAGCGTATATAGGGTGTCCGTAATAAAGTAGTGCAGTTATTTTAGATTTATATTATTTATGATAAATGCTATTCATGATTTGATTAAATTAAAATTTATTTTTAATTTTATTTATTTATAATATATCAAATATTTATATATAAATTTTATGTACTTTGAGAAAAAAATTACTTTATTAAATGACTTTGATGGTACTTTATTCATTATAGATTACGTTCAATATTTCAAGTTTTCACATGCAAATCAGTTTTATATTTTCTGTGGCTTTATTACAGAGTCTAATCGCGACGACGTTTTACTGTATACACGGAAGGAGGTTTTGGTTATGGTGAAAGGACATCTGAAGTACACACTTGCCGCTGTATTGGGACACCTTTCAGCGAAAATTTCCAAGAAGAGTGAACGTTCGGCGCCTATACGGGATGATATGAAGCAGTCCTTTTCAACCCTGTTCCACACGATGAGAACAAAGTGGCGATCAGTCAATAGGCGTGAAAATTGTTTTTACGCGAAATATGAGAAATGGCTCACGTGTGCTAGTGTCCATTCCCGTACCTACTCATTCTCAGGAAACACCTGCACTGACCACGACCGCTACACGTGGTCGCCCTTTTGTGGAGTTCGAGTCATCAAGTGAAAAATCGAAACGGAGGAAAACCGAAGAAGTCCATGCAACGTTGACTACGAGCGAGTTGGCATTTGCCGCTTAAATGAGCCTTCGATCTTCAGGACAACTGGATGCTGCGGAAGTCGTGAAGAATGCAACGCTGACGAGTCCAACGAGAGCTTTGAAGTGCCGAAAAGCTTTGGAAACAAAACCGGAAGTTACATTATCTGCAGATGCTGCACTTTCCTCTTTGGTGGACCGTAAATTGTTGAAGAGTGACTACCAAGCACTGAGATCGCTGAGTATTGGACAGCATTGCCGTATGTCTGCGCCTTACTCCAAAGTAGCAGAAGCAATAAAACTGAGTTATCCACCCTATACGGCTATTACTATTACATAAAGCAAAGCAGAAGTGCAGTTACAAGCTTTACTGGACCATACAGTTCAGCGTACTATATTACTTCAACGTGAAATTATTTCGAGTATAGCTGACGAAAATGTTAAAAAGATGTCTCTTATCTGCAAGTGGGGCGGCGATGTAATCGCTGTACAAAGTGCATATAAGCAGAAGTTTGAAGACGACAGCATTTCGGATTCAAGTGTGTTCTTTACTTCAGTTGTGCCATTACAACTTGTATATGTCGATTGTTATTCGAATGCCGAAATTGTAATTTGGAAAAACCCTAGGTCTTCGTCTCCGTGATTCTGTAGACCACTAACACTACAGTTTCTGCACGAAAACACGGAATTGACAGTCAACGAAGAACCCTACATCAACGACCAGATAAAGGGACTTCTTTCTTACGAAACAATTCTAAATCAGAACGAAATCTCAGTTGAATTTGGAATGATATTAACAGCGACTGATGGGAAAGTTTGTTACGCATTGACATCAACGAGTTCTGCTCAACGTTGCTTCTTATGTGGAGCTACATCCAAAGATTTTAATAAAATCGATGCTCTTCTTCAAAGAAAATTCAACGAAGAGAACTTCAAGTTCGCACTATCTACACTGCATGTGTAGATGCGTTTTTTCGGATGCTGTTTACATTTGTCCTGCAAACTGAAAATGAAAAGATGGCAAGCACGTACTAGGGTAGAAATGCGGATTGTACAAGAGAGCAAGAGGTCCAAAAGGGTTTCCGTACGCAATTAAGACTAATCGCCGATTTTTCGAAGCCCGGATTCGGCAGAACTAATTATGGGAACACAGCTCGGCGCTTTTTCGAAAATTCGAGTGTGTCTGCTATGATAACGGGGGTCAACGAAATTTAATCACACGCTTTTACGCTATTCTGCAGGCTGTTTCGAGTGGCCATAAGATTAATCCCGACAAATTTCAAGCATATGCGATAGAAACTGGTATTATATGCCTACCTCGATGCACAAACATTCTCATCCACCAATAATAGCTCATGCATTATTACCAATCGGCCAAGTATCCGAAGATGCTCAAGAAGCTCGGAACAAGGACATCAAAAGTATCCGAAAAAACTTATCGGGAAAGCGTTCGAGATCCAAAATAGTGGATGATGTTTGGAATCGGCTCATGGTAACATTTGATCCGTACATTTCCAATATCTGTAAGTTGCCACCGAAAAAATGGGTAGTTTATCTGCGAAAACTGTAGAATTGTTACTTCCACCTTCAATAACAAGGCAATCTACAGCAGAAACTGATTCTGAATTCGACGACGAGAAATCTGACGAGGAAATGGTATTCTAATAATATTTTTTCTTTTGTATGTATTAATTTTTCTCAAGCATTTCCGAATAAATTATTGGCCATTTTCTGAACAAATAAAATTCTGGTGAATGTTGACCTTATATGCGTAATTAATATCCTCGAGAACCCTCCCATACCTATTAACTAAGGAATCTGACATCATTCTCCCACATATGTCGATTGTTTTGATCCGCCATTTTGTTTTTGAAATTTTTTACTTCGGATTCGTAATTAGCGACCCCAAATACCCCGAGTACAGACTTTCACCCGAATTTAATGCGTTTTTGAAGGAACTTGTCGCCGTTTTTTATCCGCCATTTTGTTTTTGAGATTTTTGACCTCGGATTCGTAATCAGCGACTCCAAAAACCCCCAATTACAGACTTTCATCCGAATTGAATTCGTTTTTGAAGAAACTTGTCGCCGTTTTAGATCCGCCATTTTGTTTTTGAGATTTTTGACTTCGTAATTCTTTTAAAAAGTAAAGTCTGGAAAAATTACAGAGAATTTTTAAAATTCTCTGACTTTCCCCTGATTATTCCAGGAAGAAAGAGATTCCCTGAGTTTGCCCGGTTTTCAATGTGCGTAACAACCCAAAGGAAGGAACATCAGGAATACGATAAAGCGACCAAATATTTTTATGACAAGCTACTGCTTGTCATCAAATTATAGTTAGTCTACAATAGACCGGCAATAATCTACATTATACGATATGAAATCGAAATTCACCCTATTTTGATCATCTCGGCGAACGGACTATCAGCTCTCTCGTAAAAGGTCAGGACTCTCGGTGTAATGACGTGAACTTCCGTCATGTCGCAAATACTTCCGTCATCCCAGTGCATATCGATATACGGATAAGCTACCTCGGCCGAGACGTGATACGCGTATTGCCCCATCGCCACTTTCCTCAAGCCTTCTTCCGCCTTCTCGTACCTGGACGATGGCAATTTCTTCCATACTTTGTCGTTGAAGTAATGGACTTCCCACTCGACAAGGCCTCGAGACTGCGCATCAATGCAGAGATTATACAAATTATAATGCAAAAAGTCGGTTTTTCGAATGTTTCTACACCTTTAAGGTATTCCTTTCGCGAAGGGTTGTAGTTTAAGGGGGGGCATAAGGAGGGCCGTTCCGAATCATTGGTAAATTACAGTGACACTTAATAAAAATAAATCACAATCAATTATTATACCCAACGATAAACTCGAATAAAATAGTTTACGCAAAGTTAGGAGATTTAGACATTTTTACATTGTCTCTGAAAAGACGCGGCTACGAAAATTCTTCTGCTAGTCAAATTTTTTACTATTTCATCATTAACATTTTCTTTAAATATTCGGCGAATATTTAATGTTCCTTCTGTTTCTATTGTCGTTGCGCAATTTTTCGATTTTTTGAACGCGTGAGAAGTTTATATCCGGCATCTGCAGTTATTTAGTGTATAAATTATTAGATAGAAATGCGGCTAGTGTTATGGTTCTAAAGGTGGTCATTTCTATAAATCGCCGGATAAATGAGACGATTTTTAGAGTGTTAATTTTTCGTTAAAAGTTCGGTAAGTTGCCTAGAAATTTTAAGTTTACTCAGATGTATTTTTAAATGATTATAGACGAAAATCGGCTAGTTGTTAAATATTCAGGTTCGTGAAAGGAATACCTTAAACCGATATGGACGAAATTTTGCAAGTATATGGTTCAGATGGAGTTCTCAATCAATATGTAGAAAAATCTTGAAAAATCATATTTCAAGGAGTTTATCTCCCATATAAACTACCGGTCAAAAGTTTTCGTTCACCTTGGAGAATTGCAAAATTATATTAAAATAACATAATTAATTTTATTGAGCTGTATAATATGTTCGTAAAATAATAAATACGATGAATTTTATTATAATAATATCATTTTTCAATTATCCAGGGCCATCAAAAGTTTTGCTATAATTCAAAGTGATCGAAAACTTTTGACCGGTAGTGTATAAAATAGGGGCAACACTTATTTGCATCCTCCTTTGAATGGAGACTCATTGGATCTCCACGTTAGGCACAGTTCAACCTTAAACGTGATGTATAACGTGCACCCCCCGTATATAATTTTTCAACGATTGATTGATACGTTAAGGTTATCTAGGGGGTTTGCATAAGCTTGGAATTACAAATGTAAAGTTTTTTGCATAATTTTATAGCGTAGGGTCTTTACTTGAATGTGCAACAAAGGTTTTGTAGAAATTCCAACGAGCGCCCGAGTTATGACGATTTTTGTGAAGGGTCAGATAGCCCACTACGCTACGGCGATCTTTTTTGTTTTGTGTTTTTCTCGAAACCTGTTTTATAAAACGGTGGGAGTTGTATCTCAAAATGTATTTGTCCAATTACTTCAAACTCAGATAGAGTATAGTTTATAAAATTTTCTATGGTATGGCGGAATGATTTTCTTATATGTTCATCCATTTGTTGATAACAAATGATTAACTCTTAATACCACCATGTGACAGTTCTATAACAAACCCCCTGTCCGCACAATAACCGATATTGACATTTCATTCTTTTTTAAATCAATGTCACTCGACGGACACATTCCGTTCTATAGTTTTTCAGTGCAATTCATGCAAACTAGATGGCGTTAATTGAATCAAAATGTATTCGTTGACTTATCGCGAGATTGCAAGATTCAAATGTGCGTAAAGTGTGCAAGAATAAAAAATAAATAAAAACGACAAAAACTACGTGTAAAATGTAGCGTGTATTTGTGTTACAATAACTAAAACAACTGCTTTAAAGCATTTTATACATCATAAACAAATGTTGCGACACAATGTAAAAAGTCTGCCACACTTCCTTCCTTGCTTTATAACTAATCCCCGGATTAAATTCTCAAAAACAAAATTATTTATTTATTTATTAAAACGTACCATAAAGTATATTTTTTAATTTTTACGTTCTTGAGTTACGAACGGTTAGAGTTGTTTTTTCTTGACAAAAATCGAACAATTTTTTTCTCACAGTTTGCCATTTTCGTAATTTTTAAAATTTCGATAAAGCATCCGGTCATACAGCATTTTTGTTATTATACTGAAAGTACATTTTTATTTTTTATTTCAGATCACCCTAGGGGCGAGAACCACCTACGCCGATTTACCATGCAGCAGTGGTGGCACTTTGTTTAGATAATCATAACTTCATTGTTCATCAATGTTTTTAATTTTAAAAAAGCTCAAACTTGGCTAGACTATGTATGGACTGTTTGTAATATCCCGTCAATGGAATCGACATTAGTATACCGAAAATAATTGTAGTACAACGTACACGATGATAATAACTACATATCAGTTGGAATTTGATTTTTCAAATGATTACACAAACAAATCACTACAAAACTCTACTCTATGTGTGTTCCAGCATGTACCTGGTGACTTTTTTTTCAGTGTTAAGGGGTTTTTGCGAGTCATCAACGTGCATATTGTTTACAAGCTCACGATTGCTGCTTTTTTCGTGGCATGAAAATACAAAGATAACGAAATGAGCTGGTTATATTTACATTCAAATTATCATCGACGACGACGGAAGGTTCCGATGCTACCTTCATCTGACTCTTAGCCAGCGAGTAGAGGGAATCATTCATTTTTTCGGGTGGTTCATTGATACGAGCGGAAACAACACTCGCCCCGTAATAATTCAAAAGCAAGACGCCGAAGAAAAGAAGACAGAGCATTGCTATCCGACCGGCGAGTCTATTAGGGACGAAGACTAAACCTGAAATCATTATAATAAAAAGAATATTTTTTACATTTCGACGATTCTTTTTTAATCTGCATTGGAAGTGGTGGCCATCGTTTTAAGCATCGCCGTTTTTTAATTTATTCTTGGCCAAAAACATTGAAATTTCTTTTTTTGATCGATTTTTCAGACTAAATCTTGATCGATCATCTTGAAATTTGGTATGTGAACTTGTTTTTAGTTTCTTGATAAAATAGTGGTATCATAAAAAAATGGAGGTAACCATAAAATCTCCGAAGCGCCCCCTCCTGGACGAACCTCATCGCCACCAGTCGATAACCCCCTTCGAACGATACGACTTTTGTGGAAAAAGTTTTCTTCTGAGTCTGATAGGTTAGGAAACATTTTTACTGCTAATAATTGTTGATTCATCGCGTGTATTAGAAGAAACGTTAATGGTTTTTTTTGTAAATTTTTAACTGCATCCGTTATAGTTATTATTACACCGACCGTGTTTCCCCTACTGCCGGTAAAATTATTATACACTTGTTAGGGTTGTTAGGAAATACAACCAGATTGGCACAAAATCGAGAATCCGACGTACTTTGGAGAGTACAAAAATCGAAAACAATGTAGATAAATGGAAGAGTACTGGAAAGAAAAGGGATTAAAGGGAAGAACTAAAGAAACATCGGCCAGGGTAAGATGCGAAAATATAGGAAAAGGAGGTAAAAAGGGATACGCAGATACTCTACGTCGGTGTTGTAGGAAGGAAGAAGAAAGTTTGAAACACATACTTGAATGCGGTAAAATGAAATAAAAAATGTATAACGAAGTGATAAATTATTTGGAAATGTGGCAAAGAGGCAACAAGGGACAGGTACTTAAGAGGGAATGACACCTCATCGCGGTCGGTATGGTAGAACAATTATAGATTCCCAAAAATCTCTGAAACGGCTCTTCAGATCCCGTCGAAACTTTGCCAAACGACGTCAAATAGATAGACGAACAGCTGTCTTCCCCTCAAATTTTCTGAATTTGAGAAAAAAAAACTAGATTGGCTTATCATAAGCCAATCTACAGAGAGAGCCTTCAAATGCATGGTAAAAAGGCAAGCATAAAGGAGAAAAAGAATAAAAGACAAGGGTTAACGAAGAAAAAGAAGGAAATGTCTAAAAGTGTAGCAATATACAGAGGGGGGACTGTGTGAAAACCCGCAAGGCCATAATTGGAAATAAAGAACTATACTATACTATGCTTGTTAATGTTGTAATTAGCGGATGTTAATATTATATCTTAAGCTTTGTTTTGAAAGACAAAACTTACCTTGTTGGCTCAAAACGCCTATCATGGTAAAGGTTGCATGCCCAAATTCAGTCAACCAGCCGTCTTTGTCCTCTATCATTTGGATCGTACTGATAATGGCGACTGCGAAGATTACCACAAAACCAATCGCGTACCAGCACTCAAGGGAAAGGGGAGTCCAGAGTTCGGTCCACTTCAGCTTTTCAAAATTCGATCTCAATAGAAAAAACGTTCTGAAATAGCGTGTTTTGCTTTTTAATGTTTTTTTTTAAATAGATGCTTTTGTTAATATGTTCTAATCGTTCGTGTTATGAATATCGACTACGTTTTCCTTCATATACGGATACGACTTAAGAAAGCTAAGTTCCTGATTCTACGATAATTTCAGATCATTCGTGGGAATGAGGAAATGCTATGATTTTTTCGGACGACCGTAGATAAGTAGTAAATGAGAACATTAATACGCACCTTTGTTTCTTTCTCACAGAGAAAGCTTTGCTTTTATACACTTTGTTCTCTATATTTTTTTGAAAATATGTTCAGAAAGTCCGGAAACGCAAAAGAATGACATTTCCGTAAATGTCCAGATGTATGGGCGTGGATGTAAGCGATTTTTTTTCACGCTCTAACTTCAACCAACGTAGAGATATTAAGAAATAACTCTTTTAAATGTAAACTGTAAATAACTCTTCTAAATGTAAAATGTAAAATGTAAAATTCAGTAAGCGCTTACATTTTCTAAGTTTGCCGATATCTCAATGAAGTATTTTTAACTAGAAAAATATCCCTCAGAGACAGTACATAGGGATGATGAAAGCGTTATGGTTTCATAAAATGTTGTATTTTTGTCCATCGTAGATTCCATTGTATAGGGTCTTTTCCCTTATTATACATTCCCACTATATTGTATTTCTCATGCCCACCCTGCGGCCGCAGCCGACTTCCTGCCCGTCCTTCCCAGCCCTGTATCGCATTTACCATGACATTTCTGCCATGGATGTAGGGAGACTGCGGAAAACCTATGCCAATACGCGACCTCTCAATATATGTTCTGGTTTAGAGGCGAGCACACTAACTTCTTGACCAGCGCACCGGTCAAGTTTTCTATTCTTGGATTTCTTGGATACTCAAATTTCGAGATATTGGCCTGGATTTGTTTGGATGATAATACATTTTGTGCCACGAATGCAAAGCAGGACTTTTAACGTTGCGCGGGGCGTATAAAGGCCCACCCTCCATAGTGCACACGATACTTTATATAACAAAACCATGTTTCATGAGTTTTTGTATTGTTGAATACCTATTGCTAATTCAGATGAATACCTATTTCTAATTATGGTGGCGAAGCCGCCCGTTGGGGGGGGGGGGGGGGTGTCACATACAACAAAAGTAGTTTTTATTAAGCATTTATGACAAGACAATATCGACAATACTTCGTTTAGATCTCACATGAAAGTGAGTTTACGAGACTGATATTTTTCCGGAAGTACATAACCCTTTTGCTGATCATCCTGTGTAGTTTTGGTAGGGTCCACAGTACCGGTTTTTGGAGAAAAAAAATTGGAAGCTGCCCGATCATTTTTAGTAGATCTTTTATATCTATTTAAAAAATGCTTGTATAGAGCTGAAAAAATAAGTACGGTTTGACTAAATATCGGACCAACCCTTGGCATCGTGAAAATGAAGATTCACAGTACCGTTATAAAATTATTGTTTTGAATCGCGCGAAAATCAAACACCCTAACTGTCAGGCTGTGCAAACATGGCAACGTCATAGACGGCACAAATGCCACATACCTTATTTATTGACATTCGGTAATTATGCCCGGGGACCTCAAACTACTTGATCAGGATAATCAACCAGGAATATTATCTGTTCTTATTCTCTTAATTAGTAAAAATTACTTAATATTCATTCGAGATCTATGTTCAGAGAAGATAAGTTTCTAGAAATTTCTAGGAAAAGACAAAATACAGCGGAATATTTAAAAAATATAAAACAATTCTTCAGAATATCGAAAAAAATATTAACTTTTCTAAATTTCTTTCGAGTTATAGACAGCTTCAGTGCACCCTTTTCCTTTCCAGCGAAAGCATTTTTTACTCGGACCGATATTCATTGTTGACAGCACCGTGAGCCGGTTTTGAGATTATGAACGGGGCGTGCATGTCTCTAACTTCGCGACACTTCTGGCAACCTAAGCATTATCATATACCACGATTTACGACGGTGCCAATCCGTCTCGCGTTAATGAAGCGAGAAAAAATTCTAGAAAATAATTACACAAATGAAAACATTTCATGTGATCATCGAACGTTCAGAAATGCGTATTGTTATAACCCGAGTAGAAATTGTTCTAGCCTGTCTGAGTTACGACCTAGTAACTGGCTCGCCCAATTGAGCTCATACGAACTGACCAATGGTTGGCTCGCTATGAGCTAATAATATTGTGAATGTTTTGTTATCTAGCCCTTGTCTAGTCACTGCCCAGCCGAGCTTGGTCACGAATGATAAAGTGTGGTTATGTGATTACGTGTAGTTCTATCGAGCGATTGGCTCATGGCTGGCCAGCCCCCTGACACTGGCCCACTATTCCATACGATAAACGAAAACGCGTTTTGTCTCGGCTTTTTAGTGCTTGAAATCGCCACTGCCTAGCGTTGGCTGTTGTGTGACAGCCTTCGGCTCTAAATACTCCGATCAGCTGAACGATTCGATACTTTTGTGGCTTGCGCCTGTTATCGTTATGGCGACGTTATTTATTGTGTTCAAATTGAAAATCATTAGAACGGAAAATCATTCCAAATATATCAATAGATTTTTATTCATGTAAGATATTCGAAACACCGGCGCAACATACATATATGTGCATGCCTGTCACACGACTACTAGCGCCACGGTGCGGCAAGGGCATTTTGCGAACAGCATTTATCTACCAGTGTCAGGGGCCTGTGGCTGGCTAAGCAACTTGAGTTACAGGTGGCGTTGCAAATGCAAGCATTCTCATGGCGAGATACCTACTTGCAAGTAGGTATCTCGCCATGACCCAGCTAGCTATGTGGCTGTGCACCCCTTGGCTAGTCACTGCCCAGCCGATCTTGGTCACCAATGCCAAAGTGTGGTTATGTGAATACGTGTAGTTCCATCGAGCGACTGGCTTATGGCTGGTTAAGCAATTTGAGTTACAGATGACGTTGCAAATGAATAAAATCCTCAAGTCTGTATATCGCGATGACGTAGCTAACACTTCCCAATTGTGGCCGCACTAGCCGGAATAAATGTTCGGACAAATACAATTTAAGGTTATGTAATTCTTTGCGATTATCGCTCTCAATGCGAACGCAATTAAGTCATTGATCCGATAATGTTATTTACATTTGTTAATCCACCCATTTTTCAATAATCTGACATTGTGCAGTGTAACATATGTAGATGATAAGAAAATTCAGAAATTAAACAAATAGAATTGGCTCAATGGACAACGTCACAACTCATCACCCAGAGGTCGCGGGATCGAAACCGCGTTACGGCACAAGCGTTTGTCTGAGATAGTTTAAAATTGAACCATTAATATATTTACAGCTCAAATATCATAACCCTGATTAATGCACAACGAAGAATATCGTAAAAGGGTCCAATGATGTAAATAATGTGCAAGAAAAATCACGAAAATATAAATATATAGCCGCAAATATTTTTTATCTAATCGCCACCTAATTTTTTGTTCGCCGTCGCTATCTGAAAAAACTAGTTCATGGCTAGGTCAGAAATATAATACTGCCGTGGGATATTTCTTTCTATCTAGTCACCAACTAATTTTTTGTATTCAGTCACTAGAGGGCCAGAGCGTTACAAGGCTTGGTAGTCAATCGCTAAGACAGCTAGCTAATGGCGATTCGAAACATTACTTTACTAGCTAGTGGGTAGGCGGTGATGAGTTACGTTTTCCACTCGGGAAATAGATGTAAAAAAATTGTTCAGAAATGTACGTTTAATGCATACGCATGCATAGGCATAGGGCCTTTCCTCGTAGTTCACCCCCGACGGCTAGACCCCATAACAACCTTGAAAACACGACTTGTTTCAATTTATACTGACCTGAATGGATATCCGGGCATTGAGACACGTCCGTAGCTTGCAAATCTGACATTTGCCGAGCACGGACTAGCTCCGATGTCGATTTCCGCCTTGGACAATTGTACCATCATTCCTTTCTCGGTACCATTTACTATTGCAGCCCAGTCGTCATATGGATACATATCAATCCTGTCGATGCGATAAATGTACGATAATACCGGCACTATTTTTCTAATCGTTAGCTTGACAACGGAAAAGCACACCAATGCATGGGCGCCGGGAGGAGGGTGCAAGGGGGTGCACTCGCACCCACCTGCCATGAAAGAAAGTACACACAAAAAGGTTATAAAATAAACATTTTATTATTGAAGTCACTGTTTGAATTAAAACTTAAGGCGTCTAGGTTGTTTTCGAAATTTGTGTCAACACCTTATCAATGAATTCAGTGTCCTCTACCCTTTTCGTATGAACACTGCGCATGCGCAGGCCGTTTAGCCTCGCGTCTGCCATCGTTGACCAATTCCACGTCTTGACACGTCGTAACGTACTGATGAACGTTCAATGCTACATATTGTCACTGGAATAGTTAGGCCAATCTTGGTTGCCTCGCATACCGCTGGGTAAAACGGGATGGCTTGAGCAATGAAATCTGTGTATTCAACAAGGCATTCGTTTAAGGTAGTTCTGTAGTTCTGGTCAAATTTTAGGAATTTGCTGAAATCTAAGTATGGTGTAGATATGGACTTCATGGACTGATGCCCAAAAATTCAATTCGATTCACCGTTAAGTTCATGAGATAATTGCATTGAATATGGGTATTCTTGTACGCGATCCCTATACCTAACACGTAAACCGATAGGAGTTTGCTCGCATTTCTCGATATAGGTTCTAAACAGATCTTAGGATTTCAAAATAAAAACACGTCTACGCAGTACTATTTTAGGATTGATAAAAAAACCACTAATTTTGACCGTTTAGTTTTGGAGATATCGACTTATGAAAAGTGGTAATTTTATTTCATACCGAACTCGCACACACGAAAAGTGTGTGTGTGCGCGCGTGTGTGTGTGTGTGTGTGTGTGTGTGTGTGTGTGTGTGGGTAAATATAACTTGAGTTATTGCAGAGCACTCGTCGCAGGAAATATGTAAAATAGAATTCAATCCCATTTCCCAATCCAGGTTCCCTTCACTGTTTTCCTCAAAAACATGTCTTTGCTACAGCGAATAAAATTTAAACCGTCGGCAAGATGTAAATCCACGATCCGACGTGCTTCGACAGCGAATTTTTGTTGCTGATCGTTGAGGTTGTGGTTATTCTCATCGCGTTTAGCCGCATTTGCTTGACACATGGCTGCCACAGCTTTCAGTCTTTTAGCAAGCCTTTTTTTTGTCAACTTTTCTTTGTGTAGCATTTGGGTTGACATTTTCACGCTTTTTTATTTATATAAAATATTTCTCGAAAGATGGATCGTAGGAAGCTCAACGCTATGACTGCAGCAAAATTGCGCTGTTGCCACGATTACAGCGCCGCTCTCTATACGAGTATGAGACCTATCTATGCATGAGTGCGAATGTGTGGGACATATAGAGGGTACAAGCTCTGTCAAAAATTTACAACCAACAGCAACGTATAGGCATTGGATGTTACTAAACGCTTCGACCGAAACTTTTGGCTCATACGTGTACCTACAGAACTACCTTAAAGCCGCATCACTCACTTCAACATCTTAAACATCTCGTACCACGCGGTAGCCTCGGCAATAAAATTTTGTAGAAAATTTCCGTAACGGTTCTGTGTATCTTCTGCCATGGCTAAAAATGAAGGTTTGTCTAATTTTCTTAGATTTTCTGGCTGGAGCTGCATAAGCGAAAATTCTTTTTTGTGTGTAGAAGAAAATCAATGACTCAGAGAAGAAGTGATTGAGTCTAAATATGAGATGAAGATAGCTATTCTGAAGAATTCGTCTGCATTTTAAGATAGTTGATTTGATCCGTAGGTCTGCCTAGCCACCTCTCGAGGACGTTTAAATTCAACATACAGGTCTTCGGAAATTTGAATTTTCAGATTTGAATTTGACACTAGTTTAATTGACATTACGTAAATGCCTGATTTTATATACCTAGCTATAATTATAAGGATGCCTTATTATAAATTATTAGTTAACAGTATAATGTGTAGATGCAGATGCACCTCTCTGACAGTAATCCTGCCGGCGCTCATGCACCCATGCACAATGTTATATGATGGTAGAGTAGAAACGATTCTCGCATATGTCAGGAACGATTCTCGCATATGTCACTACTGAACATAGAGCATGACGCTGTTAAAAAAAAATTACTAAAAAAGTGTTGGGCCGAATAGCAGAAAAACATAGAAAACTTATTTAATTGACTTATTTAGTTAAGCACATACTGAAAGTAAAGTTCAAAGATTGGTAACTGGATTAAAGAATGATGAAAAATTAATCAATGTGATTTTTCTATGGTATGGCAAAAGTTTGATATTATTCGAAACATGAACGTGTATTTAAAGCACTATATTTTATGTGTTACGTGATTATCGACTATCACGTAAATTTAATTTTTTAAAATACGATTGTGAACAAAACCACTTTTTTCCAGGCCGGCTCCTCTAGCCCCCCCCCCCCCCCCCCGCCCGCCAACCCGACGGGAAGAAATGCTGACTACGCTAATGCATATACGATTTTATATAGTACGCCGTATGTTAGACAAATATTAATTACGTGAAATTATAAAGATCTGCCAAGTGTTGAATAATCGCAAAACCGTATTTGCTAATGGGATCTTTATCTTTTTTTGCATAATCCTGAAGATGATCCTCGACTTTGACCCCAGGCTGTTGATGTTTGACCTATTCGAAAGAATTTCTTTTAGTGAAATAGTTTGCCGTGCATCCGTTGTTCATAAAATCTAACGCAAGTATTGCAATCAATTTATGATATTTTAGGCGGATATAGAATTATCTACTCTGGCTATCGATTTTTCAGAATTTCTCATTCACAGCGATGCGTTCTTCGAGGACTTAAAGCTATTTTTTAGGAGATCATGCAGATCTTACCTTGCCTCTACAATTATTTTAACCCTTCTTTGACATACTTACATTTACCCACGGCTTTGACACACTGGGTCAATTTGACCCGGATAGTACTTCATCGAACTGCCCTTAACAACCCTTTGATCGGTTTTTATCGAAAAACAATCCGGGATACACTTTAAACATTCCTTAATATGTCTGCATAATTAGAATTCGGAAAATATAAAATTAAATTCTTGTAAAAAATTATCGAAAACTTTCAATTTTCGGCAAGTGAACATTTTATTTCAATTTCGTCCGGGTCAAAATGACCCAGTGTGTCAAGGAAGGTTTAATTCAGAGAAGAAGAACAATCACTGGTAAAATCCCATGAAAGAATCACTTACGACCGTGCCTACTCTCAGTTTCATCCTGTGCAAATTGGACCGTCGGTTAAATTTATTCTGTGTAAGAGTGATGACGAAGCCAATATCCGGATACCAGAAGCCCAGTTTCGTGATGTTCAAAGTACCTCCGGCTGTTTTGCACGGATTGTAAACATCGTGAAGTTCGTAGCCCTTACCACGGATTTCAATGGCCAGCACGAGATCGGTGAATGGACTGTACGAACTGTCATTCAAAAATTGCCTTGCTACATCGAAATCCGAAGCGACGATTAGCCAAATGTGAATCGCCGAGAACAGATGATTTATTGTTGCCTGAAGATACAAATTTTTGAGCTCTAGAATATTTTTCGCACTGATGCTTTTCTGCGTTGAGATATGTTTCAAAATTCCACTGAAGTTTTGAAGTATCATAAAATAACAGTGACGGTCACAAAGAATTTCAGTGGCTTCATTTTCTTATATCCTTAACGTACTTGAGAGATGAGTTTCCTGTTGGTCTTCGATGTCTGGCAGCGTGTATCGAGCAACAGTCCCCCAGGCCTATTTTCTTTCCTCGCAACTTGATCGGCCACATTGTAGGATTTCGCCTGGGGATGGCCAACGGCAACGGAGATACCCAATTCATTCATTTTTCTCACGTATCGAAAATCATCTGCAATTCAAATTAAACGATAAAAAAACTACTGCTCATTACGAATTGATTCATGATTGTGTAGAAGTATAGCGATAAAGGTAGGATTACTTTCCGTTTGTTCGCAGGAGAATATCGTCACTCTTGGTACACGCTTGTAGACGAAATAATCGAAAATGAAATTATCATCCCCGTGCACTCTGAGTGTCATGGTGATCCATAGTCCGAGAAAGTATTTGAAAGAAGAATTCATAATGGCAATTGTGGGCACCCGGCGATGAAACACTTCCTACAATCTTTTTTCGATTCTAGCATATAGCTAAGCGTTGAGAAGCTAGTCGATTTTCAGGAAACGAAGAACGGTGTAGTCACGTTTTTCACGAGCCTGATTATGGTGTTACGTTTTTTCTGTTCTGAGCAGAAAATGTGGGATAACTTCTCGCGTGTTGTAGCACTTTTCGATTCATTATTGCAAACCCACTGTCTGTCATTTTACGTCGGAATACTGTGAGACGCGAAATGGCGATGCACCGCACATTCGCAGTCGCCGTTGTGTATAGTACTATATAATTCATAAAACAATCAAGCGAAGTGGTATTCCCTCTTTGTTTGGCGACTTTCAGCAAACGAACAGGAGTGTAGTACGCTTTGTTTACGAGCCTGACTGTGGAGTTACCTTCTTTTTGTTCTGAGCAGAAAAGGTAGCATACCTTCTCGCAGTTGTAGTATTGTAAATTAGCTCCAACGCGTTAAAATCGATTTGACAACAGTCGTACAACGATATGATGCACTCCAAGCGCATGTTGTCTATTTGCGTGATCGTATAAACACGAAGCCAAAGCGAAAGAATTATCTGAATGCAACGAATACGCGCATGAATATCGGTGATGCAGAAACAGGACCTTCCAGTTCGACGAGGTGAACGACAAAGAAGCGGTATTTGATGGGAACCAAAATATGCGCATAAATACGTTTCTCGTCACACTCAATCGTTCGTCAGGCGAATCTGGAAGAAGAAGTGTAGCATATAAGAATGTTAAAGGTCGCTTTGGATTTCTCAGCCGTTCGCCGTTACTCACGGATGCAGAGATCGTTGCCGAGTGCGAAGATTTACAGATGACGTACTCCACAGATCTCAACGAAGATTCCGGGGAAGAATGTTTGCACTCGCGGAATTTCATCCGGGAAATTCTTGTAGGTCTCTATGAAGCGCGCAATTCCAAAAAAAAAGTAACTCGATATCTTTATTACAAGGGAAGATATAGTCATTTTTATGGTTCTTCAATTTATTATTGTTATTATCAACATTTTCGCGAGGTACTGCCTGTCCCGCCACGGCACCCCTCGCTCGACTTGTTGAGGCAGTAGTCTGGTTTAAAGCGAGATTTTTTACGTCATTTTTGGGTTGCAATAATTTTTAAACCGTTGAAATTGTCTTGATAACATTTTACATATGTATTTATTGTTCCTTTGAGAATGTATCTACATTAAAAAAAAATTATTTTAAATATTTTCATGTATTTTTTTTATTTTTTTACAACATGGTCCGCTGAAAACCGCCTCAATTGGCGCCCACTCTGGGTGATGTTGTATGCATCTGAAAAAAAAAATATATATATATTCTTAATCTGTATGAGTATTCTGAGCACTTGTAGCAGAATTAGTACTTTAAAAAAATTATTGTTCGACTCAGTTCGGCTAGCAGTCCTCAGAAAGAGGCTACCCCCTAGTAGAAATTGTGCTAGCCTGTCTGAGTTACGCAGCCCCGGATCTACGATTTTTCCGAGCCGGGGCAAAAACTTGACATTGGCGCCCCTCCCCTCCAGTATTTGAGATTAAAGGGGGAGATCTCTTTAGACGCCCGAAAATAAGTCTTTTTCATGATTTAAAAAAAATGTGATAAGATAATCGCATCATTTTAAAATTTTGACATTATCTTATTACGACTTTCAAGTGGTAAAACTTTTTTCTCTTTTTTAAACAAAACAAAATAGCGGCGTTATAAGGTATTCCTTTGGGGGTCTGTTGAAAAACTGCTCATGGTATAGCTCAAAAAGTTATTGATCGATCTGGCCGAAATTTTGGGCGGTTTCTCACTATAACATTATTGGAAAGATATACCTATAAAAATATAAAAAGGTATAAAATTGAAAATTAAGTAGGCTTTGTAATCAAATGTTCATATTTTTTACCATTTTCTCGTCAATTTTTACCCCGAAAAAGTAATTTATTTACGCGATAACCTTGAAACTTTAGGTATGTCCCTCCAATAGTCTTAGAGTGAGAAATCTGGCAAAATATCAGCCAGATGGATCAATAACTTGTTGAGCTATAACACGAGCAGTTTTTCAAAAGACGCCTAAAGGAATCTCTCATCAAAGTTCGTCTCCTAGGCAGTTTTATTTTCGATAGCTAGAATCACGACGCCATTGAAACTCACCAAAGCGCCCTGGATGCTAGGCGCTTTAGTGAAACAAGTTTTTTCAAACACATGAATTTGGCGCCCCCTTAAATTGCCGCCCGGGGCCGGTACCCCGGTTTGCCCCCCCCCCCCCCCCCTTAGATCCGGGGCTGGAGTTAGGACCCAGTCACTGGCTTGCCCAATTGAGCTCATACGAATTGACCAATGGTTGGCTCGCTATGAGCTAGTAATATTGTGAATGTTTTGTTGTCCAGCCCTTGTCTAGTCACTGCCCAGCTGGTCTCGGTCACAAATGACAAAGTGAGGTTATGTGACTATGTGTAGTTCCATCGAAGGAATGACTCATGGCTGGCTATCCAACTTGAGTTTTAGATGGCTGTGCAAAAGAAAACAATTCTCAAGTGGGCATGACGCCATGACCTAGCCAACACTAGCTAGCTGCGGCTATGCAACCCCTGGCTAGTCACTGCCCAGCCGATCTTGGTTATAAATTACAAAGTGTGGTTATGTGACTATATGTAGTTCCATCAAGCGATTGGCTCATGGCTGGCTAAGCAACTTGAGTTACAGATAGCGTTGCGAATGCAAGCACTCTCACGTAGGTATCTCGCCATGCCCTAGCCAGCTATGCGGCTGTGCACCCCTTGGCTAGTCACTGCCCAGCCGAGCTTGGTCACGAATGATAAAGTGTGGTTATGTGACTACGTGTAGTTCCATCGAGCGACAGGCCCATGGTTGGTTAAGCAACATGAGTTACAGATGACGTTGCGAATGAAAAAAATCCTCAAGTCGGTATCTCGCGATGACCTAGCCAACATTTCCCAACTGCGGCCGCACTAGCCAAAATAAATGATCGGACAAATACACTTGAAGGTTATGTGATTCTATGCGATTATCGCTCTCAATGCGACCGCAATTGAGTCATTAATTTGATAATGTTACTTACATTTGTTAATTCACCCATTTTTCAATAATCTGACATTGTGTAGTGTAACATATGTAGACGAGATAAACATTCAGAAATGAAACAAGTAGAACTGGCTCAGTGGACAACGTCAGAACTCATCACCCAGAGGTCCCGGGATCGAAACCACGTTACAGTGTAAGCGTTTGTTTGAGATAGGTTAAAATTGAACCATTAATATATTTACAGCGGAAATATAACCCTAATTAATAAGCAACGAAGAATATCATAAAAGGTTCCAATGATGTAAATAATGGGCAAAAAAATCATGAAAATATGTATATATATAGCCGCTTTGTTAACTTTGTTCCCAGTCGCTAGCTGAAAAAACTAGGTCATGGCCAGGTCAGAAATATAATCTAGCCATGGGATATTTCTTTATATCTAGTCACCATGTAATTTTTTGTATTCAATTCAGTTACAAGGCTGGGTAGTCAATAGCTAAGACGGCTAGTTAATGGCGATTCGAAACATCACTTTACTAGCTTGTGGCTAGGCGGTGATGAGTTACGTTTTCCACTCGGGCCGAAGGTATGTGCAAAATTTGAGCTCGATCGGACAATTAATTATCGAGATATCGTGGGCGCCAATTTGACAAACATAGTTCTGAGATAAACGCGTTGAAAGTTTTGATACCGGGAGCGCGCAGCTGCTTCCCGACCGCGCTACCTGAGCGCGCGGCTTGCTTATATCTTTTACTCTGCTAATTTTCGAAATATCAACAAACGGTTTTCACGAGCGTATTAAGAAAGGTCTAAGGAATAATAAAATGAGAAAAAAATCGATTTTGTCAAATTTCTAGACCAGACTACTACCTTAATTATTTCGATATCTCCCTTAAAAATGGTCGTAGGAAGATGTTTTTAAAAAATAATCTGCGTATTTTTCCTCGCACATTCGAAGATGCCTTAAAAATCCGAATTTCTCAGTGTATAACCCAAGAATTGATGTTTACCTGTAATTTTCACGGGAACGAGCGACAAATGATATAACATGGAAAGGTAAGCATATAATACGTTACCTTTATTTAATTTACAGTATTTCTTATTATAATAAAAATATAATAGTTGATTTTACAAAAAAATACTTTTTTTTCTGCGGGTACATAATCGCTTTCGTCGTCGCATACATTTGGTTCGATGATCGCAGAAGTAATATCCGCGGCATTGTCGATGTCATCGGCGGATCGCGAAAAATCTTCATCAATCTCATCGTCGCTCAAAAAGATGTCTTGTTCGACAATATTCGAGCAACTCAAGTTATTGCGTTTTTCGCACAGTATTGTACATTTCAATCCAACCCTTCGACAAGTACAGCTCGAAACGCAGTTGCTGGTGTCACAACTACATGCAATAATCTCTAATAAATTAAGTGGAATGGGGTGCCTTCCTACATGGGATGGGCACCAAATCATTACTCGTCTTTTCCCTTCCCCATTGCATGGGATCTTTGGAAATATCTCCTTGCGATTCGCATACTTGCAGGTATATTCGTGCGAAGTAAATGCTGGTTGCTCGCATCAGCGGTTGGAGGAAGATAGCTTAAATTAAACGTGCTTCGCAATGTTGACTTTGTAAAGCACATGTATCGAGAGTCATCAAAGGAAATTTTATGTTTTTCTCGAGCACCATATAAGGTTATGATGATGTTTTGACCGGCTGTCTGTATCGGACTTTTCAACTGCACGCGGATCATTAAACAGATTTGCTTTTCTCTGGAGAGAATTGCAATCGGTGTTTAAAAGCTTTATCAATTTGGTTTTGCCTTTCTTGTAAATGGAAGACGTAGTGTAACAACCAATGAAAGCGTGAATGAAGCAAATCAAGTGCTGTATTTCCGGACACTTAAAACTATTCGCAGAATACAATTTCGCCTCGGTACTTTGGCGGCTTGGCCTTCGGTCACAGTAACAGGTACAAAATCATGTGCGAATTAATTTTTTTTTTCGTATGGAAAAGTGACTCACTCATAAAATTTATTACACATCTATTTAGTATGGATATCAAGCTGTTAGAAAAAATATTTTTTTTTTCGATGTCCAAAATGGCCGACTACTCAAAACTTCTCGAAACAGCTTTTTTCCAATTGCCGTAACAAATAACTTCAATAATTTTCACGCGATTTACTTCAAATTTTAAAGTTATGTTCCTAATTGCATTTTGCAGAGAAGTACGTACGGAATTTCTGATTAATCGAAAACTTTTCATTTTATGGGCAGTTTATGAGCAGTTATAACGAAATTTTTCACTGAAAATTTATTTCTTTAGTTCAAATACCTACCACTTTTGAATAAAACAATATTTTTTGAATTCCGTACGTCTAGGTATTCTAATGTAGATTGACGAGAAATTTTGTTTTTTGTTCTAGGTAAAAAATTTTGGATGCCAAATGTCACGCCGCAGGCCGCCTAAAAAAAGATAACAAAAGAAAATATTAGTAGTCGGCCATTTTGTACATTGAAAAAAAAAATTCTAACAGCCTGATATTCATACTAAATAGATTACGAGTAAATCTACGTCTTCGCCTACAACGCGCACTGAATCGTATGTGTCGCAAATGGAGATGGCTGTGTGAATGATCAAAAAGTCTGCATCCTCGACAAATTGGTTAACGATAAAGCCCTCCTTTCGTAATTTTTGTGAGAGCACTTCGATGAGATGCAACTTATTTTTCTCATTCGACAAAAATTTTCCTGCGGTAACTGTGAAAATATATGGCAATATACCGCCACCATGTCGCCCGGTCGCACGAACGACGCCGTTCCCTATTTCGCGCACGCGCGATCGGCTTCGATCTTTTTGTGCATTGCGATAAACACTCCAACGGGTTTTTATCATATTGCATGTTACGCCCAAAGGCATTATGAATTCTCACGAACTTGAAAAACGCGAAAATGTTGATAACAACAATAATAAATTGAAGAAACGTAAAAATGACTATATTTCCCCTTGTAATGAAGATATCGAGTTACTTTTTTTTTGGAAATTGCGCGTTTCACAGAGACCTACGAGAATCTGAAAGAACATTCCAAGTAGCCTCAAAATTCAAGTATATAATTGAATTTGTTTATAAGCAAAAATGTTAAATCTTCGAAAAATAATCCTTTATATAAAAAAAAAACACTTTTTCATATTGAATCTTGAATGACTATCGCGTACATTTCTTTCCCATGTGGCCCTTCCGTATCACTTGCTAAAAGGAGGTGCCGGATTTACGTAAATCGGTAATTAACTATATGGGCTAGCTCAATAAAATTAAAAGATATCTTTTGAGGATAGATTCTTCTAGATGCTGATTTGAGTTTCAGGACACTAAGTTCATTAATAAACGAAGTACATGTAAACAATTTTTTTTTCCTTTACCGGCGATTTGCTATTAAACTAACAATCCCACATGATTTTTGTATAGGACATATTTACTATTTACAGACGAAAATGCTAGTTAAAAAATGTCAAAAAAATGGTAGGTCTGCACTGTTGATGAAATCTCGGAGATGGATCACCCGAAATAAAAAAATCAAACGGTTTTAGATTCAGTATCTTAATGGCTATTGCGCATCCTATCCGATTTTTTATATATGCAGAAATAACAAAATGGCGGACATTTTTCTAAAAAACAAAAAAAACGTTTTTTTTCACCGTTTTTGGCAAAAAAGTAAATATCAACATTTAAAAAAATCCTTGATATGCGCTATAGCTATAGTTGTAAAGAATATGCGGTTTAATTTTCATACGGATCGGTTCAGTAGTTTCAAAGATTTTATCAACAAGCCATCGAAAAACGTTGTTTCGAGAAAAACGCGTTTGAAGTTTGTTTGGGTTACACAAATACATAAAAAATTATTTGTATGTATTTCGAAAGTGTATTTATTAAGTGTAACAACTTTTACATCAATATCTATAATATAGGCCTATGAAAAAGTTCACGAAAATAGTTTTTTTTAGCGTCTAAAGTAAGGAGACCCCTTAATAAATAATTTTTTCGGCATTTTGTTGGAAAATCGCGACTAGTGATGTGCACGTTTTATGGATCAGAAAAGAAACCAAACATATTCTTCATCTGTATATGTGTATGGGGTTGGGTGCCAGATTCGACAAAAAAAATTACAAAATGTCGGCATGCTAAAATTTGGTTATAAATTTTTGCTACATTTTGACCATTCTACGAGTAGATATAAAGCAAAAATTATGTCGACTCAATTCTGCTACCAACGTTGAAAAGCAATCTACTGAAGGTGTATGCTGAAGCTCAATCGACCAATTGCATTTTTTCGTTTGCCCGAAATATAATCCGCCCAGCAGAAAACTTGGTAATACATTTTTTACCGTCCGGTCGTTTGACACATGTCCTTAACCGTACGTTGACATACTGAGTCGATTTGACCCCAACGAATATGAAATAAAGTGCTCACATTCTCAAAATTGAAAGTGTTCAATCATTTTTTACGACAATTAAATTTTTTACATGCCTAATTTCGATTATGCAGACATGTTAAGGAATGTTTAAAGTGTATCCCTGTTTTTTTTTAACGACAACCGATGGAGGGGCCCTTAATGGCCGTCGGATGAAGTACTATACTGACCCAGTGTGTGAAAATCGTGGCCAAATATAAATGTGTCAACGAAGGGTTAAAATGAATTTGTCTCGGATTCGTAATTTCAATGATTTTTATTTGATATTCCAATGTTTGGAAATAAAACAGCGAAAATTCGAGATTTATATTTCACGGAGCGTTGCTCGGTTTTCCAAGGATCAAATATCATCGGAAACACTAAAAATAATGTATTTTTGCAATATTCGTTTCCGCGTACGTGCAATTTTTTACACAACTTTCTAGCCACAACTTTACAAATCTTAATTATTGATAAGTCATTTTTTTCTCAATCTCAGAACGGCGATAAAGGAAATGAATGGTTGTCTTTTAATGTCTCAGCAGAGTCTTCTTTCCACCGGCACGCTGAACTTTTGGCCCTCGGAATTTTGACGACTCGGTTCGATGAATTTTGTACGTTAATCTTTCCATTTGAAATATCAGAAGAGCCGCCGCAGTGCCTGTCATCATCAGAATGAGAGCTGGTGCGATCTCAAAAAATGATATGCTCTGCAAAGACCTGGCGAGTGGCGAACAATACGGTATCTTCGGCTTCCAGCGTTTTACAGCACGGCTTTGTAATCCTACATTTCTGGTCTTTAGAAGTCTATACGTGAAATAAAAATAAAGTCATCAGTTCGAATGTATATCCCGTAGAATTATTTTTCATCATTAGAATTGTTCGTGATTAGAATACTGTATGCTTATTAACTATGTACGTCGTATATGTACTATTAATTGAGGGATCATCAAAGTGTAACATTTTTTTAACCGATTTTTTGCATTATCCGCTAGTATAGACAGTTATAAACATGCTGTTCAATTTTTGGGGCGAAATTCGAATTATTCCGGTTGTTAAAGGCGGTTGTGAGCCGATTGTTAGAGCCTCAGAAAAAGGGATTTGACCTGCTGCGTGAGACCTGGCGCGGGCAGACGCGTTTTTCACGACATGTCGTTTTTCAAAAAGGTGTAATCTCTCAAATTTTGACACAATATTCTTCACGCCATTATTTATCTTGCTATGGAAGCTTTTTTTAATCTTCATATTTTCATTTGACGAAAAACTGTCGAATAAGTACGCTTAATTTGATACGTTTTTTTTTTCAAAACGCCGCTATTTTGTCAATTTTGGTTTTTCAAAAACCTCCATAGCAAGATAGCGGCTTTCATACTGATTAATAATCTTCATACAAATTTTGTTTCAGATAATATTTACGGCCACAGCCGTGTACACCGTACACTCCTTTTGTTCGAATACTATTTCAACGGTTAAAAAAATAGAAATAAACGTTTTAAAATTTATTTTCTGTCCTTCATGAATGCTTTGGTTTGACATAAACAAATCTGACTGATTAGGGGGCGTACGCAAATTACGTAACGCAATTTGGAAGCGGGTTTCCGGCCAGGCGTTACGGTCTACGTTTGTACGTTGGGGGGGGGGGGCGAGGTTTGCGTTACGTCACGATTTTAGAACTGCCAGAAATAGCGAAGTTGCTGCATGTTCAAGTTTTGACTTAAAAACTCGCGCGCAATTTTTCCGCGGAAAGTTGACAGCTTTCCATACGAAATTTCAGTTAAGGGGGGAAAGTCACTGTGAAAGAACTTGCACAGTAGCTTTCCCTCTCTTCACCTTTCCCCAAGCAAAGTTTGAAGAAAACAAATTTTTGTTTTTTATAATTCTTGAAAGTACATATATTCATAAATATGTTGGAAAAATGTTTAGTCACAAGTCCGAAAATTGACGGAGTAGTCACTTTAGTGAGAACAGGTCGCGCGACCGGTTAGTGTCCTGAGTCCCTACAGATGTAGCATCGTTCACTACACTGAGAAAAAAAAACCAATAGAATCAAAAAAATATATGGTTTGATCCAAATAAATGTCTGAACGCGGAGTGCCACCGATATATGAGATTGTTACGATACTATAAAATATTGGAAAATGTGATTGATTTAAATAACATATTATTCTATTTGGTAATCTCTTTTGTACTCTGAATATCTACATTATCCTTCAAATTAAATAATATTGTATTGATATCATTCTATATACAATCCGCAGATGTATGGATGAAATAATTAAGCGGTTGGTACAACATTTTTTATTTCGTACAAAAATATAACCAATAAAATGAATTATTTCTTTACTACATCGAAACGGATATGCCATGAGACGTAACATTTTCATACTCCGTACAATATCAAAAGTGCAATATCATGCAACTAGTATGAGGTAGAGACAAGTGACATGATTGAAATATCAACAATGTGGATCCGAAATAATGGTATTTTTTTGCCACAAAGTACAGGTGTCATCTGTAGCAACGCATTTAGTCTCTGGTAGAAAAAAATATAATATTGGATGAAATAAATGTTCATTGCAATAAAAAAAATATATATGCGAATTCGATAAGTCATGTTTTTAATATGATTCTAATTGCACTTGCAAACATTTATTGCTTGTTGGTTCAAATAAATGTACACTCACGAGAATTGCTGAAAATATTTGTACAATCTCATGCAGTTTTTTGGAATAGGATAGAACTGTCACAATGAAGTGTTTAATCGAATTCGTTTTATTAGAAAAATTGAAAGTTTTTCAATTTTTTTCCAATCTTAAATAAAAAGTGGGCATTAGAATGATCATCCACGATATTAGTGGAGAGAATATCAGATATCCAATGGAATATCCATGGAGAGAATATCAGATATTCAACTGATGAGAACAGAAGCTACACTTTGATCTTAGCCACAGGCCAAGAAGCGATACTCGTTAGAGTTTCTCCGCCGTTTAAGTAGATTTTCGGTTCGCGCTACGCTTACGAGAAATGAGCGCGCGTGCGGCTTCTAGCGGTTACTTCGAAAACTACGGGTTTTTCTCACACCTACTACAATTTCGGTGGCGCTCGGCCATGGTTTGGTTGAATTTTTTCAACCAAATGTGCAAGAATCAAATTTTATTTTCGCATAATTTTTTAACCAATTCAGACATTTGCTTAATATTTTTCAATCAAAATAAAATATTAATATTTCAATGAATCATGTACTTGAAAATCGATATCGGATATGGTGAAAAAAAATAACATATTTACTGAATAGAAATTTTATCTGAATCAAACGAGCGGAATTCAATTTTTCTTGTGTACTCGAATAAAAAATATTTACGATTTAAAACGCTTTTTTTTGTTTGTTGCAGAAGTTTTTTAGATACTCTTAATAATATATTGTTCTTGGCTAACAATATATCTTTTGAATGAAAAAAAAAACTTTTTATTTGATCATGTGATTAAAGTCGATAGCGTTTTGTTTGGACTAATAAATCCGATTATTTACACCAACAATTTTACAATTGAATCAACGAAATTTCATTCAATAACACCAATGATATTGGTGGTATCAATATTCTAGAAAAAACATAACATTATATCAAGATAAACGGAACGAAAACTTTGAACGCGTTTTTCTCGAAACTCCTTTTTTCGACCTTGCCCCAGCGAATACTCAAAAACTTATCAACCGATTTTTATGTTTTTTTAATCGCAGCGTCTGATGTTGTACGGAGCCGATTGAATTTTTTTTTTGATAATTACTAGTTTTAAATACTGCTTAAATACAAAAAAAGGCCTTGAAAATAGAAAAAATGTCCAAACCGTCGGCATTTTGTCGAAAAAGACCAAAATTTAAAAAAACGGCTACGCATCACGATAGCTACATTTGTATAGATATCGATAAATTTTTGATTTTTTATTTACGGATAACCTTTCATAAAGATATCGATGGGACAATGGAGAGAATTTTTTTCGACGTTAAATCAAGTCATACATCTCGGTTAAGGGGCCAGACCACTTTGAAAATTTCAAAAAATCGATTTTTTTCACTTTTTTCGAAAGTACATATATTCAGAAATATTGTGTCAAGATTTTATGAAAATCCGAGCTCTCTAAGTATTTTTTTTTACCTGAACGTCAGGAGCTCATTTCGTCTACCTGAGCGTATACGCGCTCGGCCGACCCATCGTGTGAACTTCAACGCGTTTTTCTCGAAACAACGTTTTCAAAATCTAGCTCCATCGTAACCCTTAAACTAATAAACCGATTCTCTTGAAATTTGAACCACATATTGTAAACATGATTCGCAATAAGATGACCCTCGATGGTTCAAAATTTTTTATTTTTACTCTTTTTTTCGCGAAAAACGCTTTTTTTTTTACTTTTTTTCGTTTTTCATCTGCCATTTTTTTATATTTTTTGCTAAAAATTTATATCCGAGGATCATTTTGTAGCTGGTGTCATACTGAATCTAATGGACTTTGATTTTTTGTTTCGGACAAGCCGTTGCCGAGTTGTGATGGAGCCACCTAGCCCACCCATTTTTGAGGCGTTACGTTAAACTATAGTTTTTGTACTTAAAAAGGAATAAAAAAGAATAGAATTTTTTTTAAATGTATTTCAAGACTTTATTTATCAAGCTCAACATTTTTTATATACATATATTTTATAAAATCCTCAAAAAAACTGTGATAATCCCTCAACTGACAGTTGCGAACGCATGATCGGTATATGGCTTCGAGAATCTGTGCCAAATAGCGTTGACCAAGGCCAATGTTTGTTTTGATGACCGTTGCACCGGGCACTGACTTCTGATCAGGGGGCAGCACTTTACTGACATGAGTATCACAACTGAAACTCAGTAAAGTATAACCGCCGGTATCGTTAGGGGCCGTCCATAAATTACGTCATTTTAAAATAGGGGGGGGGGGGGTCTAGGCATTGGATGACGGTAACGATAATTACATTATGACCATAGAAAGGATAGGATGATTTCGGGGGGGGGGGGGGGGGTAAAAATCAGCAAAAATCGATGACGTAATATATGGACGGCCCCTTATCAGTTTCCCAGCGCCCTGGTGCGAATGCGATACAGTGGTGCATTAGGAAAGAGTGGCGGTGGACAACACTCTGTAGGATATCTAGGCAACTAAAAATAGTGCAGTAATTAAGAGCTTCCGCCTACGTAATTTTTTTTTGAAACCATCCCTCTTCGTCTTTCGACGGATTCTCAAAATAAATCATTTCAAAAATATTCTCTGAAAATGTCACGTCGATCCATTCAAAATTGAGGGGCTTATGGGCATGTATAGGAAAGGTTCCACGAACCGGCGAACTTTAAAAGCATTTTTCTCAAAATTACTGTTTCAAAATCGGTGACCACGATATCTCAAAAATCACTGCACCGATCAACTTCAAATTTTACAAGCTTCTTTCACATATCAAGAAGCAGTGTTTGGACGAAAGAATTTCTTTTTTTATGCATAGTTTTTTTTATCAACGAAAATAGGGCGGTTTTTTCACCGGAAATCCATACTTTCGCTTAGGACCGTGGCCATTTTTCAAAAAATGAATATTTTATTAAATCCTCCGTCCGTCCTTTATTAATTCTTTGCATTAAATTCGTTTGATTTTTTTATTTCGGATTATTTGTGCCTTGTGGCTCCACAAAAAAATCGCGAAAATTCCTTGTTTCGGCCACAACTTAGATGTAACTCGCTAATGTGAGGCGAAAGTGGAAGGAATGAGATTGTAAAATTCGAACGACAGCCGTATGGCCCGGGAATGAAAAAAAAAAAAAAATAGGAACTCGGAAAAATCATATTGATATATAATAACATCGCGTGTGCCGATGTACAATAAGGATTTACCCTATCTTGGTCATCTCAGTAAACGGGCTGTCGGTCCTCTCGTAAAAGCTTAGCACTCTTGGCGTTATTACGTGAATTTCCGTCATTTCGCAAATAGCTTTGTCGTCCCAGTGCGTATCAACGTACGGATAAGCGACCTCGGCCGAGGTATGATACGCGTATTGCCCCATCGCTACTTTCCTCAAGCCCTCTTCCAACTTTTCGTACCTGGACAAAGGCAATTTCTTCCATACTTTCTCGTTGAAGTAACGGACTTCCCACTCGACGAGGCTTCGAGACTGCACGATAATAAAAAATAGCAGAAATTAGTATGTCAAAAATTGTGGAAACTGTGACATACAGAATCGTAGTATGAAAATATGAAGGTGTTACGGTATACGAGACGTGTTGATTTACATTTAAATTGTCATCGATGTTGAAGAAGGGTTCCGAGCCTATCTTAATCTCACTCTTGGCAAGTGAATAGAGGGAATCGTTCATTTTGTCAGGTGGCTCACTAAGGCGTGCAGAAACAACACTCGCTCCGTAATAATTGAAGAGCAAGACCGCAAAAGAAAGAAGAAAGAACAGAGCTATCCGACCGGCGAGTCTATTAGGGACGAAGACTAAACCTGAAAGCATTTAAAATGAAAATCCATTCATTTGTCTCGTCGAAAACGAGTATTTATGGTGCTTATTTGGTTTAGAGGTAAGAATATTTTTCAAACAGAAAAAACAACATTTCTGTACTTCTGCAATGTTTTGATGGCATATAAATCATCGGAACAGAAAACAACAACAATCATGATCGTAGTAGTTGCATGCAATGCATGTTGCAGTTAAAAACCCGTTTTTAAGGGGCTACATCTGGCCAAAAATGGCCAAATTCCGAACATTTGTTCTGGAAAACGATTCATGAAAAAGAAACGCATTTTTTAAACACAAAGGTACACATATATCGAGCCTTTAGAAAAAGAAATCACCAAAAAACACAGAAAAACAACAAAACTATGGCCCCCCTCACATGGTCACTCTCCAGATTAAACGGTCCATCCGAAATCGAAAAACCAAACGGTTTATTCAAGTTAACAATAAATACGAGCCGTTGACGATCGTCAATTTTTTAAATATTTTCTTTCAACAGCATGGCGACGATTTGAAACTCGAGCATACAAAATCTATGAAAAAGATCGTCATTTTTATGTAACTATTAAAAAATGAAGATGTACTTTTAAAACGTTAGATCTATGAAAAAGGTCGTCATTTTTACGCAACTCTTAAAAAATGAAGATCTACTTTTAAAAAGTGAGGTCTTCAAAAATGGAAACAATTCATCAAGTAGTTCTCTAGATATCATGTCCACCGACTTTGAAAATAGTGTTGTGAGAAAACGCCTTTAAAGTTTGAAGTATCGTGCTGCTACCGGTCGCCGGGCGGACTGTTGGGAGCTGTAGCTCGTTCAGTTGTTGTTCAATGAAATTTTCAGGAAATATAGCTAAAAGATGATACTATCAGATAAAAATATTTTTGGAAAATGCGATTTTTTTACCCACCGTTTAGTTTTGAGATTTCAGATAGACCGTTTAAGCTGGAGAGTGGTCGCTGCCAAAAGTCGCAATAAGAATTTCATCATCTGCCGGCGGCCATGTTTTTGTTGTTTTTCTGTATTTTTGGTGATTTTTTTAAAAGCTCTCAATATATGTACCTATGGGTTAAAAAAATGCGTTGCTTTTTTACCAACCGTTTTTAAAAAATCTGAATTTCACCATTTTTCTTGGGCCACTAGGTATACATTGCCCCTTAAAACTGTTTCTGAATAGGATCAAAGATTGAGGTTGGGCTGGGTTGTTTGGTTGGATTTGTTCTAAAAACTAGTTCTAACGAAACGAATACGTTTAAACTGTTTCTGAATGAGGTTAAAGTTCGAGTGTGGTTGGGATTTCAAACATAAATTCTAGTTTTTCCTAGGAAAAACTAGTTGTAACGAAGTCGTCCAGTCAGAATTAGTTTTTATTAGGTAAAACGAGTTTAAAATGAAAACAGATTTTCACTAAAACATATACTATTTATTTTCGTGAAGATACTAGGAGCTCGGTAAAATCGTCCCCAGTAGCGCGATTCTGTAACTCGTTATAGCTCGGTAGCGACAGTTTTCGTTATCGTTAGCTAACGACAGTCAATGAGAGTCTCCCTTTCTTCTGTGATCGTGCATGCGATTGGCTGTTACTATTTATCGACAACGAAAACTGTTGCTACCGAGTTATAATGAATTACAGAATTGCGCTACTGCTCAGTAGTCGGCAGGCAAACCCCGTGTGCGGCTAAGTGGTTACCCATTCAAGAATTGGCCCAGGCCAACGCTGCTTCATAGGGGAAATTGTAGCAGCCGTGCACTGACCGCGTATACATTACTGCCAGTAACATTTTTATATATTTTCGACATTGCAATTCATGAATTTTAGGATTGCAGCTGAAGTTTTGTTTTTTTTTAGATCAAAATTACCTTGTTGGCACAAAACGCCTACCATAGCGAAAATTGCATGGCCAAATTCGGCAATCCAGCCTTCTCCGTACTCGGTCATTTGGATCGTACTGATAATGGCAACGGAGAGCATTGCCGCAAGACCAATCGCGTACCACGAATCAATGGCAAGAGGAGTCCAGAGTTCGGTCCATTTCAGCTTTTCGAAATTCGATCTCAATAGAAAAAACGTTCTGTAATAAAAGATTTTTGCTTTTTGATGGTTTTTAAAATCGAAGTATTTGATAGAAGTATTCAATGTTGTTCTTTTTACAAACATTAACTATTTTTTCCACGTGTATGAATGCAGAAAAACGTGTGGTTCGTAATTTTGTGATGATTTTAGATCGTTTAGAAACAATTTAAACACCGTGCCTTCTGTTTGTGGGCACTAATAGATATTGTGAGGACAAACAAATGCGGATTTGATACGCAGCTTTTTTGCTTTCTCATACAGGAAGCTTTGCTCAGATCTTGTAAAATCTCTTTGAGAGTTCAATGTTAATTGTTCGGAAAGTTTTAAAACTGCGTAAAACATGACATTTTGGAAGATATTAAAAAAAATTCGTGACTGTGAGGATTTTTTGGTTCACGCTCTAATTTCAACCACTTTTGAGACATCCTAATATCGTTGTCGGTTGGTACGGATTGAACTTTGCAAAAACCAAGGAAAACGATGAAATTTCATAAACGATTGAAATTTCCAAATAAAAATAATCCAGTGAACGTTTCTCATTTAAATTTTGAGATATAGGATGATTATTCGTTTCCATATATAATATAGTATTATTGGGAGGGATTCTAAAGAAAATGGTGTCGATAGTAACATTATAGACATTGCGTCCTCATTGTGCTTCATATTGTTAGCAAAGCTTGCTCTATGAGGAAGCCATAATTGAAAAGAAGACTTGTTTAATAGATAGACACCTGTACGGGTATCCAGGCATCGATAAATGTCCGTAGCTTGCATATCTGACGTTTGCCGAGCACGCACTAGCAGCGAGGTCAATTGTCGCCTTGGACAATTGCACCATTAATCCTCTCTCGGTTCCATTATCCATTGCAGCCCATTCGTCATATAGATATATGTCAATCCTGTCAATGCGATAAATGGACGATAATTCCAGCACTATGCTTCGAGCTCACGGGAGGATAATCATATAGAGTTTCAACACGCCGGGTGCAATATTATCGCAATATTTTAATTTGCCTGACAGCAGAAAAACACAAATAAAAAATGCTCATGTGTTCATATCATATAAACGTTATATGTGAGTTATATATATATATATACATACTGCACTAGACAAATTACGTTGAAAGGATGCCAGCAATATGCAATGCTCTTCATGTTGAGCTCATTAGCGTAGCCAGGAATGAGCGCGGGTGGACACCCCCCCCCCCCAGAATTCCCGGCGGCCTCGCAGATAAAATCGATCCAAAATAATGAAATTGAAATAATCAATTTTTTTTTCACCCAAGCAAGCATAAAGAAATAATAAAAAAAAACTTTAACCCTTCGTCGTAATTTCGTAAAGTATATAAAAAGTAGCTATTTCATAACGTAAATCAAATAGATATTCAAATTTCACAATTACGATCATTGTCGGCAAAAGAAATACATTCGATTTACTGGCCAATACAGAACCAGAAGAGTACTGAAAAACTAAAATGTACTAATACCAAGTAATAGATAATTGATAGGTCAGTTTTAGAAGCTGAAACGATGGTCATGAAAAACATACTTTCATTAAAAAATTATGAAATTAAAGCTGAAAATTTAAGAAAGCATATTAAAGGATCATCACAGAGTAAAACTTTCAAAAACCGATTGTTTTTGCATTATTCGATAGTACAGACGGTTATAAACGTGCTGTTCAATTTTTCGGACGAAATTCGAAGTATTCCGGTTGCTACAGCCTTTCTCAGAAAAAGGAATTCGACCAGCTGCGTGAGACCCGGCACGGACTGACGCGTTTTTCTCAAAATGTCGTTTTTCAAAACGGCGGACACTCTCAAAGGAAGAGTTTTCAAGCTTTCCGTCTCGTATTTTGACCCAACATTCTTCACGCTAATTTTCTTTTTTGCTATGGGAGCTTTTTTTGAAATCTTCATATTTTTTTAATGAAAAACTGTCGACAAAATTCAATACTTTTTTTTAACCACCGCCATTTTGTCAATTTTGATTTTAAAAAACCTCCATAGCCAGATAGCGGCTTTCATACTGATTAATAATCCTTTTACAAATTTGTGTCAAATAATATTTACGACGACAACCGGGTACACCGTGAGGACTTCTTTTTTCGAAGACAATTTCAAGCGTTAAAAAAATGTAAAGAAAAATAAAATATAATGTTTAAAAATGTATTTTCAGTTCTTCATGAGTTCTTTGATTTGATAACAAAATCAGACTGATTAGCGTATTTTAACTTGCGAAAAAAAATCGCGAAAACCAGCTATTTTTCGACCTGTTACACTGTGATGATCCCTTAAAAAGGAGTACCGCCCTAACTTATATAAACTTTTCCAAGCAGCAGTAGTACTCCCAGTGAGCGCTGCCGGCTGTGAGAGGAGTTTTTCTGCCATAAGGCGAATAAAAACGTGATTTAGAAGCACAATGTTTTAGGAACGATTCTCTTATACGACACTTCTGAAGTAAAAAAGTGGTGGGCCGATTTGCAGAAAAAAAATTGAAAGCTAGGACTTATTTAATTAAGTACTTACCGGAAGTAAAGTTTAAAGACTGGTATCTGGATTAAAGAATGATGCAAAAATGTTTATAATTTTTTAAGGTATAACAAGAGTTTGATATTGATGTTAACATGAACGTGTGATTGAAACTTCATATTTTATGTGTGTTGCGTGATTATCGACTTTTATTCAATTGTTATTTGAAAAAAAGATGACTGAACAAAACCACTTTTATCCCCCCCCCCCCCCCCAGAAAAAAGCTGGCTACGCCAATGGCTGAGGTGCGAAATACGTCGATTTTTTGGTACGCGACTACGTTGTAATACAATACAAGTCTAACGAGAGAGTGCATTTCAAGCGGCACTCTGGTGTTATTTCGTCTTTACTACACACTACGACAAAACTTTTGGAATTCACTACGGAAGTCTTCACAACCCAATCAAACTCAGCAATCGTAAATGTTACAGCATAGCATCACAGTATTTCAATAATGCCAGGACGCAATAGTGTCTTGCAATAGGGCTAGAATGTTCGTATAACGGCAGCACCGACTAATGCCAAGTTGATGTCAATAGTGCGTGGTCAAAGGTGGGCGACGTTAATCCAAAGATTAACTTCGTTAATCCTTATTACGCTACTCAAAAAGTTAACTCCGTTCATCGTTAAAGCGTTAGTTTGTTGAATATTTAACGCAAGTTAAAGTTATCCGTCAAAGTTAACAATCTATATGTAATAATTGTATGTAATTCTTATTATGATGTTTCACCTAACACTTATTTTAAGAGTTAACCAGTCACATAAGGATATTATAGTCAGATTACAGCATGGGTACATAGTACTACAGTATGTGGATATAGAGTATAATATAGTCTAGTAGAGTAAGCTAGGTGAGGAAGGTAAATAAAATACTAAGTAGAGAGGGTAAAGAGGAGGCGGGATTTGACCGCACCAGACACATTTAGGTTCGAAAGTGTGTCGTTCTCTCGTTGAACGCAGTATAGGGTTCCTGCTTACACGCACGCTATGCATAGCTACTCATCTCACTCGTACTTGCGCCGCGCACTTCCCTTATTCGCCGCCAGCCACATGGCTGTGGCGCGCATCACGAAGACCAAGTAACGGACTTCAATTAACGGAAGTTAAATTTGAAGGCAATTAAATTTAACGGACGCTAATAAGACAGTGAATAATTTGTGAATTCAACTTAAAATTTAAATCAGTAAGCAACATGTTAACTTCATTAATTAACGATCAACGTTTTTCTGCTTAGCTTTGTGCGTGGTATTTGACCGCGTTTTTGTGTCGCTAAGAAATGATGGCCATAGCGATGCAGAAATATGTGCTTGGTATATCACAGCGTGCGCACCGCGTGGCTTATCGTTTGCTTAATTCTAGTGCTTACTCCCTCGACCATGACAATGTTTCGTTATCTGGGCGAATCACGTACAGACAAATATTACCAAACATTATTTACGTGAAGTTATAAAGATCTGCCAGGTGTTGGACAATCGTAAAACCGTATTTACTGATAGGATCTTCACTTTTTTTGGTATAATCCTGAAGATAGTCCTCGATTGATACTCCAGGCTGCTGATATTTGACCTACTCGAAAGAATTTTGCTGTGTGAATTATTTTCTTCATGCATCCGTTGTCCATAAAAGTCAACGAAAGTTTTGCAATTAATTTACGACATTTTGGGCAGGGATAGAATTTACCTAGCTATCAGTTTTTCGATATTACTTTTCAGAACCGGTACGTTTTTAATGGACTTAAAGCAATTGTTTTCGCCTGAGGCGGCGAATGAGGTTAATTTTTTTTCTGGACAAATTAGCAAATAATTCGCATGAAAAAATTGATCACTCACGACAACGCCCACTTTCAGTTTCATTCCGTGCAAATTCGATCTTCTATTAAATTTATCCTGCGTGAGGGTGATATCAAAGCCAATCTTCGGGTTCCAGGAACCCATTTTTGTGATGTTCAAAGTACCTCCGGCTGTTTTGCACGGATTGTAAAGGTCGTAAAGCACGTAATCCTTATTTACTGTTTCGACGGCGAGAACGAGATCGGTGAGGAGACTGTACGAGCTGTCGTTCAAAAATTGCTTCGCTACGTCAAAATCCGAGGCGATGATAAGCCAGACGTGAATCGCCTCGTACAGACGATGTTTCGTTGCCTGAAGATGCGAATTTTTTATTTCTAGAATATTTTTCGTATTTATGCATGTTTTGACTACAAAACATGCATAAATACGAATAATATTGCCAGTGCACAAGTGTGGCCATCTTTCTCGCTGCTAGTGCACATTACTAAATGTGCGCTAGCAGCGAGAAACATGGACACACTTTTCGCAGTTTTTCAACCAGAATCAATGGGAAACCAAATTTCTAGAAAATATATAATTTCATATATGAATCTATTCATTTTATTTTCAATCAATATTTTTTCTCTGTAGATAATTTATTTCAAACACTATAGTTCTCGGGTTACACATTATTATAAAAATAAAATGGCCTTGCAGAAAAAGAATATGAAACCAAATTCAACTAACAAGGAACATCCCTCAGGTGTCGTCGTTCAATTTGGTTGAAACTTATAAATGTTATGAAGCATTGAAAACTGAGCGACACGTATTTTTATTTAGTGGCGGAAAAACAGTTCTAAGGCGTGAAACGGCTCCTTTCGAAGAAAGGCATGTCAACGGATAATATTGCAGTTTTACCCACAAGCAGTCGACCGATCGCAATGAAACAAAAACGAAAATTCTTCTAATCCGAAGCGATGAAGTATCCACTACAGAGTTATCGCAAAAAAGGAAATTAAGGGGTGAACCACCCCTATATTTGCCTTTTTCAGCCCACACGTCGAGGGGTTGCATGGAAATTAACAAAATGGGGATCATTTTAAAGAGGTGACAAAATTAAAGTTGACGTGTTTTTGCACATTCGCCGGACAGCAAGCTTAAAGAAGCAAACCTTACATGGATTTAATCATCGTGGTCGTGTTTTCTGTATTTAAAATGTCCCTGCTGATCGAAAATACTCCTTAAGGGGCTATGTCATCAGTGTGACACTTTCAAAAAATCGATTTTTTTGCCTTCTTCGACAGTTTATACTTTCAAGAATATCCTGTAACAATTTCAAGGTTGTATCTCTAATAATTTTATTTTGCAAAAATCGATAGTTAAGTCTTTAAACGCGTTTTCCTCGACATGAGATTTTTCAAATTTGTTAACATAACTCAAAGAGCAATTATCCGATTAACTTGAAATTTGAACTGAGGACTCTTGAATATATTTTCTCTACAATGACGTAGGATATTTTTGATTAGATGAAAATTGACGATTTGGCATTGAAAAAAACGACCATTTTATAGGCAAGAAAACAGACTTTTTTTTATAACTACGCCATTTTGTTAGATTTTAATATTTTTCGAAAATCCTACGTTGTATTGTACAGGAAATACCTTCCAGTTTGACATTTTTTCCTTTTTCGGTTTCAGCTACTCAATCGGCCAGAATCATGTCAGCAGTGGAGGAACTTTTTTTGGCGTCTCCGATGGCAGCGCATAAGGCTTGCATCTCAATATTTTTTTATGAAAAAATGATGTAATATAGGTCAAATATAGCCAAATATATTCTTCATTTTCCGAAACATTTGATTGAGTACTTTTCTTCAAAAAAATTCCCGAAAATCACCCAAATTTTCAGCGTTCACACTGGTATAGCCTCTTAAACCTATAATTTACTGTTTTTTCATGTTCCAAATTTATTACACTTCTGTTAAGGGGAGGGTAGGGGTTTCAGCGTGACAAACAACTCTTTTTTGCGAATTTTTTTCATTTATATGGATAGAGTGAATTTATTGAAACCTTTTGTACATTGTTAAGTGTCATTTCAAGAACATTCCGTGAAATTTGTACGCGAAAATATTCACAAACAAGCCGGTGACAACGCTTTTCCAAGAACGCCTTTGGAAAAAACACGATTTGCGGTGTTCACTGTATCTCAGCTAGAAATGATCTGAAATCAAGTACCATTGAAATTTAGTCAAAGTATCATCAAATCGTCCCTCCACCGGTCTTTAATAGTTTTTTTTTTTCATTTCTAAATTTTTGGTGGTCATGTAATGTGTCACGAAAAATTCCGCCATTTTGTAAAAAAATGTAAAAAATCTCAAACTAACCGTTGGGGGGAGGTATTTTATATGTAGAAAGCGTATACCAAGTTTGAAATAACTCGGTCATGTAGTTTTCAAATGGCAGTGAACACGGACTTTGAAAAAGTGGTTTCGAGAAAAACGCGTTTGAAGTTTTCGAAGCTAAAAAGTGATTTTTTTTCAACTTAGACTGAATCATCGATCCCAGCTCCATAGAGTAGACTACCTGCAGCAGCTTCGATGTCTTGAGCCTCTTTTTTTCAAGTCTTTGCCTCATCCTGGCTTCTTTGCTCTGATTCTCAGCTTGTATGTCGGCCCAACGCTGATGTTCATATCCGACAGAAAGGTGAGAAAAGCACCAGCATCTTCATTGAAAGTGCATGCAGCCACGTAGGATGTAAATTCAACGATTTGTTTGCTGCCAGGTAATTTTTTTGGTGCAATCCTCCAAATTAACTGGTTCAGACTTTCGTTGGCATTTTGGGTAAAACCTCCAAGACACCTTTCAAGAAGTTCATCCTTGCTCAGATCTTCGTACATCGGTTTGATTACTTGTAAGACATCTTCTGGAAGTGGAGTGTAATTGTGTTTAAAATTATCCACTCCTGTTGTGGCCAGAGCTTTTTGATGAGGACACCACGAGTCCTCGCTGCCCAGGCACTTATCGTCTGTCGACTGCTGGTGGTAGTATCGACTCAAATTATCGATGACTTTTCCGGTGAGTTTTCCTTTGCCGCCGATTACTTAACTTCGCCGTTTTTTACCTGAATTTTTTCCTGTTTTCACGATTTTATCTTCAACACTATTTTTTACCAGATCACGTAGACGTTTTCCCATTCTCTTTTGCACGTGACCTAAACATTATTTTTTATTTATAGTGAAATCTTCATCGTAAGGTTTCGCTTTCACTAAATTGCCATAAGTTTTGCTATCGCCGTCTTCGACATAGTTGCTGATCTTTGCTCCATACTTTTCCTCTGAGCGGCGGAACATCTCGATTACTGCGCCTACTTCCATGTTACCTGATGGTCCGGTGTGATTGGCTTGACATTCATTATTATCAACGTGTTCTTCGTGCCACTCTTCAAATTCAGTTGTATTCAATTTTTTTTCCACAATTTGCAAGACTGACAATACAAACTACTCACGAAAGTATCAATAACTTGTCCAGTCCAATAACCAATCAATGAAGTGGCGCCAAACAAGGAGCTAAAGCCTTGCTTCTACCACGTGCCGTCGCCAGAAACGGTCAAGGTATCAAACTCCGAATTTGCCCTTCTTTTCTCTTTTTTTCGTCTGCGGCGGAAAGGAGAAATTTTTCAGCAGTCGTTCCGACGTAGGAGCAAATCGATTTCATAATATCCAAATAAGACGATGTGGCCAAAAAATTACTTGCAATGTCCATTAGACCGCAAAACTTATAGCAGCCTGCTAAACCCAAACCTAATGTACGCATTACGAAAAAAAATCGAGTGTTGATTTCGTAGCGATGACCAGTTGTCTCACTCGACGGTATATAGCGTAGATCACAATTGGCACATTTTACCTGGATTTGAAAGCCAAGACCTTCTTTTTTACAACTTTTGAACGCAACTGAACCATCACACTGAGCACATTTCACCAAACTTGAAATTGTTGAGAAAACAGGCGGAAAATCGACGATTTTATAATGATTTACAACGTCTTCTGGCACGCTAGCACTGGTATTCAACTTTATCTTTTCCGATTATGCATTCTTAGTATTAGCTTCATCCTTTTTTTTTACATGGATTAGGCCTTCTTTTTCTATCTGCACAAATACTTTCTTGTATCTGTTCGTTCACCTCTTGAAACTTTAGACAATCTCGGCGTTTTTAATCAGAAAATTTCTTGACGAAATTATAAAATTACTGAGAACAAGCGCTCGACCGAACATACAACAACTAACTGACGCCCGTTTCTCTTTTGAAAATATTATACACCTATAATATATGTATACGGCTATTGTTACCTCTCTTTACTCAATAAAGCCTTTTCGAAACAGAATAATGGGAAGGACGATCGCCAAGTGAATAAACTGCATACCTGCTCGTCAGTTGCGCGCTGCCTTTCCGACCGCCCGCAGCTGTCGGAGCTACATTGTTAGAGGAGCGGGACTAAATAGTCAATAACTTCGAGAGTTTTGCTCTAATTGACTTGAAATTTTGGGATTATATTCTTGAAATGTTTAACTATAAGAAAAGATTTTTAAAAATTGATTTTCCAAAAGTGCATACCCCTACCCTCCCCTTAAGGGTAAACTACTCCCTCAAAATTCTATTTCATGCGCGGCATCACCAAATTTTCAACTCATTTAATCGAAACTGCTATAACGCCATCGGTAATATGAATGTTATGTTCGAGTATACATGTATGTTTGGATTGAACTTCAAGAGAGCTGTGCAGTAAAAATAAATAACAAGTTATAATAGAAGTGTATGTTTATTTCTGTATAAAGGCTTCCAAATCGGAGTCGAAAGCGTCTCGTCTCGAATATATGAGCCTTATGAGTAAGGGGTAGCTACCCCCACCCCTCTCCCCCCACTACACACCTCTCCTGAAGTTCAATTCAAATATACATGTATACTCAAACATAAAATTCATGTTACCGATGGAATTATAGCAGTTTCCATGAAATGGGTTGAAAATTTGTTGAAACCGCGAATGAAATGGAATTTCGAAGGGGTAGTTTACCCTTAAGAGAAGTGTAATAAATTAAAAATATGAGAAAACATTATATTGTAGGTTTAAGGAGTATTTTTAATGAGCGGGGATATTTTAAATACAGAAAATACGACCGCAATGATTAAATTCATGTAAGGGGTGGTTTACCCCCTTAAGCTTGCTGTCCGGCGAATGCGCAAAAACACGTCAACTTAAATTTTGTCTCCTCTTTGAAAATATCCCCATTTTGTTCATTTATATGCAACCCCTCGACGTGTGGGGTTAAAAAAGACAAATATAGGGGTGGTTCAACCCTTAACTTTTTTTTTGCGATAACTCTGTAGTGGATTTTTCATCGCTTCGGAATAGAAGAATTTTCGTTTTTGTTCCATCGATTCGCCTTAATTTGACCAAAAAAAAACATCTCTCCATTGTCCCATCGATATTTTTATAAAAGGTTACCTGTAAATATAAAGTCAACAATTTATCGATATCTTGAACATGCAGAAATTCGGCTATTTCCGTCAGTTAAAAAATCGTGACGTAACGCAAACCTTGACACTCCCCCACTACGTAGACCGTAATGCCTGGCCGGAAATTGCGGCCAGGCTTACCAACACTGTAAGCGTCTAAAATTAAGCGATTTTTTTTTGGTAGCAGGACAAGAGGATAATAATATTCTAAGATGTTATTACTCAAACCACCAAGTAAACAGAAGAATATTATATTAAAAAATTATACAAAATGACGACGCTGGAGCCATTCTCGTGAGACATGTTGAATTCGAAATGCTCTGCGGCATGCAGCATAACTGACACAAAATTGAATGTGGAAAACTTTCTTTTCATTTTATTAATTTCCATGAGTATAGCTAAAGAAATACGTAGGGGATTTTGAAAATATCAATTTTTGGGTCATTGACAAGCATTTAAGTGGTTACGTGGGTTTCAAAGCCAAAAAAGCATATTTTCTCTTTTGTTTTTGAATATAATATATAAATGATTTTATTCAAAATGTTAAGCACATAAAAGAGCAACATTTGAACAATATTTTTTTTTAATTCATCGAAAAATTTGGGAAATTCAGCCCGTGGTACCTGGTTTCCGGAGGCCCCTGAAAAAGTGTCCTCGTGGTGATCAGGATAACTCATGATAGCTTTATCTGAAATTAAAAAACCATTTTTTTCTGTTCGTAGATAAGTATAGCTGGTGATTGAACGGAGTTCTTGAAAAAAAATGAAATTTGAATTTTTGGCAGAGTTGTATGCAGAAAAGTTCAATTTTGGGTACAATTTACACTACGTATAGCCTTGTAAAATTAGTTGTAATCGAAAAAACCCTTCGTTCAATCACTCGTAAATGCTATTTTGAAGTGTGCAGTATTTCAATAAGATCAGTGCATTAGTTTTTGATAAACCGTGTCCACCGACTTCAAAAATAGTGTTTTAAGAAAAATGCGATATACCTGCGTCGCTCCCGGCCAGTCTTCCCAACGGGGGGAATTCCTTCGGCTCTCTCTCCTAGAATTTTACTCCGATTAACTTAAAACTTTGGGAGAAAATTCTAAACGTACTATTAAATAATAAGATTTAAAAAAGGAATGGATTTTTTGAAAGTTTCAAACCCACGTAACCCCTTCGAGTAAAAACCCATTTTTCGACAGAAAAAATGACAATCATATGCTAATAAATAATAATATAATTAACTCATGGAAAATCACGTACGTATTTCTTTTCGGAATGTTATTTTAAAGATATGCTCAAAATTTGGCGTGATTAGAATGAACATTGTTGGAGTTATGCTGCGTGCCGTTTTGAAGAATTGTGTTCCGAGAAAAATGGTCGACGTCGCGCACACGGGCCAGCCACTGTATCAAAGTAGCTCTTGAGCCGATTGAAAAAAAAAATTTCTTGGAAAATCCTACAGTGGTGTTTTCCCCTTACGTGTCCGCCTTCGATTATGTTGAAACGCATATATGTGATAAAGCGTTGAAAACTATTAAACCTGCATATTTTTTATCGGTGGAAAAACGGTTTTAAAGGGGGATACCACCCCTCGAAGAAAGGCGTATCACTTCTTATTAAGGAATCATTACAGGGTAATGTTTTTAAAAAATCGATTTTCTTGTATTATACAATAGTATACACGGTTATAAACGTTCTGTCCAATTTTTAGATCGAAATTCGAATTACTTCGGTTGCTGCAACCTTTCTTAGAAAAAGTTAAGCCTTTCTGAACAGCCTTCCTTAAAACTTTTAACGCGTTTTTCTCGGAATGGTGTTTTTCAACACGGTGTCCACTCTGAAAGGAAGAGTTTTCAAGCAATCCGTTTCAAATTTCAACAGAACATTCTTCATGTCATTCCTTAAGTTGCTATGGAAGCTTTTTTTAAATCTTCCTATTTTTTTTACGAAAAATTGTCGAAAAAAGGCTAAATTTGATACTTTTTGTTCAAACCGCCGCCATTTTTTTAAATTTCACTAAAAAAAACCTCCATAGAAACATAGCGGCTTCCCTACAGATTAATAATAATTTGGAAATTTTTGTTTCAGATAAAATTTGCGGCCGCAATTCTGCCCACCATGGGACACCATTTTTTTTCCGCGGAATTTTCCGCAAATAAAAACAATGTTAAACGATAAATGAAGAAATTAAAAAAAAAATCATTCTGTATTCGTTATCGGTGCTTCAATTTGTAAAAAGAATTAGACCAATTAGCTTATTCCATCCACCTAAAAAAATGTTTAGGTCGCCAAAATCGGCTATTTTTCGGGCGGTCACACTGTGATGATTCGTTAAATTTGTTTTCAATACTTCTATACTGCATTTTTCATCGCTTTACATAGAGGAATTTTGATTTTCGTTTCATTCAAATCGGTGAACTGCTAGTGGGTGAAACTGCAAAACTACCACGCCTTTCTTCGAGGAGTGATTTCCCACCTTAAAACCGTTTTTTTCCGCCGATAAAAAAACACGTGTCTAATAGTTTTCAATGCTTTACCACATATATGAGTTTCAACACAATCGAAGTCGGATACTCAAGTGATGTTTTCTTATGAGAAATTCCTATTGCGATTTTCCCTAAACCACTCATGTTCCTAAGAGTGAGGACCTGCAAAAAAAAATAATCACGTGCGAGGTCACTTGGTGAGTACATAAATTAGTAGAGGATAAGGGAAAGAAAAATCGAGCTTTAATTCCTTCTGCCGTTCCTTTTAACCTTCTGTCCTGATAGAAAATCCGAAAAGTGTGCTGCACACTTTCCGCGATGGTCACATATATCTTCAGTAATTTTACTTCTCACCCGAACTATGGTCACAAAAATCTTCAGTCATTTTATTACTCGCGATAGCACAGCTATTCACGCGGTGTATAAGGGAACAATTTTCAGCAAATGACTGATGAGGTACATTCGCATGGTCTCGTCGACATACTTGGGTGATGAGTTTCCCGTTGGTTTCGGGTGTCTGGCAGCGAGTATCGAGCAACAGACCCTCAGCCCAATTCGTTTTCCTTGCAACTTGATGGGCCACGTCGTAAGATTCCGCCCGCGGATGACCAACGCCAACGGAAATTCCCAATTCGTTCATTCTTCTCACGAACCGAAAATCATCTGAAATCCAATTGAACAAAACCACGCACTCGATATAAATTTCCTGGTGGGTGCGTATAGGTATAGCGATCAAAGTAGAATTACTGTCCGTTTGTTCGCAGGAGAATATCGTTATTCTTGGTACCCTCTTGTAGACGAAATAATCGAAAACGAAATTATCATCCCCGTGCACTCGCATTGTCATGGTTATCCATAGTGCGAGAAAGTATCGAAGACGAGAATGCATAACGCCGCGAAAACGGACACCCGTGAAAGTCGAACAACCCATGCAGTCTTCCTTCCGGTTCAGTACATAGCCAAGCATTAAGAAAATATTTCGTCAACATTCAGCAAACGTCGAACGGTGTCCCACTTGTTTCTCAAGCCTGATTGTGCAAGTTGTTCTCTTTATGTTGCAAGCGAAAAACGAGGGATATCTTTTCGCGTGTTATAGCAAAGATTGGTTCTTGAAAGTTTAATGCCTGTCATTTTGTGACGAATAACGGCGAGGTCTAAAATGACGGCGTACGTCAACCGGATATTCGGAATCACCGGAGGACACGGCGGTATTTCATCCAGGTATTCCTTGTTCGTTTGATTATTGATTGAATGTATATGATAAAAGAATAAATATATACGTGTGTGTGGGTATACTTATATAAATATTTCAGAGATGCAAATGCCGTGCGTGTTTTAGCCAATCCTTTGCCTCATGCAAATATAATAGCTTCTACATTTGACCGTATGACACAAAGTGACATCGTCCTCGCCCATACTCGCCAGTGTTCCCACATTAATACAGGCAGGCCAAAGTCTTCTTGGAATAAACGCAAAACAATATAATAACTTGTTATACGCTTATATTTCGTAACGATATATCGTATCATTTTTTTAAAGTAGAATTTATAAGTTTTAACTATATAGCTACCAAATTATACTATGGGTATCGCTTGTTGATACAAATCATACTATAGGTATCATTTGTTTTTTTTGTTTTGCAAACTGAAAATTTATAAGTTTGCCCAACTACTCGAATTTCTGTCCCATGCGAGCTTACTTATTTTGTTGTATGTATTAATTATCCGATCGATGAAAAGTTTCGTCAACTTACTACGGGATGTGGAATAACATTTTCTTTTTGATCCGTTGACATATATCCCTAATTGACAATCTAGGACTCGTACAATCTCCTCAAGGGACGATCTTTGACTGCCTGCACGATGTTCATTACAGCTTCAAGTATCGTTGAGTGTGTCTTGTACACGTCATCCCTCTCAATGATTTTCCACGTTTCGTCACTTAGTTCGGCAAAATTTTGGGCGACTTTTTTCTGGAACTCGGCTTTCTCGTAGCGCTCCTCGGCCCAACCGCATTGCGATTTCTGCGTTTCGCCATCGATCTGCAGGTATGCGACCAGATCCGGAGCGGGAAGGCCCTTGTCCGGGTTTTTGCACCAAGCCAGATCCCTGCCTGTGTTCTCAGCGCCGTAAGCAGCTCCGGATGCTGCATATCTGCGAGATCGGAATTCATCTAAATATGCGAATGTTTATGCCAAAGCCGTCGGCTTGGCGCTGCTCGTTTATACTGTGAGAATATTTACACACCTGTCGAGAATCAACGTAGTTCCATTTTTCAACAGTCTTTCCATCTCTTCTCTGCATTCCCAACGATTCGCAGAGAAGAGCAAGTGGATCGTTTCCGGAGGATAGTCCTTTTTGCTGGTCAGGTACTCGTTGATAACTGCACCGATTTCAGTGCCTCGATCTGCAACGACGCCCACGAAATTATCGTTTTTTAAGGGATGAGGCTACTATGAAAATGACGAACGCTCTTTGACCGCTTGAGGCAACATAAATTGAAGAGGAAGGTCCAACGTGTGATGCGTTTTTCTGGAGACTTTGTTTTTCAAAACGGCGTACAAACGCGTTTTTCCCGAAACTATGTTTTTCAATACGGCGCACACGATTTCTCGGATCTAATGAATGGATTGACTCAACATTTGGTAGACTTATTCAGTGCAATAGTAGTTGAACGACACCTTTGTTCTTAACCTTTTTTCGTTAGTTATTAACAATAATGATGTAGGTTTTCCTCAAAAAATCGAAAAAAAAAATATTTTTTTGATTGAAACACGATCACAAAAAAGGTCGGTCAAGTCTTGGCCAGAATTATCTTGTTAAAAAAATTCATTTTTTTTTGTTCCAGGTCAACCGGGTGGCCAAAATGAAGTACACTATTGAGCTTGTCGGGTTCAAAGGTCCTTCAGGAGATTGTTTATAACTTTTTCAACTATCAATATTTTGTTATGAAATTTGGTACACAACTTTATTCAAGTACATACAAACAAATAATGAAACGATTTTTCAATCGTTTTACTTACTCCGACAAAATTAATTTCCTAAAATATTCCTGATTTTCAGGTCGTCACAGTAGCCTAACCGTGGAGAATTTGGAGATTGTAATGTACTATGATATGAATTCCAAGAGTCCAAAGAGATGTATATTACGATATAGATAGATGTATATAAATTCATATTGCAGTAGTCTGGTCAGTATGCAGTATTGGCGATCACTGATGTCGAGCAGACCTGGGCTAATTTGATGGGAGATCACACAGCCACACACTGGTTCGCATGCCGATGACTAGGCGAGAGGCCCTTTTACTGACTTTCCAATAAAAATGTCATATCATCGGACAGTTTAGACCGATATACAGTTTTTGGGTTTGTGCAAATGCGATACAATAGTACATTACGCACATATACCTGTAGAGCCTGGGGGATGTCTAAGGAATAGGAAGAGGTAAAATAATGAGTGCTGAGTAAAAGTCAAATAACTAAGATTGAAAAGCAACCGACACTGGTGGATGGGCGGTCAGGGTTTGGCGTCAGCAGTACTTTGTGTTAAGTGGTGTTGCGTATGGCTGATACTCGAAACCGTGACAGCTTTGCTTTACACCGGGTGGCGCATCAACCAGTGAGCAGAAGGCCGATACTTCTGATACCTTGTTGTGTATACTTGAGTTAATGTATGTGCACCAGAGAATCAGAGGAATATTTGGCCATCTATACTGATACAGGTTTTCCAGTTTCCCCATGCCCATGGAAAATGCAATATAGTGTAGCTTAAGATAGCTGCGGATGCAACAGCATGTTAGGATAGATAAGCGAAGTGCGGGTAGGGATTGATGGCAATGGGTTCAGTTGGAGCGAATAATACGTAACAGACTACAAGGGTATAAATTGGGGGGCCGGGTTGAAATTCCAAATTTTGAATGATCAGAACGCTCAAAACTATGGAAGAATACTACCCCGAAAGATCAAAACTAAGAAAGAATTTTACCCGCAAGACCAAAACTCCGAAAATCTGAACAGAACCGGGTTGAAATTCCGAACTTTGAATGATCAGAATGCTCAAAACTTTGAAAGAATACTACCCCAAAAGATCAAATTCCGAAAGAATTTTACACGAAAGACCAAAACTCCGAAAATTTGAATACCGTCGAAATAATTCGACTATGGAAGTTTTAAAAGTTTCAAAATTTTCAATAAACCGACGAATTATTTCAAGAATTTTTTTAAATTAATAAATGATTTTACGTAATTTTTGGAATTCGTCTAGACAATGTTATGCGTTCTACATCATTTGCAGTCAACTGTTTAGACTTTCACCAGCATGATCTTGACGAAACTTGTAATTTCGGAACATTACAATTAGGAATTTTAAACCGTCAGGCCATTCAAAGTTCGGAATTTCAACCTGGCCCCGTCAAGTTCATGTAAGCAAAAGTCTACACAGTTGACTTTAAATTATGTAAAACGTATAACATTGTCCAGAGAAATACCACAATTCACATAAATTCGGTTCTTAATGAAAAAAAAATCTTGAAATAATTCGTCGGTTTATTTAAAATTGTTTAACTTTTAAAACTTCCACAGCCGAATTATTTTGACGGTGTTGAGATTTTTGGAGTTTTGGATTTGGTGTAAAATTCTTTCGGAGTTTTGATCTTTCGGGGTTTATTCTTCCGGAGTTTTGAGCGTTGTGATCATTCAAAGTTCGGAATTTCAACCTGGCCTCTGCGTTGAAGCACAGAAAAACTAATTAAAAAGGAAATAGTCGATTAGTGGAGATTAAACAGCCTGCATAAAAGGGAACATTCGATATAATAAAGTGATAAAACTTGTGTTGTGTATGTTGTATGTATATATGTATATATATATATATAAACCATTTATATATAAACATATGATAAAATATGATAAAAATTCTAATCTCAAGTAGCAAATTGACTTGAAATATAAGCATTAAACTGTTTATTGGCACAACTCACAATGTTAAGTAAAAGAATGAGTGATTAAACGAAAATGCATACTCACTTGGAAATTGACGGGCTTCCGTTGGAATGCCAAGTTCACGAAGCGATTTGATTAACATTTTTACTTGCGTCGACTTCCCAGCTCTGTCACATCCTTCCAAGACCACGAGCGCACCTCTTCCCATTATTTGTATTGTTGAACGATCTAAGATTGTTTTCAATGGCATTCGGTATGCCAGTATTTCTGTTTTGGGATAAGAGCGTATGAGTTGAAATTTGTATTGTTGTTCATGAATCGTCATATGATAATTCGATATATTCCACAGATCATACAGTCGGCGATTATAATTCAAATTTAGCAATTCGATGAGAAAAAATGAAACGACAGTGTAAAAACGATAATCTTTAGTTTTCCACAAAATCCTATTTGGTGATTAAACTAAGGAAATTGGCAGAATCGTAAAAATTCACGATAATGTACGTATATAAGCAAGTGAAATGTTCATTCTTGGAAAGCATACTATCGTACGATATTACAGTTTGTTAGAGGCTATTTGTAATCTCATAGACCTCAAGGTCGAATTCCGAATTATGTGTGGTTATATGTATGACTTCTCAATACTTGATAGAAGTATACAAAAAAAACACCAAAAATACACAAAATTTCGTATTTTGACTACTCCAAATTAATTTAGCGATTTGCTCGTCCAAAATTGATATGCACAACCGGTCTGCATAATTATTGGAGGTTAGTTTTGTTTTCCCTGCCCGGGCATCGTAATTGCACTGTTTCCGCGTAAAAAAATCATTTAAAAACGTATATGTACAAGAATATATAAATAAACTAATACCAGAAGTAATGAAAATGTAGGTTTTATATATCACAGTATATTTACATGTAAATGACGTTTTATTTTGGCGGTACTCTGTACACAAGTGTGCGTATGCGTGTGTAATAATATCGCCGCTTATGCTGTCGCCTGGAAATTCAAATCCCAATTTTCGGGCTTGCAAAAATTAATAATGTATCCTGTATTATTTACAGTCTTCATTCATCAACAAATATAGCATAAATTTTAAACAACTAGGCATAGTGTACTGCTTTATAGATTTGGTTTGGATCGAAGTAGTAAAATCCTGTGGTCACGTGGGTTCTTGTTGCGCATCCCACCCAATCCCGCCGTCGCACAGCAGGCCGAATGAGACGCGCACATTTTCGTTTATGAATATGTTTGTATATAGTCGAGCTGTAACATTCGCAGCGTCGGCCACGTGGATATGATCAGTCAGTTCGTTCTCTAACCTCAAAAAACGACACCCTCGAAACTCTATGAAGGTTCAATCCCATGAAATGTGTTGTTTCCGTAAACGTCAACCCCGTTGAAGTACGCGATACGATAAAATGGCGATCACGAAAGCGGGACGCGAAGCTTCGCGTGAAAATTGCGAATCCGAGGTTAGCGCGAAAGCATGGCATTCCCTTGGTGTGCCGTCGGTCGTTGTCAAAGCTCTGGAGGAACAAAAATTCGAGGCTCCCACGGCGATTCAAGCTTTGACGCTTCCACCGGCGATAATGGGACGAAGGGATATTCTCGGTGCTGCAGAGACAGGCAGCGGCAAGACCCTGGCTTTTGGTATACCGATTATAGCAGGAATACTCGACCTCAAACTTCACGCGTCGGAGGAAGCGACCGCAGAGATAAGTTTCAGTGAAGAGGGAAGTAGGAGTAAAAAAGCGAAAATGAGCAACGGATGGGTGGTGACCGATGTAAATCAGATGGAAGAGGACTCCCCTAGCAGTGGTAAATATTAGTTTATACTCAGCTTTATTTAGTTTATATTAAGGGGAGATATACACCTAGGAGCCGGAAAAAAGGTCATTTTTGTGAAATTTTTCAAGGAAAACTATTTGAAATTTCGGATTGGGGTTTTAATTATCTAACAGTATATATATTCAAAAATATGTTTAATTTTATTTATTTAAAAATATCAAAAATATACAAGGATATTGTATGATCCTTGCAGCGTCGTAAAAGAATCTGCGTACACGGTACCCACTGGCGTTTCTTCAAAAATCATGTGAAGAAAAAACCAAAAAGATTATTAAGTTAGATACTATGATCTAGTACTTGTCATAGGCGATTGTGAAAATATCGATTTATGACAAAGTGGCAGACGTTCGAACATAAATAGTGATTTCTGGGCCAAAGATTAGTAATTATTTTGCCTATAAAACAAAAACTAAGTAACGGAAAGAAAAAATCCTATGACAAGTACTAGATAATGTTGTATAGAATAACCACAAAAAACCTCAAGGCAATCGGTTCATTGGTTTTCGAGAAATGTTGGGTACCGATTTGAAAAACATGGTTTTGACAAAAAAGCTTTTGAAAGTTTGGGAATGAATAAATCATGAAATTTGTCAACTTACATGGAATCATCGATACCAGGCCCATAGTGTAGGTCTTCTATGGTCAACGGAATGTTCATAGTTTCTAAATCCTCGACCTCGACCATCTAGGTGTATATCTCCCCTTAAGATAATACCATTGTTCATATGTACCAAAAAAGTCCAACTGATAAAAATTTGGGCCGTTTCGGCGAAAAAATAGAAAGCTTAGACAGAAAAAATAGAAAACATAGACTTCATCAATAGAGTACCTATTAAAAGGAAAATTTAAAGACTGGTAACTGTATTACAAATAGATGAAAACTAGTTTAATATTAATGTTAACATGAACGTGTGATTAAAACTACATATTTTATGAGTGTCACATGATTATCGACCATCATGTAAATTTAATTAAAAGAAAAGATGATTGTTAACGAAACCACTTTAAGGTCACACCGGTCTCCCCAGCCTCCCAGAAAAAAATGCTGTCTACGTCAATGGATGTGACTAATCATTATTACAATGATAGTAACATTTGACACAAAGAATAATAATTTTTGCCACCATTATCAATGCCGTGTGGAACAGTGGCAATTTTGAATAACAATATTTCTCTAACGATATCAAATATCGAGGTGCTTTTATAAATATCAGCTTAACAGAAAGAGAAAGCGGAATGAATAAATGAAAGTGGGTATGAATAAAAAAAAAGCTACTTCTAATGAAAATCTAATCAGACACTGATTCTTTGAAGATGGCGACAGCAACGTTTCGATGGATTCTGACTATGAAATTGACGGAGACGAGCGTCCTGAAGAAGTCAATTTAGATGAGAGAGGCATGGGATGCGTACGAGTAGTGGACAATATCGATTTTGGTGAACCGCAACAAAAATCGGACAAGCCACTGTACGCTTTGATTCTCACGCCCACCAGAGAGCTTGCAATACAAATAAAAAATCATCTCTGCAACGCGGCAAAGTATACGGATATCAGGGTAAGATGGAATGAGCTTCTATTGTCCGTTTTTAATACGCATAAAAAAAAAGAAAAGCAGAACATTCATTTTTTTGGGGCGTATCAGCATATTGTTTCGAAAACTAAAATGAATTGAATTGAATTTGATCAAAATAAAATAATGAATGTTGATACAAACTTACCATTGATTTCTCAAAATGTACGGAAAAAATACAAACGTTTTTCGATACAAAAGGGTGGCACACTTTCTCTTTAGAGCCATCTTTTTCACTCAAAGCCTTCTGGTGGAATTTTTTTATTTTTCATAATCGAATCTGAAGCAAATGCGTTTCTTGATGTTCATATGAAACACTAGAAAAAAATCAAGAATTCTTGAAAAATATTGACTTTTTGAGAGACTAAGCACACTTTTTTTATTTTTAACACAAATTCTTTGTGCGAACGTTAATTGCAAGATTTCTCAGTATTTTCCAACAATCTCCGGTACTTCACTAGCAAGTATACCAAAAAATGTTTTGCACAAATTTTAAGTCCATCGGATAAAAACTAGAAATTACAGGAATTTTACCGTGGAAGCATATTTGAAAAAAATATATATAAAATTTTTTGGTTACATTATAATTAAAGTGACCGAATTTTGTATATTTGAAGTTTGAAAAATCGTTTGGACATTTATGTGTATGTACATCAACAAAGTTGTGTACCAAATTTCATTTAACAATATTACTAATTAAGGAGTTATAAACAATCTCGTGAAGGACCTTTGAGACAAATAATTTCTTAACATAGATAATATTGGCTAAGACTTGACTGACCTGTTTTTTTTGTAATCGTGTTTCGATCATCAGAAAACAAATTTTAAATATTTTTTTCGATTTTTCTAGAAAAATTACATCATTATTGTTAATAACTAACGAAGCAAAATGTCAAGAAAAAAAAATATCGGTCAAGACTACACTACTATTACACTGAATAAGTGTAATAAAAGCGTATTTCGGGTCAATCCGTTAATTAGGTGTCGAGAAATCGTGTACACCGTTTTGAAAAACATATTTTCGAGAAAACGCGTTTAACGTTTCACTAGCAGTTCTATCGTTGTAATAATAAGTTTACCTTCAGTCTGCGATTACTGCACCATATGTTGGACTTTCCTCTTCAATTTAAGTTGCCTCAGGCCAAAAACGAATGTTCGTCATTTTCACAGTAGCCTAACTCCTTAAAGTAACCGAAACCCTTAACTTTTAAGTACTTCATAATTGAAGTAACCGTTAAACGTTTCCATTATTTTATAATTGTTCGAGACAATTAAATTATATCGGCTCCAAAACGTATTTACCCGTCTCATTGCGATTTAAAACCAATGGGATTTTATTCCTTAGAGCGTATACTAAAAATTCAATGTCAATAGATTTTTGTTTTCGACCTCACATAGTGATATTACTTCTCAATGTTTTTTGTTCTGCACATTGTACATTTGACGTTACAGATTGCTGTCGTGGTAGGTGGAATGGCGGCTGTTAAACAAGAAAGAATATTGAGCAAAGGTCCCGAAATAGTGATAGCCACGCCGGGCCGTTTATGGGAATTGATCGATCAAGGAAATCCTCATCTCAATCAGCTATCTTCAATAAAGTGAGTATCGACGAAAATTTGCCAATCTTCTAGCTCTGATGTCAAACTTTATCGAGAAAACGAGACCAGTCCTTTCGATCGTCCCATAGATATTTGGCGATCGACGAGACCGACAGAATGTTGGAAAAGGGACACTTTCAGGAACTGCATCAAATATTGGAACGAATGAACGTGGATGAGGAAACGATGAAGGAACGTCAAGTTTTCGTATTCTCCGCCACGCTTACCCTTGTCCACGACATTCCGCAGTATCTGCAGCGAAAGAAGCAAAAGAACAGCAGAAGTAAAATTTTCAAATTGACGCCCGGACAGAAACTTCAAAAAGTTATAGACTTGTTGAAAATAAAAAATCCCAAGATCGTCGACGTTACGCAAGCTTCAGGTAAGCATTTTTGAATCCATTGAAGAAATCGTGAACTTGTTTAGTGCCTTGTGTGACCATATTTGACACATTCACTTTGGACTGCTTCCAAAAATTGGCAGCGATCCACTAATCTATCCTATACGGAACTGGCAGTATCCAAATACCTTCATACGTTGCGCTTGTTACCGCCGAAAATTGCATTACGTTACGCATATTCTTAAGGGGCTACATCTAACTAGAGGCCTGAAAAAAATGGTCAAATTCCGATTTTTTTTCTGGGAAACGGTTGGCGAAAAAAAGCATTTTTAAAAACACAAAAAACACGTACATATATTAAGAGCCTGCAAAAAAATACAGAAAAACAACAAAAACATGGCCGCCGGCAGATACCATTTTTTTCGCGATGTTTGGCGGCGGACACTCTCCAGATTAAACGGTCCATCTAAAACCTAAAACCGAACGGGTTATTCAAGTTAACAACGAACCCGAGTGGTTGACGATCATCGATTGTTAAAATATATTTTTTTAAACAAAATGGCGACGAATTACAACTCAAGCATACATTTTTAGGAATATTTCAATGAAATTTTCAGAGAATGTAGCTAAAAGGTGATACTGTTGAATAATTTTTTTTATGGAAAATGCAATTTTTGACCCACCTAGACAGATGTAGACTAAGTACAGATGTAGACTAAGCATCACGATCTCGAAATAATTCGAATAATGATTTAATTCGATAAATAACATTCAGGAACTGCTGGAACTTTGACGGAGTGTCGTATAGCGTGCACCATAGATCACAAGGATTTTTACTTGTATTATTTCTTGAAAAGACATGAAGGACGTACCCTCGTGTTTTGCAACAGTATCGGGTGTGTCAAGAGGCTAGCCACGCTCTTTGGAATTCTCGATTGCAATCCGCTTCCTCTTCATGCCAGTATGATACAGCGGCAACGCCTGAAAAATCTCGAGAGGTGAGATACATACCGGAAAATATAAAGAAAAAAGAACCAGGTTTTCATCCCTATTTTTTCCAATGTCGTGGGAATTTCCATTACTCCTGGTCAAACGCCTTTTATCATTGAAAATGCTTTGATCTGTATGTTTGTTGGGGTTGGCTGGGTATAGGGGTCTGAGTTAGCAGGATTTCCACACGAAACTAACGCTACCCCCACTTCATTGCCACTGTAATGTAGTAGAGTGGGTGGAGCTGGGACATGCTGAATGTCCGTGATTGTTTGAAAAATGCCGAATTACATGTAGTGGACATGTGCGGTTAAAAATTGTAAAGTAGTGTAAATTACATGTATATTACATGTAGAGAGAAAGAGAAAATGAGAGAGAATGAATGGATGGATGGATGGATGGATGGATGGATGGATGGATGGATGGATGGATGTATGGATGGATGGATGGATGGATGGATGGATGGATGGATGGATGGATGGATGGATGGATGGATGGATGGATGGATGGATGGATGGATGGATGGATGGATGGATGGATGGATGGATGGATGGATGGATGGATGGATGGATGGATGGATGGATGGATGGATGGATGGATGGATGGATGGATGGATGGATGGATGGATGGATGGATGGATGGATGGATGGATGGATGGATGGATGGATGGATGGATGGATGGATGGATGGATGGACGGACGGACGGACGGACGGACGGACGGGCGGACTGATGGATGGATGGATAAATGGATATTTACATGTACCTGTTTTTTATTACCCGAAATGTCTGATTACATTTTAAATGCCACGAGATAGTTGTACTTTGTGTAATATCTGTAGATTTTTATATATCTTTTGATATCAAACGAATTCAACGTTTACGTATTTATTGCTTGAGATTTCTCACAAAATTTAATCTTGGAATTAAAGGAGAGTACAATATGCAAATGTCTAAACAGATTTCAGGAAAACGACAACGGTCTTTTGATCGCAACAGATGTCGCCGCGAGGGGCTTAGACATACCGAAAGTGGAGCACGTTATTCACTACCAAGTGCCCAGAACATCCGAGGTGTGTGCGCTAGTTGCGGGAAAATAAACAAATTTTTTCAGAGGAGGGAAAAAGGAGTGGAAGATTCTGAAGAATTCGATTAACAAATTTCAGAGTTACGTCCATAGAAGTGGCAGAACCGCCAGGGCTCAGAGGGAAGGTATCACTGTACTGTTGATGGAGCCTTCGGAAATGCAATACTACACTACACTTTGCAAAACACTTGGACGCAGTGAGTTATTGTCATTTGTTCGATTAAGGGTACCCGCTCACAAAAACTACCGAAAACTTTCATGCACGAAAACTATGCTAGATATCGAAAAAAAAAATCTACAGATATTACACAATGTACAACTATTTCATGGCATTGATCATGTAATCAGACTTTTCGGGTAACAAAAAACAGGTACATGGAAATAATACGAGTTGGTTTTTATTCTTTTTCGAAGAATATTAATACATTGAGGTATATAATTGGGTTTGTTTCGGTTTATTTGAGACTGTTTGGATCTATTCCGTGATAAAATTCGCATTGATAACAATACTTTGCGCCACATGCCTGTAGCGTCTGGACTACACGGAATTTTGAATCTGAATGGGGACACGACATTCTTGAGATGTAGAATGAAAACGTAAAAAAAAAGATATTTTGGAAAATGGAAGCGAGGGTATCCTTATAGTAGCAGTAATTCAGCGAAAATAGCGTTTTCATGTATTTAAAATGGGATATCCATTTGGACGGGGGAACATTAAGTAATTTGCGGGATTTTTAAATTAAGAAATAATCATTCTATATTTATCAAACTGTAGGTATACTTTAATAGTATATTTGAGGATACAAAACAATTTTTTTTAATTCATTTATCATCAAAATGGCGGAGCTGTAGCAGAGTGTTACAGCTAGGTTGCCGCAGGAGTTGCGAATCGCACGCACTCTACCTTCCCGTAGACCTTGATTACCAACAAAATCTTCAAAAAAATTGATTAAAAGATGTATCGTTTCTACATGACAGTAATTAAAATGAAGAAAATGGAATTTAAAGCAATGGCACGCAGTAATTAAAAAAAATCAACATTTCACGAGAAATTTCTGTGCAATTTGGATTTAAAAAGTCGTTTCTTTTTTCTAATTCTTCAAAAACAATTCTCGGCGAGAAGGAGGTAGCAATAATATCAATATTCGTACCAAGGTTCAACTCAATGAGCTTAATAGTTTTTGAGTAATCCTACACGCCAATTTCGAAAATGCTGTTTTGAGAAAATCGCGTTTGAAGTTTAGTTTATTTATAGAATTTGAATTAAATTGCACTAGGCACTTGTCGTAATCAATTACTTAAGTAATCCGTTACAAAGTAATTAAATTAACAATTACACTAGTCATTGTAATCGTTAGGTGTTAGTTTAATCGCTTTTTGCCGATCTCCTCCTGCCTCTCTGCGCCCTCGCTTCTACCTGCGGCGCGTGCTCCGAATCCGAGCGGTGAAGCACAGCGTTGACGGGCTGTAACGTTTCAAGTTTTTCGAATTCTGCTTAAAATGATTATATGAATATTAACTTAAAATTATGAAATTTACGGGAAATTATGAATTTCCCTAAAATTTAATTCGCTTTCGAATTAAATTTAAGGTGGAGAAAGATCTAGTCGACGCACAAAAAATGTCTACATTACCTTTCCCACATTATTTTCTTACTCAAAAGAATCGAACTTTTTTTTAACTCCTTGGAAATGAATGCTTCTTCCATAATTGAACGCCTTTCATCACGAAGCAACGATAAGAAACTGTTAAAGCAACACCTGCTCAATTTCTCGGTGGCGTCCGAATTTTTAATAACCTTTTTAGGTTTTTGCATTCGCAAAAATAACGAAATTCGAAGTTGTCAGTGAGGATTTTGCTATTTCTGATGGAATTGCGTCTTTTAGTTAGTAATTGACAACTGAGCCAACTTGTAACATTATCAATTTGTGAATAAATGGATGCGAGTGTTGATTTTTTTTTGACGTTTTGAATGGACGCTATATCTTTGCTGGCAATCAATTTGAAAAGATATTTGTAATGTTTTTCCCGTGCATGGAAAATGTAAATGACAAAAATTACGTTAAAATCGAATTTTCTTTAACTCGACAAGGTCCTGCCTCCCATATTGTTGATATAAAAAAAATTACTTGTCAAATAAGTAATTAAGTTGTAATTGAATATCAGAATTTTGCACGTATCTAACGAGGTATACGGCACTCGACTGTGATTCGCGGTCTAATACGCAATTCATTGTTTTTTCCTTTACTTGTAGCTCAAGACATACCAACTTTTCCAGTCGTGGACAGGCTCCTGGTCGCGGTTAAAGAACGCGTAAATCTTGCTCGAGAAATCGACAAGCTCGAGCTCAAATGCCGCAGGGATAATGTACAAAAAGGGTGGCTGAAGAAAGCAGCCGAGGAAATGGATCTTCTCCTAGACGAAGATCAAGTGTAAGTGTACATTTACTTATTGACTACTTGAGCATCCGTTATCTCTATCGAAAGCCACTCAGCTATAGCGTAAGGAACGTTGCAAGCAGCCAAACACGACAAGTTTTTTTTTCTTCATGTGTTACCTAAAATACGATAGAATAACAATCGCGTATAAGAAATAAACGCGTTTCGCTCTAGCTTCCGACGCTAGGTTCGCTAGTCGTGGCATAGTATGTAGACCAAGCAGCAAATTGCTAGTTCAAAGTGTTTTTCTTTTTCCAATCATGGTTTCGCCTTTATCTGTCAAGGGCTTACACCACTGTAAACGTCTAAGATTAAATGATTTTTCGCGATTTTTATTCGGGTGGAAGGACAAGTAAGAGGAGAATAATATTCATAGATGTTATTAATCATATCTTCAAGTGAGCAAAAAAAATTATATTGAAAAATTATACAAAATGGTGACGCTGCAGCCATTCTCGCGAGGCATGTTGAATTTGAGATGCTCTGGGGCACGCAGTATAACTGACGCAATTTTGAATTTGGAAGTAAACACAATTCTATTAATTAACATGAGTACAGCTAGAGAAATACGTAGGGGATTTTGAAAATATTATTTTTTGTGTGCTTGGCAAGCATTTCAAGTAAAAAGTCAATTTTCGACAGATTAAAGGGACAATCATTTGTTAATAACTAATGTTATTAATAAGGCTTGCGGACCTTTGTTTTACAAGTACCAAACTTTTCCCCTTTTTCTAGATGGTTCAAAGAATGTGTTAAGCCAATTTGAAAAAAAAAACAAAACAGTTTAATACTAGTGGTGTAAATTCTTAATATTAAACTTTATCAGAGCAAAACTGGAGAGAGATTGTAGCGGGTTTCACAACTGCTAAAATGTTGGAGCCGTTCAATTGTTTTTACAGCATTGCCATGCAGTATGGCAAATATGCATGAGAGAGTTGAATGAGAAAATAAGCAGATTTTCAGTACGGTACGATTAACGGCTCTACATAAGCTTGGGGCCCGAAAACAGCAGGTCGATTTTCAATATTTTTTTCTGACGGGAGTATTCGAGTGACGAAGTCGGGATATTACATGCAATTAATACGTAGTCTAGGCAATTTTGAGCTTTGTCACTCATTGGAAAATATTAATAAACGATAAAGTTATTGTTATTTAAACAAAGTGCCGACGGTGCTGCAAGGCCGATCGGTGTAGGTGGTTCTGGCAACTAGGGTGATCTGAAATTAAAACTACAAAAAAAAGTTAATTTCAATATGATACAATTTCCGTATGACCAGGTACTTTTATAACGATTTGAAAATTAAGGAAACGACAAGCTGTAGTAGAAAAGCTCGACTGTCGAGAAAAAAGCACTTCAATCATTATCAAATGGATAAACATTTTATAAAACATCCGGTCATACGATAAAAATTGAGATGAACTATGCTCTGTCAGCATTTATGACGTTGAAGATTGCATCGTTGGAACGCAACGAAAATTAATTCTTCTTAGTAACTCAATTTTTCTAGCTGATTTCGCCTGTGAAAATTGCACAAACGTTTTTACGTATTCTTATTAGAAATTTACGACCTCAATTTGCAATAAAAAAGACCCCGGGTAATGATAAAATAAAATATATAAAAATTGAAAAAAATATCGTTCATTTCAACTATGCAAACTTCAGCATCATGAGAATTTGACGTAAAGCGGAGGAATATATTTTGAGATACGACTGACACCGTTTCCTAAAACATAGTTCCGAGAAAAGGGTAAATTGCAACGGGGCGGTTCGCAGTGGCACATTGGGCGATCTGACCCTTCAAAAAATCGCCACAACTTGGTCAATTTTAATCATTTTTACAAAATCTTTGTTGCAAATATAAATTAAGACCCTAAGCTATGAGATTATGCAATGAAAAAGTAGCATTTTTGTAATTTGGAGCATATGCAGACTCCTTATTTATGTTACAATTATGAAGTGAGTGATAGCGATGTTTTTCAAAAATGTTCTTTCATACATCAATTACCGACACACAAATCTAAATCACCTATACTATTTTTTTTATTATGCTCTGTCTCATCACATCTGAGCATAAACCATTGTCCCATAATAACGAATACAAAGCTGTTGCAAACCAAAAGTATTATGCTCCAATGCGATAAAGCATTAGTCCGAAATTTTGCACATAGGCTTGCAGCAAACGAACTAACAATATATCCCATTTTGATAACTATGGTGGTATTTCTATAAAACTCACGTATACACGGTCCTACATACAGGTCTGGAAACGGCCACGATATGGTAGGCATACGAAGTTGATACTTAATTTGCGGACGAAAAAAGTACAAGTACATATGTTCTACACGATCAAAGATAACTAACTAATGACCCCTTCATCGGATGTATGTTAAACTGTAAACTGAACACTTGCAAAATTTAAGTGATTGTGGTGAAAATGGATGGCATTTCGTTAATCGCTGTCATAAAGGTGATTTGGCGAAGTGAATTCGTTCCGCGCTTACACTCATAGTATTTTTGGTTCAATTCCCCAATCGGCTTTTTTTGTCCTGAATTTATTTCCGATGGACGCGAATCACTTTAAGCGGAATTGAAATTAAAAGAAAATTGATTTCCAATGCAATTGAGGCTGAAGAATCTTTAAAATAGTTATTGTCAAAAAATTATTACCCTGAATTATCAACGATGATTTTTAATATAATTTATCTTCTTTATCTTCTGAAAGTATTTTGAATCATCCCTAATTTAAAGCGTTCCCACCGGGCCACCCAGAAAACCGCCACAATCGGCGCCCACTCTGGGTGATGTTGTATGCATCTGAAAAAAATATATATATATATTCTGAATCTGTATAAATATTCTGAACGGTGGTAGCAGAATTAGTACTTAAAATAAAATTGTTAAAAATGACGGTCTGTCAAACTTTGATTAAACGATATTTCATACATTTTCGGGTATTCGACGAGTTATAAAATGTGGGCAAAATTATTGTTCGACTCAATTCTGCTACCAGTCCTTAGAAAGAGCCTACCGAAGGTATGTGCAAAGTTTGAGCTCGATTGGTCAATTAGTTATCGAGATATCGTGGGCGCCGTTTTAAGATACATAGTTCTGAGCTAAACGGTTTTCAACGACGATTTACCGTTCAACTAACAATTTTACGTGATTTTGGCAAAGGACTTATTTTGTAGATGCCATTACAGGGCACAACATTTATAAAAAGCATTTTTTTATAAAGTCCATTCCAAAAAAAATAACTTTTAAATAGTGATTTAAAAAAAATGAACAATTCATGGTGGCCAAAAAAAAATTCGAAAGGTGGGGATGTTTTAAGGGTACATTCCTGGAGGTCTAAAGTATGAATATTCATACTCGACTAACAGCAGCGACGCATGTGGCGGCAAGCGGAAAGAATAGAGAAGCTTGTATAGTGCCCCATGACATGACTGAAATCTGCCCTCGATTCCAGACCTGTATGTAAGACCGTGCTCGTACATCCTTAAGGACGATGTTTCCAAAGTGTCTTCCTGTTTGTCTTTTTCAGCGGCAAAGCGCTGCTCGAAAAAAACTATTATTTAAAAAATCACAAGCGCTACAGCTTTCCTTTTATTACCGTTGTTAATGTATCCTCATGCCGTTTTTCTTTAAATTTTTTTTATCGTAGGGAAACGACCATGGAGGACAAAGACTCGGCTATACTGCGGCGTCATCTGAAATGCAAAAAGGCGCAACTGTCAAAGCTCATGTCGAAGCCTCTCTTTCCGAAGGGTTTCTCCGGTAAATATCTCGACGGTAGTCTCGAACTGCAGCTCCAGCAAAGTAACCAAACGGCGGTCGAATTGATGAAAAAGTCGATCGACGAAAATCCGAAAACTCGAAAATCTCGGACTTCGAGTATCGCGCCGAAGAGTCACGCTATAAAGAAAACGAAGAGAAAATGGAAGCGCACGAAGAAGTAGGAATATGGCCGGAGCCGAATGATTTTAAAAAAAACAATAAAACTTCTCAACACTTTATTTCGTCGATTGCATGTTTTTTTTCTATTCTTCACTCTTTTTCGATATTCGAAGCGAAAATTCGTTATGTAAATTTACCTACGTTTGACAGACACTCGAAACACTGTAATTCACGCACTTCGGTCAATGATTTTTTTTACATCGATCTTTTTCATCCGTGTAAAAAAGAAAAATTCTAAACTTACTTTTACGATTCTAGTGAAGATATCACGATATTTACACACTAACGTAATCACACTTTACAATTCTATATATGGTACAATTATCGAAAATCGAGACTGCGCGTTTTTTTTTTGTCAAGGCACCTCTCCGTAAAAGAAAAATAAAACAAGAATTATATGCGACAATGTGTAGATTTTTTGCGTTGCGTGAAATATATTCAACGAGGGTATGTTTGACTTGTACATTATTTACACAATCCACAAGTTAAATATAAATACTTTAATATATATTCCCGCGGCAAAAGTGTGCGTATTATCTCATGTAAAATTTCCGTTTTCCGTTGAGGTAGTCTCGTAAAATTCAGTACGAAAATATTTGTTCCGTCATGGAAAAAAATCTTTCAGTACGAATGATAGTTTTGTGTCGTTTGATAAAATCTTCTAGTACGGAAATTCGTAGTTTCTCGTTGAAAGCGTAGTTTAGTACGAAAGGGTTCGATCTCTCGATGGGAAAAGTCTTATGGGACGATATCGACGAGGTGAATGATCAAAAGATCGTGTTGTATATGACTTCGTCCTCCGTGCTGATAATGGAGTTCATGCGTTGATCGGACAACGCGGAACTCCTAAATGCCTCTCGTGTTCTTTTGTTGTCTCTTTCGTCGTCCCGATACGATTCGCCGCTCTTCACGATTATTTTGATTCTCGCGATCACGTGGTTCCCCGAGGAATCGTGAACTTTGGCCGGCGTGTTTTCGCATATTTCCGCATATATATCGTCCGTTTTCGTGCGTCCCGGCGAGGACGCAGATTGCGGCAGTGGGGGAAGCGGTGCGAGGCTGTCGCGTACCCTCGAATAATTCGGTTGAAGTTCGACCATGGTTGTCGTCGTCGTCGCCGTCGTTGTAGAATTTTCGAGTACGCTCGTCGAGACGGATCTCTGCACCGGTTGTTTCGTCTGGCTCGAGTGACTTTGGGAACTTGTCTCGGGCTCCAAACTCGAGTATCTCTCCTTCGCTTTCACGATCAACTGTGGCCGAGATGCGAACGTGAAGGACGCCGATTTTTTCGCCGGGTTTCGGCTTCTTCCACCCTGTGTGAGTTTCGTTATTCTCTCGAGAAAACCGTTCGACGAGGCCTGTCGCGTTTGACTCTTTTCTCGTACCGTCGTCTTCTTCAGATGCTCGATACCCTCGCGGAGACTCTGCATTATCGGCTTCGTCGTCTCAGCCCCTGGTTTTATCTTCTTCAGGTGCATCTCCTTCAGATCCTCGTCGTTACCGTGGAGCTTGTGCGGCGCTACTCTCGGCTCGGTCGCTCGATCTCCGACTGCTCGGCTGTGTCAAGAACGGATCTTTTTAAGTGCGATGTTTTTTTAATTGTGATTTTTTTTTCGTTTCAACGTGCCAAGTATCGTTTCAGCTTGGTAAACGAATCAAAATTAAGATGCAAATTGACGTTTCTTTAAATATCGTTGGTGGAATTTTCATTTAATGCAAGCTTTTCGAGACGCTACTTCGATTACAAAATTTTACAGAGTGGTAAGTACAAGTCCAATCTCTCAATGTAAAATTGCTGTCGAATTTCTTAAAGCAGTTGTGTTGTCCAGAAATTTAAAACAATGTTTTGTAAAATATTGTTTATTTACAGAATAAATAAAAGAAATAAAATTCACAAAAAATTGAAAGTGAAAAATTGAAAAATTAAAAATAAATGAAATATGAATTTCAAGTTCAATTAAAAATTTATTTCACGGACTTTCTGCATTCGTCTGTAAAAATCCTTGCAGATTTGTTGCAGTCTGTGAAAATTTGCAGGTTTTTTTTTAAAGGTAAGATGTTCTTACGATTTTTTAGACTCAGGGTATTTTGATTACTACTTTTGGCTGTTACACGGTATTTTTTATTAATCTTTAAAATTGGCGGTGGTATCGAACGCCTTCTAATCTACATTTTCAAAACTGGCGTAACGTATAGCTAAAGAACTAATCGACCGATGCTGATGAAATTTGGTACAAATCTTTCTAACCTTATTGTCTGAAATATCACACGAAATGTTTATAAAATAAAAAAAGTATTGCTTTATTACGAAATGTAACAATTTTTTCGAAAACCTCAATCTTTTTGTTTCAAAGCATACTATTTCATCGATTTTCAACCTATCTAACTTTTTCTTGGTTCATATTCTGCGTGTAAGTGTTAATGGAAGTGACAACATCTGCCGCAACCCGTTTGGAAGACCGTGTCATACCGCCGCCATTTTTAAAGATTAATAATAAAACAAAAATACCATGGAACAGCCAAGAGTAGTAATGAAACATACTCTAAGTCTAGAAAATGGTGAAGAAATCTTTCCTTTAAACAAAATCATGAAAATCAGCGATTTTTTTTCTCCCCTAAAGGTTTTTTTCTCCCCTAAAGGTATCTCCCCCCTTAAGGGGGGAAGATACTTTAGAAAGTTAGAAGTCACTCACTTTAGAAGCTAAAAAATGCTATTTTCATGATTTTTTTGATAGATTTATAGATATTGATATAAAAGTCGTTACACCTAATTCAGTATGTTAATGGCTATGGCGCATATCATACGATTTTTTATATATGCGAAAATAACAAAACGGCGGACATTTTTCGAAAAAAAAAAACAAAAAAAAGTTGTAAAGAATATGTGGTTAAAATTTCATAAGGAACGGTTCAGTAGTTTGGAAGATTTTATCAACAAGCCGTCGAAAAACTTCGTTTCGAGAAAAACGTGTTTGAAGTTTGTTTGGGTTACGTAAATACATACATTTGAAAAAAATGTATTTCGAAAGTGTATTTATTATGTGTAACAACTTTTATATCAATATCTATAATATACACCTATCAAGAAAATTCATGAAAATAGCCTTTTTCTTAGCGTCTGAATTGAGAAGACCCCTTAAGGGAGAGAGCTCACATTTGGCACAACGGCGTCGCCAGCTCCCCTAGTTCTTTCTCCCTGCAGATTCTAAAAAATGTATAGGGTAAACCGCCCAATGAATAGACGGGGACCGATGAATGGACGAAAGCTCATTTATATTTGAAATCGGCAAAGAATATGAATGGTTGATAAAGACTCGAATACTATAATTTAGAAAAAAAAGTCACAAGTGTCGTTAAAATCGATATCTCAGTTTAATATCAAATTTTGACGCTACACGGATTTTCTCTAGTTTGTGGTACTTGCACGCCGCGCAACGTACAAGGAACATCCCTCAAGTGACATTCTTCGATTTTGTTGAAATTTGGATATGTCATTAAGCACTGAAAAGTAAGCGATACGTATTTTTTTTTATCGGCGGAAAAACGGTTTTACGGTGTGAAACCACCCCTCGAAAAAAGGCATCTCTAGGGGTAATGTAGCAGTTTCCCACACAAGGAGTCCACCGATTTTAATGAAACAAAAACGAAAATTCTTCTAATCCGAAGCAATGAAAGATCCACTAGTGACATTGCAAAAAAATTAAGGGGTGAACCACCCCTATATTAAGGGGTGGTTTCACCCCTTAAAACCGTTTTTCCGTCGATAAAAAAAACGTATCGCTTACTTTTCGGTGCTTTATACCATATCCAAATTTCAACAACATCGAAGGGTGTCACCTGAGGGATTTTCCTTGTTAGTTACGATACGGTTGTGCACGATGGGTGTTCTAAAGGCGAAAACAATAGTTTTTGTAAGGTTTGAGGGTAAATACTACTTTTGTTACTTGAGATAGAATCAATCTTCAATTTTTTGCAAAATTTTAATACGAATTCGTAATAAAAGGTCAAAATTAGACATGTTTATTTATTGGTGTTGTATACTAATCGCTTTCCAGTGAATGGACACATGGGCTCTGTTCTGATAATTTTCGAACCAGAGTAAAAAATGTTGCTTATCTGCTGAAAATTGCGAAATTAATTGCTGTTAAGAGATGACAGTGAACATTTCATTACTAAATATTTTCATTAAATCTTTCCATTCGTTTTTCGAACTTCGATACAATTTAATTTTCTATTTCTCTGTCGGAGCAAACTTCGACAGGTTTTTGAGAGTGTCACGATAAGATGCAGAAAAGTCTTGTGTATTTTCTAGGCAATGGTAATAACAAATATAATATTCATGTGTATAAGGATATTATACTTTTTTAGCGACGCAGTGATATTTAAATCTAGAATTTAATAGAAATAAATAATACATCGTTATGCTTCACAGCGATCATCTTATGGCGGTCGAGTGTCAATTTACTGTCAAATTCGTCCGTTCACTGACGATTCCGTAAATTTACTTCTCATTTATCAATTCCTTCAACATTATTTGTTGCAAATGCTGCGAATATGTTTTTCTACTATCAGAATGATACCTTGATTGACTTGAAGACTGATTCCTAAACTACGAAATGACGTCGCGCAAAAACTCGCAGACCAACAAAAAAATCCAATAAAATGTTCATAATATCAAAGTTGTTGTTTAGTGTCTATTGGATTGGATTTCGTTTTTACCGGATCGTTAAAATCATATCTTTCCATTCAGCATAACACCGCCGCGCCTCTTGATACCGATCGAGTCGCTAAAAATTAGACACTCGGCGTTGTCATTAGAAGTGGAGTTGGGCTTACAGTCAGGTTGCAGTCGCCATTGATAAAAAAAACTGCGGCGGCTGAAATGGATTTTCTGACAAAGTCTTCAATTGGAATCGCTGATTATTATGTTTAAAATTAATATTTGTAGACGTTTTCAAGGGTCTAATTTCTAGAGACTCACATAACATACATACATAATATCCATACGTTGACACGCTGTCATTTTAACGCGGACAAAATTGAAATAAAATGCTCCTTTTTCCAAAACTGACACTTTTCAATAATTTTTTAGAATGCAATTTTGTACTTTCCGAATTTCAATTATGCACACATTTTGAGAAATGTTTAAAGTGTATTCGTGGCTTTTTTCAATGAAAACCGACCAAACGGTCGTTAATGACAGATGGATGAAGTAATTTCCGGGTCAATTGATCATGTGTGTCAAAATCCTGGCCAAATTAAAGTGTGTCAACAAAGGGATATAAATGTATGCATGTTTATCGACGGATATATCTATACAGGGTGTCCCATTTTTATCCGTTCATGGATATTTGTCCCGAATTACGATTCGTAATCAATTTTTAGTTTTTTTGCCCTACTACATATTTTTCTGCAGCACAGTGTCTGTAGCACATAGCAGATCAAATTCATTGGCATATGACTACGAAGCGTTAGAATTCCGTTAATTATCAAGCCGAAAACATTTTTTTTTTCATTGCACTTGCCACCGATATGACTGTAATCGCGTGTCACGAAAAAACAGAAATTCCTTTGATCAAAGTAATTGTGACCTTCATTCGACCTTGAGGCATGTACCGATACAGTTGAAAGAGTGATAACAGTATTGCTTCTCTTTCAAAACCGTACAGCTATTTTTGGAAAAAATATTCTGTCCGGTGCACGTATAGACGATATATAGACGAATGAAGGAGGAGGATAAGTTACCTGCAGGCTGACAATAACCGCTGCATCTTCGGTGACGTGAGCAATCTCGCTTCCGATGGATAACCGAGCCGTGCTCGTCTGACCCGCGGTGCACCGTTACCAGAAACAACGAGCTCTAGCATCTCGGGATTGTGAACGGGTCGTTCGGGAACTATGCAGCCGAGAACAATCGAGCCTCTCGTTGAAGTTTCCAACTGCATGAGACCGCCGTATTCCCGTGGCAACGGGATCGGCAAGGGACCGGCTACTAATCGGACCTTGCGTTATACGAGAAAAAGATAGACAATGAAAAAATAATAAAAAACACAGTTTCGGCAAGTCATTGATGGCGAGAACTTTGAATTAAGGGAGGTTTCTACTTTGTTGAGCCAAGAAAGAAAAATTGATTTTGCTGTGCCGAAAAGAAGAAGGAGGAAGGTGTACTTTATGGTCCTGGCATAGCAGATTAGGTGTAAGTATGAAACTTTAAATTTTATTCGCGCATAAACTTCAGTTTAATTTTGAGGGATCATAACAGTGTGAAATTTTCAAAAAATCGTTTTTTTTGCATTATCCGATAGTATAGACGGTTATAAGCATGGACCTGGTATCGCCGATCGATCGTAAATAGACAATTTATATGAAAATTTCGCACTCGAAACTTTAAGCGCGTTTTTCTTGAAATGGCGATTTCCAAACGGTGTACACTCTCAAAGAAAGAGTTTTTAATCTATCCGTCTGAAATGTTGACGCAATATTATCCACACCATTCTTTATCTAGCTATCGAAGCTTTTTTTTTAATCTTCATATTCTTTTTAACGAAAAACTGTCGAAAAAATAGGCTAAATTCGATACTTTTTATCGAACCACCGCCATCATATCAGTTTTTATTTAAAAAACGTCTAGAGCAAGATGGCGGCTTTCATACTGATTAAGGGGTCTTCTCACTTTAGACGCCAAAAAAGGCTATTTTCATGAACTGTTTGATAGGTTTATATTATAGATATTGATATCAACGTTGTTACACTTAATAAATAAACTTTCGAAATACATTTTAAAATTTTTTTATGTTTTTATGTAACCCAAACAAACTTTTAACGCGTTTTTCTCGAAACAACGTTTTTCGATGGCTTGTTGATAAAATCTTCGAAACGAATGTACCGATCCCTATGAAATTTTAACCACATATTCTTTACAACTATAGCTATAGCGCAAATCGAGGCGTTTTTTAAATGTTGATATTTACTTTTTTTTTGCCAAAAACGGTGAAGGAGCACATTTTTTTTTCGAAAAATGTCCGTCATTTTGTTACTTCTGCATATATAAAAAATCGTATGATATGCGCTATGTCCATTAACATACTGAATCTAAAACCGTTTGGTTTTTTTGTTTCGGATGATCCATCTCCGAGATTTGATCGACAGTGCAGACCTACAATTTTTTTAACTACGATTTTCGTCTGTAAATGGTGACTTAAATAAATAACATTTTTTCAAATGTATTTCCAAAGTGTATTTATTAGCTGTAACAACTTTTATATCAATATCTATAATATAAACCTATCAAAAAATGTATGAAAATAGCCTTTTTTAGCGCCTAAGGTGAGAAGACCTTGTAATAATCTTTTTACAAATTTTGTTTCAGATAATATTTACGGCCACAACCGTGTACACCGTGAGGACTCTGTTTTTTCGAAGACATTTTCAGCCGTTAAAAAAATGTAAAAAGAATCAAAATAAACGCTTAAAAATGTATTTTCTGTTCTTCATGAGCGCTTCGATTTCACATAAAAAATCAGACTGATTAGTGTATTTTAACCATCGAAAAAAATCGCGAAAACAGGTGTTTTTCGACCGGTTACACTGTGATGATCCCTTAAACGCGTTTTTCTCGAAACCACGTTTTCCAAGGCTGCGGAAATGCTCCTACACGTCCTGGATGGGCAATCGCTATGAAATTTCGGAGGAATGTGTACAACAAACGTCTTTATTAGTTGAACTAGAATTATCCAAAATATTCGAACGCTTTTATTTTATTAGAAAGAAACTGCAAACATTTTTGGTGAAAAACTAAAATTCCCCTTCGATCGCTCTTTTTTTATTTTTAAATTTTTCTTCTCGATTCTAGTTCGACTCATACACAGTATTGTACTCAGTAAAAATATGTTTGATTTTTTCGCTTGAGATCCCCTAGTCAGGACTTAGGGCTTCCCGCAAGCGATGAATATCATTGCCGGCGTGCCGGCATACGTGGTTTCTCCCACTCGCAGTACCATGTTTTGCCAAACTTAAAAAAATATTATCATGTTTGATAAAGGCCGATTAGTATACATAGGGGGCGTCCATTAATCACGTGACGTTTTTTAGGCCACTTTTTGAACCCCCCCTCCCCCATGGTGATATGTGGTGAGGTTTCTAGCCAGCCCCCCCTCCCCCACATCACGTGTAGTTTTTTTTGTTAAGAAACGTCTGATAAAAGCGATAGAGAGTGCGGTATTTTATTATGAAAAACGAAATAATATATAAGCATTGTCAGCATATTTAAATGGCAGTGTCCGCGCAGTTATAAAAAAAAATACACGTGATATGTCACAACACCCCCCGCCCCCCCCCCCCCCCCCCCCAGCGTGATCAATCGTGATGTTATCCAAACCCCCCTCCCCCCTATTTGAGCCTCACGTGATTAATGGACGACCCCATACCAAATTTCAACATTCTATGTTTAATATTTTTCGCGTAAAAAATGTATGCAAAACCGAACATTTTTTTGCCTAACAAAGTAGAAACCTTCCTTAAAAAACGAAAGACACAATAAATTTTTCGTGAAGAAGGGGGAACATATAAATGCGAAATTGAGTCAATAGATCGATAGGGAGCGGGCGGCTTTGGTAAATTTTAAACTCACTCGAAGCGGTAATGTTCGTCGCGCAAGATGATGGACCCTGTAGAGAATGGCATCACTTCCGGTGTCGGGACATCCGCTCTGGCACGTCGCGTAAAATTCTCCCCTCGCTGAAAGAGCGGCGAAGACCTCGTGACCGTGCGAATCGAGGCACTGGGCATACTGATCTTTTTCCGATGCCCCCCCGGATATAGCGAAAAAACTTTGATTGTACTTCCTCGTGTCTTGAAACACCGCCACGAGACGGAGCACCTCGCCCGCTCTGATTGTAGTTTTCGTGTAGTGAGCTCGCAAATTGCCGTCCTCTGGAAGAAGAAAAATCCAGTATGCAAATACCAGGCTGAGGCAATGCAGAATTCATTGTATTTATGTGTATGTATGTGTATATATATACATCGAAACATGACAATAAAAAAATGTGTAAATAAATATCACTAATAAATTATAATATAGAATTCATCTCGAAAAGATAGCGAAGAGTAGGGCAGAGGCGACTGAAAGAGAAGGGGAAGGAGAAATGTAATGTTTAACTTAAGGGGTCGTCTCACTTTAGACGCTAAAAAAAGCTATTTTCATGAATTTTTTCATAGGTTTATATTATAGATTTTGATATAAAAGTTGTTACACTTAATAAATACACTTTCGAAATACATAACAAATTTTTTTTCAATGTATTTATGTAACCCGAACAAACTTTAAACGCGTTTTTCTCGAAACAACGTTTTTCGACAGCTTGTTGATAAAATCTTCGAAACTACTGAACCGATCCTTATGAAATTTCAATCACATATTCTTTACAACTACAGGTATAGCGCATATCAAGAACTTTTTAAAATTTTGATATTTACTATTTTGTTTTGCCAAAAAACGGAGAAAAACACGTTTTTTCGAAAAATGTTCGTCATTTTGTTATTTTTGCAAATATCAAAAATCGTATGATATGCGCTATGTCCATTAACATACTGAATCTAAAACCGTTTGATTTTTTTCTTGCGGATAATCCGTCTCCGAGATTTCATCAACAGCGCAGACCTACAATTTTATTAGGACATTTTTCAACTATAATTTTCGTCTATGAACAGTGACTTGAATTTGAAAAAAAATTTAATTGTATTTATTAGGTGTAAAAAGTTTTTATATCAATATCTACAATATAAAACTATTAAAAAATCATGAAAATAGCCTTTTTTAGCGTCTAAAGTGGGAAGACCCTAAGTTTAAGAATAGTGTAAACGAAGCTAGGTGGGACGGAACGGAGATTGTAGAAGTCCGAACGGGTAAAGAAGTAGAAATACTATAAGTAGAAAGTTCTAGAACATAGAACATGGAAATTAATAAAATATTTATATTTTTAAAGCATTGCATCATATTTATAGTTGTTGAAAATAAATCGCGATTTCCACGAATGTACATTTTTCTGTTATACCTATAAACAATGTGACACAACACGATAAGGGCTTATTTCCGGCAAATAACGTTCTTCAAATTGACTTGCAGTGTAACATGAATAAATTTCATCCGAAAAAACTGTAAATTTTCAAGACATCGTCAAACAAAATCCCACACAGCAATTCGTTGGGGTAACTCGATTTGTAGAAAGTTTCCTGCCTCATACATTTTTTTTTACGATTTCCTGTTCCAGTTATAAATGTTTTTTTTTCAAAGGTTTGCTATTTATATGAAAAGCAATATTTCATAAACTCCCTGCCTACTTCTGCAGCTATTATCATATAGATTATGAACATTTTTAGTTTTTTTCATGTAAAAAACACATTTGCTTGCAAGACTCCAGCGACGCCAGTTCATAGAGAATTCAAAAAATGGCATCATACATTTGAATACACGTAGAAAGAAGTCCTTCAAATAAGTTTTCGATAGATTTTTCTATCCCGCACTAAAAATTCTTAACCTAACATCTACTTTTCAGGTCTCTGGAATGGCGTTGCACTTAAAATTCTGTGATATATTTTATTTCAGATACGACACAATATGCCAACGAAATGTTTACTTCCAATCACGACTCAACGTAACGTGAAAAAATAACGAAAAGTACAGCTAAGTGTATTTCTTATCGATGATCGTACTTCAACCGGAAGCGTTTTAAAACGTTCCGTTTTAATTTCCGAAATAGAAATAAACACGTGCATCAAAGAAATTCGATCAATCGATCATATTTGCAGTCTTGGCTTCGTGGGCGTCGACTCTTAAGCTTAATCCTCGTTTATGCATACTGTATCTGTATATTCGTTCATCTATATCTATGTTTTCATATAAATGTATATTTCAATATGCATTTGGGTCAAGAACGTTTGCAGTCGCCTAACGAGAATTCTCGCGCGATTAGCTCAGATACGTTGCGAAAACGAACGAAAAGAGAGAAGCCCAAGTATTATATATAATATAAACGCTCGGTGTTTGCGACGCTGTTTTCTTGATACTCGTTCGATTGCATTCCAATGAATGTCCGTTGATCTCGAAATATTATCACGATTCGATTCTATTTGAAAAGAGGCACACACACGCGCACACACACACACACACACACACACACACACACACACACGCACGCACGCACGCACACACACACACATACACACACACACACACACACCTCCTTTTCTGAATCCGAGTATGAGGAAGTGGTTTATTCATACCGGTCCAATATTTTCCTAATTCCGTTTGTAAAATCGCGCCTTTATCGAATGTTTATACCGGGTGTCCCATTTAAATCTTACACCTGATTTATCTCGAAAAATACAGCTCCGATCAAGTATTGAGTGTAGTGAAACTTTTAGGGTTCAAAGGGGGACGTACAAAAAGAAAAAATGTTTCGTCCAAAATTCAAAACGGCGACGTTATGATGGCCAACATGTTTGTTTTAAAACGGAAACTTACTTTTTTCACCAAAAAATGTGTCAGTCCAAAACTTACTCTTGTAGAAATTTTTCGTTGATAATGTTTCTTATTTTTAGGTTAGAACACCTCGTTTCGCTATTCTAGCGCTATCCAGTATGTACCACGAGGAAGTAAAGTCTTCAACATCCCAAGTGTACGTGTGCGTGTGTGTGGATGTGAGTATGTTGGGTTTGTTTGATAACGGAAGTGACGAGCCGCAGAGACCTAAACTTTGTTTAGGTTTGTTTGCTAAACCAAATAAACTCACATCCACACACATGCACACTTACACTTGGGATGTTAAAGACTTTACCTCCTTGTGGTGCATCCTGGATAGCGCTGAAATAGTCAAAAATAGTGTTCCAACGTAGGAATTATAAATCTTACAAAAAAAATTGTCTACAAAAGTTGTCAGTTTTGGCCTGACATATTTTTTCGTAAACAAGTTATGTTTCTATTTTTTTTAAATATGTCGGCTATCTTTACGTCGCGATGTTGAATTTTGGACATTTTTTTTAACGTCCCCCTGTGAACCCTGAAAGTTGTACAATACGCAATACTTGATGGGAGCAGTATTTTTCGAAAAAATCAGATATAAGATTAAAACGGGACATCCGGTAAACATGCCACTCCGGTCATTGATCACACTTGTAAAAAAAAAAACTAGCGTAAGAAATAACATCGTCGTCGACCCAACTCACCCATTTTTGAGTGCGTGAGTGTGTAAGCTCTGAGGGGTGTTGCGAGAAGAAATGCGGGTACTCCTGCTCGTACGAGGTTCTCCACCCTTCGATACACCCTCGCGCTGCCCATCCCGTTGTTTCCCGTCACAACGGAGAACCAGCCTGCAAAAAAAACACAAAAAATACAAATTAACCCGTATATACATTCATTGATATCAGGATAAAGAAATTGAAAAAAAAAACGATACGGGTCCATGCGGTGCGATACGACTATAAACAAATGGAAATACAGTAACCAATTGATTGGCAAAAGTGAAAAAAATGGGTCCCGCCATACTGTACAATAACGAATGAATCCAAATACAACGAGAAATTAATTGAAAAAACAAATATGGTGCCACGTCATGTCCGTTTGGGGCGTTTATGGCTTGTATTTTTTAAATAATTGTTTACCTACACAGAGAGTTGGTTTTTGATTGTAAATATGGAAAAGCCTCTATCTATGAAAGACTCCGTTGATTGTACTAATAATAGAAAATAGTTCACTGACAAAGAACAATTAAAGGTGGACGGAAGGAGGTCCGTTGAAAAAAGGAGTTTCTTTCGTCCTCGTAGTTTCTTTCTCTCCACGTGTATAAAAGTAAATTCCACAAGATTTACAAAGATTATGCTAATGAAGCATGATTATCGTGTCTGGAATAACCTCCTCGAGCGAACGGGCAAGTTACACCCGTCAAATCTCTTTATCTATGTATCGTAACGGTCTTAAGAGGGTTGTGCGCACCATATACATGCACACTTATATGTGTATATTGAGTGCAGGGATGGTGAAGGCCACATGTAAAGGAAAAGAGGGGAATGAGAAAAGTTAGACTTCAATGAGTATACATGCGCATATACCGAAGTTGTTTAAAATACTAATTAATAAATAACCTCTGACCACGCGACGCTCGTTAATTTGTTACCCCATAGCACACGCGGAATAGACGAGAGGAAAAGAGAAAGAGATAGAGAGAGAGACAATAAAAGAGCAAAAGGCATTTCTCCCGGCGCGCGTCGGCATATATTTGCATGAACATGAGCTCGTTGAGATTTTTTTTCTCCTATTTTTTTCTCGATCGATCCTCCCAGCGAGACTCGATCTTATGCGCAGCTAAATATAAACCTCTTATATTCCGGGGAAAGATGTTGACTCCGATGCACACGCATCCATCCATATAAATATACTGGGTGTCCCATTTTAATCTAACACCTGATTTATCTCGACAAATACTGCTCCAATCAAGCACTGAGAGTAATAAAACTTTTAGAGTTCAAATGGCAAAAGAAGTAAAAAAAATCTTTTTCTGTTCGAAATATAAAATGACAACGTGAAGATGGCTGATATGTTAAAAAAAAATAGAAACATGACTTTTTGCACCAAAAAAATTGTCTGGCTAAACCTAACAACTTTTGTATGAATTTGTTGTTGATAACGTTCATAGTTTTTAGATTAGAACACCACTTTTTACTATTTTAGCCACCTAGTCTACCCAGAATGTGCCACCAGGAGGCAAAGCCTTTAACATCCTTAATGTAAGTGTGCGTGTGTTAGTGAGTGTGAGTTTGTTGGGGTTTGTTCAATAACCCAAAGAAGGATTAGGCCTCTGTGGCTCGTCACTTCGGTTATCAAATGAACCTAAACAAACTCACACGCACTCTTGCACTTGGGATTGTTTGATAACAGAAATGACTAGACCTAATCCTTGTTTGGGTTTGCTTGGGTTATCTAACAAACCGATACAAACTTAAACAAACCCAAAAAACTCACCCCCCTTCACACACACACACACACACACACACACACACACGCACGCACGCACGCACGCACGCACGCACGCACGCACGCACACACGCACACACACACACGCACGCACGCACGCACGCACGCACGCACGCACGCACGCACGCACTCACACACACACACACACACACACACACACACACACACACACACACACACACACACACACACACACACACACACACACACACACACACACACACACACACACACACACACACACGCACGAACGCACGCACGCACACACACATACACACAAGGCATGTTAAAGACTTTACCTCCTCGTGGTACATTTTGGATAGCGCTAAAATAGTAAGAAATTCTGTTTTAACCTAAAAATGATGAACGTTATGAGAAAAAAGGTCCTCCAAAAGTTGTTAGTTCTCAAAAAAGTGATGTTCTCATTTACAAAAAATATGTCGGCCATATTAACGTCGTCATTTTGAATGTCAGACCAAAATAGATTTTTTTTAACGTCTCCCTTGGAACCCGAAGAGTTTTTATTATACTCAATACTTGATCGGAGCAGTATTTTTCGAGATAAATCAGGTTTTAAAATGGGCCACCCGGTATATATATATATATATATATATATATACACACATATATTAGGGAGGTTAAAATTTTTTTTTTCTCGGTACTCAGCTCTACACATTTGTTTAGGTAGTGCTCAAACTTTTAATTATTTTCTTCGATTTTTCCTCAATTTTTTTTCCCCGTCAATAGACATGATAATAATAAAATTTTCTCAAAACTTTTCATGCTCTGTAGAATTTTCTAAGTTAACATAAACAGGTCGTTTTCATTTCAAGTAGTTTTAATAAAAATAACAATTCCAAACGATGTTTAAAAAAATATGTACACTGGATCACAGTATGCGATTGTTGAAAAACTTGCGTAATTACTCGGAAGATCGAGCCGAATGATAATTTCCCTTCTCGCAAAAAGGATGGTTTTTTCTGTGCTCGCTCGCAACTTGCAACAGATATTGCTTTTGGTCTTCGTTTTTCGTAATCAAACCGTTGAAACCTTTCATCAAAGAAACGGCTCGCTCAGCTATGTCGTTCACAACTTGCATGTTTTTAAAAGTAATAAAGCACGTATTATGATCCTGATTAAAGTCCCAAAGTGAAGGACCAAGTCCAAAAAACTGCATCGGAGCTCAAATCGTTCGAATAAAGTGTTTTATATTTTTATTTTTACGTGTACTGTGACGTACCTCAATACAGCAACTACTGGAAACAGTCAAATGAATCGCGAAAAGAGCTCACGGACAGTCAGAGAAACAAAGGTGCAGTAGCCTCAACAGCGCCGCGGTTTGTAACTCTCGAATCCGTATGACTTTGTTTTCTTACGCACAAAACAACATATTACTCCAAAAAAACACGCATACTTGTTAGACGTTCAGTGATGTAAACACCGTGTTCTTGGTCATCAAGTGGTTGATATAATTTTCACAACCGAATTACATGTATTGATTCTTGATTTGCAAATACAAATTGTTGATGGTACAAAAAAAATTAAATAAAAATTGGGTATTGTTACAGAAAAAATTAAATCAAGACTTACATTGGATCACGCATTAACATTTTCTGCATCGAGATAAAAAAATTGATACTCCGATAATAATGAAAAAAAAAAATATCAAAAAGGCGTTTGAGCACTAACTAAAAAACGGTTTAGAACCTTCAAACTTTGCAGAACTTTCTTGTTCTTAACACACTTCAATTTTCCGCTGAGAAAAAAATCGATGTTTCTTTAACCACCCTAATATATATATATACATATAACAAAGTTGGTGCGGTGAATTCTATTAACAGATAGTCACGTTAAATGTAAATTACCCTTCCATACTCCGTTCATAATATCTCAATACTTCCATTGAGTCAACGAATCTGACGAAAAACATAAAACATCGAAGACGGGCAATATAATGGCCCAGGACGGATCGATCGAAAACTAGTTATTGACACGTGCTGTTTTTATAGATGGAACTAATCCTTTAACTAATACGTTTAAAGGGATTTTGTAATTAAATACTCGATGTCCTATTTTTACGTATACCGGTGAGGAGAAGGTGTGGTGGGAAGAGGTAAGAGAGAGAGAGAGAGAGAGAGAAAGATAGTTTATAGAAGATAAACAGCCAACTTACGTTAACAGGCGATATGTATGTATAGAAGGGTAAAGAGAAACGTGAGAAGAAATTTAACGAGATGTTTTTTAAAACGGACTCGGAGATTCTGTGTGCAGTGCCTACTTTGGTCTCTATATACGCTCATATACATATACCAATACATATCTATCGAATAAATAGCATTGCACACACGCACACTTATCTGTATTTACGTTTACACGCAGAAACATATATGTATTTGGTTACACAGACGTGTCTATATACGCAGTAGCCAGTACACTCTTGAGATAAAATGATCTCTACGCGCGCGTTATTACCCCTTTAATCGCCATTGTGAAGCAATTAAGCTTCGACTTTAACATTCGGAGAACGTTGAAGGAAAAGTAGAAAGAAAAAACAAAAGCTTGCGCACGTTAAACGTTATACTTTCCCGTTGAGAAACGGAGATAAATGAACATATGTGTCTACTCGTGCTTATTTATTCATTTATTCATTCAGCTGGTCATTCGTTTTCAAAATTATTCATATATTTATTTACTCGTTCATTTGTTTCTTGATTTATCCAGTTAACTATTTATTCAGCGATTAATCTATTTGCTATCGATATTCGCTGCCGATTCATTCTTGGATATATCGCTTGGTAACGATCGAAAGACTATGCAATATAATCGTAAGATTTATTATCAGGGGGTACATCTATCTAGAGGCCTGAAAAAGTGACCAAATTCCGATTTTTTTATCTGGGAACCGGTTGGTGAAAAAGAAACGCATTTTTTTCAGACACAAATATACACATATCGTGAGCCTTTATAAAAAAATTATCAAAAAATACAGAAACTTAACGGCCTATATTCCTATACTTAATAAAGTATATTGATAAAATACGAATACACTCCTAATTTTTTTCTATGACATCGATGTTCTCTTATCAATTTTTAATTAGCTACCATAGTCATACGATTTCCTCAACAAAAACCATAGTTTTCGTTCAGCCCATCATGCCTTCACTATTGTCAACGTTCATTTTTTCAACATTGCTGTTCAGTTTTTAATTCCGGCCACGATCCTTCTTTTAACGTAGTTCTCGCGCTGCACCGATGCAATAAAGTTTTCCTCGCATGAGCGTCGAGCTCTTGATTATGTGTGCACTAAGATCACTGCTACGTTTGAACGAATTCTTTATGTGGGTCCTCTCTTCCACTAAAAAGTGTTTTTCTGAATGAGGATCGTATAACATCACGTGGGTATCATTGGTTTAATTTCAATCATTTTCACTGTCGTATTTCGGAAACAAAAGGGTAGGTAATTTTGTTTACCCCATCTAGATAATAATCTCTTGCAGTCTGGTATTTTTTAAATGAAAATATGCCAATGCGTTGTACGTAATATTTAAAGGACGAGGGCATTGTCAGTACTTGACATAGGTAACTGTCATAAGTAATGTGTTTACCGTAGCCAACTTTGACATCATGTAGCGTGAGATAGAAACGGCAAAGCTCCTTGAAACTTCATAGACAGATAGATATGGCAATCCTGTTCACCCATTGAAAATTGTAATAAATTCTGTCGATTTTTAAGACGCAGATACGTATAATAAGGGTTCAGCTTTGAAGTTGCCGTGAGTTCCAATACATTGTTTTCGAAAGAAAAAACATTCACATCTTAGTAATTGAGCATCGTTTATGATGCAACAACGTTTGAACTGAAACCACACGTCAACAACCGCAGTTGATATAAGTCTACGAAAGATATTAACTGCAGTTAACCGTTTGCACTTGAGTCCTTTTTCGAGAGGTGAACAAAAGTTACCTCTCGAGTACAAAGGGTTAAATTGTCGATTTTTCATAAGGATTAGCGCTGAATTGTGGAGACTTTGCTATTTATTTTTTCTCGAAACCCATATAGGGGCGCACTCGTGCCATCTTCGAAGTCGACCGTAGCTTTATTGGGTATAACTACCAACAAAATCAGTATTCTTTAACATTTATCGGCGAAGCGCTTGACCCTCCTCAAGGCAGTATTGTTGCCGAGTATGCTATTGTGGAAATCATTTGAAGGATGGGATAACTAAAAATAATTTGAATAATCAATACACATGTTTATTGATCCTTTGAGAATATAGAAAAATTGAAGAAAAAAAAACGTATTGTCATGTATTTTTATACGATTGTTTACAATGGTGCACAGAAACGTCCCCCAATCGGCGACCAGTGTTGTGGACGTTGTATGCATGTGAAAAAAAACCAAACATATTCTTAATTTGTATGAGGGTTGTGATGCTTCGTACTAGACCTAGCGGAAACAAAAATGTCTGCAAAATGGTGTTGTACCCCACTTTGGCGCACAATCTTTTTGAACGTCATCTTCGTCCTTGCCCCTTAAAAAGACCTGCAACAAAAAACCAACATAACAACATTGATTAATCTATCAATTCATATAACTATAGAAAAACTAAACATAGAAACGGGGGAATGCGAGTGCCTCCTGGACCTTACTGTGTGGAAGTTTCCTCCCCTGGTCGCCTGGTGTTCACCTGCAAAATCTAAAATTATTATTTTTTTTACATAATTATTCTAATCTGTACTAGGTATGAAAAGCGATATAATAACGGACTGCTACACCTAACAACTACTCACCTGTAATAAGACATCTTCCGTCTTCCTAGAGGTCTGATCTCCGTCGGGTGCCCGATGGTTTTCCGGCTCCTACCTGTACAAAGAAAAAAAATGATATTAAAACCTCACGATTAGCCTAAATGATTTAAGTACCTAGAAAACATTTTAAAGGTGTGCTGCGTAAGGGTATTCACCGCTTACCTCGACACTCGGCGTACCAGACTTCCGGTTTCCGTCGAGCCCCCAAGCCATTTAATAAATACCAAAGTTGTCAATTAAACACTGACAAACACTCGCGAACTAACAAACTCAAAAAATACTTAAGAGAGAAAACATTTTTGGGTAATTATGCAGTATGAGGACTTTTCCGAAAAACGACGGGAATTTTTTTTTTCGCCATGATGTTGTTTATTCCATTATAGTAAGGGATATTCCGTCGGGGGAGGCAGACATTTCCCATTAATTTCATACGTTATAGGGTTTTGAAGTTTCCAGAAACATGTAATATTTCGACGCCTCGCTAAACAGCTACGTGTTTCCTTATATATAGTGTATTATGAAGGTAACGATGTATATGTTTTGATTCCGTGACCACAGCTGTCCTGATTCCGGAAACAGGTAATATTTCGAAGCCTCTTGTTTGTTGTCGCTTAGCAGCTACGTATTTCCTAAGGGCCAACCCCAACAAACAAACCAAAACAAACCCAAACAAACCTACACAGACCCAAACAAACACCCCAATATAGGCGTCGAAATATTTAAAAATTCCCTATTTTATCACGTGTTTCCGCGAACTTCAAAACCCCATAAGTCATGGAATTAATGGAAAATTTCAGCCTCCCCCGACGGAATATCACTCAATATAATGAAATAAACAAGTTGACGGTGAATAAAAAATTTCCCGTCGTTTTTACGAAAAGTCCTCATGCTGCATAATTACCCATATTTGAATAGAGCAAAAACAAAGTTTGCGTCACCCGCCTCTGATGCTCTGCAGGCCGAGTGGGGACAATCGCGTGCGTGAAATGTCAATAAAAACAGGAAGGAGGTGAAAAACATTACATGTACAATGCCGTTTGTAATTGAGTGCCTTTTTTGTACTTACCGCACATTCACACTACATATTATACGCCGAGTATAGCCCGTAACACCGACCTGTAAAAAAAACGCATTGCGAGGTTAAGCCTGCGGACTCGAGCGTCGTCTGCTCTTTACCCGCGAATGTAAAAGTTGTTCGGGTATTACCACCAGCGCCGCAATCGGTGAACCGCGACACTCGCGATACTCGTATCGAGTCACTAACCCTAGCGCCGCGAGCTGCGACTCGCGATACCAAACTTTTGTCCAGTGTCACAACACTAGCGCCACGTTTCGGGACCCCTAGCAGTTACGTCAAAAATCGTACCTACGCACCGAGTCTCGCACTCCGTTACTCGTGCTGCGAGTTCGGCGGCGAAATCGCTGCTCCAGCCAGGTATATAAGGCGGAGCGCGAGGCCCGGAGATGTCTAGTTCTTGATTACTGAAAAGTGAAAGACAACTCTCCTAGACTAGCCACCGAACGGTGACCACCCGCCACCAGAGGTCACCTCTACGCCGTACCGAACTCAGCAAACCCCCGTACATATATATGTCTAGTTCTTGATCACTGAAAAGTGAAGGAGAATCCTCCTGGACTAGCCACTGAAAGGTGACTTCGCCACCGAAAGGTGACTCTCTACCACCTAAAGGTGACCAAAGCCTCTACCCCGTACCAAACCCCGACAATCGGGTACCGCGAGCCTCAGAGGCGACATCCGCGTTTTAGCGAGACCCCCCCCCCCCCCCCCTCTGTACATTTATATCTAATGTTCTTCATTTTCATTAAATTTTGATTGCGTATATTGGTTCACATAAATTACTCCCTCGCTTCGTTTCCCGCTTTACAACAATACATTTTTTTTTCTTTTTCTCTTCTCGTGTATGCCGAAGCCCCACGACCCGGCGTCGCGCGCTTTTGACCGCTGCACTCTCCGGTGGAGTACGCGTGATCTGGCAAGCATTGGACCCCCGCCGGTGTATGCCATTACCCAGGTGGGCAAGGAAGGAGAAATTATCTCCAGCCGCAGCAGAAAACACCTTACCGGTCGCCGAATTTAAAATTTTCCTTCCGCCGCTCCATGCTTCCACCCTCCCTCCAGCCCCTCGGTTGGAGGGAGGGTGTCCTCTCGAAGAGGACGACGTCCTCTTCGAGAAGGTGGCGACCGCCCTTCACTCCCATTTTTCCCCACTTCCTGCTACCCCCAAAAGGCCCCACTTCCCTTCCGCTCCAACCTGGAATATCCTGTCCGAAATTCCCTCCCTCCCGTTCCCAGCAACACTCCCTGTAGCGTTTTTTCCGTTTACAACCCTAGCCACAAACCGGACTCCTTTTTTTCGAAAACCCAAAACTCAACCGGCCCTTTTAAGGTTTAAAACAAACAAAAACCGATGTAGTTCGCCCACCTCGCCGGAGAACCCTCCTTCCACCACCATATTGTCGGAATATGTGTAAAACCCACCCTACGGTTTTCCGTACGCCAACAGTGGCGTCATGTTAAACTCTGATTATCATTATAATTTCCTATTTCTCTTAGCATCCTACGAGTTGTATAAAAAAAAATTCGACTCAATTCTGCTACCAACGTTGAAAAACAGTCCATTGAAGGTGTATGCCAAATCTGAGCTTAATCGGCCAATCGGTAATCGAGATATGGTGGTTGCCGATTTGAAAAGCATCGTTTTGGGAAAAAACGCGTCAAAAGTTACAGCGATTCGACCGCACTTTCTCAGCTTCTGACTTCTGAGCTTACTCCTTATAATTTCTATAACTCAGCTAATTTTATGAGTATCATTAAACGGTTTTTACAGAGGTATTCGAAAAAGTCTGTAGAATAATAAAATAAAATTTAAAAAAAGTTTGTTCATTTTCTAGACAAATATTAATGCTTTAAAGCGGGATATACATTTAGCCGGGAAAAAATTAAGTTATTTTGAGGGGATTTTTGAACTAAGAGATAATTAGTCTACATTTATCAAACTGTAGATATACTGTAACTGTATTTTAGCATACAAAATAATATTTAAAAAAATCAATTATTATGAAAATGGCAGATCTTTGGTAGAGTGTTACAGCAAGGTTGCCGCGGAAGTTGCGAATCGGCGTGCAGTCTAGGTTCCCGTAGACTCTGATTTGCAAAAAAATTCAAAGATTTATTTAGTTAGAACATGTATAGTTTCTATTTGACAATAATTAAAATGAAGGAAATGCAAATTTAAGAGAATAGCACGCATTTAAAAAAAATCAAATAGTTTTTTAAATAATTTTTCAGAAACGATTCTTGTCAAGTAGAAGGTCGCAATATTATAAATATTTCTGCCAAGTTTAAACTCAATCAGCTTAATTGTTTTTGAGTAACCAATTTCGAAAATGCAGTTTTGAAAGAAACGCGTTTGAAGTTTAAGCCCGCTTCAAATCCGAGCGATGAGGCACAGCGTTGACGGGCTGTAAGGTTTTAAATGTTTCGAATTTCGCTTTGAATCTTTGGGAAAATATTCTACATATATATTGCTATCGTTTAAAGGAAAACAAAAGAAATCGATTTTTGTATCGTTGTAAATGTATATCCCGCCTTAACAGAAGATCACGGAAATTTCTCGATTCGATTCTCGTGAATCCACATCAGTTAGAAATCCGACGCTGTGGTGTCTATCAGTTCAGTCTGCGAAATAACGTTTTATGCTACTATGCTTTTTCCATGTGTATAAATAAAGGCTCGTACCAACGGCCGACTCTCAACATCGACGTCATTGCTCTAATAGCCTGTATAGGTCAGCTCGTGAATAGTAAAGCTCAAATGCGTACATTAAAAATCGCGATACCACCGTTGAAACCACTTTCACGACAGGACTACCTTAACTGATTCCGGAGTATGCTTTTTTACCCTCCTTCTCGGACCGCGCATGCGGCTTTTATATGTATCGCGTGTGATTTACTCTTGGAATTAGTGTGGCGATTTTACACCACATTCCTGTGGGAAAAAGAAACGATTCGTACCATTCCTAAGCAAGAAAAAAAAAAGAAAAAAATGTGTTACGAAGTAGCTCCTCCTTAAGAAGCTGTACGAAACAAGCTCTCTAGTGAAGAGCACTCCTTTTACTACTAGCATCTCTCTTCACTTTCCATTTCTATCGCGCCCCCTTGCTCTCGACTTTATAGCGCTGTAATACGTATGTGCACACGTGCATATATGTACACAGACGCACTTATCCGCGATTGAGTCGGGAGACCTTGTGCATTCGTAACATAATTACAGATGTCATTATGTATCCTGTGAGGAAAAATTACTTGGGAAATAAAACGCAATATATGCAGGCATGGCTGATGAGGTCTTTGCTCCAACCGACAGAGCCTAGTACGGACTTCTCACAACTTTTATTTACTTTTTTGTTCTTGTGTACCGCGGCGCACAAAATGGGCAAAAAACCAGTGCATCTGGAAATTCGATTTTTTTCAAAACTCATCGGATACGATCTTAGAATGATACAGAACTTAGGTGTTATAAATAAATACGTAAGTAAATAACTAATTTTTAGTACTTGATTGGTTCGTAATTACGTGAACTGGTAGTTGAAAGGATCTTGATTAGTTGGTAGTTGAAAGTTGGTAGTCAAGGTAGTTGAAAGGATTTTGATAAGTGCTTTTATAGCGCTTATTAAAATACAGTAGAGAAAAATAGCTCATATTTGGGAGATGAGTTTCGGGTTTTATTAGGATCGTGCCTCTTGTTCATAGATCAATACATTTGGGGTTGATATTATGAGCGTATGTGAATGTATGGCTACATATGTTTTATAATTATTAAAAAATATATTTCCAATGTTTCTTTCACTTTCTTTGCGGGTTCTTATAGCCTCATCCCTTTCACTTTTACCTATATATACACACGTCACTCTGCTATTTTCAGCACCTTTGAGAATATGCCCGAGGGCATAGGGAAACCGTAAAAATCCTGTGCCGATAAAGTCAGACATATGTTAGTCAGTTGTGTTACTAATGCAAACCCAATGAAACTGTCTACGGCTCAGTAGTTGGTACGCAGGTCACTTCGCGGCTAAGCAGTCACCAATCCAAGTATTAGCCTAAGCCAAAGTCAAGTATTAGCCAAAACTTCTTAACATCAGGGTCGCCGAAGCCGGGCACTGATCGCACGTAAACTATTATTGGTTTCACATATATTATATATGCAGTGATAGATACATGAGCGTATTACATATACATATGTATCAGAAGATAGAGTCACCTGCAAATTTTTTCCACCTTTTCCGGAACGGCTAATTAAGTTGCGCAATTACGGGATTATGCGGTTATTGATTTAATTGCCTTTGCATTGCACATGGTACTCCACGTACTACGGTTTTATCCCGTAGAAGCACGAAGGAGTACCAACTCGTTAAATGAGATTATAACCATAACACGTAGAACGTATTTATGCACATTCATATACATTTCATTTTAGTATGCCCATGTTTGTATAGTGTATATACGTATACGCCTTACCTACTCATGCATAAACCAAATGTAAAACGTAATTTTTCGCGACGCGTCGCGAGCGAGTTTCGATATATGTCTTCTCTTCTTTGGATCTTACGGTCACACACTTTAGTGTTTGTAAAGCGACGGGAATCGCAATAAACTTTATTTCGTCATCTCGGCAATGTTTGTTGCATTCCAAGAGCTTACAGAAATAATCTATTAGGCTGTGTTGAAATTGTTGCGAGACATTGAAAATTCACTGTTTTAGGTAATTTAGTTCGAAAATTGATCATACGTTTCATCTCGGCATTCCGCGTCGAGATCAGATGAAATTTTACTTCTATCGAGTAGGCTTTCAAGTCACGTGACGTTGACCACCCAACTGGAGTTAGTTTAAGACCGAGTTTCCTAAGTCAGCGGAAACTCGGTTGAAATATAGCAGCCTGTATCAGCACACGTTTTTCACAGTTTTCGTGTGCCGTCGAGCAAATGTAATACAGCATAGCCGTGCGTAAGGAAAGTCTGGTGGAATTATGTTTAGTTTCGTGAAGACCACAGGAACCGGCTATGTGATCTTCATTTACACGTAATGGTGATCACTGATCACTCGTCCAGTGATCTTCATGAAATAAAACATAGTTCCCGCACACTTTTCCTTAAGGACTTAAATTCGAACCCAGCTAAAATTTAGGAAAATATCGATTTTTGGTTTCCAACGTATTCTCAAAATATAACATTTTGAAAAATATTTTCTATAAGTGTCAAGTCAATCCGTTCAAAATTGAGGAGGTTATGGGCGTTTATAGGGAGCGTTTCCGAGCCGGCAAATCACGAATCGTCGAACTTTATGGAGGTGCGACTAGTTGTTCAGGGTCACCAAAGAGACTAAATTCATGTTACCCCCGGTTGTTCTGATTTATGTTAACTTATGTTGAATATTCGTATTGTCAATTCTAATGTGTCAAATTTGTGGTGAATGTTTTATTTATTGCATAATTATTAATTAAAACTGAATATTTAAATCCTAAACGACTCTGGTGTTGTCTCTGCCGTATTCACAATAATAGTTTTACCATAACAATGGACTACAGAACGGCACCAAATCTGTCAAAATCTTATTTGAATAACCCTGAATTACTTTAGCGGAATTAATACTATGGGTAAAATTGTAATTGAACATGTTATTGATACGCGATAAATTGTAAAACTCCATAAATAACCTAACGGAATTTTGAACAAACGCCTAACAACGTCACGTTGGCGATGCTCAAAGTTGGCACCTGGGACTCATTGATGTGGAAAGTTAGGTTATGGCCCAAAACTACGTTATGCTCGCCAAACACATCACGTGCGACGCCCGACCTTGCCAAGTATGTGAGAGTTATTTCGTCGTTCTGATAATTTTGAACCAGAAATTTAAATATTTTCGTAATGTAGTGCTTGAACTACACTGTGAAGATTGATTTTTCGATTTTTTACAAAATTTATTATGTCTAATTACCAAATTTCGTTTTCATGAGACGACGTACTTCATTACCTCAAAGTGCTCGACTTTACAATTTTATTATGGAAAACTGAAGGGTCAATATAACTCAAATTTTGCCAGAGTGCATAACGTATTCATCAACATCATAAAAAAATTTAAGTCCGAAAGTTGGATTCTTCTTAATGTTCTCTTTAAACGCGTTTTTTTTATCAAAATTACCTGTTCAATATCGGTGACCGCGATATCTAAAAAATCACTGCTCCAATTAACTTAACATTTTACAAGCTTCTTTTACATATCAAAAAGCAGTGCTCGAAAAAAAGCATTTTTTCGATGCGTAGTTTTTTTATTGACCAAAATAGAGGTTTCTTCCCCGCTAATCGATACTTTCAATTTAGACTGCGGCCATTCTTTCGAAAATCAATATTTTATTAAATGCTCCGTCCAAGTACGAGATCATTTCATGCGATAACTAAATGCATTTGATTTTCTTATTTTGGGTGAATTGTTTCCGAGCAGCAGTGGTCACCGAGAACGATGTTTCTAAAACAGCGGTCTGCACAAACCATTGTCTCGACCACATTTATAAATACTTTTCAATACAAAAATTGTGAAAGATACTTTAAGGCATACTCTGTAACGTACAGAAAACTTGCACGCGTTTTGCCCAGAAAAAATCACGAAAATTCCGGGTTTCGGGATTCCTCGACGTATAATATCACTTTTAGCATTGAAAATGCTTTTATAACTATGTATGTTTGTTGAAGTAGGCTGGGTATAGGGGTCTGAGTTAGCTGGATGTCACATGAAACTAACGCTTCCCCCACTCCACTGCCACTGTGTTGCAGTACAGGGGAGGGAGTGGCGACATGCTGAATGCCTGTGGTTGGTTGAAAAATGCCCTCTCCCCACCCAATTCTAATCTTCTTGTTAATTGGAAAATTATGACAACTCATGTTGCAAATATATTATAAAAATTATATAACAATTATTGTACAAGCAAACCCAAACAAAGTCAAACTAACCCAAACTAACCTTTACAAATCCAAAACAAATCCAAACAAATTCAAGGATATTGCTCAATGTATCAATATTCTTTGAAAAATAATAAAAACCAGCTCATATTATTTACATGTACCTACTTTTTATTATCCTAAAAGTCTAATTACATTTCCAATGCCATTAAATAGTTGCACTTTGTGTATTATCTGTAGATTTTTCTACTCGAAATTGGAATTAGGGATCGCAATTTTCCGCGGAATCATTTGGTAGAATTGGCAAGTGCATAGTTTATCGAAAACGAAAATCTGAAGCAGTGATCTCGAAGAAGAAGACGAATGTAAAGAACGACTGTGCTTCTAAATAGCGTTGCGATTCCTGTTGTCGCGGCGTTTCCGGAGCCGTTTCGTATATAGGGTAGATATACGTTCTATAGTTTCATGTGGCCCGTTACTACCGAACGGAACTCGGTGTAAGTCGCATTCATAGACACGCGTTACGATTCAAACGTATCGCGGAGATGCTCTTTCTCCACATGGCGCAGGATCGTATTGTACGCGCTGGTTCCTCTCCGATCTACGGGGCATCTCGCTGTGAGCCCGGAGATCCGGATAAACATCTGATGGTCGTGTCACGCCGCCGCCGTCGTGGCCCTACCGCGGACGACGATCTACCGCGCACGTGCACACCATGTATTCCTTCTCTAATACTTTTCTTCTAACCACGTGCTTTATCGTGAGGGATGTATAATAATAATCCCGTTGTTTTTCGGCGCCGGACATTCTTCCAGCGATGTCAAGCGTTTGCGGGATTACGTACGTCCAACATTTCGAAACATGATTTTCTTTTTAATTGTTGATCATTATTCGGTACACTTTGAAGGGCCAGTGCACGTTGAAAATTTCAAAAAATCGAAAGCAAGCAAGACTTGAAGAAATCGACGATGATGAGCAATCAAAAGGGATTTTGTGCGGTGCAGAAATTGCCGATTGAGTTTAGGTAAGAGTTTTTCATAGTATAAACTTCAAACGCGTTTTTCTCGAAACAACGTTTTCAAAATCTAGCTCCATCGTATCTCTAAAACTAATAAACCAATTCTCTTGAAATTTGAACCACATATTGTAAACATGATTCGCAAAAAGATGACCCTCGATGGTTTTAAAATTTTGATTTTTACTCTTTTTTGCGAAAAACGGCGAAAAAAACGTCAACTTTTTTCGTTATTCATCTGCCATTTTTTTATTTTTGGATAAAACTTTATATCCGAGGGTCATTTTGTAGCTGGTTTCATACTGAATCTGACTTTGAAAATGGACTTTGATTTTTTTGTTTCAGACAAGCCGTTGCCGAGTTATGATGGAGCCCACCTATTTTTGAGGCGTTACGTTAAATACGTATTTGTACTTAAAAATGAATAAAAATGAATACATAAAAAAAATGAATTTCAAGACTTTATTTATCAAGCCCAACAATTTTTATATTCATATCTTTTATAAAATCCTCAAAAACAATCGCGAAAATAGCCTTTTTTCGTGACTCCAAAGTGGACTGGCCCCGTAAGGCCTTAGGCCACAGTAACGGGTATAAAATCATGTGCGAATTTAACAATTTTTTTCGTATGAAAAAGTGATTCACTCATAAAATTATTTACGCATCTATTTAGTATGAATATCAAGCTGTCAGAATTTATTTTTTCGATGTACAAAATGGCCGACTACTCGAAACTTCTCAAAACAGCTTTTTTCCAATTAGCGTGACAAATAACTTCAACAATTTTCACTCGATTTACTTCAAATGTAAATGTTATGTTCCTAATTGCATTTCGCAGAGAAGTACGTACGGAATTTCTGATGAATCGAAAACTTTTAATTTTATGAGCAGTTTATGGGCAGTTATACTGAAATTTTTCACTGAAAATTCATTTCTTAAGCTCAAATACCTACAACTTTTAAATAAAAGAATATTTTTTAAATTCCGCACGTACTTCTCTAGATATTCTAATGTAGATTGACGAGGTTTTTGTTTTTTGTTTTAGGTAAAAAATTGTGGATGCTAACTGTCACGCCTCGGAGCGCTTAAAAAAAGATAACAATAAAAAATATTAGTAGTCGGCCATTTTGTACATCGAAAAAAAAAAATTATAACAGCTTGATATTGATACTAAATAGATGTGTAATTAATTTGATGAGTGGATCACTTTTTCATACGAAAAAATTGTTATACTCGCACATGATTTTATACCCGTTACTGTGGCCTAAGGCCTTAAGAAGTCTTGACAAAAATATACCCAAATCTTGATTAGGAGGGAAATACTGAGGAAAAATAAATGGTAATTAATCGGTAAAGAAATTCTAAAAAATTCATGTTGTCAAAGTACCGACAGATAATGTCTGATGGGCATTTTTTGCGGATTTTTTTACGATTTCCTTTCATTTTGCAAAAGGTTACATAACCAACTAGGGTATCTGTTAGTTTTCGGATCACAAATGTCGGGCCTTGTGAATGAAGAGATTTAGTATTATTCAAGCAAAAAACGATAATTCCCAGCTGCCAATATACGTACTCAATTAATTTTTTTCCAATGCTCATAACTTTCTGAAAAATGGATCGAATAAGTTATTTTTTAACCAATTTGTTTGTTTTGAAATGGACTTTATGTAAACACATATTTATTAAACATTTAGTTATCTTCTATATAATTTTTTTAGTTTATTTTTGGAAAATACTCGGATTTTTCAAAGATCAACGTTTTCTGATTTGTGATTTTTCTTCGTAAAACAAAATACGATAAATTTAGCATTTTTTTCCGGCAGATCCATCGCGGTAAGATTTTTCGTTCTATTTTGTTCTACATTGAACATTTTTTATTCTTGATTTTTTTTTTTATTTAAATTAATGTTTTGCTGAGAAATTTCACAAGCAGTATTTGAATTTGCGGTAAAAATGATTCAAAATTATTGGAAATCTTTTTAAATATGTTAATATTATATACAAAGTATTGAATACCATAGAATTAACCATTAAATATTATTTAATTGCAAAAAAGCTAAATTAAAGAAGAGAAGAATTTTAAAAATTCAATTTAAAAAAAAAAACAGAAAGCGAAATCTTTTCACGATGGGTTTTGCGGCAAAAACGCTATATTTATAATATTTTTTGTACGAAAAACAAGGTTGAACTTTTAAAAATTCCTGTTTTTTTTCCAAAAAACTAAAAAAATATACCGAAGATGATTTTGCATATGTTCAAATGTTTTTCTTCACAAAGTACATTTAAAAACAAACCAAAAAATTAAAAAAAGATCTAATTTAGTCAATTTTTTAGAAAGTTATGAGTATTTGAAAAAAAAAAGTTGCCTGCTTGAAATATTTACTACATATTTCCGATGGTGTGGAAAAATTTGAAAAAAAATCACACAATCGTTTTTAGAAGGAAACAGTAACGTATTTCCATTTCAGCCAAATGATTTGGCGTGAAACGTCCCATACATATAATACCTCTTTCTTAAACGTTCATTTTTCATTATATCCTTCAGTAATGAACAAAGCTTTGAGGACCGTCCGCATGTGATTTAACTTCTGACTTATTATTATTAATTTATGATTAACTTATGAGCTTATATATTATTAACGTATTCTTATTAATTTATGATTCATTAAAAAAAATCGAAGGACAGTTCTCAAACCCGCCAGATGTGTTGATAGTCAGCATGGCGTAGATACGATGGGTTAAACATATCCTCTCTTGATATTTTTAAGGGATAAAAAAAAACTGAAACTCTTATTCGGGGCCAGAAGTATGCGGGAGGTAAGTATACCTGGGAATCTCGAAGGACCATCTGGCTAGATCTTTGTCCAGGACCCACACATATGCGAAGGTGATGCCGCGTGTCTGCAATTGTGAAGATGGACAACAAGGGGTGTCTATCCTGAAGAAGGATGCAGCCAGATGGTCCTTTGAGATTTCCAGGTGCTTACCTCCCGCATATTCACCGAAGAAAGCTAGACGTTCTCTCCACATATAATAGGGATTTAATATTCTTATCTTGAAAGTTCCATGGAAATCCATAGGAATATACTGAGCAAACTCATTGTAAAATCGATGTCGTTTTGTTCATGATTTGATCGTTCGTGATGCGAGCCCGAGAAAAAAAAACATTTTTTCCGAGTCCTCCGAGAATCCGGTGAAATCGCGCAGCTACGATGATTGTACTATTATTTTTTTTCCTTCGTGTAATGCAACATAATGAAGAATTTAGTTAAAAAGTTGATGATCCGTAGATGTGGGCGGAACATGAACACACGGCCCAGGTGAGTGTTCATTTCTCAGTCTGCTGATACATATATGGAGGGAAATTAATCGTGAATCGGTATTTCACCCAGATGGTGAAGGAAAAAAGGCCTTCGAGCGTGTCGACCGTCCTTTCACGCCAATATTCCGAACAATAGCAATGCTACCGCGTCCTCTAGTAAGCCCGGATGAAACGGGACTCTGCAAGAGGATCCCCTGAGATGATATTTTTCAACGGACAGATGGGCCCTAAGCCAGTTTATATATATATATAGATATATATATATATATATGTATCTCGACATATACGCTTTTGCTATTCATTCCTATTCCGTTAAATCATCGAGTTCTCCAGGACGTTGAACCCACAAACTCGTTTTTATTTGGCCTCCCCCGCATCCCAAAATCGTTTCGTATCGTATACTATAACGAGATGACGTGTGCCGATCACGTACGAGAAAATCTGCTTTTTATTTGAATGAAAAAATATATATATTTTCAGTGTCACAATACACCTCACTTGCTTCACTCTTTAGACGAATTGTTTTATTTTTCATATTAATTTTTGACGAATTATATTTTATTATAATTTGTCTATTTTTCATTATAATGCATCGATAAAAAATTCAATGTGAAAACATATTCGAAAAAACAAACTTTTATTTAATGTACTAAACAGTAGAAAATAATTTTTTTTACCAAGTCACCTATATGTCACTAAAAATAAAAGCTTGCGGCGCTCAATTGTTTGAATGTTTAATCAATTTGATCAATCCAGTCTCGTTAACTGTATTTAATTTGGCACAATAGTAATTAGAGAAATTATCACCACACGTTTATACTTAGTTTGAAGATTCTTATTTAAGGAATCTAAGGTGGTTTTACAGTAAATTAAATACAGTTGATATGTTAACGTACTTGTGTAAATTAAAGATTATATGTCTTAATTTTGGCCGTGCCTCAAGCTTTTATTGATAGTTACAACAATCATTTTCTACTTCTTAGTACATTAAATAAAAGCTTGTTTTTTTTTAATATCTTTTTTGCATATGAATTATTTTCTCCTTTTTAGTCTTCAAGTGATTTTACTAGTTAGCCGTTACTAGTAGTTTGCTAGTTTTCGAGTTTGTACGTTAGGAACACGGAATGCTTGTAAAAAATAACAAAGACTGTAATTGGGATTGAACTTACGACTGATTGCTGCATATAAACTTTTCACATACAAACACAGTCGGCTACGGATTTGTTTGTAACGTTGAACATTTAGATGGATATTTTTTTTGAACATTTTATGGATATATATATATATTTTTTTATTTAATCGTGCATTGTCACCTTTTGAGTGTATTTTTGCAACATTTCAGAGCTGTAAGTAGTCGGGAAGTAGGTGAAACATCGATTTTCCGTTTTGCTTCTCACAGAAAGTCAAGTTAAATAAAAGCTTGTAATAATTGAGATCAATGGCGAGTGGGTTGCTTTGTTATTTGTGTGTAATATTTTCTAAAACGAAAATCGTCAGTTTTGTCTCATTGGCGAAACAGTTAATGAGAGGGATGGAGAAGCAGGAATTTGTAGACAGCAAAATCATCGCACAAAATATTGGAACGATAATTGGAGAATAAAAAAAAATCAGTCTGATATGCTTGCATCGAGCTCTATAAAGCATTACTGAATTACAGGACTATTACATTTTACGAGCAGCTTGTATACACTGCTTCTTCTCCCGGGTCGTTATAAAATCGAAATTGAGCGATATCGGGGGATTCCTCTTCTTCGGCTTGTCGAATGAGGTACTCGCACGGGAACTCTTACTTGGGTTCCCGCGTACAGGCATAGAGCCCGGCATTGCACACGCCACGAATCTCTCGTCGGGAGCTGGAAGCGATCTACAAAGAAAGAAAAAAGGAGGGGGGTGAAGGAAAAACATGAAAATCCCCCTGGTACACGTTGTGTGCAGCATACACGCAGAGGAATCCATTGGGATATAGACGAGGTTGAAGATTTTACAAATGGTAGCCTGGATTTTGCGACTACGATCTTTACGGAGCATAATCCCGGTAATCTGGAGTCTCGTGTTGAGCCTCTATACCAATTTGTTTCGATAAAGTATCAGCTCTCACGGAATACGTGTACATCATGAATTATATATGTGTATGAACCTTGCAGGTTCGCACATACGTAAGGGCGTTTCACGTGAGGTTTGAAATAAAAAAAACATAATTTTTTTTCTTGGTCCGAAAAATAGTAAAAAATTACCAATTGATATTCGTAATACTGCTTTCCATGTCGGTTTTCCAAATTACACCATAAACTAAAAAAAAAAACGTTGACATTTTTTTCCATTTATTTTTGACGTACCAGTCCTCAACGGCCCTTCGCGTGGTTATAACGCATTTTTATGCGTTCCCGTTCGAGAACTCTCGATGGCGCGACGTCGGGTAATCGGATTTTCTTATGGTGTAATACAACGTGTTCGACGGGTGGTCATATATAGACAAGGAACACTTGACTGGTTATTTCGAAAAGAGTTAAAGTCAATCTTTTTCTCCTTCTCTCGCTTATATACGGTTTATTTCTTTCTCCGTCCTTCGTCCTTTATCTCCTGTGCGACGACGAACTCGTAAATGTCGATATCAGCTCTAGAAGTTTATCGTTTTCGAATTATAATAAAACGTCCCCCCCGGGCGTCATGTTCGTTTCGAATTCGATTTTTTCGACCTTTCACATTATAATTTTTCTCTTACGCACACCTACAACTGACACACACTCGGACGCTTTTGACGATACGTTTCATACTCAAAGGTATCGATTGTCATATCTGTATTTCCATATTATAATTCTTGGTCTCCCAAGATTGTTTCGGTGATTGATGACATTTCTTCGCCCAGAAGGACCAACGAGCTCTTTTCATGTTTTCATGCAATAGGCTGTCACGAATTTCTTATTTTGTTTCACATTGATCAATAACGAAAACCAATGATTTGTTTCGAAATTGACACATTGATCGAACACAATCTCACGTCGATTTTGATTTGTCTCGTGGAAGGGTTTGAGCGATTTTTTTTTACCGAAATTGATACTTGTCGCAATCAATAATAATAGATCGTGCGTTAAAATGAGTTATTCCAGACTCATTGATTTCCGTTAATTTAGGGGAACTGGAAATCGATGCTCGCTAACTTTATTAGGGCTATTTTTGGGAAGCTTCATATTGGTTCTTAAGGTGTGGTCGCCCTTTTTCGCTAAAGGCCCTCAACGACGCCATAAGTTAGCTGTTACTCCATTATATAACTGTAACTGCTTAAATGTGGTAATTGTTGGCTTTAGATTAAATGAACCGTCTAGTATAAGCATAATCCAAATTTAGTATTTCAGCGTGGTCGAAGCTTAATTCGATGTTATATTTCGAAATCCAAGATGGGGGATTTAAAGTAAAGTCAATTTTTAATTTTGCAACTCCTGTGCGCCACATTAGATTTGGGACGTATGATAAAAATATTCAGCAACAGTAGAATCCTCAAAATATGCACCATTGTACGAGACCCAGTTTATTTTTTTATGTTCACTTTGAAAAATTAACGATGACCAAATTTGAATAAATGTTGTGTTACGCTAATGTTCCAGACTACGCCTTCAATTGATCTCCATACTCGAGCCCTTTTTTAAATTCACAACCCCAAGTTTGATATTCCCCTAATGGAACTTAGTTGGGCAATATAGTGGCGATCGTCATTAGGGCAGCCGCGTTTAAGGTTGTTATGGGTACTAGCCGTGGGGGGTGCAAGTACGAGGGGAGCGCACTATGCTTATGCGTGGGGCCGATTGACTATTACCAACTGTTAGCTATTAAATAACTATCGTATTAAACGGCCGTTTTCGAACTATTTTTCTACATATATTTATAAAAATACACATTTCTGAACATTCGATAATTACATTAAATGTTTTTATTACTTTGTATAATCATTTTCTATAACTTTTCCTCCCTCAGTTAACGCGAGACGAACTGGCAACGTCGTAAATCGAGGTATATGATAATGCCTAGTTTGGCAGAAGCGTCGCGGAGTTAGAGACATACGCGCCTCGCTCGTAACCTCAGTACGGCCCAAGAAGCTGTCAATAATGAATGGACCGAGAAAAAAAAATCGCTGAAAAGAAAAAGTGTGTACTAAAGCTGTCAATAATCTGGAAGAAATAAAAAAGCTAATAATATTCGGATATCATAAAAAAATCATTTTGTCTTTGCCTAGAAATTTCTAGAAAATTATCATTTCTGAGGGGCCGGGTTGAAATTTCGAACTTTGATCAGCACGTTCAAAACTCCGAAAGAATACTACCTCGAAAGATCAGAACTCCGAAAGAATGTTACCCGAAAGACCAAAACTCCGAAAATCTGAACGGGGCCGGGTTGAAATTCCGAACGTTGAATGATCAGAACGATCAAAACTCCGAAAATATACTACCCCGAAAAATCAAAACTCCGAAAGAATTTTACACGAACGACCGAAACCCCGAAAGTCTGAACACCGTCAAAATAATTCGGCTATGGAAATTTTTTAGGTTTCAACAACATTTTCAATAAATCGACGAATTATTCCAACAATTTTTTTTGATGAAGTGACTCTAATTCAATTTTCAAATTTATCTAGACAATGTTATACGTTCTACATCATTTACAGTTAACTGTGTATACTTTCGCTGGCATAATCTTGACGAACCTTGTGATTCTAGAACATTAAAATTAGGAATTTTAAACCGTCGGCGCATTCAATGTTCGGAATTTCAACCCGGCCTTCATGTCAAGATCGTACCAGCGAAAGTCTACACAGTTGACTGTAAATGATGTCGAACGTATAACAATTCGAAGTGTCTAGACAAAGTTCAAAATTGACGCAAAATCACTGCTTAATAAAAAAAAATCTTAAAATAATTCGTCGATTTATTGAAAATTTTGAAACATTTAAAACTTCCATAGTGCAATTATTTTGACGGTGTTAAGAATTTCGGAGTTTTGGTCTTTCGTGTAAAACTCTTTCGGGGTACGAGTTTTTCGGAGTTTTGAACGTTCTGACCATTCAGAGTTCAGAATTTCAACCCGGCTCTATCTTGAATTTCGGAACATTAAAATTCAGAATTTTAAACGAATTTATAGACGAAAATGGTAGTTAAAAAAGAGTCCGAAAAAAATTATAGGTCTGCATTGTTGATGCAATCTCGGAGATCGATCAATCGAAACAACAAAAAACAAATGGTTTTAGATTCAGTATGTTAATTGCGATAGCGCATATACAATTTTTTATATATGCAAAAATAACAAATAGCGGACATTTTTCGAAAAAAAAATAAAACATGTTTTTTTCACCGTTATTTGCCAAAAAATATCAACTATCAAAATTAAAAAAAATCCTTGATATGCGCTAGAGCTATAATTGTAAAGAATGTGTGGTTAAAATTTCATAAGGATCGGTGCAGTAGTTTTGAAGATTTTATCAACAAGCCGACGAAAAACGTTTCGAGAAAAACGCGTTTAAAGATTATTTGAGTTTCATAAATAGGTAAATTTTTTTAAAGTATTTAAGAATGTAAAAAAAATAAATACACGAAGGTGTAACAACTTTTATATCAATATCTATAATATAAACTTATTAAAAAATTGCATGAAAATAGCCTTTTTTAGCGTCTAAAGTGAGAAGACCCCTTAAGCCCGTGATGGCTCCGGATTTTATTGGGACTGCCATGTCAATTTTCCGCAAGAGATCATTTGCTACTCATCGTTGAACTTGCGTATCGTGATTGCCGAGGTGATAAGTATTCCGATATCGGAATGCTATTCAATTTCGTATATAGTCGATTAGCTATTTTTTAACTCCTTGAACTTGTAAATTGCGAATCGCTCGCGCAGATATATATATCGATCGTAGCAAATGGGGCAATGAAGCGATACGAATCGATCCAGATATTGCTTTTAGTACAAACTTCTACTACCGCATCTCTTTAGACTCCGGTATCTCTGTGTAAAACCGGTAGATTTGTTCTACGGAGGCGCAAGGCCATCTCGGGAGAGATATTACACGCCTCGGCGTAAAGAAAGAATATTTAATCAGTTACGGCGATGCAATCGAGACCTATAGTGGAGGATTTCTAACAATATATTGGTGCGGAATTCGTATCATTAAACGTGACACAAATGACAAAATAATACTTTTACGAGTGGGAATGGATTAAGGGGGAAGATACCATTAGGCGAGAAAAAAATTGCTAATTTTCATGATTTTTTTTATAGGAGAAAAATGCTTCACCATTTTTGAGACTTAGGGTATGTTTCATCGCTACTTTTTGCTGTTGCGTATTTTTAATTTTTTAAATTATTTTTTTTATATGGCGGCGGTATGACACGGTCTTCCAAACTGCATCTTCATAACTGGCGTGACGTATAGCTAAGAAAAGGATCAACCGATTCTGATGAAATTTGGTATAAATCTTTTTAAAAGTATTTTTTTTATTGCAACAGTTTCATACGTATATATCCACCTACATACACTTACATACGGACATCTATATGTGTATATATATATTTTTTCTCGTAAGGATTGACTGAGGCATCGGCGAGGTGGGCATGATTACTATCACTTATAGACGACTCTTCTAAGAGAGGTAACTCGTAGGATTACAGAGGTGCAAAAGTTGCGCTTTAGTGCTCGTGTGCACGCACTATCGAGAGATACGATACAATCCTGTACGCGAAGCTCTCGTTAGTCCCTTGGCGCCGGATAATTTGCGTCCGTGAGGCACAGAACTGCAGGAGAAAAAGAACAAAATATTCACGTAATGTATCTCTCGGTGTTATCCGGTAATGACGTTTCGCACAGAACCAGCTTGATTGCGACAATCTTGTGTGAAAATTTCGTTAGGGCTTTAGTCGAGCCGGCGAGAATTTTGCCGTACTTTTTTCAAGGCCCTAGGTTGGAAGCCTCGTATGAATTATTCGAGTGAGCTTACGGAGCCTTTAAGGCAGCCTTCGCGAAAATAAACAGTTTAGTATAGTAATAATGTAAATTTAGTATTTTTGAGTTATTGAACATTGAAAATATTCCTAAAATTGAATGAGCTACAGCTTCTAACGGTCGGCCGGGTGAGCAGCACCATGCTTCAAACTTTAAGGAGAGATATACACATAGATGGTCGAGGTCGAGGATTTCGAAGCTATGAACATTCCATCGACCGTAGAAGACCTACACTAGGGCATGGTATCGATCATTCCATGTAAGTTGACCAATTTCATGATTTATTCATTCCCAAATTTTCAAACGCGTTTTTCCCAAACCCACGTTTTTCAAATCGGTACCTAAAATTTCTTGAAAACCAATGAACTGATTGCCTTGAGGTTTTTTTGTGGTTATTCTATACACCATTATCTAGTACTTGTCATAGGATTTTTTTTTCCGTTACTTAGTTTTTGTTTTATAGGCAAAATAATAACTAATTTTTGGCCCAAAAATTACTATTTATGTTCAAACGTCCCTCATTTTGTCCTAAATCGATATTTTCAAAATCGGCTATGACAAGTGTTATAGTATCTAATTTAATCATCTTTTCGGTTCTTTTTCAGATGATTTTTGAAGAAACCCCAGTGGCTACTGTACACGCAGATTTTTTTTACGATGCTGCAAGGATCATACAATATCCTTGTATATTTTTGATATTTTTAAATAAAGAAAATTAAACATATTTTTGAATGTATATACTATTAGATAATTAAAACCCCAATCCGAAATTTCGAAAAGTTTTCCTTGAAAAAATTCACAAAAATTGCCTTTTTTCCGGCTCCTAGGTGTATATCTCCCCTTAACCGCGTTTTTCTCGCAACGCCGTTTTCAAAGTCGGTGGACATGATATCTAGAGAACCACTCGATGAATCGTTTCTAAATTTACAGGAGATACGGTGAGAAATATGTAAAAGTCGTTGACGATCTCACTTTTTTTTAAATCGGTCTTCACTTTTTAATAGTAACCTAAAAGTGACGACTTTTTCCATAGATTTTGTGTACTTGAGGTTCAATTCATCGCCACGTTGTTAAAAAAAAAGATTAAAAAAATCGACGATCGTCAACGACTCGTATTGCTTGTTAACTTGAATAACCCGTTTGGTTTTTAGATTCCGGACGGACCGTTTAAGCTGGGGAGTGTCCACCGCCAAACGTCGCGAAAAAATTTCATCGTCTGCCGACGGCCATGTTTTTGTTGTTTTTCTGTATTTTTGGTGATTCCTTTCAAAGGCTCTCAATATATGTATCTATGTGTTACAAAATGCGTTTCTTTTTCACCAACCGTTTCCCACAATTTTGTTTCTCGGAATTTGGCAATTTTTTCGGGCTTTTAGATGTAGCCCCTTAATGTGATATTATGCGAGGAAGATTGAACTTCAAATAACGATTTGATCATCGAATTACCGTCCGTTGTTTCGGATTTGGGATTGTTCCCATAGAATCAAAGATCCAGCCGCGGTAAACATTCTCACAACATAAATCGTTATACGAGGTATGGCTCTGTTTTTATGTCCACGCTGAAAAAAGGCCTGACGTCTAATTGTTGTTTGTCGGTGTGCCCTAATAATGCCCAATTAGGCAACTAATTGGTACCTGTCGGGAGGCAAAGCCATCTTCAATTTAGCTATCTAACTTGATGACCATTAATGGCTGCCACGTCTAGTTCTTTGAAGATCCCGAGTTTTATTGGGGCTGTTCCGACAAGTGACCGCGATGCATTGTCTTCTCTTACTTGCTTTTTGTCTTATGCATGTATGGCCCGATACATATCAATTACCCCCTATTGATCACTGAATTTTATTCCCGATGTGTGCCTTGAATTCTAGCCATGATACGCTCGTCTGCAAAACGGCGTCGTCGGGTTAAGCTACGAACATTGCTGATCCCAGAAGATCACTGTGCCATTCCTCAGGTCGTGCCTTCGCGTACGTTATTGTTGATGAGCAAAACATCGTGGAAACGAGCCTCTCACGATTTGCAACGCTCTCGAACAAGTGCGAGTGCATAATATAATGGACGAAGCGGTCCATAGACCATACATTATTGCTGATGTCTTCATTTGGTGCCGGGCTCGTGAGCATACTCTCGTACTCCTTTTTTCCCCTTAATCGTGCTTATACTCGCGGGCGAAAAGCCCTCTTATTGCCGTTTCTATATTTCTCACTCGGATGTACAGTCTCGTCAGTTGGATCCGTGCAAGAGAGCAATCTTCTCGGGAATTTTAGAGGGAGAACGCATGGAAAAATCGCCGGAGATGAGATGAAGATTTTGTTGCCATGTTTTTGTCCCCATATACTTTCGTTTTTATATCCGCATATATATGTATATTTATCGTTATATTACTGTGATAATATATATATATATATATATATATATATATATATATATATATATAATAGGCACGAAAAAAACAGCTAATACCCTGTGGTACTTCGTCTCCGTACAATGTCCACGGAGGCCGGCAAGAAGTGAAGAAAGCAAAGCTCCAGGCTGGCCGGAATAATTTTTATATCTATGTACACCGTCACGAGTCCCTCGTATATTTTCTCTCTTTTTTTTTGTATATTTCTCTCTATCCACCCCGAAGCGGTACACGCGGTCTCCCGACGATCTTTGCTCCGATATAATCGTTTTATCACACGCAGACTCTCGTGGAATTCCCAGCGTGCTTCTAACGCGGCTGTAACAGCTTTCCAGCTATTTTGGTATTTTTCCCGAGTAAGGTCCATAAAAATTGCTCTCGATGCAAGGGAAACGAGGAAGTTATGTTTTGTTTTTGAAAATGGAGAACTCAATCTCGTTGATGCGAACGTAGAAATTTAACTCGTTTTACTTATTATGGTTAGGATATCTTTTACGTCAAATTTAATTTTGTGAAATGTATAAATGAAATGAAATTGCATAATGACTTTGCTGTTATATTTTCCATAAATATATGTTTGACGATGAATACGACAGCTCTTGTGTTTGTTTTGTGAATATGATTTTGATCTTCTTGAAATCAACGTAAGAATTCGGAATCTTTTACATTACTTGGGAGGTTAATGCATTGAAGCTGCGCGACATTGAAAAACGTTGATTTTATGAAACAAATTAAATGTAACAGCATAATGGCCCGCATTCACGTGTTTGGTAATTATATAGTTTAGTGACTTTTCCTAAAAAAGGCCTCCGATTGTTTTTTTTCGCGATTTATTGCTGTTTGTGGTGTAAATAATGATGTTATATTGAGGGAGACGGTTTTTTAGGTTTCGGATTTTTTAATGAAAAAAAATACATTTGAGAAAATTCTAAAAATTTGCGAATTTCAGGGCTTTTACGTTTTTTTTTAGCAATTATCCGTTACATTGGTACATCATTGGTCATATTTTCCACGTTCGGTGATGCAATAATTGAAAAAATGTGTGAAATCGATCGCGGAAATCGGAATACCGCCGTTTAAAATAAAATTCCGCAATATAGCCACCCATATGGTATTCACGTCGACCATATCGAGGAATGCTGAATTTTCGTCAATGTTCTCATTCGCATCCAAATCTTCGAGTTGACAGAACTGTGCGGAATAAAAATGCATAAAATTGCATGAAATTGACTATAAGAATAAGAAAAGAAGGATATAAGACACATAAGACTCTTTCGAATATTCACATTATTTCCGTTTCTGTTTTTGTCGTGGGAAGAAGACTGAGGACGTTACGCACAACGCACAATATATAACAGCGATGTAAATAAAGACATAGAAGTAACGGCTCGAACACTCATTAGGAATTTTACTTGAAATATCGTACGAAATTTGAAAATTCATTTCCTACTTAAAAAACAATTCGTAGTTTAAAAAGATGGGTTCTCCCCGACATAACACCATTCTTTATGTTGTTTTATAGTTTAAAAAAGTCACTAAACTCTATAATTACCTCGATCTCTTTTAATAAAAATAATAAAAAATTGTTTACATTAAAATTCCGCGGTTATGAAAAACCTCTATTTTATGAAACAAATAAAATTCAATAGCACGATGGCTCCTTTTTTATTATTAAAAAAAATGAATCTGTGTTCGACGAATTCGGGTTTTGTCGTTACGATGGATGAAAATCAGTGAGTCGCGATGAATGATTGATTCGTTCGATCAGTTCTTCACAGTATGACTCTTGCGTTTGCTCGGGTTTGCTCGAAACTTTGAAACGCGCAAAATTTCGTTCTTCGCGTAGAACGAGCCTTGTGAGCCGAACGAAATAATGATAGTAATGAGCAACGCACGAGTTTTTTGCTCGCGCGATTTTCGGTTAATTCGATAATTAAGAGGCGTTCAACGATCGAATTGAATTATAATGATGAGTTTCAAATTGTTTTGGACACTTGATTCATCGTTGACAAGAGAAAAAAGGAAAAATGTCGCACGTTCGTGCGAGTTGGATAAAATTGTGTCGCGATATATAGCCGAGAATGGCGAGTGAATGGTGCCGCGGATTTTTCTTGCTCTCGGTGTACGCGAGAGCACGTGTGCGTGCCCAAGAAACGTGACCGCGAGGCAATCGGGTGACGAAGCTCTCCGTCGCCCGTTGAGGCAGTACGACTCACACATAAAGACAAACTCGCCGACTTTATATGAACGAAACGGAACTCGAATCGCGTTCGTTTTATAGCTCCGTCCACTTCGTATATACGCACACCACCAGCGAATTCCTTAGGAACCTGCAACTTTGAATGACGCACTGAAAAAAACGGGGCCACGAATAATGCGCGCGCACTCGGTGAGACTTCCACAAAGGTCCGGCATTGCTTTTCAAAAACGATTTGCATATCACGAAAACTATGATACGGGAACTGGAGGCGATAATTCACCGATTTGTATCGCTACGGGATAAATCACCGCAAAAATCTGATTCAACGATTCGATAAACAAATTCACGTTATAGTTTTGTAAACATGTATGTAACAATATGTGGATATATACTTCAGCAAGAATGAGTCCCATGATGCAATTTTAGAAATTACTCATCGCGTTAGACTTGAATGAACGGTATCGATATTTATTTAAATTGTTTTTTTTCCTCACGATATCGAAATCGTCATAGAGTTTTTAAATGTTTCTCTTTGTCTTTTTTAAACAAAAAACGCATTATTTTTTTAAATAAAATAATCGTTTTTATTAAGGCCAAAAAAGAATCGATTTTTTGGAATTTTTTGAAAGTATACATATTCAAGAATATGCGAAAAAAATGCAAGGAAAAATATTGAAAATTGAACTATTTAAATACGATTTAGTATTTTTGAAGCCCCCGAATATTGGTAAAAATTTAGCCAAAACTACATTTTTTTTTAACATCCGCTATTTCGTATTTTTTTCTTTGACAAAACGGCTGCGTGCAGCAAGGACCACATTTATATAGATTATAAAAGTTCTTTATTTGTATTTTTCAGACCAACCACTGTCAAGTTATCGATTCGGCCGTTAGACCACATTTTTTATACGCAGGCTCTATTACACCTCAATAACGTTGTTAATTTTCAAATTTTTTAAACGAAAATTTACACGAAATAAGTTCAATCTATGCTTAATAAAATACTTTCTTCTAAACCTCAAACAAATAATCTAGTAAACAGAAAAATAACTGTATATTTATAAATATTGAATTAAGTTTCATAAAATGATGAATAAAATATATCAAGTACTAACCGGAAATTATGCATAAATTCTATGAAAATCAATCATGACTTAATTATTCATAAAATGAATTTTCGCATCTATTTTCACATTGCAGAAGGGCAAACTTGTATTTGGTATGTCCAATTAAATTTGATCGGTACATACGAAGATCGAAATCTCTCTCTTAACGATATCCCATAAAATATGCAAGGGTTTGCACTCGACGTATTCGAGTCACGCGGCCCTGAACAAAATTGTGCAATTTTTCTCCGTACAAGTGCCGATGGTTTCGCATGAATTTTGAATGCTTCGACGTACAAGGTAATGCGGGCAATGGATATAAGATACGTACATATATGCATGCAGTTATTATGGGAATTGTGATAGGCGGTCGGAGAGAATCACTTCTCGATGTTGACGAATCGAGGCAAACCATGTAAGGAGTCGGTGTAATCGGCTAGAAATCGATAGTAAAATGAACTCGAGATAGAGAGAGATGGGCAATAGAAAGATGGAATGATTGATTGAAGCTATGGGATGAGTATATGTACACTAATATACATGCACACATACAATATGTATATACATGCACACATACAATATATATATACATACAGAACATATACCGGGTGTCCCATAACTGAATGCGTTCCCTGAAATGGGGGGTTAAGGGTGCACCTGATTGGCCCGCCTTTAAATAATAATAATTCGGGGGTTGATCGGAGACCTACACATGCTTATATCAATCGACTCCAAATTTCACCCCCAACCCTCCATTTCAGGGAACGCATTCAGTTCTGGGACACCCTGTATATAAGCAGAATGGGAAAGGGAGAGTGCGGGTTCGCTTATAAAAACCTGAAGGAGTGTACTCCTCGCTAAGGAGGACGGTACACAAGATCTTTAAGATCACGAAGGATTTGTGTGGGTCGTCGTGAGCCAAGGTCGCCTTCGCAAGTGTTTGTAATACCGACTTTTAATTATCATTATTAGCGAAATACCATTTATGCAAACGAAAAGGAAACTCATACGTAGGAGCGTACATGCGTTAACGCTTCTTCGACTATTTGACGCTTCGTGAGACCGCGCCTCGCCGTGGGGGAAAATAGGCAAAAGGGGCCTAGCTGCACATCGTGAGAAGATATTTACATTTTCTGTCAAATTCGCTTATTATTTAATCAGACAATTATTTCGTGTTTTTGTTTCGCCTTCATAAAAAGTCCCCGTAAAATGTTTGCTCTTCTGATTCAATGGCGAAATAAAAAAAAATATTAATTATGTTTTTGTATGCACTTTATATGGAGACGACCGAGGAGAGAGGCAAAATTGAATGTCTAGGAACGAAAACGGCGACAAATAATAGGTGTTATTTTCAGTTTACGTGAGTTATAATGCCAAAACACCATAAGCCCGAACAAACCAAAAAGAAAATCCGCATGGATTCTGTGATCCATTATTTCGTTTTTTCAAATGATGATGTTCCTTCAAGTGAAATTAATCGTTTGTACCTAAATACATGGGTACTTGTGTATATATATGAATATCTTAACTTGCAGACGTTACACACATGTATATTTATTATTGCATGCGAGCTGACCAAACGCACGGTATATGTAATCTTTCGGTTATTATATCTGTCAATGATACGTGTAATGACTGACTAGGTTGATGTATTTCGCTTCTAATATGACTATGAAAATTTAGCTAAAACCCATTGCATTTGCCAGTTGTTTAACGAAACAGGTACATGCGTAACATTTACTATACACAATGTGTGTGTGTGTGTGTGTGTGTGTGTGTATTTATATACACATCTATATATATCTATATATATAGATACACACACACACACACACACACACACACACACACACACACACACACACACACACACACACACACACACACACACACACACACACACACACACACACACACACACAACATATATACTTGTGAAGACAATTCGATGCTCATTTCGATCAAAAGCCCAACGTTTAGCGTCGCGCCATCTGCTCGAGGGTGTCAAGTGAACGAGTAAAGAGAGAAGTGCAACAAAGTGTAGGCTTATTGACAAGCCCACGTTAGTCATGTCAGGATGTCTGTGGTATATGCGTACATACCAGAGAGATGGGCGAAGATGTTAATAGGTTTTCGCCCACAACGGATACTCTCGCTATCTCTGTCTTTCTCTCACCTTACTCAACGTATTTGACTCAACGACGCGTATGCAAATGTCCGAATGGACTAATCGTAAGAATAATAATAAAAAAACTAATAAAAAAGAAAAAAAAATGATAATACTTCGTTATGACAGCGGGAGAATTGTCATTTTTGTGTATCTGTATAAATACTACGTTCGTTGGGAAACTTGTATTATGTTTCAATGCCTTATTGTATTGTATGGAATAGCGTACTTATTATTCCTCATTTGTGTTTTATTGCCAACAATGAACGACCAACGTAGAATTTTGGTATTCCCGTCGGGAATGTGCGCTGCATTTATATCGATGATTAAATAAAACGTCACGCGAGATAACTTAATAACAGCTCGCGAGATTCGAGTTAATAGACCCATTCATTTGGTATTATATGCACCGTTACGTATCGGAAATTGTCGGTTCGATCGTTAAAGCGTGAAAAAAATGCGTTGTTGCTCCGCACATGTTCGTGCAAATGTACATATGAATGTTCGCGTGTGTAAGTGAGCTTGTGTGTGTGAGGAACGTGTGTGTCACGGTATGAAGAAGAGAAGAGTGTAGCTTGTCGGAAAACATGCTAATGGTTAGGGTCGCTCACCCGACACACGCCATCACACGATTGTGTTTGTACGTACGTAAAACATAACGGGCTTTTGTCTTCCCTCTTTTTCGCTATGTGCGTGAAAGATTACTCGAGCATGGCAGTCAATGCTATTACATATATAGTGCCTTCTGGCAGGCTTATTATTGGCAATTTTTCGAATTCCACTTTCTATCATATTTAACGTGTCCAAATTCCGGCGATGATGCCGAAATAATTGGCAGATATTTCGATGCGTTTTGTTACTGTGACTATTCATGGCGTGTCAAATACGAGTTCTAGTATTTATTTTGTATCGCATGTACCTGGTGTCCCATTCGAATGTTACACCTGATATAGATCGAAAAATACTGCTCTGATCAAGTATTGAGTGTAGTAAAGCTTTTTGGGTTCAAAGGCAGACGGTTCGAATTTTTTTTTTCTCGTACTCAATTTAAAATGTCAACCTTAAGATGGCCCACATGTTTAAAAAAATGGAAGCATGACTTTTGTTCACCAAAAAATGGTCAGGTCGATACTAATAACTTTTGTAGATTTTTTTTAACATCGTAATTTCTAGGTTAGAACACCATTTTGACTTGTCTTAACATCCCAAGTATAAGTGCGCGTATGTGTGTGGGTGTGAGTTTGTTTGGGTTTCTTTGAGAACGAAAATGACGAGCCGCCAAGACCGAATCCATATTTGGACAAACAAACTCACCCCCCCTCCCCTCCCACACACACACACACGCACATTTAGACTTGGCATGTTAAAAACTTTATAGTGTCCTAACATAAAAATAGTGTTCTGGCATCAAAATGATAGATTTTATAAAAAACTTCCTGCAAAAGTTGTTAGTTTTGGCCTGACAAGATTTTTTGGTAAAAAAGTCTTTTCTATTTTTAACAAATGTCAGCCATCTTAACGTCGCCATTTTGAACTGCGGACCAAATTTTTTTTAACGTCATCCTTTGAACCGTCAAAGTTTCACTATACTCAATTCTTTATCGGAGAGGATTGGTCGAGATAAATGAGGTGTGAGGTTAAAATGGGACCAGGTATATGTTTGCATATATGGAGAAACGTGACTTTGAAGGCATATAATTTCGAAAACATTCTTCATAGTAGCCTATGGTTTTCGTAAGCAACATAATGGACGCCTCAATGTGTTCAAAATCATGTTAACACGAATGTAAGCATGTGTATATAGAGATCATTTCAAGGGTTTCAGTCCCAAAAATCAACGTGACATATAAAAAAATGACCGTTTTGAAAGCAGCTGAATGTCCTGATAGTCGACATGACACAAATACAAAAGGTTGAAGATGTACATTTTCCCATAAACAAACATCCATACCCCAGGTCTCCGATACTTACGAAAAACATGAGGAATATGATCGTTTTCTTGGGAATTTAAAGCATCGACCCCCTCAACACAGTGACCCAGGAAAATTTCAGTGCGAAAAGAAAGAGAATTTTGGATCGACCGGGTTTTTTTCGGATAGGGTGAATATTGCACGACGAAATCCCAGGTAAGAATTGACGATGAAAAAAGGGCTCGCCAAGCTCTGAAACAAGGCTCACATTTTTTTATTCAGGCTGAGCACCAGCCTGATTTCAGGCCTAGCTGAACCCCTGAATGATAACGCGGTTTCAGGCTGTTGCACACAGGCTTGACCAAAGGCTGGTAGAAAAGCCTGTACTAAGCCTGAAACGACGAAACAACAAAGTTGAAAACGAGCCTTAATGAAGCCTTCACGAGCATTTATGACCAAGCTTAACCCAAACTCTTCTCGAGGCTATATGAGGCCTGTTTTTAGTTTTCTATATTCTACATTGGGGTAAATTTAATAAATTTGTAAAGAATTCATTTTATTTATTATATATATTTATTATTCATTATATTATTTGTTATAAAATATATATAAAATATTTTAAACACGATACTTTATTTTATTTATTGTTTATGGGACACGTAATACACAGAGTGTACGCAAACACCAGAGAGTGAGTATATACGAAATGTGTATGTGACGAGAAAAAAACTTTTTTGTGTACCTCATAAATATCGATAAGAGAATATGTTTAAATGTTCTGAGCTGCCTCCTTCGCTTTCGTTTTTTGTGCCTTCGCACCCGACAAATTTATTGCTAATTTTTTTTTTTCATAAAAGTACAGAAAAAATATTATTTAAAATTTATTTTATTTTATCACAACCTGAAACAAGCCTGCATCCAGCCTTGATTTTTTAGCCTTAAAATTCACTGGCTGAATAAAGCTTGAAATAACCCTGAGTTTAGGCTAAGCAGCCAGTCTTGGTTCCAGGCTGCTCCAAACGATGCAATCAAACCTGGCCCAGGTCTGTCTCACACAGGCTCGGTGAAACAAGGCTCGCACAAGTTTGTTTCCATCGTCAGCCTTTTGATTCCCTACCTGGGATATTACGATCTGTTTTGATGCTGTACGAAATAACAAAAGAAGAAAATTGTTTATTCCATTTCGATGAAGGACTCGCACCGTAGGATGATGCGATATCCGTAATAATTGGAAACACAAGCGCAATAAAAACGAACCACCGATTTTTGTTTTCCTTTGGACTCCGATGACTATAAACAATCAAGTTCACCTTAATGACACAATTAAGGTAATTGTAGCAAAAAGGGCAACCCTCACCAAGGTCTTTTAAACATCGATACAGCCATAGCCATACAGGCCCCATAATAACTGCAAAAACTGACGAATTTATCGATCGTTATTTTGATTTTAGCAAAAACTTATGCCACTATAGTGCGATCCGATAATCGGCAAAAAAGTGCCGCGATTCTTCTTCGTCTACCCCGTAAAAATCTCCAGAGGGTACAGTCATTTTTCTCCAGGCCCCAGTTTGTTTTGTACACGTTCGTATATTGTTGCAAGAAAATGTTGTAGTGCCGCGCGCATGGTTGTTTTTATTCTTCTTTTTGCAACCTTAGCGCATTATTATTACGGTGAGCGAAACTTGATGAGCATTTGGACGTCCATTACGTTTAAGAGCTTTCACGTTTGATGCCTGCAATATTGCTCCCATGAAGCTATGCACTCACGAATACACATACGCGTACGGAAACTCAAATACATCCAACCACCGGATGCTCATGCGTCCAACGTGTCATTGGCAAGCGCCGCCACTATTTTTAGTTACACCATTAATCATCGGGAAAGCGAGTGGTCCCGATTGAACGACTGCCATTCTAATGATGTTGAAGTTTGCATCGATGGAATGCAACGAGAATATATACGAGGAGCTAGCGAACGGAACCGGACTCGTCCATGATGTACTTTTTTTACAGGAGACCTCAAAAACTAAATAACCAAATAGAGATGAGTTCGGATTTTTTAAGCTTTAATATATTAAGGCTCTATCAAAATGTAAGCCTGGACCTGGCTTTAGTTTAATAAAAATACTAACTATCATGTGTTTATTTTTATTTTGGTCAACTTTGCTCTTGAATGAAAATCTTATGGACATATCTCCGGTTATGAAATTAAACAAAATCTTTGAATTGAATATAAATTTGTTTTTCTTAAATTAATTTGATAATCCTACACAAACTCTTCCATGTCAGGCTCACACCAATTGCATCATTAGCAATCGCAGGAAAAGTATTAAATATCTGAAAGTGTTCAAAAAATGGAAAGCATCATTTTCTAAACGCATTAATAAGTATTTACAGTATATTTTTATTTTCTAGGTGACCTGACTTCAAACTTGTATTTCTATTGTCTCTCTCTCTCTCTCTCTCTCTCTCTCTCTCTCTCTCTCTCTCTCTCTCTCTCTCTCTCTCTCTCTCTCTCTCTCTCTCTCTCTCTCTCTCTCTCTCTCTCTCTCTCTCTCTCTCTCTTTCTCTCGTTTTCGCTTACACAACTTTTTATCCTCGGCTTTGGGATATTCTGCTGCTTATGATATCGTACATTTTGTGCTTAATTTTCTTTGTCTCTAAAACAATAAAAAAGGGAAACGACCGTGCGCAAAAACGAGTAATCTGTCGTAGGCTTGGCAAATGACGGTGTTCAATTCTCAAATAAATCGGAATCAATTATAATACGATAAAGTGGAATTAAAAAATTCGCGACAATGTAGTAGATTTAGATATTTTTACATTTTCTCTGTAAAGTCGCGGCTACGAAAATTTTTCGGCTAGTCACATTTTTCAAAATTTTATCATTAATATTTTTTTCAGACATTCGGAAACCCCCTGTTTTTGTTGTCGTTACAGAATCTTTAGAACTGTTTACACCGGAAGCGCAGTTTATATCGGACATCTAGAGTTATTTAGCGTATGAATTATTAGACAAAAATGTGACCAGAGTGTCATCTCCATAAAGTACCGTATAAATATAAACCCAAACAGACAATTGTTGGACGCGTAATTGTTTTGTTAAAAGTTCGGTAACATGGCTTGAAATTTTACCAGTATACTGGGATGTAGTTTTACTTTGGTCTAGATCAGTTAATTGTTAAATAATCGGGTTTGTGAAAGGAATACCTTGAATGTCAAAAGGAGCGTTTCTAGGTTAGGTAGGAGGTACGTCTCTTCGATTTGTGATAAGCTCAACCGAAAGCTCATTTTCTAACCCGTTCCGAATACAATTTTCTGGGCTAATATATGGAGGAGGTATAGTTCTTTTTTGCACTAATTATCACTATTTTTTAAGCTCAACCGAAAGCTCATTTTCTAACCCGCTCCGAATACAATTTCCTGTGCTAATATATGGAGGAGGTATAGTTCTTTTTTGCACTAATTATCACAATTTATTTTTAGCGATTTTGCACAACAATCGCACTCAGTGTCATCATCGTCATCACTGTGGTGATGATTTTTCATCCAGCCAGCCAGGGACAAGTCCGTTTCTGCTTGAAACGGCAGTTTTTAACGAATTTTAAGGTGTCTAGAGCCGAATTTGATGCAAAATCTTTTGGGAGCCAATAAAGGTGTGCTTGAAGAACACAAAAAATAGCCGTAACGTGGACAAGTCCGGTTTTGTTCGCCAACTCCTCATATATATTTTTCTCTCCAATTTGATACGCAGATTTCAGCTTACGAAAATCACGCAAACATTTATAAGGATTCGTATTCAGTGATCTATAACGTGAATTTGTAAAATACGATTTTGCATAAGAATGGGAATCATGAAGGGAAAAGAATTTTCGTTGCATTCCAACGATGTAAACTTCAACCGCATATTTTTTATGCCACGTCGTGATGTACTTGATTGAATTCATTTTGTATATGCTTGCTACACGTTCCCGGTATTTTGGACACTTGGGTGAAAAATGTGAGAAAATATACTATTTTGTACGGAGAGGTTGAGATAACGATCTGAAGACGGTTACGTCACGGAGAATTGTCCGTCCGTCCTTTTTTTTGGAACGATTTGTTCGGATCAACTACACGCGGTACATTTTTGTTTGAGGAAATAATTTGGTTACTTACTTCTACCGTAATATCCATTCGAATTAAAGAACGGGCTGTATGCAAAGAATACCTCTCAATTTACATAAACTTTTCATCCAGTGTTACCTTCGATAAAATCATTCATTCAACTTCAATACATTTTCGATTACAGCATCAACCTACTATGTACCAAATTATTTATCAGATTCAGATAAGCGTTTAGTGGGCGGAACAATGTGTGTCACAACACGTTTACGTTTTCATCTAAGTGGTCTTCACAGCAAAAATAAGTGGACGATGATTTGGGGTTAACACGTCGTGCTGCATCGAACCATCGATTTCGACGTTTCGCGTCTTGAGGCACATTCAGAAATACCTTATTAAGGCCACTTCTCATTGTATTAATGTAAAGAGGAATGAAACCAGCCTTATAGGATTTTGTCGTCGCCATCGTTGACAGAAAACTCGTATTACACGAGTAGTTTGTATACCAGCGTTCGAACGGTGACGTCACAGAAGCGCTCGGGTAACTTCGGATGTTCTCGGCGCGTTTTAGCCGAGCCGAAGAGAACAACATTTCAAAGTGCTATATCGTTGATAATTGTTGAACAAAAAATTCCTCGCTTTAGAAACCGCACATGATCTTTGCAATGGAAACAAAAAAAATTTAATGACTCAATTAAAATATACGATAGAAGAAAATAAATCACTTGGCTGAATATCAAAAGGAAGTCTATCAGACGTTCTTCTGATCTTGGTTGATAGCCTAAGATGCAACCAAAATGTCATTTGATTCAAACAAACTATTTCTCTCGGTGTTTAAGACGCAAAGCCTAACGTTTCCCGATAGCTATATCACAACTTGAGTGATTTCCGAACCATTGCCAGATTGCCATAGATCTTATAAGAAAACAATTGACTTATGAGAGCCACCCAGTTTATACGGCACAGTCCTACAATCTGATTTACGGCAATCAAGGTTGTACAAACAAACAACTTTGCAAAATACATGTTAGTCCGATGCCCTGATGGTCGAGGACTCGGTCCTCGCAGTTTTGCGATCCTTCGCCACTTACATCTTGGTTTATCATCCATCATTAGGTGTCCGGGGTTTTCCGAACGGTCGCGGAGAGACGTTTTATCGTCCGGTAATTCACGGTCTGTTGTAATTCACATTAGTTATTGCGCACTAGGATAATACAGGGACTCGCAACAACTAACGTTTTGAAGGAGATAACTTCGAGTTTAAGAATGGCAATGGAGTTTTCGCGTTCCCGGAAAGCGATAAACGTAACAACGGTACAACGTCTAATCGTTAACGCTGAACCAAATATACTGCAACTATCACACTACTGTGTGCACGAGACTTCGCGAGATTGAAGAAAATTGCATCCGCGATGCGCGGACGTTTTACCAAGCAATGACACTGACCGCACGAGTCACAGCAATACGACACAGCTCCATGATTGCTGAAGACATGACTCTCTCGGACGTCGTAAATCAGTGCATAAAACACACTCGACAAAATGCTATATTTGCGAAATAGACCGAACCGTTTTTGTTTGCTTACTGCTCTTTTTTCGAGGATTATTGCGCGAAACAAGATCCTAGTTGAGACGCAGGTGCAGTGGGCACAAAGAAGAGTGTTAGACAACTAGATCGCGTGATAGATATTTCACAATGTGCAACTTGCGAGGGCTAATCGTGCTTTGTACGAAAACAAATGCGAGGTACGAGAACATTTTCTCGGTTAGAATCTTTCGGGAAAAGTCATTTTTCTAGCCTTATTGTCCAAAACATGACCCTAGTTGTTTTGGAAAACAAGTCTTTTTTTATTGCAAAATGTAGCCATTTATTTTTCGGAAACACACCGTTCGACAACATCCGCCGCAGCCCGTTCGGAAGACCGTGCCATACCTTCGCCATTTTCAAACATTGATTAAAAAAATACCATGTAAACGTCAAAAGTAGTAACGAAACATACCCTAAGTCTCAACAATCTATGATTAAAAAAAAACCATGAAAATCAGCATTTTTTTCCCCGCCTAAAGGTATCTCCTTCCTTGATTTCCTTCCTAAAATAGAACCTGCTTCATGCAAATCCATTCGCGACATTTTAAATGTAAAATGGATACAATAAAAACAACGGCGTTGTACGGCCGCTGAAAAACTTAATTTTTTAAAGATCCTCGGTCTTTCATTCCTTGGAATGCGAAACATTTTCGTTTTTGCCTCATTGAAATTGGTTAAATCCCAATGGCCACTGCATCACCTCTTGACAGGCTCAACTTTGGATGGATAGTCTGTTGGAATCACGTATCAGCAGATGAAAAATACCTCCCCTTTACGTTTTCATGCAGAACACGTGAATTTTGAAAAAAAGGCGAGGGAAAAGATATTCAAAAATCGGCGATATAAAATCGTCCTTGTTAGATGTGGAAATGTTGGTAGAAAATATGACTTCGCGGGTGACGAAAAACTGGCTGAACAGACACACTAAGATTGAACTGATCAAATTTTATTTTATATTTGACGGACAAAAAAGTATTCTCTTAAAGAAAAAGAATCGGTTGGAGCCCATTATTTTCACTTGTACAAACTCTAAATGTAAAATAGTTTGTAACAAAGACCTGGAATGTCAATAAATGTCTGCACTTGCACAACGTATGAAAATAAAAGTATGCGATCCTATAAAAAAACTCTAATAATAGTAGCTTCGCTAATTCGTGGACTAGACATTGAACTTGTTTCTCCCTTTACATACAAGTCAAAGGAGATTCGTGCCTTGTGGAATTAAGATTCTTTTTCGTTGTCGTGATGCGAAGAGCGGCAAAAATTATTTATTGTAGATCGAAAGTAGCACACCGAGTTCCGGCCTCTTCAATATTACGTATGCAACCTCTGCTCCCGCTCGACGATTGTTTTCTACGTATATACACGTGTATACGATATCCGCGTATATGCGCTTTTTTCCTTTCGAAGCGTATCTCTTCGATGGTATAACCGCGAGTATAATAGCCATCGAGGATCTCGTTCAGGTGCCTCTAGCCTCGGAAATAATTTGCGGGCAACGGTTTTTCCAGCAGGTAGTCACACACCGAAAGGATGTATACTCTATGATACAGTGGTAGTGGTACAATACGTGCAGCCTCGCGGCTTCGTCAGCTACGGAGCATAGTAGAATTATCGTCGTAGCCAATGAAGAAGAAGACGGAGAGTAAAAGCGAGAAGTCTAGTATTACGTTTGTGTATGTGTGTGTTTATGGATGTATATATATATGGGACAATCAATGCCAGTTCAACCAGAGGGAATTCATTGAAAAAATGTACTCCGTAAATAAATAAAATATAGCGGTACAGTATTTGTGGAAAATCGAGGATGGTTACATCGCGGGGCTCATTTCACCGTAAGGAAAAGTATTAAATATCTGAAAGTGTTTAAAAAATGGAACGCATTTCCTAAACGCACTAATAATTATTTACAGTATATTTTTATTTTCTACGAGACTCTGCCTCTCTCTGCCTCCCCCCTTTAAGGTTCCAAACCAAGGCATAAATATATATATCAATCAATCAATAAATCTCTCTCTCTCTCTCTCTCTCTCTCTCTCTCTCTCTCTCTTTCTCTCGCTTATACAACTTTTTTCCTTGGCTTTAGGATATTTTGCTGTTCATGATAGCATATATCTTGTGCTTAATTTTCTTTATCTCCAAAACAATAAAAAAGAGAAACGACCGTAGGCAAAAACGAGAAACCTGTCGTAGGCTTGGCGAATGACGGTGTTCAATTCTCAAATCAATCATAATCAATTATTATACCCGACGATAAACTGGAATAAAAAAAATCGCGAAAATGTAGTTGATTTAGATATTTTTACATTTTCTCTGAAAAGCCGCGGCTATGAAAATTCTTCGGCTAGTCACATTTTTTCCAAATATTATTATTAATATTGGGAGTACAAATAAGTGTGCGCCGTTTTTTAATTACGAAATTGGACATTTATTGTGAAAGAACGGTACTTTATGTTTTATTCAAAGTATTGTCCATCGCTGGCCACTACTTTTTTCCAAATTTCTGGCAGCACATGGATACCGCGTCGGAAGAACGTTTCATCTTTCGAGGCTATCCACAAATCGACCCAGTTTTTGGTATCTTCATATGACGTGAAGTGCTCCTCAGACAGGCCGTGCGTCATCGATCGAAATAAATGATAGTCAGAGGGAGCAATGTCTGGTGAATACGGCGGGTGGGGTAAAACTTCCCAATCGAGTGTTCCCAAGTAGGTTTTGACCTATGCCTGGCAAGCAGCATTTCACATGTGCAAAATCGGTGTTCAAAGTTTCTCGGCTTCAGTTCATATCGAACCCAATTTCCTTGCTTTTGAATCATTCCCAACGATTTTATACGATGTGAAATTGCTTGTTGAGTCACTCCCAATGTGAGTGCAAGTTCTTTTTGCGTTTGGCATGAATCTCCCTCCAACAATGCTTCCAATTCCGCGTCTTCGTACACTTCGGGCCTTCCGCTACGTTCTTTGTCTTCGACGTCAAACTCACCGTTCTTAAACTTTTGAAAGCACTCACGGCAATCTCTCTCACTTAAAGCAGCCTCACCATATGATTCTATAAGCAATCGATGCGCCTCATTCAAAGATTTATTCAAATTAAAGAAGTAAATCGAAAGTTCCCGCAAATTACGCTTATTCGGCACAAAACTCGACATTTTCGCACGAACAAAAATTATATAATGCTGATACAAACCGCTAATATTTCAACGTTATGGTCTTGCCAGATGCCCAACCTTACGATATGACGTTTTACATCTGACAATTTCAACCATAACCTCCTGGTGGGGCCATCTTTAGTCAAACGGCGGAGACGTATTTGTACTTCCAATATTTTCTTGAAACATTCGGAAACCCCCTGTTTTTATCGGACATCTAGACTTATTTAGTGTATAAATTATCAGATAGAAATGTGACCAGAGTGTCATCTCCATAAAGTATCGTATAAATTAGACGATTGTTGGAGGGGTAATTTTTTTTGTTAAAAGTTCGGTAACTTGGGTTGAAATTTTACCAGTATACTGGGATGTAGTCTTATTTTGTTGTAGACTCAGTTAATTGTTTGTTGTAGATCTTTGTTGTAGATCAGTTAACTGTTAAATTTTCGGGTTTGTGAAAGGAATACCTTAAATGTCAAAATGAGTGTTTCTAGTTTAAGGGGTTATCCCCACTTGCGATTTTGAAAAAATCGATTTTTTTATTGCATTTTTTTGAAGTATAAGTATCTGAGAATATGTCCTGAAAATTTCAAGTTGATCCGAACGAAATTGACTGAGATATGAGCGTTGAAAGAGAAGAATCCGCGTTGAAAGAGAAACTTTAAACGCGTTTTTCTCAAAATGGCACTTCTGAAGTCGGTGACCAAGATTACTCGAACACTAATGAACCGATCTTCTTGAAATTTTGCAGGCTTATTTAATACATAAAAATGTAGTCTTTAATCGTTCGATTTTTTTTTTCGAAAAAAAAATGGCCGTTTTATAGCCAAAAAACGGCCATTTTTTTTCGTTAAAATCGAACCATTAACTTTGAACTGAACTGTCCGCCATTTTGTGAAAAATGAATATTTTTTAAAATCCTTCGATTAAAGACTAGTTTATACTTATATTTGACTAAATCCATCCGCATTTTTTTCTTCAGATGATCCACTTCGCCGCAATGTTGGTCACCGCAAACCGTGTATATAAAAACATTATTTCATTGACGGCCATTTGCCACTAAACAATGTAATATTTTTCAATAAAAAAATTACTGAAAGTTCTTCAAGATGTGTTCTTCAAGATGGTATATTGATCGATTAAAAAAGTTTTGTAGTTTTCTTTAAAAAAATTCATGAAAAAGGCCTTTTTGTTGCGCTACAAGTGGGGGTAACGCCTTAAATAGGATGTACTTTTCTTCGATTTTCGATAAGCTCAACCGAAAGCTCATTTTCTAACCCGTTTCGAATACGATTTTCTGTGCTAATATATCGAGGAGATGTAGTTCCTTTTTTGCACTAATTGAATGACGACTGTCAACATTTCAAGTCATTCGGTGCAGTCATTTTTTAAAACAGTTCGGAATTTTTTTCAAGGATTTCCTCACTGATTAGTGTTATTTTAGATCAATTGGGTATGTCGCGATTGGCAATTTTCATTTTTGAAAAACACGATTATCTGTGTTGCATGTCAACGTGCGAATTCTCTTTTGAGGGCTCTCCGGTCAGGCGTTCTAACTCTATGTTGGCGTTTTTTTTTTAATTTAAAAAGCATAGTATATGGAAGGCAAAGCGAGTGAGAATGTAAGAGAAAGAAAGAGAAAAAAGAGAGAGAAGGATATTCAAGTGACGAGTTTTTGCCAGCGGAAAATCAACAGGTTGTTCCTAATGAGAAACAATTTCGTGTTAAATGACGCACGTAAGTAATCGAAGCGATCGTGTGCCTCGCATACGAAAGCATATTGATTCTCGTTTCAGACGTATTTTTCCTCGCTCCTAGAACGAATTAAAAAGGGAAAACAAGTAGATACGTAAAGTCGGTGTACTGCCAAGGTTCGAACACTTTTTTGGCGAGCAGACCGGAAGGGTGGGTTGATGGGAGGAGAAATAAAGAAGAGAAGTATCATAGCTATGGAAGTAACACTTGGATCTCGATATAATGGTTTGAGAGAGACTGCCGAATTTTAATTCCACGCACTCGGGGCGTACGGCACTTTTTTCGGTTCTGTTCGGGATTTGTATTTTTGCTTGACGATTTCGGAACGGTAATTTTTTTGGGGCATAATCATATGACACGTCATTTTTTGTCTCGTGACTAAATAGATAGTCACAATCAGCATCGGCTGTATCTTTTGGCCATGTAGTATATGCAAAAGCCCTTGGGTTGTAATATTTTGACGCTTCTTGAAAATCAACATTTCTCCCTCCATCATGTCAACTTAGTTGTTTAAATGTAGTCGATAGAAACTAGGGGTATAGAAGCTAATTACACCTAGTTGAGGTTATTGGAAATATTGATTTTTGGTTTTCGACGGATTCTCAAAATATAACATTTCAAAAAATTGCTCTGAAAATTTCTAGTTGATCTGTTCAAAATTGTGGAAATTATGGGCGATTACCGGGCGAAACTGGCAAACTTTAGATGCGTTTTCCTCAAAATAACTTTTTTTAAATCAGTAGCCGTAATATTTCAAAAATCACTGCACCAATCAAGTTCAAATTTTACAAACTTTTGTTACATACCAAAAGGCAGTGCTTGAACGGAGGAATTTTTTTTCAATGCACAGTTTTGCTTCGGTCAACGTAAATAGAGCGTTTTTTTAAATTGACAATCGATTTCTCCACTTTCGATAAAAGCAGTTTTTTCAATAATCAATACTTTATTAAATTCCTCCCCCAAGCAGTAGATAATTTGATGCAAGAAGTTAATGCGTTTGACTTTTTTTTCTTTTGAATGATTTGTTTTCGAGCAGTAGTGTACAAACCATTGTATCTACCATATTTGTAAATATTTTTCCATAGAAAAGTTGTAATAGATACTTAAAAACCCATAGGTACTCTTTAATGTAAAAAAATTGGAAACCTGCCGATGTTATTCCAGAAAAAAATCACGAAAATGCGTCTTTTTTGCGGCTACAATCTAGGTGTATTACGTTAATAACGTTGATTAGACTCACATTGATTGTTGATGGATGTTTTATGTATAACACCCTCTATGGTTAAAGAAAACAATTCAGTAAGCATCTACAGCCGCGGCAAAAAGTATTAGGCAACCGGTACATTTCCTATCCGGACAAAAAATCGAAGATCTCGGCGAAAAAAAATCTGTAGACCCATTTACGAAACGGAGTTTCGAAGCGGGCGGCGCCGGCTTCATTTTGATTTTTTATTTTCGCGATTTTTTTTTGTTTGGGTTTGTTATTTTGAAAATGCCGGTTTTTCACGTTTTTCGCACTTTGCAAAATCGCGTGCTGAACTTCGAAAATTAGTAATTTCACTATTTACTGACAAAATCGTTGACAAGGATACCGTTAGCTTCAGTTTAGTTTTTTTTAATTTGCGATTTTTTCGCAGGGTTATTTAGTTTTTTCTTGAAAGACGGCAGGTTTTCGAAAAGCCGGCATTGTGCGGCGTAACTTAAAAACTATGAGGTTTCGAATTTTTAGTCTGAGGAGTAAAAGGTTGTATTTTGTTATTTTGAAGTCACTAAATTTTTTTCAAAAATTTCTCTGTTTTGCTATTTTTTGTTGATAATCGACGATTTGTCTCATTCATTTATTGCCATTACTTTGAAACGAATATGTTTTAATGAAAATATCGAGAGGAGAAAAGGTACACCCCATGTAGGTTTCGCCAATCGAACCGTAACGGCCAATACTTGGACCAATGTTGGCGGGGCGATAATCGGTTACCCAATTGTACGCCAATGCTCGGCTGAGTATTGACTAGCCAACATTGGTTTGCCGATACGAGGCCGATGTTTGGCAAAGTATAGACTCGCCAATCATTGGTTTGCCGATACGCGGCCAATGTTCGGCCAAACATAGACTCGCTAATCATTGGCTTGTCGATACGGGGCCGATGTTTGGCGAAGTATAGACTGGCCAATCATTGGTTTGCCAATACGACGCCAATGTTTGGCCAAGTATAGACTCGTTCATTATTGGTTTATCGATATGAGGCCGATGTTTGACGAAGTATAGACTCGCCAATCGTTGGTATGCCGATACGAGGCCAATGTTCGGCCAAATATAGGCTCTATAATCATTGGCTTATCGATACGAGGTCGATGTTTGGTGAAGTATAGACTCGCCAACGTTGGTTAGCCGATACGAGGCCAATGTTCGGCCGAGTAACGCATGATCGAACCGCAATTCGTATATTGACGATTCATTGTTTCGCGTCGAAGTCATTGAGAGACGAGATAAATACTTTTTACGGGTCCATTGGACATTACTCTTAACAAATATACTACCAAATCAATGCACTCATTGTTGGCCCATTGTCGAACGAGCTCATACGCGATACTCTGCCGATTTTTATGAACCATCCTACACTGATAGAAAAATTCTATTAATATTAACTAACCGCGTCTATTTACTTACTTTTTATTTGAATTAACTAGATTTTTCGTGAAATCATTTTTTTCCTATTGCATTCCATTACTGGAATTATTCATTTTAAATATATGTATTTATTCAAATTAAACTTGAACTAATGAACTAATGGTATGTCTATTGCCACACATATTAAAGGGTTGTGGGGGTAGAGAGGGTAGAGAGAGGAATTATATATATATATATATATATATATATATATATATATATATATATATATATATATACATAGGTTATGCTTGAAAATTCTATAACATGTCATTCGATAAGACTCTCTAATTACCACAATGATATTAACTAATTGATATAGTTTATGTGATACAAATAATGATGAGAATCCATTTGGTCTCTTTTGCCATATCTGCGATTCAGATGTTACAAGCACTCGGTAGCATAGGGGCAGCGTGCTTAGCTATGAGTACGTAGGTTCAAGGTTCGAGTCCCATATAGGTGAAATATTTTCTTCAAACTAATCGTTTCAAAAGACCCGGTAATGACGAATTACAATACAAAAATAATTAATTTTTTTTTTGCCAGTGCAGGACCAATTTTGGTGATCTATATCGGGTCACAATTATCCGCCAAGACTCGGTCGATAATCGGGCCAAGCTCGAGTGCCAATAATGGCAATCTTGACGGGGACTTATTATTGGCCGATGCTCGAATGAACTCCTACGCGATGCTCGGCCGATTCTCATAAGCCATTCTAGGGCCAATATTGATTACGAATATCGGGCCGCTCTTATCATCCAAGGCTCGGTCGATGATCGGGCCAAGCTCGAGTGCCAATGTTGGCAAGCTCGGCGTCGAGCATCGGCCAATCGTTGGCCACTACCGATCACCCTACATGGGACACAGCCTTGGCCAAAAATATTAGGCACCCCTATAAAATATTGATATTTTAAAAAGTACATAAAACTATTACAATTGCTTTGAACTAAAGCTAAGACGGCATCATCAAATATAGAATCAAGCTATAGAATACCTCTTTTGGTGGATTACAAAATATCTGGATCGTAAACATGTGCGTTTTATAAATTTCGACAAATACTTTTGCCAGTCTTAAATTGCTATTCTTAGAGTGGAAAAGCTCTTTTCTGTTCAATTAATTAATAAAACTAATGAGCTGAACTAATGAAAATTGATTTCATGAGTTCAGCGTGATACCTTGATTTCGACAATGCCGAAAAGTAGTGACCTTTCATACGAAAAACAAGTAAAGATTCAACTTTTGCACAAACAAGCGAAGTCCCAAGTCGAAATATCGAAGTTGGTGAAATGGTCGCGATGTGCAGTGCAATCTGCAATTAAAATATTTATTGAGACTGGCTCCCACGTAAATAAACCTAGAATGGGAAGAAAACGGGTGGCTTCCGAACACCAGTACAGATGGACTTATCCGCGAATCTGTTAAGGATCGCAAAAAAATATCGTGAGAGCATTTCCACACTAATAAGAATAGCAAATGAAGAGTGGTAAAAGTTTTTGTCAAAATTTAAAAAACGCACATGTGTGGCTTTTCACGATCCAGATGTTTTGCAATCCATCAAAAGAGGTTTTCTATTGTTGAATTTTATATTTTACGGTGCCGTCTCAGCTTCAGTTCAAAGCAATTGTAATAGTAGTATGTACTTTTTAAAATATCAATATTTTATAGGGTTGCCGAACACTTTTGGCCAAGGCTGTACGTACCTTTTCTCATTTTGATATTTTCATTTAAACATATTTGTTTCAAAATAACGGCAATAAACGAATGAGACGAATCGTCGACTATCGACCAAAAATAGCGATATAGAGAGATTTTGGAAAAAAATGTAAAAAAATGTAGTAACCCCAAAATAACAAAATACAACTTTTTACTCCTTAGACTAAATATTCCAAACCTCATAGTTTTCAAGTTACGCCGCACGATGCCGGCTTTTCGGAAACTTGGCGTTTAAAAAAAACTAAATAACTCTGCGAAAGACGAAAGTTTTTTTTTACAAACGAAACTAAAGCTAACCTTGTCCTTTTCGAAGATCTTATCAGTGAGATTACTATTCTTAAAAATCCAGCACGCGATTTTGCAAAGTGCGAAAATCGTGAAAAATCGGCATTTTCACAATGACGTACCTGGTACAAAAAAATCGCAAAAATCAAAAAGCAAAATGAAGCTGGCTTTGTCTACTTCAAGACCCCGTTTGGTAAATTAGTTTAGTTTTTTTTGCCGAGATATTCGATTTTATGTGCGGATAGAAAATGCACAGGGTGCCCAATACTTTTGGCCAAGACGGTATATGCATAAACATAGGAAAAGGATATTTTTACCACATGATACTTAGATAATTTTGACTATCAGTACAACTGGCTGTTTTGAGTGCGATCCCTCAATTTTTTAAGCTTGAAAGCGTCTGTTCATAAAACTGCTTATGTTTATCTAAAGATTATTGTAAAGCTATTAGGGTTTATATAAAGTTGAGTATGGAGGCAATAAGCTACCATGAAGCCCGTCTTCGAGGCTGAATTCCTTCGAAGCAACGTTTTTAACCATACAAACAAAAACACACACACACACACACATGTGTGTATAGATATAAATATCCAGCATCGAAGCACTCAGCAACAAGCGAAGAGTTGCGTGTAGACGTCGTCGTCGTATCGGAAAACCCGGCGAGAGTTGAATTCGATCGCGGTATTATTAAACGCAGCAAGGCTGGTAACGGGACGCTTCCACTTACCCGGATATCCTTCGGGAATGACGATTTCCGGTCCGACCTTGACGTCGTGGCGGTAGCGATGCATCAGCATCGTTGCCGTAACTCTGAGGGATCGTTGCTGCTGCTTGTAGAGCAAAACGGGCCTGCCACCGGTACCTTCCAGTCTTACGACTCTCGGTAATGAGAAACGATCGAGAAACTCGCCGAGTGGCATAAAACCTCCGGAGGAACTCGAATTACCCTCGGCGGTAGCTTCCCTCGAGCTTGGCAACGATTTTGGCAAGGACGGCATCTCGCCGCTCGATATCGTCGAAAATTCACCGTTCGATGACATCTTTATCGTTATACTCTCGTCCTCGATTCACCAATTACAAACTCTTAGGCCCCCTTTACCCCGCCCACTATTTCGTTACAATTTTTTTTCAACGAAGATGACTCTTCGATCGTCTTCTCGCGGCACTGAAGACTTTTCCAATCATATCCCAACACTTTTTTATCGTAAAATTCGTTGCATTCGTACGTGCAAGTGTATTACGCGGATAATTATTTTTTTTTTCAAGAGTCAGGATGACTCGTTTGCATTTTATCCACAAAAGCTCAAACGATCTCGCGAGGATTAAACTGAAGATCGATGCGAAACGAACGTGTACACTCCACCATCGAATCCTACGCGGAAAGATTCTTCTCGGCTGCTACGAGTTAAATGACGTTTATACACGCAGTCGACATCCGTTTCCCCCGCAATTCTCCGAGTCAAGAAATAACGCGGTTGTCCACCCGGTTAATAACCAGTTTGCCCGATTGAGCAGCACTTTCTTCAATTATGTCACCGCGTTTACCGGGGCGGCTGAAAGAGTGCGTAGCCTGCTGCCCGAGCTCGATAAGTCACTGTCACTTTTCCGGCGAGCCACTCGAATGCGCCGGTGAACGCGGCCCCGACACTTTGCGAAATATTTCCTCGACGCGCTCCGCTCGCAGCTTGATCGAAATGAGAGAGAAACGAGGAAGACGATGTTCTCTTTTGAGTGGCGATCGAGGGTTTTGCCGCGCGCACACTTGAGAACCGATCTAGCTCGACGGGGACCAATGAACGCTCGAGTATCGGGAACGGCGATTCGTCGACGCGGGAGCGCGTGCGCACCCGTGACGAATCGTGAATTCCGCGGTTGTCACGGCTCGCGTATCTTCGCAAATCGTCCGGAAAACGAAGGTAAATTTGTTCCGCGATGCCGAGCTTCGACCGGAGGCGATTCGTCGTTTCTTTCTTTGCAACGCATACACGCCAGGGCTGCGGATCTCTACCGCAGCATTGTCGATCTTGGCTGGTAGACGTAACTTGCCGATCTGTATGTGGGATCGTACGTTCGTCTGTATCGGTTTGGTAGAAACACGGGGCACTATCCCGACTGTCACGCTCCGTCGAGACTCAAGCGGAGCGTTTCACTGGAACAGAAACCCGAACCCCGACGAGTCCACGGTGTAGAGAAATTCCCCCCTGCACTTGAGCTTCGACGCGATTCTAAATTCATACCCTGAACCTTCTTCTTACTTTTGTTATTTTTCCTTTCCGTTCTTATTCCTCGTAGTTGCGCTTCTTTGGCCTTCACCACCGACTGACCCTGTGTTCAAGGCTTCTCTACCGGGGAGCTATACTTTCCAACCCGCCCCTCGGACACGTCTGCGGCTGTTCGGCAAGAGGCTGATGGAAAATATAGTTTGCGAGCTTCGGCTGTGATACCCACTGATCGCTAAACGTTGCCGTGAGCAACGTAACGCAGCGAGACTGCCGATTGAGTGATGCTTTATCACCCTTCTCCTTTTTGTTTGTTGGTGTTTCCTGGATCGCTCTTTCCAGCTCTGTACCTTTCGCGATGTTTTTACTTGTCAGCGGCTTTTTCGTATCACCGCTTTCCAGGTGAAGCGGGCGACAGCAGAGACTGATATTGTTTGCGCACGAACGAGTATCGCTCGAGAGATGACGACAACGATGCTTTCGCAACTGTACGATGTACGCTATGCGAGAGCCGCGTCATCGATTCGTACGGGGACTTTCACGAGTATATTCTTCATAGTACTATAGCCTCGAGCGTTTTCCGGGGACGATTTTTTTTCTTCCTTCGACTAACGAACCGATGACTCGGCGATGACAACGATCACGGCAGTTCTTCGATCTCTTCGTGCCTCAAGAGCCCACCGCGGGACAATAGGTTCTTGCGTTCGAATTTCACGGGGACTTGGTGCCTCCGGTGATCACACTTCGACGTAATCCGGCCTTCACCGCACACTTCACCGATGACCGATACACTTCCTTTGCTCGAACGACGCCCACTTCTTACATCGTGGTTGTTGCACTTTGCACTTCGTGATGAAAAACCGTTAGCTCGAGCGAACTTCCGGCCTGATGGAAAGTTGCTTCGTGGCCCCTTTCGATGCTAGAAACGAATGTCCAGATCGCCTGGCAATCGTGAAAAACGATCTCCGGAAGTGAAGAGTCTTAGATGAGGTTTACGAGGGCGTAGGATGAGGATTCGAAGCTTCTCGGGCAGTGTACGGTCCGAGCTAGGATGAAAGCGATCTATGGATCCTAGTATAGGACCACATCAGCGAGAGATCTGCCCACCTCTCCTAGATGGAACACGGACAACTGACGCGAATCGTGATCTCGCTATACGTCACTTATATATCTCGTTTGTCGCACACATCCCCTTGATTTTATCCCTTGTGGCTCATGTATGATTTATCGTTGCACTGCACCTCCAAGACGTTTCCGTAGGTGTTACCCGTCCCTTTCTCGTGTTATCAACGTCACGAGCAAATTATTCGCATCGCGGCTTTTCGCGTTTCGCGACACATGTCCCGTTTTTTACTGGATGATTTGCGATGCCGGTTTACCCATCAACGGCTTGTTGCAACGTCACGCGCTGCCGGAATATAAGACACCCTGACGATCGTTGACGAAACGTTGATTTCTCATTTATGGACACAAATCTGCATGGATAGGTCAGGAAGCGCGGATATGGAGCACGGACAGCATCATCCCTGTTGTGAACCTGCCGAGATAAATTAAACAATGATCATCAGTTGAGCGGTCCTGAGAAAAACGAGGGCGGTCCATTTCGGATCTGTCGTATAATGTAAGAATTCGAATATTTTGCGTCTATCTACAAATCGAGATGAAGAAACCCTGCGAGATTACTTCACCAAAGAAAACATCTTGAAATTGGGCTGTCCGATAAAGATCATTGGCACCAATTGGATACCATTCCAATCAATCAATTCTGTTTTCATATTACGTCACGTTACATTCACTCCAAATTAATGTAGGTTGCTTCTTTGCACGTTTACACTATTCTCTAATTTACCAGACAATTTGTGATTGTTGTATGTTCTCTAAAATGTCTAGATAAACTTGTTCGGACTACACGAGCTCCTGCTTCATCATTGCTCTCTTTAATATTAACCCAATATATGTAGCCTGTGACTAATGCAAAAGTTAGTCTATTCTCGATAATGCGTGAAGAAGTTTGCCTCGAGCAGACATTTTCGTACTTTTTCGAGGAGATCCGATCGGACCGGCGGACGCGAAGTCACTGACGCCTGGAAGCCGGTGAGCCGAGTAGGCACGGGGCCTCCTGACACCAACACAAGTTTGTGTCGAACGCGGCATCGTGTATACAGGCTCGGTGGGGCCCCATCTCTATAGTCCTACCCGCAGCACACCCGGCCCAGTATCAATGCTGCTCTGCCGCCACTTGGAGGCATCCGGAGACCCTTCTGCCTGGCGCACTTCTATATCGAAATTTCTGCCGTACGATGTGTGTATAGAAGAAAAGTTACTTCGTTACGTCAATTGATGCTCATATATGGAGATAAAAATTCTCGTTGTTCCAACGCACTGTACAGGAAGTCAAGCCGTACCAGAGCCGATCACAATACAGCATTCACAACCGTACGTGGGTGTGCTCAATTAGCCTGGTAAGACTCAATTAGTTTGATCGACCGGACAAAAATTAGCATCGTGAAAAACTACCCGGATCCGTTGACTGCAGCAACACACAGAATCCTCGCAACCCTGCGAGCACTATGCAGGCATCAAAATCTATGGGTTATATTCATCATAAATTCGTACACTCGTAGAGTGGAGATCTCCTCATGAATGAAGGCGTTGGCAGCTAGAGTTTTGGGGTCGATGCGCACTCCTGCGTCGACCA